>CM060260.1:9365000-10565000 GCA_030684275.1 Acipenser oxyrinchus oxyrinchus
TGCTGTTTGTTTTGTTACAGGTAAACAGCTTAGCTGTCCTGTCTTTAGTTTAGGTTCCTGTTTTGTTTAGTTAGTGCTCAAAGCGAGCTAGGTGTTTGTTTGTTTGTTTATTTTTGTTTTATGTGTTTTCATTAAAAATAGCGCAACCGCTTTAAAAAATCCATTTGCGTGTGCTGGGTCAGTGTTTTAAAGGGGCAACGAACCGCAAGAGGTTCGGATCTTTACATATGGTGGCAGCGGTGGGGCGCCCTAATGACCCAAGAATGGATTTTAAAGATTTAATTGAGAGGATTATTAAAAACACCGCTGCTCAGGAGGAGCAGACAAGGAAGATGGAGAGGCAGACACAAGAGCTGGGGTTGGCCCGTGGATAATACCGGAGCGGGAGCCAACCGAACTGGAGCTGCTGCTAAAAGTGGGAGCTGCCGCCCCGAGAGCCAGAGGGGTGGAGCTACCGTCCCAGAGCCAGAGGGGATGGAGCTGCCATCCCGAGAGCCAGAGGGGTGGAGCTGCCGTCCCGAGAGCCAGAGGGGATGGAGCTGCCATCCCAGAGCCCAGAGGGGTGGAGCTGCCTTCCAGAACAACCAACCGTGCAAGTGAGTCCGGCTGTTGCTGAGGGAGGTTCCCTGTCCCGTCATCAGGACACCTGGCCGAATGCCCAGACCTCCCTCGCTGGACCTTGCTCCCAGGTCGCAGTACAGCCAGGCACAGTCGCTGCCTGGTCCCTTACTCCACTCCCCTGGAATCCCAGACGCTGCTGCGCAAGAGGCAGGCGTCGCTACAGCAAGGCAGAGGTCACTAGCTGTTCCCCTGCTGATTGCTCCGCCCCTTGCCTGTGCTGCGCTCCACCTGGGATTCCAGAGGTCGCTGCGCAGAGTCCACAGGCGCACGCCTCTGCCTGTCAGTCCTGGCTCCCGGTCACCGGTTCTGCGCTTATGGTGCGCCTTTGGACAAGCCGTCTGGGTCCCTCCTCGCTGGTCCTGGGTCCCTCCTGGACGCGAGGGATTCAACCCACCTCAAGCCCGCCCGTGGAAGAGGGCGAAAATTGACATTTGTGGACTTGAGGGTGGGTGGTCTTTTAAGGGTGGAGGAGGTGGCGTTGTATGGCCGATGTCTTGAAAAGACATGGGGGATGTGTGAGACAGCAGGGAGGGGTTAAATCCTTCCTGCAGGAAAACATGTGCGTAGGCACATTTTGGGTTTGTTTTTGTTAATTGTGTTAATTGTTTTGTTTAATTGGTTGAGTGTTTTATTGTTAATCATTACCTGCACCTGGTTACTATTGGAAATTGGAGCCAGGTGCCCGGTATTAAAGGAGAGCAGTCAGTCTGCTCTGGGCGGCTGCTGAAGAGGGTAGAAGCCCGACTGTGCTGGTGTGTGGGTACAGCCGTAGTTTAAAAGGAAAAAAAAAGGTAGAGTGAGTTTTTTTTTTTTTTGTTTTTTTTTGTGTGTGCTGTTTGTTTTGTTACAGGTAAACAGCTTAGCTGTCCTGTCTTTAGTTTAGGTTCCTGTTTTGTTTAGTTAGTGCTCAAAGCGAGCTAGGTGTTTGTTTGTTTGTTTATTTTTGTTTTATGTGTTTTCATTAAAAATAGCGCAACCGCGCTTTAAAAATCCATTTGCGTGTGCTGGGTCAGTGTTTTAAAGGGGCAACGAACCGCGAAGAGGTTCGGATCTTTTACAATATATATATTTCAGCTTGATAACTACCAGAAGAAATACAACAGAGTCAAGAAATAAGTTATCATACTTAAATGGAAGTAATCATTAGGGCATCAAAATGGGTAGTGGGAGGAGAGCGCTTGGCTTCTGGAATGCGACTACCACCAATTCGAGCATACATGGATGACATGACAACCATGACTACAACAGTAGCCTGCACTAATCGGTTATTGGGCAAATTAACCAATAACATTGAATGGGCACGAATGCAATTCAAGCCCACTAAATCAAGAGCATCTCTATAATTAAAGGTAAAGTAGTAGATAAAACGTTCTTCATTAATGGTGAGGCAATACCAACAGTGTCTGAGAAGCCAGTGAAGAGCCTTGGGAGATGGTACGACGGGGATCTAAAGGACACAGTTCGTGTGGGAGAAGTTAGACAACAAGCTGTGGAAGGGTTGAAGAGCATAGACAGCAGCGCTTTACCAGGCAAACTAAAACTCTGGTGATTTCAGTTTGGTCTACTGCTGAGGTTGCTGTGGCCACTGACTCTGTATGAGGTTTCTTTGACAACAGTAGAGAAGCTGGAAGCTTTAATCAGTTCACACATCAGGAAATGGTTGGGAGTTCCATGCTGCCTCAGCATAGTGGGACTTTATGGTAAAGGAATACTGCAGCTACCTGTCTCCGCTCTAACCAAGGAGTTTAAGTGCGCCAAGGTCTGACTGGAAATGACATTAGTAGAGTCACGCGACAAATGCGTAAGGGAGGCAGCACCTGTGTTGAAAACTGGAAGAAAGTGGGCGGCAAAGAAAGCTGTGGAGGATGCAAAGGCTGCCCTTCGAATTGGTGATATCATGGGGAAAGTTCAGCATGGAAGAGGGGTCTTGGTCTCAGTTCAGCTCCTCCTACATGGCACAAGGCAGCCCCAGCTCAACGGAGGAAGCTGGTAGTCAATGAGGTGCAAAAGCAGGAGGAGAGGATGAGGTGTATAAAGGCCATTTCACAGGCCAAGCAGGGAGAATGGATGAGATGGGAGAGTGTGGAACAACGCAAGATTGGCTGGCAAGACCTATGGTCAATGGAACAGAGCAGGATCAGTTTCCTTATAAGGTCAACATATGATGTTCTCCCATCACCACAGAACCTATGACCAATAAGTTGCCCCCTGTTCCATCAAAACATTACACACAAAAGACAACATTCCTCCGCCCAGGAGAGCAACCACCAAGAAAAGGTGTTAAAACCAATCCTCACCCAGGACAACTGGAAGCTGCTAGAGACTGGAAAATATTGGCAGATGTTGGTCAACAGCTTATTTTTCCACCTGAGATTGCCACCACTAACCTCCGACCAGATATTGTCTTGTGGTCTGGATCAGCATGCCTTGTTCACCTGGTAGAGTTAACAGTGCCATGAGAGGATGCTGTAGATGAGGCGTATGAGAGGAAGAAACTGCGGTATGCTCAACTAGCCACTGAAGCGGAACAGCGAGGATGGAGAGTCTGGGTTTACCCAGTGGAAGTGGGTTGTCGAGGATTTGTGGCACAATCAACAACCCGGTTTCTCAGAGATGTCGGATTCAATGACCAAGAGTTGCGTCGCACAGTGAAGAACTTATCTGAAGCAGCAGAGAGGAGCAGCAACTGGCTGTGGTTGAGACGGAAAGATTCTGGCTGGGGATCTCAAGCACAATAAGAAAGAAACACTGATGTACAGGTAAGTAAGCTGGGCTGAGTTGAGTGGGGGACAGAGGGGGGTGATGCTGGGACGCCAGAATCACCGTCGAGCCCCCTTGAGGTGTCGTGGGCTAGTCGACGAAACACCGAGGATGGAAGGTGCCCACTTGAAGACTCCAGAGATGTACCCTACTTAGCTCAATCCAGACGGTTGTCATGCAGATGCGCTGGGGAGACCGCACTATGGTTGATCCCCGGAGCCAGCATCGTAGCCGTTGTGTGTGCTGATGCGCTAGGGAGGCAATAAGCTGATCCCTGGAGCCAGCATTACACTTCAGCCATCAAGACCAGACAGAAGGATATCTACATCATCATATGGAAGGAAGCGCAAATGGATGGAGACACATATGGATCACATTAGTTTACTGTGAAGCTACGTCTTAGTTGGTGCTTATCTTGGCGAGAGCCAAGTTCAAATCAGCATGAAGTTTTAACATCTACTCTCATGTAATGGAAATCTTAAAACATATAACAATAGGTTGCGGATGCAACCCCGGTTCCCTGAAAGAGAAAATAACCATCAAGTGTGGGATATTGCCGTCAGGCAGTAGGGATTGGCTGAGCTTTTATAGCAAAGCTGCCGATAGGCCTCTGCGCGAGCTGCCACGTAAGCCCGCCCCCCTGGGAGCTTAGTATACTGCGGTGCTGCGGTGGTGTTCTACGCCACTGGTGCTCTTGTTGGCGTTTAGGCTGGAAGGGCTTATGCGGCCACATCTTCGCCATCTGCTGAGATGCCTCCCGGACTTTAGCAGAGCGTTGTAGCATCTCCTCAACCGCTGGGCCAAACGTGTGCCCCGGTGTAATAGGCGCATCTAATAATGGGGCCTTGTCAGGATCTTGAACTCTCGCCTCACGAGAGCCAGAGCTGCCTTCTGGCGACAACCAGGGATGCAATACTCCTGCCTTGAGCCCGTGCATTTAGCTGGGCTATCTTGACTAGGAGTTGAGCGACCAACGCCAATTCCGCCCTCAGAGACGCCGATGGGTGCTCCGGGAGATCCTTTACCAGCGACGCCTGGTAAACTGAAAGGAGGCTGGCCACGCTGGACAACCTAACTGCCTCTGTAGCCACTAAGTAGCCTTTCTTCAAATGAACCTCCGTGGTCCTGCACTGTCTGTTAGGACATGCAGGGTCTTTAGCTAGACCCGAGGCGTCGGGTTCTAACCAGGGCTGCAAAGGCAGCATCAACTGGTGGAAAGGACGCCAGACCAGCCTCACTCGCTCCCTGCATGGCAAACGCGGAGGCCTTCCGCGAAGTTGCCGGTGAAGAAGCCGGGGCCCCCCAGGTGGACTGTACCGCCTTAATAAAATCAGGGAAGGCTGGGAGCGTCCTGGGCTGTGGAGACCGTACAGACAGTGACTGAAACAGTGACCGCCGAGGTAATTCCACGGCTGGACACTCAATCCCCAGGTGGCGAATTGCTCGCTCCACCAGTGACCACAAGGGATCAATGGTGTCCAACACCTCCAACTCAGTGTCTTGCTCTGAGTGTTGGGATGTCAGTTCAGCTTCCACACTGTCCTCCTCAAGGAGAGGCTCCCCTTCCGAAGCATCACTTGAGATGGCATCTACGTCCCATACCCCTTGGGGTTTTTGGACAACCGGAACGGCCAGAGGCTGTGGCGGAAACGCCGGCTGATTGGCAGTCGGCCCGGCTGGTGGTGCCATGTTTGTAAGAGACATGAGCAGCGATTGCTGACCCATCATCATGTCCATAAACTGGGACATTTTTGACGTGAGTTCTGCCACGCCTGACTTGTCCCTATAACGCCTGTCCCGACGAGGAGAACAGGAGCGTCCCCTACGGCGGGGTGACACGGAGCAAGACCGTGACCGGCGAGGGCGTTCCCTGCGAGGGGAGGGGCCTCTGGGTCAGATAGACGGGCTACGAGAGCGCCCCCAGGCACGTTTATGGTCTGGGGATCTCCGGCCAGCTGTAAGCTGGGAGGGGCTCCTGGATATCCGCAGTGTGGGGTGGAGTCGCTGTGGATGACGGCGGGACAGACAGGGTGTAAGACGACCCTGAGGAAGGGGAGTGGCTACCAACCGCTTTCCTTGCCCTCTGGCGAAGAGTGCGCGGCTGAAAATTAGCACACAATGCGCAAAACGATATGTCTGCCAACGCAGACGTGGCGTATTCTGGTCCCAGGCACGCCACACAGTCCTCATGAGGATCGTTCACCGGCAATTTTGCCTCGCAGGTGACGCAATGGTGGAACCCAGACATGATTAGCACTCCGATCGCCGACGCGTTTGCGTGTTGATGTGTTGCGGTGAGCGCCGAAGTGTCTAAGCTACGAGCGTCAGTTGCGTGCACGAAACACCGCGGTGCCGAACACCGAACATCGAACGGCGGCGTCGGCGTCGAAGTTACGTGCACGGCGTAAGGCGTCGATGCACCGGCGCGGCATCGAGCGCGCGCCAGCGTCGATGCTCCGAAGCCCGGCGTCGAGTGCGTGCGCCGAGCGTCGATGCACCGAGCGCCGAAGCGTCGAGGTGCGTGCACCGAGCGTCGAGGCACCGAGCACCGAGCGTCGAGCGCCGAGCGCCGATGCGTGCGGCGTCGGCGCCGATGTGCCGAGCGCCGGCGCCGAGCGTCGATGTGCGTGCACCGGCGTCGAGCACCGGCGCCGAGCGTCGAGTGTGCGTGCACCGAGCGTCGAGGCGTCGATGCACCGGCGCCGGCCGAAGTGTTGAGGTGCGTGCACCGAGCGTCGAGCACCGAGCGTTGAGGTGCGTGCACCGAGCCCCAAGTGCCAAGGCACTAAGCACAAAGCGCCTAAGCGCTACACCAAAGCGCCAAAGCGCTGACACTGAAAACGCCGAAGCGCTATGCACCAGAGCGCGTGTACTGAGCGTGAAGACGCTATGCACTAGACGCCAAAACGTCAGCTGACCCGCAGAGCGGAGACGCTAAGTGCTAGTACGCTGTCTCAGTCTTAAAAGACAAAGGTGTTGTGCTATACTTACCTGTTTACAAGGGGCAACTGAAAAGTGCAGTTGGCGGTAGTCTTCCTTGTGTATTGTATGGGGAAAGTTTTTTATTTTTTTAATTTTTTTTATTTTATTTTAGTTTAGAGGAACTGCAGCCGCACTAATGATATTTTTGTAGCGTAGCTACAGTCATGCAGCAACCACGCGGTGATGTTACAATCCGCGGGTGGTATTATTGGAGTGGCTGCTAGCAGCAGGCTGCACTACGGGTCTAGCTGAGGTGAGACCGAGGCTGCAAAAAATTGAGTGGCCTAGCCAGGCACGCAACGTGTCCTCTAAACTCTATTCTATATTACGGAGAGAATAGACAGTACAAAAAACCCAACAACAAATATTTTACAATATATAAAAATATATGTAAATGTAAGAAAGACGGACGGCGAGAGCCAACACGAGAAACGCAATGCCGAAGCAAAGCGTGAAAGTGAAATAATATATAATGCTCCGTAGAGTGAACACTGAAATCAACTCAGAGAAGGGGCAGTAGCCAGCTTCTCAAGCTCAAGGCTGATGAGTACAATCAGTGATGTAAATCTCTCAGAGAGAAAACTTACCAGCTCAATGTCCTACATAGGCTGAAGGCAAAAGAGGAAGAGAGTCTCTGTGCGCCATGATAGTAAGCTCCCAGGGGCGGGCTTACGTGGCAGCTCAGCGAGAGGCCTATCGGCAGCTTTGCTATAAAAGCTCAGCCAATCCCTACTGCCTGACGGCAATATCCCACACTTGATGGTTATTTTCGACTTGAAAGGGAACTTTAAATACCATCATATGTATGCCCCCAATGTTGTTAAGAATTAAAATATGTCAAGTTAATTGCTATCTGTGTTCCTCTAATTATTAATTAGATACAAGCTCACAGCATTTGACTTATCTGTATCATGTTATTTTTAGTGAGTTAGGTATAGAAGTGGATTAAAGCCCTGGGACTGCATGTCTGTAACAACAATACTTTACTTGATAATGGAGACAAGGCTGATGGCAAAGACCAGAGTCTTTCATTCCTCAACAGTTAGCTGTTAAAATTATTCAAGTATAGCACCTGTTTGATAATGTTTTTAATTAACATTACCCTCTTAGTGTGGACTTTAAGTTTCCACTGTTGTAAACTTCGAATGGCGATTGTTTTACCATTTAGTCTTTTGTTGGAAATATATCTTCAACAGAGGAAAGGCTTTTGAGAAGATAGCGAGCAGCCAATCAAATAGTGTATGTCAGGATCTTTGGGTATAAAAAGATATAGGTGACAAAGCAAAAAACACAACAGGATGAGTACAGACATCAAACATCTAGACATACATATAAGTATAAACCTGTGTGATAGGGTCCTGAGATGTTAACAGGCAGGAATGAGAAACAACTTCAGTGTGTTTTAGTGCTAACGAGCGCAGGGAAATAAAAAAACAGAGCCTGTGATGACAGCAAGCTACATTTTCAGAACAGACCGATTTAGCTCAGCTGACTGCTGCTTTTCCCTACTCCTTCAGTCAGGGGGAAAGGGTGACTCGGCACAGGCCATCCCCTTGCCATGCCAACCTACTTATATGCTAAAAAGCTACAGCAATGTCAGATGCTTGCTTTCCACAGTATTTAGACAAATGTGAGGTACAGTATTCCAGTTTTCTTTGTAATCGATGCTCATGTACTGATCAGTGCTAGTTCAGTGTACATTATTCCTCTCCATTAGACTGAAACCTATAAAAACAGCATTAAGTTTAGGCTTACAGCATACAGATTACCTGTAATTAGTGAACTGCTGGGTTGTTTTTTCCCCTCCAGGGCTAGGAAAGATCAGTGTCATTTTTTAGACTTTGTTTGCATACATTATTAGGGGTTGGATGAACACAGCGAGAGAGCAATAACAACAAATATCAAGCTGTTTTGGTCAGACTATTAATATCTGCTCCCAATCCTTGTGAAGTCTACACTAAGCTTTAGATGAGCTCTTAAAAGGTGACAAATCAGGCCAATGACTTCGCAAAAGCCCAAAAGAAACTCAGACTAAGTATTGTAGAAAGGGCTCAACGATAAAGGCTACTGAAGTGGATTCAACAATGTATTAAATAAAGAACGAAAAGGAATGGTTCACTGGTTTTTAACAGTAAGACATATGCAACTACGACATATGATCCAAAACCACTGAATTCTAAACTTTAAACATGACATTCACATAAATGCAGCACACACAGTTTATCACCTAGAATTGCTCACCGAAAAGAGATTATAGATGGTCTATATTTCATAATTTGTACTTATTTTCTCATATTGTAGCTGTTACTGCAATCATACAGTACACAATCTATTACCCACAGAATCCTCCTCAATCGTTGACTATGGTTGACAGGCACATTCTTAGTAAGCTCAGTGAGACACCACTCGCCATTAACAACGTTTCTTAATGGTGTATATTTGAAAGTAAACATCAGGACCCCACTGAACTTACTAACAATGTGCCTGTGTCCAGTCAATGTATATCAAACTTCATTGTATCTAGATCAAAAGTCATTGTATATGTAAGGTGTAAACCACGACGGGCCATGGGGTTCCCATGATATATACCACGCCTGAGGTGGTGATAAAAGTGGCCTTTAACCACTCCAAAAGTGGTATATATCACCACTTTATATAGCTTATAAACATGGCTAACTGTCATTTGGGTGATGAAAAATAATTAAAACACATTTTAAATTAAAACAAAACCAGAAACTTTTATAGTGTATACATCTGCAGTGTAATATAGTCCCAAATTTAATTTAATTTAATTTATTGCTTGCATATTAAAAATAAATTGCACATGTCTGTTTATTGTGAATTTCTGCATCGAAAGTGGCATCTCACTGGAAATTAGATGCTGCTAATGGGCGGAGTTTCAAATGACACAGAGGAAGTAAGTGGAGCAGCTGCCATGGATGCTGAAGCTGTATCTGCAGGTGAGTTTGTGTCCTCGTTATATACAAGGCACACATATTCAAGCCTGTTTTCATCTCAGAAGATGTTGTCGGGCACCCTCAAATCAGACTTTACGGACCAAGCCGACCATGGTGTCAGGGGACAGTACCTCAGTTTCCCGCAGACACTTCACATCCAGGCCGGTAATTGGGGGACTGAGCTTGTCTTTACCTGCTTTTCTAAGAGTTTTCCTGACAGAAGAATACATTATTGCTGGTTTTAAACTCGCTGTCAGTAGAGATGTTAAAACTTCTACTGTTAAAATATGCATTTAGTCCAGCTCAGCATTATAAAACTGGAGACTGAATACTGGTCCCCAGTTGAACTTCTTGCACTGGCAGAAAATTCCCTTAATGTTGATGAGATTTTTTTGGACTTATTTTCATACAATGAATGACCATATTTTTTACTTTAAGTACATTAACCAGCCCATGCTGTAGTTTTTTTTTTTTTTCAGTCTTTGTTCTTCTATTTCATTTAGATGTGCCTCATGTACTGTTATGTGTCTACTCTTGCTGGTACACTTATTTTATTTATTTATTTTTTCAGATGGACTGCTGTCTTCACTCAGAAAGCTGGTGTTGTACCAGTTATGTGGAGTTTCATCCCCAAATATATTAAATGATATAGGTTAAATATCACTCATTTTTTGGCTGTGGTTTTGTAACTAATAACAAATAAAATGGCAGTTTGTCATGGAATGTAGAATGCAGTGGTGCGTAGTGATTTATTCAGTGTGAAGCGGCTCATTAGTATGCAAGCCATGCTATACTATATATATATATATATATATATATATATATATATATATATATATATATATATATACAGCTCTGGAAAAAATTAAGAGACCACTGCAAAATTATCAGTTTCTCTGGTTTTACTATTTATAGGTATGTGTTTGGGTAAAATGAACATTTTGTTTTATTCTATAAACTACTGATAACATTTCTCCCAAATTCCAAATAAAAATATTGTCATTTAGAGCATTTATTTGCAGAAAATGACAACTGGTCAAAATAACAAAAAGATGCAGTGTTGTCAGACCTCGAATAATGCAAAGAAAATAAGTTCATATTCATTTTAAACAACACAATACTAATGTTTTAACTTAGGAAGAGTTCAGAAATCAATATTTGGTGGAATAACCCTGATTTTCAAGCACAGCTTTCATGCGTCTTGGCATGCTCTCCACCAGTCTTTCACATTGATGTTGGGTGACTTTATGCCACTCCTGGCACAAAAATTCAAGCAGCTCGGCTTTGTTTGATGGCTTTTGACCATCCATCTTCCTCTTGATCACATTCCAGAGGTTTTCAATGGGGTTCAGGTCTGGAGATTGGGCTGGCCATGACAGGGTCTTGATCTGGTGGTCCTCCATCCACACCTTGATTGACCTGGCTGTGTGGCATGGAGCATTGTCCTGCTGGAAAACCAATCCTCAGAGTTGGGGAACATTGTCAGAGCAGAATGAAGCAAGTTTTCTTCCAGGACAACCTTGTACTTGGCTTGATTCATGCGTCCTTCACAAAGACAAATCTGCCCGATTCTAGCCTTGCTGAAGCACCCCAGATGAGTCCAATTTTCAGCTTTGCCCAACACCTGGTCGTCTAATGGTTAGACGGAGACCTGGAGAGGCCTACAAGCCACTGTGTCTCGCACCCACTGTGAAATGTGTTGGAGGATCGGTGATGATCTGGGGTGCTTCAGCAAGGCTGGAATCGGGCAGCTTTGGCATGAATCAAGCCAAGTACAAGGTTGTCCTGGAAGAAAACTTGCTTCATTCTGCTCTGACAATGTTCCCCAACTCTGAGGATTGGTTTTTCCAGCAGGACAATGCTCCATGCCACACAGCCAGGTCAATCAAGGTGTGGATGGAGGACCACCAGATCAAGACCCTGTCATGGCCAGCCCAATCTCCAGACCTGAACCCCATTGAAAACCTCTGGAATGTGATCAAGAGGAAGATGGATGGTCACAAGCCATCAAACAAAGCCGAGCTGCTTGAATTTTTGTGCCAGGAGTGGCATAAAGTCACCCAACATCAATGTGAAAGACTGGTGGAGAGCATGCCAAGACGATGAAAGCTGTGCTTGAAAATCAGGGTTATTCCACCAAATATTGATTTCTGAACTCTTCCTAAGTTAAAACATTAGTATTGTGTTGTTTAAAATGAATATGAACTTATTTTCTTTGCATTATTCGAGGTCTGACAACACTGCATCTTTTTTGTTATTTTGACCAGTTGTCATTTTCTGCAAATAAATGCTCTAAATGACAATATTTTTATTTGGAATTTGGGAGAAATGTTGTCAGTAGTTTATAGAATAAAACAAAAATGTTCATTTTACCCAAACACATACCTATAAATAGTAAAACCAGAGAAACTGATAATTTTGCAGTGGTCTCTTAATTTTTTCCAGAGCTGTATATATACTGTATATGCGTGGTCATGTGATGCTGTTTAACCAATCAGAGGTTGTTATTTTTCCAAGCCGTGTTACAAATATCATATATACAGTATATATATATATACAGTATGTATATATATTGTGTTTTTCTGCTAACAGCATAGCAACTCTTTTCTTTCACAGTCTTTATTTTCAAGCATTAAATCGTACGGAAGTGTCCTAGTGCCAATTAAAAAAAAAAAAAGAAAAAAAGGTATCTTCTACGTAGTTGATATAAAGTCCAACGTAAGATATACTTTCTATCTCCTACCTAGGACTTACCTTTTTTTTTAAATTGGCACTAGGACGCTTCCGTAAAAACGCATGTTTTTTTTTTTTTTTTCAATGCAGGCTCACTTTCCAAGTCTCAGCTCTTGCGTCTTGACGGTTGTACAATTGTGGGTATTTCTTTTTTGATAAGCTGCTCTTCCTTATCAATGCTTCTATTTTCTGCACGGCATGCAAAAAAAAGTTTAACTATTTTAACACCCCGTAGTAGTGTGAACGACTGGTCTGAGATTCTTCATCCACACGTAAAACACATGCATCGAATTTCTGTAAGACAATACAACAGTCATTTGGTACCCGAATGCACTGATGTTTCAGCTCTGCTACGGCTTCACTCGTAAAAAACAACAATCCGTGTGGCCAAGGTATGAACCAGCCTTATGACATTCAAACAGAGTGCTTTTTTTTAACCTAGTCTACAGATATCATTAAAATACATGTTTGCTAAAATGTGTTTCTTTCAAATGATATACTGTGATACCAACAGTATATAGTTAATTTTAGGGAATGAAAGACTGCTATATTTTTTATTCATTATAAACCCTAGGATTGCTGCCTTTGTTGTGTGAACATTTGAAATCTACTGCACGTGTGTGATTTATGGAGTTCTGATGAAGCAATTTGAATGAAAGTCATATTTAATAGCTTATCACCTATGCTTTTTAAACCACTTGTATTGCATTTGTTCAATCATTTATGTCACCTTTCTTTCAGCAACCCAATTTAAAAATCCTTTCAGTGGTGGAGTGGGTGGAGATTTAGAAGGGGAACAGGCAGACCATGCATTTACAAGCACGCAAAAATTCCAGTAATTCTCAGAAAAACACTCAACGCACTGTGAAAAAAAGACATTTGTTGAATTTTGGTCTATTTGACTAAGTCGTTTCTAAATTATTAGGAGCACTAAAGAAAACTGTGGACCTCCATTCCAACAAATACTTTTACTAGTATTTTTTTGTTGTGTTTTTTTACTGTAATAAAATATTTAATAAACAGTTATAAACCATCGACAATGCTTCATTAACACTCTATAACATAGTTATTAAGCATATATTATGCATTTATAAAACATTATAATAAGCAGCACCTTAATATAAAGTGTTACTAAAAAAACTGCAGACATTTTTGGCATTTCTTAGCTGGATAAGGGCGTCTGCTAAGAAATAAATAATAATAATAATAATTACTTTACAAACCCAGTTATATCAGTAATTGATAAACTATTCAAAGCATTTTCACATAGCAGCAATATAGACTAATAAGATCAGCAGCACATACACTTAATGAGATAGGCAACGAAAACTTAAACAACACAATAAAACAATGATAAAAATACAAAAAGAAAAATTCCCTTCAATGACAAGTCCCCCCAGAGTTTCATGGCAGCACACAATTCAGTTCTATTCAGTTCATTTCGACTAAGGGCTCGGACCAAATCAAGCCCTGACCCCTCTTGTGAAAGAGTGTTTATGCGATAATATCGCCAGTTTCCATATCACATTTTCTTTATCACGAAACCAAAACTAGCCATTTCCAATCCGCGAAAGGGGCGGAGAGAAGTTTCACAGGAGTAGGAAGGACCACCAAAAGCAACATGAAAACAGCTGTTGACCAATCCCCAGCCGGTATTTGTGACATTTTGAAGGGGCAGAAACAAAGCAGAAACATGCGAAAAGGCAGGCGAAGACAGCCAGGGTAGAAAAAAAAATAAAAGTCTGTGTTGTACTACTGTTTTTTTTGAATATCAATGAATGAATGCTATTACATAGAACTACTACTAGTAGTAATAATAATAACAATATGTTTATTATTATTATTAATAATAATAATAATAATAATAATAATAATAATAATAATAATAATAATAATAATAATAATCTGCTTTTATTTTTATTGTGTAAAATCTTGAAAAATATGGACCTGAGTTTGAAGGAAAACACACTCATACACACACTTGGCAATGACCTCGTTTCCACGGCGTCTGCAGCATCGTGCTGCATTGTTCTGTCACTGTTATGGAAGCGTGCCACATTGTTTTCATGATTTTTGTAAAAATCCATACCGTGCCCTGGCTTGTGTCAGCACCATGCAATGCCAGCATCCTCATACCCGACTGGCACGGTGCTGCCCAGAGCCCTGTTGTGCACAAGGCTGTATAGTAACTGCACAAGAACGAAGATTAAAAGTCCATGGACTTAAAAAAAGTGTACCGTCCGTAGCAAAACTCACCATGAGTAGAAAAGAGTTTATTGTTTGTATGTATTAAAAAAAGAAAAAAAAGTAGGCTAAAGAAGAAAACGGTCTTGTGCGTGTTTCGTTTAATATAAAATGATAATAGGAATAATACATATACCAATATTTGATACTGTAAATTAATAATTTTAAATTATTCAGTGTATGGAGCATCTTGAGGCATGTACTGTTTTTTTTGTTTTTTTTCAAATATCAGGATGTTTAATGTTATATTTTTTTTTTTACTATCTGCTTAATTCGCGATAGCTTTCAACAAGTTTGAAGTTGGCTATAAAATCCAGTCCTGCAAAATTCTTGCGATGTGCATTATAGCTGGAATTGAGTAGATTTGGTCGGGCGATAGCAAACCACTCCACCTTCTCAACCCACTTGCAGTCAACAAGCGATAGCTGCTTTTTGAAGGGCGAAAGGAGCTTGTTTTGGTTCTGCGAGATTTGGCTTGGAATTTTTCTTGTGTTTTATTACCGCGAATGCTTTCGCGTCCGCGTTCGCGAAGTGCTAACTGATTTGGTCTGGCCCTAAGTCTGTTTCTGTTCCACAGGCAATCCCAAACCCCGTCAGCAACACAAGATAAAACACAAGTAAAACTCAAAGGAAGCCCTCTCGGTCCGTCTTGCACATCCCTTTTATACAGTCCATTCACATTTGTTTATGACAACAAGCGTCCCGTCATTGTTCACAATGCTGAGTCCATTTAAAGTTAACAAGGATTCAATTAATGCGTGACTGAGCCTGCTGGCTCATCACACTATCACCAAGTTTGTAGCCTACAGTTACACACTATTTAATCCAGTTTGTCTTTAACGTTTAATTATAGTATCATGCATGCAACATTTGTAAATAGTATTACATGCCTTTAAGGGGAAATGTGCTTAGAGTCAAGCCATTTTTCCTTGTGTTGTTAAAAGATAATTCCTCAAAGGGGTTTGTGCCCACAGAGATATGCTACTGTGCAATAACATTAGCCTTGCTTCTGAAATAGAATCGTCACAGCCCATATACATAAATAGGAAATGACTTGAACGCATATGAACTACTCTTTCCAGCAGTGTTTGCTTCCCCAATGGCACAAAGTATTTCTCAATTTAATTTATGGGCAGTTTAACACATATGATAAAACACATGGAAATTATTGGACTGAAAACCATTAGCTGGTTGCATTTTAATTATAAATGAACAAAAAGTGAATACTTTTTTTTTTATGATGCAGTGCTCTCATTTCAGGAACATGTCTAAAAAATTGCTTTGTGGCAGGTTATAGTATTTCATTTTAAATGTTCTATAAAAGCTTTATATCAGAATTTCAATCATTCTGCATGTCTCAGGTATTAACATGACCTTGGCTTTAGTGTATTGATGTTATTGATTTATTTAAGCCCCCACCCTCAATGCTGCTAGTTGATCCTATGCTGTTAGAAGAGGCTGCATATTATCCATTTTCAAATTTCACATTTTTACATTGACCAGTTCCATAGTAAACGGGTATATTAGAGAATTATTACACACTTTTACTGCTGTAGTAATAGCAAAGAATCACCTGCCTGTGGTGTCCAATCCTTTTTCCACTTTCAGCCCACAAAGGGGTTGTCATGTTAAAATACACCAGTCATGATTTAGTTTAACTGTGTTTATCAACAGGGAACTAGGTCCTACAATTAAAACCGGTCCCCCGTGCTGCATTCATTTTGAACCGCAGAAGCTACAATGCCTATCATTGCAGGACCAGTGGTGAGCTGGTACATTATCTGGTACAGTAATTTGATAAGAATAATATTCCTGTTAGCCATTAACCACACAGAAATATTTTCACCTCCTGAACCTGTTGGTTGTTGTTACTGGGACATTTACACCAATTCAGTATAATGGTTATTTATAGATTATACTGTTGATTGTGGATGTCCTTGAAATCAGGTGGCCAGATTTTTAAGTCCTTAAACTGGGATAGTATGGAAATATTGTGAATAAATCCCAACTTCCAATATACAGGGAAGCTATAGGGTTTTTATTTTCATGTTTGCTCTAATATCATATTGAAAGTGAATGACTCATGGTGGCATTCAGAGTAAAACCTTACTTTCAAAAACTTTTTTGAGAATAAATTATCTTAGACTTTGTAATTTCATTACCACACAACAAGTATATTTATTGCATTACACAGTAGAAATTCAATAATATCAAATTCCGAGATTCTCAAGTCACAAAAAATCTATTTTATTGCTTATTACTGCTGTGAATCTAGTCCCTTTTCTGCCTAAGAAACTGCATCTTCTTCTCCGATTTCCACTTTCTCTCTTTCTCTATCTCTGTGCTTTCACCCAGTGTCCAATCTGCAATCCAGGCCCTTCCTGTATGAAAACTTTACCTATCTCAATATATCTATTTATAAAATGGTTACTTCATAGAATCTAGTTTTTTCAAAATATTTAATTTCTTACCATTTAATATGAAATGGTATTTGTTCTGTATATTTTGTTTTCCTATTGTAGTTTCTGCTTGGATCATTAGTGTGCCATGATTAATAGAATTTTTTTTCAGCCACTTTCTACTATTAAACAAGACTCATACATTTTATATTATGTGGCAGAAAGCATAAAGGTGATGCAATGTGTTAAATATCCTATCTTCTGACTGTGTGCAATAAATGAAGCCCACTGCATCAACCCATAAGCTTCCCCAGCTTTTCACTGATAATCAGATTTTCTTTAGAACCTGTTTTATTTAAAAGCTGCCCTGATTGCAGAAACAGGAATTTCCTTCTGAAGTAGTTATTAAGTATTGTAAATAGTAATCCAGGTAGGCAAGCCCTTTACGTTTGAATAGTTGTATTTCCAAATCCCACCCTTTAACATGCTGTAAGCTGACAGCTATCACTTAAAACAGAAAGATATCTGTTAAAAACATGTTAATTGCATGATGAAATGTCCTGCCTATTCCATTATTTTCAATCTATGCAGTTTTTCAGTATAATCAATGATCATGAGAAAGCGTCTTCTGAAAATCTGAATTGCATAACTACTCATTTTATGAAGGCTAATTTGTTTGCTGATCATGGCAGGAGTGTATTTTTTCAACAGTGTAGGCTGAGACATGTATCAAGCTGTAATAAGATTAAACCATGTTCCTTTTCTGATCAAATGAAATGCTGTCACTTATTTTCTTACTAGAGTAATACTATTTAATCTTCCTTAATATTAGCATAAGCATCAGCCTATGTGAAATGTTCAGAGAAGTTTTCAGATTGTCAGGAGATGCTTTCTCATTATCATGAATTGGTACTGAAAAACGTATCATTGATTGGTACAGAAAAACTGCATAGACAAGGCAGGAAATGTCATCACACAATTAACATGTTTTGAACAGGTTTCTTTCTGTTTTAAGTGAGACCTGTTGGTTTAAAACATATTAAAAAGAAAATCTGGAAATAAAACTATTTGGAGAAACTTAAACGGATCAACCCCCCCAGTAAACCGAGCCCTCAAGGAAATGCATAAGCTTTTATCAATGTGTTGTTTTTCTTCTGTCTGGTCACTTTACCTTGAAAAAACAAGTAATTTGAGAAAACTGCTGTAAAATAAGCTAAAAATAATATGTAAGATTGTATCCACACTGTTTATGCAATAATATGGCTAATATTTATGATTTTAATAGTTTAAAAAAAAAAATACTACTATGCAAAGGTTAGCTTAGTAGGGTTACTAAATATCAGACTGCACCCAGCTACCTCCAGACCCTCATCTCTCCCTACACCCCCACTCAACCTCTCCGCTACGCTTGCACTAGAAGACTGGCTCTACCTCCTCTACGCTCCCCTGCCTCCAGAGCCCGCTCCTTTTCCACCCTTGCCCCGCAGTGGTGGAATGACCTTCCTACAGATGTCAGGACTGCCCAGTCCCTGACCACATTCCGGCGCCTCCTCAAGACTCACCTCTTCAGAAAGCACATGTAGAACTCCTCTGTTCTTCCCCTGGGACACTTATCACCCTTCCTTAAATGCGCTTTACTTGCTCTTATCTGTCCCCTATTTTACTGCATTTAATCCTGTACTTCAGAGTACTGTAATCTGCCAAGTGTTTAATCTGTAGTATTTTGTATTTAATCATATCCTGATGTAACTATCACTGACACTGTTATCTGCTGTATTATTGAATCGTATTTTGTCACAGTTGTACTTGCTTGAATCAAAGTCATTGTATTTATCTTGCTCTTAATTGTATTATTATTTGTACTGTGATACTTGAAATGTATTTGCTTACGATTGTAAGTCGTCCTGGATAAGGGCATCTGCTAAGAAATAAATAAATAATAATCTGCAAAACACAAGCATGGGTTCATCCCATTAATCAAAAATAAAGTATATCATCAGTCATAGATTGAATCAAATGTCACGTTTTAGCTAGTTGTTGTTTGCGGCTTTCTAAACCTCTTCAGACTTAGATAAATCGATCAGTTTACATGAAAGAGATTACTGTTGAAACCTGCCTCCACAAACATGTCTTGTGTGACAGTAAAGAAATTGGCTTGGTTAAGTGATACTAGCTTTTCAAACAGAACCAAGTTCCTGTAGAAATCTGTGTTAACTGTTCTGAGAAAAATACAATTATGCTTCTGTAAAGAAACTATAGAATGGGAAATAGTCGTACTTTGTAGTTGCCTAGAGTTTGCCTGCTGTACAGCAATTTGAAACATGTGCAGGATACAGTTCCAATATCGAGAAAAAATGTATGCTTTTTTTCCCCACTTTAAGGGTACATAAGGACCTTTTTGTTTTATTGTGTTACATGTTCCCACTGTTTTACGTAAGGTGTGTGTATTGTATTAAAGTTTTTTTTTAAAAACATTTTGACCACTTTTTTAAACTTTTTAATTGCATTCCCTGCCTCAAGATGGCTTCACATGCACCCGCATGGACCTCTGAGTACTACATTTCCAATCCTCACTGGTAAATCCATCTCAGTTACATATGTGAGCAGGAGGATGATGGATTTTGATATTATAAAACTGTACGGTTTTAGTTTATACTACAATACCACAATATCGTAAAGGTTTTTGCAATTATCTGACTGTTTTTCACATAGAGCATCATTTAAAAGGAGTGGCTTTAAAATCTGTTTTGTTTAAATCTCATATTAGCATCGATCTCTTATTTCTGTATTCTTCTCTAATTGTGTACTTTAATTGGGGATGTACTGTCAGCAGATGTTTTAAGTTCTGCACTCAGTATCTAAAGAAGGGATAATCTGATCCATCCTGGGACCATTTAACATCCTGTATTAGACTCACTCACATGCTCTACAAGAGTGTGGTTCCAGACAGTGTTTTTATTATTATTACTACTATGGTAACACGAAATAAAAAGTAAAAAAAAAAAAAAAAAAAACAGGAATATGGCAAATGACCATTAGCTGGATGGGTTTCATCAGACTAATATCCATTTCTTTAAGGAGCACTTGAATTGGAAAAATGGTGATTAATATTACCCAAACTAACTTGGCAACACTTCACATAAAGCGGATAGGTAGAACTACCTGTCACCCTTTCCAGATGCTGCAGCTAAATACACCAGTAATTGCTTGTTTCATCTTTAAGCAAAATGATTTTCTCTTGCCAAATTTATAAGGCAATTAGATATCCACTATTGCCCTCAAATACATGCAGCTTACAGCAAAACATAATTACAAAACATGGAAAGCGATGCCCTCTGTATGTCTACTACTTGTGATGCATTATCCATTATGTATTATGAGGTGTATATAATGATTAAGGCTGTATTTTCTTTCATGGTTATCACAGATTTCACGATGTCTGTGAAATGTACCATTGCCATGTAATATGAAGTTCCCTGTGAAAATTCTGTGAAATTTCTGAAAGATGTATAAATATACATATTTTGTATCATTTAAAAATAAACACACCAAACATTTGCCTTAATGACCCACTACCAGTTACACTGCTATTAGGATCCTGGCAGCTGGTTTAGTTTGCTCCCGGTAAATGATTGAACACATTGCATAGAGCTGCATGTTTCCTTTAAAAAAAAAAAAAAAAAAATTGTCAATGAAAAAGACACCAGCTGCATCAAAGATCGGAAATAGTTCTGCTAAAGATCTGTCCAGCACAAGAAGGCGACATGTCACATGTCTGTTCTTATTATTACATGTATTTGTTTTCATTTTGTTTGATAATTCACTGATTGTGAAAACAGAATGTTTTTAAAAGGTGGACATAAAAAAAACAAATGATTCTACAATTTAGCATTTAAATACTTAGGAACATTTCTTGAGAAAATGATCAATTTTGAATGTGACAGCGCTATATTATTTGTATTTTTTTGGTTTAATAAGTATTATGTTTAAATCAGGAAATATTTTGAAATACCTATTTGTATATTTTTATACAAATAGACGACAATTTACTAGAAATAATAAATGAATTCAATGAATATGAATACAACAAATGCACACACATGCAGACTGTCCTCATAATCATGTAGTACCAGAAATATCTTTTTTTTTATGTTTATTGTATTATAGCCAAAGGCAAAAGGTTTAAAACGCAAGGGAGTGTCACATTTACCATTCAAGATGTACAGTCAGTACTTAAGGGTCTCAATTTTTGATTGAGGACCCTGAAAAACATATAAATCAGAGTAAGTTTCAATGAGAAAATTGTATTGGTGACTATTAACTACTTCCTTCATGAAATTTATAACTATTGTTTACAATTAACGAAACAGAACGAGAAAGCCTAAGCTTTCCATTCATTTAGACACTCCTCTGACTATTGCATCTTGTTGCATCCCTTGACTTTACAAATAAGGTAATTCTCATAAAACCAACACCCTCTAACTTCCCTCTCTAGTAACCATGACGACAACCTCTACACTTGTTTCGAACAAAGATAAATGGAAACTTAAATTTCTTTGCTGTTGTTTTTCGAAATCCCCATTTCTTTGCTGTTGTTTTTTGAAATCCCCCAGGCACAACCACGTATTCTGAGCATTTATCATAACGCTGATAACCACATAGATGTAAGTGGCTAACTTAATAAAGAGTTAAAACATCTTTAAAAAACAGTATTCAGAAAGCATAATAAATGCAAATTGAACCATTTCCTGAAATGTAATTGATTTTGAAAATGAATGGGCCACTGAGGTTACGACATACATTTAAAGCTTTTATATGATCATGTAAAGCTTTTCCCCTATTGAATATTTTAGATTGTATCCTCTTTTTCCAATTAAGTTTTTCTTAGTTTCCTTTGCAAGTTTGACTCCCTTTGCCATTAATGTAAACCATTCTGTCAAGTTTAGACACGAAATCAATCTTTCGTTTTCCACTTGTACAGTATCTATGCCCACTACCTAGTTAAATCAATATTGACTGCAATAGAATAATTTAACAGGTGTGTATGCCGTTATCCAGTCTATTCAAGACATCCTGCTTCTTTACCCCTATAGAATAGACATGCTGAATTGCATCTTCTGTAGGTCTCTGTTCCAACCATTCTCTATAGTAGCGGTTTTCAAACTGGGGTAACTATAAACACCCAACCGGCTGCTGACAGTGAGTAAGTGTTGAGCGCACATGGCTAAATTACATATTTGAATAGCAAGGGGGTGGTTATGCAGTCTGTAGGCTAAAAAGAAAAAAAAAACATTGTATGATGTTGCTTCTTTTAAAAATGTGTAGTATTTACTAGGTACGTTTACTTTCTGGAGTTTAAATGTTCAGTGTTTGTAGTTTAATCAGACTCTAGCCCCTCCTCCTTCCCTGTGTGCCTTCTGAGCCAGCAAATCGAGGCTTGTTTATTTTCTTTTAATGACCCGCTTAAATTTTTTTGTAACTTGAAGTCCTATTTGTTCATTTTAAAATACAGAATAACATACCCTTGTGTATGGGCTGCATTGTTTACTAATCAGGGTGTAGTTTTACTGAAATCTGTGTTAAAAAGCAGGCACGTCCATCACATTGGTAGGTAAGTATTTAAAAAAAGAAAATTCAGTTAACATCAATAAGTACTTAAGCCTAGTAATTAGAAAATACCATTTTTTTCTGTTTTCATAGGTATATTATGACCCTATCTCAGATGGGGGTACGCGGTAGACTAGATTTTTGGAAAGTGCAGGGGCTTAAAAGGTTTGAAATCCACTGCTCTACCCAATATTGGTCTACCCAATATTACCTTAGTCAAGGTAGTCTACGTCTAGTGGCATTCAGTCTGTGAAACCAGCCTAAACCAATGCAACCTGTGTTAGAGTGGCCCTCCAGGTCCTCCCAAGTACTGTAGTAGAACACAACACAGTTTGATAGATGCTGCCCCAAACTCCACAAATCTTTTACAGTGATATGATGTTCAATGTTAGTAGTCCATTTTTTTGATTCTTTGGGTGATGTAATGCTAATCTGGGATTTTCATGAGCTACATTTCTTGATGTGACTTTCAAGGAATACAGTTTCGCTTAACATCAGTTTACAAATACCCTAATACACCACACTGCCTGCATCTTCAAGAAACTTTAAATATAAACATAAGTATCACCACTGTTACATGTGAATCATATGTGAATTGTTATTTGATAACCCATTTTCCACTGAAAGGCATAGAAAACTGAATCCCTCTTGATTCACTATACCGGTGTAGGTATTTCAATTATAATTAAATTACATTGTAATGCTAAATCACAGAAAGAACTAATCGGTTTTTTTTCTTAACAGTTAAAAAGAAATTGACAATGTGTCAATGTTCCTATTGTGATCTGGGAGAAATGTAAAACCATATGGTTACTGGAAGAAAAGCCACAAGCTTGCTGGGAAGCTGAGGTTTTTGACAAGGTTAGCCAAGGCAAGGAGGGTATTGTTTCAATATTATGATGAAAAAACTATTATTTTCACTTATATGATAAAACTCTTCATGGCACTTGTGTTAAATTATATACTATAGATGAGGGGTACTCAATTTATATTGAAAAGGTCCACTTACTAGGGTTCTGTGTTGAGTAAAAGTTGTTGAACATTTTTAACAGATGAATTGAACAGTCATACAGCCCTGTGGCAAAGTGGTTAACAGTGTGCAGGTGCAAGTGATCAATAATCAGAGAAACAACGATAATCCAGGTGCAATGAAGGTTTAATTGTATAATCCAATGCCTTATGGCTAACAGCAGTAAACAGTAACAATGTTAATGAAGCAATACAGTGGCGTGTATTGTTTATTTATAATCTGCAGGTTTGCCCCGAAATAATAACAGTCCTGTTTCAGTTCACCCACACGTAACACATACACAAACACAAACACCAGTCCACAGTGCATGCGCTAGTGGTGAATACAGTTCTTTAGTGACAACAAAAGTGCAGTGCTGTTGATCAGGGTTTAGTGATGGCCTTTGGCGACAGCTCCGGATCGTGTTAGCCATCCAAATAATTACAAACAGTATTATTAACGACAAACAAAAACAAACAAAACACTCACGTTTCACAACACAGTTTCTCCTTCTGGTCATTTAACGTAACCATTCACAAAGGAACAGATCACATCACTACGTCCCCTTGTTATAACGTCACCCATGACCCCTTGGTCAATGAGCGCATCTGCTCCTCCAATCCGCGGATGCCATGCCGTTTCCCATAAGGGTCATTGTGTTCGTATACCGTAGCTTTGCCCCCTTTCTAGATGGCTGACTTCCACTTAACCCTAGTAATAAACTGTTGTGCCATTTAGTGCAGGGTATTCTGTTCCCTTTATGCAGCTGCCTCACAGGTCGGGAGGGAGATCTAACACCAAGAATCATTCGATCTCTGTCACAAGCCCTAAATAACAAAAAAAACCTTTTTGTAAAGCAGAAACATTTTTACATTGGCATGTTTTCTTAGCTAACACGCTCAGTGGGAATAGTGGCACTTTTGATCCTTAACCAGCCCCTTGTAATTGGGCACAAGGGGTGTGACAGGCATTCGAACACACTGATGCAAATGTTCATCTGACCTTTGTTGGACAAAACTTTGTCCAAAACTCGGTAGGCATGGTCCTCAAGTTTTGCTTTCAGGACCTCATCTTTTTGTAGTTCAATCAACTTAAACTGAAGAGCACTAACCGTTGCCCATCTAAAAGTACTGAGGGCCTCAGGAGTCGATCCTTAACAAGATAAGGATTATTCATGTAGAGCAGAACCCCCTTGCCAACTTTGAATCTTAGAGCATAAAAGTTGTTCAATCTTTTGCACAATGCTATCCTGGTAAAAATTTTAAAAAAATAAAAATAAAATGTTTCCCTCTTTTGCATGAACAGAAGACCTTGAAAAGTGAAGCAATGGCCCTTCTAACCACTAGTTTCTTCTGAAAAGCATCACAGCTTTCAACACATGTATTGGTAGTTTGCATCCTTCCTAGAAAGAATAAAGCATTTAAACTATTTAAACAAATTATAATATCTGTCCAGAAAGCCACAAGTACCATTTAATCTTGGTCACGCAACAACGGTAGAAATGCTTTTGCTTTTTATTCCTTTGGCACTGCTGAAAACATTTCCAGCTCTTGAGAAGTATCAGCTTCTGTAAGAAACTCTATATGGCATTGTTCACCAGCTTCATAATGACCTACATGGCCTTGGAATATGTTCATGTTAGCTGCTGAATGATACAATGGTAGGAGATCAACCTGAGCTGCTGTACATTCAAACACTGGATCAGCGCCCTTTCTTTTCACATCATAGCTGGAGCCCATTTGTTCCTGTAGAAATAACAGAATCCAAACTGATTCAATTTGTCTGCCCATTTTGTTTAAATGAAGCAATTCCAAAGTGGTACAAATGTTGTTTTTTTTCTTTGGAATGAAACATAAAAAATCTCCTCCTCTCCTCTTCTGGTTTTATTTAGCTCAGTATCTTCTTTAGCTCACCTATGTATTTTCACCAGTGTTCTTCAGTCTTTCTTGAATTAAAATCCATTACAAAGTGTTCCTACACATTTGGCAGGGTTATAAAATAAAGGGACTGTATTCCCAAAACTGAACTGCTGATCTGCAGTAGTTGTTCAAAAGAGTGTGCATTCACTGCAGATCGAACAACTTATTTTATTACTTCAGCTACCAGGGATGACTAGAATAGCTTGGAGCTTGAATTGGCCCTAGACAGGAGGTCTGAAAATGCAGTTCTTAACAATTCAGCTTTTGCTGAAGTCTGAGAGTTTTTTCTCCCATGATACATGTCTTTTAGATGTTTTGACGTTTAAACTCTGGACAGGGTCACTAAACAAAAACTTCATACTTTGCGTCTTAATAAGTATTTGGTTGTCTAAATCAATTACAAAAGATTGTGATGATTATGATGCACAAAAATAACATTGTATGGCGGGTTTCACAGACCACGATTAGAACTAATCTTGAATTATCTAATATTGCTTCAGTTATTGTAGTCAAAGATTAGTGCTAATCTAGGGGCAAATGGGGTTAAAAAAAGGTCTAGAACCAAAAATGCAAATGAGCCCAGCTCATTTGCATAGTGGTTAAGGCACTCGTTTGTGGTGTGCATGGTTGCCAGTTTGCACCCAGTCTCCGCCCTTTTACATCATCATTACAAAACAGTGGACAAATGGACACACATTTTGGATAAATGTGGATCGTGGTAATGGAGTTTTTTGAATAATTGATATAAAATATAAATACATTGGTCTAGCCTGCATATGCTATATTGTACACTTCCAGAAAATATAGATGTTGTTGCCTCTAATTGCTATCCAACATTGAAAACATACAGTTAACCTAAATGCTATTCCATTTCAGTATTAAGTACTAGTGTTATTGGCAGGCCAAGCGTGGGGTTAAGGATAAGGGATAGTATGGGTTTGAAGAACCAAAGGCTGTACAGAAATGTAATGTTAAGGACCAAGATGGAATTTTAGATGTAGTTACCCTATAGTAACGTCAAGTCAATAGTAGATATTTACAAGTGATTTGTCTTTGTTTCCCTTATCATAACGAAACATTGAGAAGTTGACTCTTTTGAGCATAAACGTATATATACACAAGACCAACATTATAGTTTAAAAGTTTTTTTAATTCATTTTCAGTAAAATAACACATTAAAAACATATATAACACTCTTCGCTCGCATTGCTGGTTTGTCTGGTTTTGGTAAAATGAAAAGTTGGCAACCATAGACCCACACCCGAACCGGTTCACATTCTAATCTGAATCCGACCCGATGCAGGACTCTAAAAGTAAGTATTCAAATCAATTCAAAACTCGACATTCTGATCGCTCTCTGCTCCTTCTCAGTGAACTACAGTGTTTCCCTATCCCATTCTGGAAATAAAAATATATATATATATCTTGAACTTTTAGTTTTTTAAAAAGATTTGGGTTGCTCTTAAAAGAGCCTTTGGTGGTTAAATGGATGTTTTGTTGTTGCTGCCCCCGATCTGTCCGTTCTCCTTGGGTCGGTCTGCCTGACTGCTGCCACTGGTACTGTCGTGCCGAATTCTGCCCCTTGCTGAATTTTGCACTACTTTGACATATGTGCATGCGTCAGTTTTTCGTTGAAGTTTGTCCGTGTGATTACTTAAGCTATTTATTAGTTCATCGCCAACGACAAACAAAAAATATCAGGTTGTATCAAAACAATTAAGTTTAGGAAAAATTGTGTCCACACATCTTTTAACGTGGTGTTTGACTGTAATGTTTAAACTTGGTTTTCCTATTTATGTAATTATCATAAAAACATTGAATCTGTATTTAAAGCACTGGGTTGACTTTCATCTTGGAATTTATTACAAAATGTATTAAATCAACTACTTGATAAATACCCACCATCCAAGTTAGAATTAGAAATACATGTATAAAGTGGAGATACTTAGAGGTAAGAACTATGCAATCCTACATATATATACGACCATAGGAAATCTAGAACAAATGAGAATATTTCTTATAGTCGTTTTACAGAAATGTAATGATATTATTTGATGTTGCAAGAACAATGGTTTACTAATGTAAAACAACATGCCATACTGTCAGTTCTTCTTTAGTTTCCACTGGCTTGAAGTATTCAGGTTTAGGAATGGTTATTTGTTTTATGAAAAGTGTGAAGATGGTTTTAAAGCTGAACTGTGTAATAATAAACATCTTATCTTCAAATAACAATACTTAACGATTTACCTAACGTTTTATTCCTGTTGACATTTCATAAAATGAAAATCTGTAGCAGATACAAAGAGTGCATAGAATATAAAATCGAAACTGATACAACTTTCTTCAAACCAAAACATACAAGCACAAGGGTTCACAATCTGTTTGTACTCTTCACTATCGAATTCATTTTATAGGTAGTCACTATACCAGGGCCTGGGAGTACTTGAACACCTCTTTACAGCAGGGTATGAAAAATCCACGGTTTCATTTATTGTAGTTTTTTCAACATTGTTATTATCACAGTGCTTTCTACACAAAGTACTCAAGCATTTTCTACTAAACCTCAAAACTACATATTATAACACACCTGAAGTGCTAATTAAATTCAAGTTGAGTATTGATTTTTATACAGTTGCATGTATTTTTGATGTAATAGGAACTATACTTATATGGCACTCAAATATAGGTAGGATATGGCTGGCTTATGGGTCAGTGATACATACAGTAGTTTATAATTGTGATTAATTCTGTATACTGTAGGTATGAAGATGCCATCCTTTAAAACTGGAGTCTAATAAAATTTCAGTAAAGTGACTAGTTTACTGCCACAATAATAAAGAAATGTGACGGATCCATATATTTAGTAAACATGAAATATTATAATTGTATTCGGCCGACCCCCCAAAGTATACATACAAATGATCACACTTAACACAGGCCCTAGATTTTCAAAATCGAATGTAATTACTGTATTAAATCATAGTGAATGAGAAAATGCACATATAGAGAATAGTTTCTCCGTTGATTATTAGTAGCAACTCAAGTAATTTTAAAGTACAGACCATTTCCATGTCAAGCTTGCCCAAAAAAGATTTGACAGCAGTTGGATTAAATTGACTCCAAAGTGAAACTGACAAGAAAAGTTTTAAACAAAGACACTGTGAAAAATAACCAGAGCCAGCTGATGCTCCATTACTTTTCTATCAATTCTCCAGTGTGCTGTTCAAAGGAAAGGTGTGCTATTAGAATCTGTTTTTTCTTAGCCAAGTGTAGTGATATCATGAACTCTGAAAAAAAAAACGAAATCTGGTGGCTGTAGGACTATTGCAAGAAGGCATCATAGCTTGTACATAAAGTAGAAATTGCCCACACACCCTTAACTTTATTTCCAAAGAATTACTTTACATTCTGACTAACATTCAAAAATGTGCTCTCTAGCTTTCTCATCATACTTAATGTGTATGCACGGTGCTGTGCGTTTTATTCAAATGATATCATCTACTGCAGCCTTTCACTTCTTATGGGCTCCCTGGTGTTTACTGACATTCTATACACCAGATCATATAGTCAGCAGAGGTAAAACAATGCACTTTACTGTGACTGGATCTGATTCACGTTTGTCACTAGCATGAGGACTGGTTCTATAAACAGGTCAATACACAGCAAGCTTAGATGCACGGTAAAGCTTCTCTGCAGCTTAATGAAGAAAATAAAGCAAATGCCAGAGAGAGAGTGAGAAAGCTGTGTCAAATCCCTAGAATGATATTGGGATTTTGCTTCCATGTATCTGGACATTTGGTTTGACTATACAAGGACTGTTGGCATATATTGAATAAAAAAATGTGTTTGAGATTCCTTGAAATTTAAATCTTAAATACTGGTCGTAATCATTGTGAATCGACGCCTGTAGGTTTTGCTTCTTCAGCAAGAACTGCTTATCTCTCATAATGTATTCTGACAGATACTAAGTGATGCTGTTTTATGTGATGTTGGAGTGTCCAGAACTCTCCAGAAACATTTTGAAAATAGCATTCCAACATTTGGAACAGATATGGCAATACCCTGTATAGATTTGCCCCAGGTGGCTTTCCTGGTAAAGGCACAACCGTGTGGTGTGCGGGTAGGGTGACCAGATAGCAAGAGTGAAAAATTGGGACACTTTCAGTTGTGGACGGTGTGATGTTAGTGTATTAGGGTTTTAATATAAGTTTGTATATAAAATAAAACAAAACTGTAAATAAACTGTAGATCGTATGCTCTCTAATTGTCAGCACCAGCAGTCTGGTACTTCTTGGATGACTTGGCCATGTGCATAACATCCTTTTTGCCAATGACATAACTGTAGAACTCCTTGCAGCTCATGCTGAAATTCATTTTTACTTGTGTTTCGCGCCTCACCAGCGCAAAACTGCTTCGATTCCTAGAGCAACCTTCAATTCACAGTCACAAGACCGATAGGAATGTTGGTGCAGTACTGTGTGATACACTTGGGTAAGCTCCATAGCAACAACTTGGTTATCCAAAGTTTCATTGGGCTTGCTGAAGAAGTTTGAGACAAGGGTATTCTGTTTTGCAGTTTGGCAGTTTTGCACATGTTGCTCAGTCCCTGACCACCTTCTGGTGCCTCCTCAAGACACACATGTTCAGGCAGCATCTGTAATCCTCACAAAACCTGACTATACAGGACTGTATGGCACTAAGTGGTAACCGTATTAACATTTTTTGTAAGTTCTCTTTATTTGCAATTGTTCTTATCCATTTATTGTATTTACTACTTGCTCTTAATGGGCTTTACTCTTATAAGCACATATTTACTATTTGTGTAACTGCTCTTAGTTGAAATCGCTCTCAAACATAATTATTTACTGTATTTTTTTTATTTTCTGTTATTTGTATTTGCTCATATGTACTGACTTTATTGTATTTTATATCTGCTGTTATCTATAATATGATATTTTGTAATGTGATATTTCATAATATGATATTTACCAAGGTGATACTTTGTATTGTGATATTTTTTAACAACTTGTAAGTCGCCCTGGATAAGGGCGTCTGCTAAGAAATAAATAATAATAATAATGTTGTATCCCACTGGCGTGATGCTTCACCTCCGACACCGTGACTGATGCCGCATTCTTTGTTACACAATTTACAAATGCCTTTGTAACACAGTGATATGATTGAATCCAGGTGTAATTGTTTTCTCACTCCATTTGGGATTTCTTTTTTTGCGTTTTAGTGACAGGTTCATCAAGAACACCAGCCATCATGGCACTACAAGAGTAAAACCACACTGAAGCATACGTATACACATGCACTGAAACACGCACCAAAAATGACTGCAGGTTAATGTGATTGGATAGCCAAATAGATGCAAACAACCCACTCAAACAACACACTCTAAGCTAGTAGAGTATGTTGTTGCACCACGAGACAGTAGAGCAGCCACATATATTTCCTAATTTTACTCTGGGGTTTTCAACATTTACTCAAAAAATCGGGACAAATGGCGTCCCGACAGTACCTTGATTGGGACGTGGGACAAAGCCCCTAATATCAGGACGAGCCTGATTTTATCGGGATGTCTGGTCACCCTATGTGTAGGTTCACCTACTGGCTGTGCACTGCCATAGGTTGAGGGGGCAAAATTGACAAAGACCGAGGTACCGCAACACTCACAACAGCCCCTACAGGCCAGATGCCTTGTGAGTTCAAGTGGGCACCTGAGGGCTGGCTTTTGTCCTCCAGGGGCCTATAGCTCACCGCCATCCCCCAAGTTGCTGTAGGATATTTCGTCAGTGAGGGAACATAATAGGGCATTCTAAAATTGGGGAGAAATGAGGGTAAAATAATTGTGCACTTTTGGGTCTGTGTCTAATGCCCCCATCCTTTTCCTAACCTGGGTGGAGTCATAACTGCTATAAGATACAAATCCTACTGAACTGACTGTACTTCCTCTGCATTTTATACTTGTATCATCACATCCGGACTTCAGGCTTCTTGACTAAGTTGCAGTGCCTAAATGAGTTGCATGTTGACTCACAGCTATTCCTGTCATATTAGACATTATCCTTCCTAATGCCAACTTGTAATGGAATTTTACAGTCACGGTACTTAATGCAGAATTGTCTCTCTTCATCTGCGAGTTTTGGCTAAGATGTGGCTCTTGGTACATGAAATTTAGCTACATGTATCACTTTAAAGTTCAAATAGGGTCATTATTCCTTCAGGCCCTATTCTATCTGAGACCCAAGTCAAACACTAATAGCCTGCAAGAAAAGGATAATGATGTTTATAGATACCTTTTATTATATAGTGCACATAGTTACACATTTTTTATCACAGTAGTGTAGCTCTTATCTAGAAGGTGCAGGAGACTTGGATTACGAGACTTTGCCCAGAAGCAGCAAAAACTCTGAAAAAAGAAAATGAGGCTGAATGCACGCCAAGCTAAATGACAAATTAACCTTTTAGTAAGAAACAATTCATAAAATAGGTACTGTATGGGCCTTTCCCAGGAGGGAAGTTTCATGCAGTTGAATCAATTCTTATTTCTTTTGTCCGTTCCCAAAAGTAGAGCATACAACAATATCCAATCTGTAGTTGTGCTGGTTTTATAAACAGCAATCGGTCCAAGGGGATATATTCAATGCACCAATAATAATAATAATAATAAAAAAAACATGAGATACTATCAGTATACAGTGCTGCTGCTGTAAAGTTTGAAAGCAATACACTTTAAGAATAAAATCAAGTTGAGATGTTGCGTTGCCAGAGTTAGCGTTTTTAAAATCCCAGTATCTGAATGGAATTTATATATATTTTTAAATAAGACTTGTTTATTGTAATTTTATTGCTAATTGAAGCACACACCAGTCCAGTCTTTAAATTAATAAAGTCAAACCGGATACTTGACAATTGTTTAAACTACAAGTCAATGCAATATTGTGTATAGATTTGTAGTAGAAAACAGTAATCACCTACACATTTTCCCTGGAGGACACTGGCATAGATAGCAGAGGGCACCAAGGGCAGCATAGGTGAGTGGCATTAGTTTCCAGATAGCACGACTTGCTGTCAATAGGTGATTTTCAGACTGGGGTCTGGGGCCCCCTCTGGTTCTGCAAAGGTTGCCCAGTGGGTACCCAGGAAATTCTGGAAACTCTTTTGTAAAACAACATACATATTTAATGTAGAGACATGTGAGATTTCAATGTTGTGATAAGCGAAAGACCTTGTGATTTACACAATATAATTGTGGGTTTATCTTTAAGTTACTGTTTGAAAACTGATCTTCAACTGATGTGGTGAGAGACAGGCCTTCTGATACTTACAGAGAGTATTATACTTAAATGCAGTACAGTGCATCTTTCCTGTTTGCGATTTGCCTTCTCCTCAGTTTTCAGTTGGGAGTCCCTATTCAAAATCATCCAGTACAACATACCAATACTTTAATAAATATTTGTGATCAAATATCCATATTTAAACCAAGGTCCTAAATCAAGAGTGCTTGAGCATAGTTCATTTCCACTGCACTGTACATATGAGTTCTTGGTTCCATAGAGTTCTTATTTGACCATTTCCCAAGAGCATCCATATTTCACCTACAGCGGGTGTCTATTTCCGTGTCTTGAAAGAAGACCAAAGCAAGATTAAGTCATTCAAAAGCCCCCTTACTATGTTGGTCTGTGCTCATCTGTTTACACTGCAAGATATGCTCCCTGAAGCTATGCATACCAAGAAGGGGTTGTATTGATTGTTCCATAAGATCTAAAGCACTCTAATCCAGCATTAATCTTCTTTTTACTGCCCATTTTGCAATCCAAAAATATAGCACACATGGAGGAACTCACACATGGTCACTTGGTCACAAGTCGAACACTGATTAGAAAATAATTTTACACAGTCTTCCAACATTTATTCTTGACCGCACATTATTCAAAAACTAGTCCTTTAGAGTTCCAGGATTTATGGTTGGTAGCTTAAAAATTGAACAGTATTTTCTTGTTCGGTTTAAACAATGATTTGTTTTATATATTTTTCCCAGCTCAAAATGGAATTCTCTAGACAGCCATACTATACCTAAGGTGTTTTTTTGTTTGCTTGTTTGTTTTGTTTTTTTAAATGGGCAAAATAAACTGAATGATGGAAAATAAATTATATAAAACTGTATTATAAAGGAAAAAACATTCATTGTAAGTACATGTTGACTGCATAAGGAGTTTGTTTCTTAAGTAAAGACTGTAATTCAAATGCCTAAATGGATTTCTGTTCCATTTACTTTCAGAGTAAACCACATCACCTTTACCTGTGAATCACAGAAAGAGCCCAGTCCATCCCATGTATGACTCTGCTCATTATGCCAACAGCACAAAACATTAATATACCACAGATGGGTTTTGTGCAATATGTACAGGCTGTATCTCCCTGTGTAAACCAGTTAATATTTCCAGGGTAAAGTACCATTTCACCCAATTATGTGTTCTGGTAGATACAGATAACGGTGCAACTCGTCCTTGCAACCATTTATTTAAAATCCTCATTATCATATAAAGACTTGCAACAGTAACAGCTTTAGTTTTTTTTCCCAGGGTTATTTAATTTTTTTCTGTATATCTGAATTGAAATGATGGAATTGAAATGTCTTGCAACAGAAATTCAGGAAAATGCGGTTGTTATTATTTTGCCTATTTGCCACAGCAAAAGAAAACATGAGAGAAGTAGTCTACCTTTAAAAGTCATCAAAGGTGTCTTTGGTCCATGCCTATCATTCTGGTTCTGAGTGGATTACGGTGCGCTCAGTCCCTCCGAAAAATAGTCTAAACAGAAAATACCTGCAAGGGTTTACACTGAACACAATAGTTTCTCACCCCTCCTATTGAACAAGGTCTGTCTGATCAGCTAGGCTAGTTACTCCTTAATGAATAACTAGATTTCCACAGGTGCCAATTTGTCAGTCAATTAACCATTTATCCCCTGGAGGAATCCATGATCATTTAGCACAGGATTCCTCATTTGCTTGTGGCTGGATCCCAGTACCTGTGGTAATGAGTACCTGTGGTAATGAGGTAACCAGTCAGACCCTCCCAATAGTACTCAAAGAAATGAAATAAGTTATTTACAAACCGCTAACCAAGATCATGCAACAGTCTCTTGATACAGGGGTTGTACCGACAGACTGGAGAATTGCAAGCGTAATACCAATCCACAAAAAGGGAGACAAAACCAAACCAGGTAACTACAGACCAATAAGCCTGACTTCTATTATATGTAAACTTATGGAAACCATAATAAGATCCAAAATGGAAAATTAACTATATAGTAACAGTATCCTGGGAGACAGTCAGCATGGTTTTAAGAAAGGGAGATCGTGTCTAACTAACCTGCTTGACTTTTTTGAGGATGCAACATCAACAATGGATAACTGCAAAGCATATGACATGGTTTATTTAGATTTGAAAAAAAAATGTAGGTAGTTTGGTTTCAGTATTTCCAAATCATATTTTGCAAGACTAAATACATGGTTATCCTGACTGATGATGCCATATGACACCTCCCAATACAGTCTAAAAGATATAGGCAAAAAATGTTGCTGCATTCAATAAAGCAACTTTAGCATACAAATATGTATTAAAAATACGATTAGAGTGCTTTCCTTTTTGCACCAATAAGTTATAACCATAAGTATACTACTGATGATACATATTACCCATGTAGTACCATAGTTCTGCATGCAGACATACATCTGTCCCCATGTATAGAATATATATGTTTAGTTTTGTATATAGAATGTGAAAGCATAAAAATACCAAGTTTTCAAGTTTGTGTTGTGCTAGATAAAAGTTATTTCTCTGTGCCAAATGTACTCTGGTAGTAAACATTATCAAGCTTTACACACATTGCACATACTGTTTTCAAAAGCTTCTTGAATGGATATTTAACTGGATGGATGTTTGTATGAAAGCTTGTGACTCATCTAACTTTTGAATGCCTTGTTGGATTGATCCGAAAGATTATACACACCTTCATAATGGTGGGGGAACAAACTAGTCACCTACAGATTTTTATAACACAGAGTTAAGTCAAAGCATCCACCCGCTAAACAGATCTACAATATGGGCATTATCATCTGTGAGCATGCATGGGTTATGCATTGCCATGTTAAGCGAAAATCCTTCTATTGTTATATGTTAATATAAGAAGTTTTGTGTATCATATGTCTTGTTCATATTCTTTTTACATAAAAAAGATTTTAATTTATGTCAAAAAGCCTCTAGAATGAATATCTTTCCTTCAATATAACCTACTGTAGTTGCATTAATGGTGAAACAGCCATAGTGAATAGTTCATATTTTGCAGTCACTTTTAGACCAAATTTCTTGTCCTTTTCACTAAAAAGTCATTGCATTGAATTCATGTAGTGTACTGTAACTCCTTGTGAAAGGGATGACTGAGCGGTGACGTCACGGCAGAAGCAGGAAGGATACTGACACCAGGCAAGTACTGCAGTTTAAAGGCGCTCGCGCCGTTTTTATTTTTAAATAACAAAAAGAAATAAAATATTTGAACAAAAAAAACACTGTGCTCACAGAGCAAAATAAAAGAGTAAACGAAAACAAATCTCGAACACAAAAATACAAACAAAGGTCAGGCTGGGCAGATTGCCTTCACTGTTCCTATGTTCTTTTAAATCACGTTGCTCTCGCTCTCGCTCTCGCTCCTTCTCTGAACTCCCACAACAACCACCCCGAGCTAGAGAGCTGCAGCCTTTTTATATCGTGGCCGAGGGGTTTAACTAGCTTGCAAGTAATTATTCTATTACCCCTCGGCCACAATCTGCACGAGTTTATTAATTACTACGTGGATGGGGCTGCCCATCCACGTTACTAAACAATAACAAATGTACGGCGCTCGCCGTCATATAAACAAAACAACCGGCGCTTCGCCGTCATAAATATAATACAATAAAAATAAATAAACAATACAAAATAAACACAGGGGCGGAGGGGGAACGCGCTCTAAAATAAAATAAACAAAACAATGTACAGGGCTGCTCGCCCTGTTACACTCCTCCACAAAAGATTTAATTTAGTACATCGTTTTTTGGTAAATGGAATAAAAAATGAAATGTCAGTGAAAAAATGAATCCACAGTGCAGCAAAAGCTCTTTAAATAGAGACTGTTCTACAGAGGGATACTCAATCAGATTGACAGAGCCTTCAACATATTAGAAAGATGAAACACTTGTCATACAACTGCACTGTATCAAGCAGTGATTCATGAGTTTGTCCTCAGTGTAGCTAATATCCCTGTTGTTATTTTTTTAATGAACAGAAACTTGCCATAGGCAGTGCAATGAATAACCTCATCCTACTGTTATTAGTGACCCTAAACACTGAAACCTAAAATAAAAAGTTGAAAGGTTGTAATTGAATATAACCACTGGGTAGCAAGAACATTGTGCTATTATTCTAAATGGATGGTAGTTAATGTAGACAAATTATCACATTAAAAACCACTCCATATATTTTGAATGCCAATTTACTTGTATATATATATATATATATATATATATATATATATATATATATATATATATATTTTTAGCAGATGACCTTATCCAGTGCGACTTACAATTGTTACGAGATATCACATTATTTTTACATACAATTACACATTTATACAGTTGGGTTTTTTACTGGAGCAATCTAGGTAAAGTACCTTGCTCAAGGGTACAGCAGCAGTGTCCTCCACCTGGGATTGAATCCACGACCCTCCGGTCAAGAGTCCAGAGCCCTAGCCACTACTCCACACTGTTATATATATATTAATCTTAAAGCTGGAGTTTCTCATCCTGTTTGTAGCTGATATTTTAATTTGCAGGACAGTCTGAAGTACTTTCCTAAAACTGAAAGATAGTTGTGCTTGTCAAATTGATAAAATAATATGTCCTTAAGGGGCTGTCTGCATAGCTCTTGGTTGAAAGGGGTTTCAACCCCAAAGGTTGAATATCTAGTACCTAAGTCAATGGATTCATGGGGGCATCTAAATCACATACATTTTTCTTTCACCCAACACACACACACAGAATAACAAACAGTGTCTAACATACATACAACCATATACTGTTAACATGGGTGGGTCAACCCTGCTTGGTACACATAGCAGCAATTCCACAGCCAAACTATGTTCAATTCAGTGCAAGTTTTCATTGTCATACCATGGATTTTCATGATAACGACTATACACGTCAGACAGTTGTATACCATTAGTGGCCATGAAACAGTCATGGTCAACAATGATAACATATTTTAATGTCTGAGGAGGCTACTTAACAAAGTTGCCTCACCAAACCAGACAACACTGTAGCCTGAAAATGAACTGCAGCATTTTTTTTTTCCAATGCAATCCTACAGGGTAAGCTGAGGTTTCTAGTATCCATAGGAACATATGTTCCCTAATTAAAATGAAAATGAAAATCCCTACAATTAAAAATGATTTTGACTGGGCATGTCCCCTTTTTAGGGAATCATTTGGGATCTACCATTCAAACGTATGTTGCTCTGAAATCTTCCCTTTAGAGAGACATAAAATAAATGTCTATCACTTAAAATACAGATTAGAGTTTACAGAGAAAAATACTGATGTTTTTTTTTTTTTTATTCCCTAAAATCCATCTCTATATCCCTCATCAATCTGTTTCACACACTGTTGTGGGGCAGTTTAATTTTTAGCAGGGACCAGCAAGCTACAGTTCTCTCTGATGAAGAAATGCAATTTCACTTGAAATACATCCTTACATGAATCCTGGGATTTCATTAGAAATTGCCGTCCTTGTGAAATGTACTTATTCCAGTGAACCTTGTAATTATGTTCCATAGTACACATTATCTGTTTTTTGCAAACAGTATTTTAGTTATATGCACCTCAGAAATATAACGTCTTGGATGTGACATACCAGGAGGTATATTATTCTTTTTTTTATTGTGGCAGTGAAAAGTAGTGGAAATTGTCTGGCAGTGTAAACATTGTGGACTAATATATCTTTTTTATAATTTCACTGCAACAAATCATTTTATTCTCAGATACGTGTATAAATCTAGTTATTCCTGCTTTTTACTTTTCTCTCTGCGGTTGTCTCCATCGTTACTATAGTGATGGAATGGTAATCTTAAATTAGTTCCACTTCGTACACTACAGGAATCAAAACCAAAGTGACATACCCGACAGCAATGGGGAGATCTGATTCGTTGGAACGGTTGTGATGGTGTATAATTAAAAATAGTGTATGTATGTGGTTCTCTCGGTAAAGGAGAGGTTGTTACATTTGATGTTAGTATGTTTGTCAACTGTATCGGCTATTCAGATTATCTCTAGTATCCTAGCACTGGCAGGGACATATATTCCTTGAGTTACGTTAGTTGATACTTTTGATATGCACTCTCTAAATACTCTGGGGGGCTGCAAAACCATTAAATGGAAGAAACTTGAATTGGAAACATTGATCTCTAATGCAAAATCTAAAGAATTTCTTGAGAGCTCTCGTAATCGAATGAGAAAGTATTCTACTTTTATGTCTACTACTATCTTCCAATTGCCAGCCTGCATTGATTTTATTGTAGAGCTTCGTAATATCATTTTGGAACCTTTGGGTTGAACAGTTTCTAAAAGGAAATATATATTCAAAGGAATGAAAACAAATATTTTAAAGGTGTGTTTTTGTATTTTCTTGTTTTCCCTTTTTGTAATTATTTACCCTAGAAAAGAGAGCTATCGAGATGATCCCTATGGTATAAAGTGAATGGGAAATTCCACATCTCAGAAAATTAAGAGAAAGGGTGTAAGCAACCACATTTCCAGTAGTGTACTGGAAGTGAAATAAAAGCAGGCTCCTAATTTAAATTTATTTTCCATATTGTGCCCATGTTTCTGTGTGGTGGACCTCCCTAACAGCATGCATCCGTGATTGTTATGTTCCAGCTGTTAAGAATACTAGTAGATTTATAATGGTCTAGACTGTATTTCACTAGCATGGAATGTGTTCCATCCTTGCTATGAAGGACAGTGTAACAATAAATAACTGGGTATTCTATATAATATAGCATGTTGGGGGAGGGCTGTTTACAGTTGTGCATATGGACAGTGCAGAAGAGCGCTCAACAACAGACTGTAGGTTGTCAGGCCTGGTTGGTGCATGTATAGATCAACCAGTCTGGGAGCATACTGGCACGTTAATATTTAGGAGTGTTCCCCCACCAAATTAGTCTCAGTTTACATTCTGTTATTGGGTTGTTTTATTGTCACTTTAGGCTGAGTATGGGTGTGGTTAGTGAGGAGGTGGAGATAATTGGGTTGGTATGACATCCATTCCTGGGTTTAGTGAGTAGGTGGTTAGGATATGAATATGGCTGGAGCAGTTGATTGAGCAGGCAGGGAGAGGGTAGCAGGTGCTATGATAACAGATTGGACGTGCGTGTGGATAGTGCTATAGACATTTAGTGCCGCTGCAGCCCTTATAGTAGGCTGTAAATAAATAAGCTAATCTCTGCCTGGGAACATAGGGTGATACAGGACAGACCATGATACAGGACAGATCACATGCACTGGACAGACCACATGCACTGTATTTACATGAGTGATGCTGGACAAATAACACACAAAACACCAGGTGTTTACAATTGTTCTATTTACTGTACGCCACAACCTGTATGCAGAGTTACTAGACATATATGTGGTATAAACAATATGTACACACAACTGTTACTTTCATTACATTATGTAATGTTTTTTCTTGGAACTTGAAATACTTTACTGTCAAGTCTATATGCGTTTACCCATTTTGAATAACAGGGAGCCAAGAGACTAGTTATAAAACAGTCCAAATGCCAAACATTTATTTAGATATTGAAAAATGACACATTCTATTGTGCTAGACTTCTGGAAACCTAGAATAATATTCTGATTCTATAAATAGAGCTAACCAGAATCTAAGAGGTTTTATCCAGGAATGTACAGGTAGTGGACAAACCAATGGAAACACCTGGATAAATGAGGGACACCAAGTATATTGAAAGGGCTTCCACACAGGTGTGGCTCATGCGTTAATTAAGCAGATAACATCCCAGCATGCTTAGGGTCATGTTTAAAAATGCTGGACAGGCATGGTTGCCTATAATTATGGCTAGCACGGCTGCAAGAGGAGACCTCAGTGACTTTGAAAGAGGGGTGATTGTTGGGGCACGTTTGGCAGGAGCTTCAGTGACCAAGACAGCTCAACTTGCTGATGTTTCATGAGCAACGGTGTCTAAGGTGATGTCGGCATGGAACTCCGAGGGAAAGACATCATCAGCAAAGGGCAACAGTGGGCGGAAGCGCATACTCCAGGATCGTGATATCCGTGCATTAATTCGAAGTGCAAGACAAAGCAGGCGAGCAACTGCAGATCAATTGACTGCAAATTTCAAGTTTCATCAAAAACGCTCAGCCGAGAACTCCACAGAGCAGCATACCATAGTAGCCCAACGCCCTATTAAGCGACTTTACATTGGTGTTTCCATTTTTTGTCCACTACCTGTATAATCCCAGCTAAAGAAATTACTTTTTGGATACTATACAGTGGACAGTAACTTTTGTATTTGATTCCATGGTATAGCTGAAGGAATATGTTATTTTGATGAAAGTTCCAAGCTGTTGAGCTGCACAGCAAGGTCTTCACAGATGTGGCCTGTCTACAAGAAAACAATAAAAAAACAGCTTTAGTTTTGGGAGCAAGATTGCAAGTGCTGTAGGAATCTGATTTACTTTCTAATCCTATACATAATTCTGCAATACCGCCAGATATAAAGATATTCTCAATTCTCAATACCATTGGGCAATATGGAGAACATCTAGTGTACATGTCCAGTGTGTTTTAATACAATGTAAGTGGTCTAAAGCTGTTGTTCTCTGGAGTGTGTGGGTTGGATGCTCAAACCAGAAATGATGCCCACCTCAAGAGTGTGTCTTAACCACTGCACAAAAAAGCCAAGCTATAGAGATCTCAACTCACCTGCGCAGGTATCACACAGCACTACCCATTTAGGGTTAGCAGATTTCCAGAGTGAAATACAGGGTAAAAACTGCAGGTGCAAAAGGGCAGATGTGTTTGCCCTAGGCACTGCTACAGTCAGTGGTTGGTAGATTACTCAGTTTCACAGTGTTTGATCTATATAATTGCCAGTTCCATTCTACTCCATACAAGTGCAAGAATCGAATGGGAAAATAATGCCTTTAACAAAGTGATGTATCTTTAGGAAGTGAAAAGCAAGCTGAGAAAATAATATGGGTTTCAGAATAAACCCTCTTCCAAATGTAAGTGTGACAGCTGTCTCACAATAACACAAATAAATGATGCTACAACTGCAACAAAAAAACAAACAAACTCACAAACTGTCAGGAATTTAGTGTCCATGTACTAAGAATTCCCATTAAATGAAGAACTATATTTAGGACAGGAAATTGATCTTCCAGGAAAGCATTTGCATGTTGATGATTATTTTCATACAAGTTACTTCAAGTTACTGTTGTCTTTGTTTCAGTAAATAAATAATTGTACTTGGCAAAAACATATTAAGCTATCTATATGCATGTGGCAGCGTGGTTGCAATGACGTCACAGACCAGGAAGGAGTAAATCATAAACAAAGAAGTGCTGGGCAAACTGTAGCGCAACCGGCACTCAGCGCGTTTATTAAATAATAAAACAAAATATTTAAACAGAACAAAATACAGAAACAAAAGGGCACGTTGACCAAACAAAACAAACAAACAAACAATTGCGCTAACAAATATTGTGCTGGCGATTCCAGCACAATAGCAGTTGTTTTCGCTTATCTCTTCTCCTCTTAACTCCCGTTCCTTACTCCCTGAACACTCTCTCCCCGAGTGCAGAAAAGCTGCACGTTTTTATACAGGTGACCATCTCCCGATTAGCAACAATTAGTCAATTAATTAACTCGGGAGATGGTCACCGGCTGCACGAGGTTTTTAAATAATTAAACGAGCAAACAAACACACGGCTTTTCGCCGTCATCTCAAAATAATAACTAAGCCGGACAGCTTCATCCGCCTGCATAAAACTACAATAATAATAATAATTATTATTACAACAGCAATAATAATAATAATAATAATAATAATAATAATACATACATACATACATACATACATACATACATACATACATACATACATACATAAATATAAAGGGGTGGGCAGTTTGCCACAATGCACCATTTGTTACTTTGTTCATTTGTTGTTAATTCTAAACAGGAAATTTCATTACAATTTGTATGGAGTGTCCGCCCTATTTATTATTATTTGTATTTTTGTTTGCGGCGCGGGTAAAAGCGCCGCGTCTTTTATATGTATATTTAAAAACCCTGTGAGGATGCATGACTGATCAGCTACTGATTATTTAACTAGCTGACAGTCATGCATCCTTACCAAACGCGTGCAGACTGTGGCCGAGGGCTAACAAGATAATTAATAGCTAGTTAACCCCTCGGCCAGAGTATAAGAACCGACAGCTGTCTGTGCTGCGGTGTGGTTTTGGAGTAGAGAGCGGAGAGCGGAGAGAGAGCAGAGAGACGACATAAAACAATTGCTAAAACGTGCTGGTTTAGCCAGCACGCCACTTACTTGTTTGTCTGTTTATTCGTTTGGCCCTCGTGCCCTTTTGTTTTGTTGTTTTGTTTAAATCTTTTGTTTTGTTTGTTTATTAATAAAATCAACTGAACGCCGCTATGCGTTCAGTTTCGCCTACCATCCATTGTTGTGGTTTCAGTTTCTTCCTGGTCCGTGACGTCATCACACTCACCACTGCGAGCCAGACTGTCACATATGGTGTCCAGCGTGGGACAAACAACGCCTCCAAGAGCCGGACCAGGAAAAGGACGTTTTTAGTTTTTTCAAAAAGTGTTTTTTTTGTGAAGGGGAAAAAAAAAAAAAGAAAAAAATGGGAAGAAAAGGGGAGGAGAGAGGAATGGCCAGCCCCACAACAGAGGGACAGTGGAAGCCAAAGGATGGATCCTGAGCTCCGCCATGGGATCTCGCATGGTGGGTACACAGGGAGGACTCCACGGAGGAGTGGTGTAGCGTACTGCCATCGATATGGGCATGAGGAGGAAAGCTGCCCAGAGGTCGACCGGGACACAGATGAGGAAAGGGATGAGCCCGAAGTCCCGCTGTGCCCAGCCCAGAAGGGGAGCGCGAGCATCCAGCCCAGAAGGGGAGCGAGCATCCAGCCCAGAAGGGGAGCGAGCATCCAGCGCCAGAAGGGGGAGCGAGCATCCAGCGCCCAGAAGGGGGAGCCCGTGCATCCAGCCCAGAAGGGGAGCCCGTGCATCCAGCGCCCAGAAGGGGGAGCCCGTGCATCCAGCCCAGAAGGGGAGCCCGTGCATCCAGCCCAGAAGGGGGAGCCCGTGCATCCAGCGCCCAGGGGAGGGAAGCCCACAGGTCCAGAACCTAGGTCTCCAGCAGCAGAGGAAGAATACCTGCTGCCTCTGCCTCCGTCACCTCCACCGCCAGGAGCAGAGCAGCAGGAGCTGCCTCTGTCTCCACCACCGCCAGGAGCAGAGCAGCAGGAGCTGCCTCTGCCTCCGCCACCTCCACCGCCAGGAGCAGAGCAGCAGGAGCTGCCTCTGCCTCCGCCACCTCCACCGCTAGGAGCAGAGTAGCAGGAGCTGCCTCTGCCTCTGCCACCTCCACCAGCAGAGGGTGAATGCCTGCTGGTTCCGTCTCAAGAGCCGTGGGAGGACAGCTTACCGCTCCCAGCTCCACCAGCAGAGGGTGAATGCCTGCTGGTTCTGCCTTAATCGCCGTGGGAGGACTGCTTGCCCCTCCCACCTCCACCAGCAGAGGGTGAATGCCTGCTGGTTCCGTCTCAAGCGCCGTGGGAGGACTGTTTACTGCTTCCAGCTCCACCAGCAGAGGGTGAATTCCTGCTGGTTACGCCTCAACCGCTGTGGGAGGATTGCTTGCCCCTCCCACCTCCACCAGCAGAGGGTGAATACCTGCTGGTTCCGCCTCAACCGCCGTGGGAGGACTGCTTGCCGCTCCCACCTCCACCAGCAGAGGGTGAATACCTGCTGGTTCCGCCTCAACCGCCGTGGGAGGACTGCTTGCCGCTCCCAGCTCCACCAGCAGAGGGTGAATACCTGCTGGTTCCGCCCAACCGCCGTGGGAGGACTGCTTGCCCCTCCCACCTCCACCAGCAGAGGGTGAATACCTGCTGGTTCCATCTCCACCTCCACCAGCAGAGGGTGAATACCTGCTGGTTCCACATCCACCATCATGGGAAGGACTGCTCCTGCCCTGCTTCGCACCGCCAAGGATGCCTGCTTCGCACCGCCCAAGGATGCCTGCTTCGCACCACCCAAGGATGCCTGCCCGCACCGCCCAAGGATGCCTGTTGCTCCGCGACGCCCAAGGATGCCTGTTGCTCCGCGTCGCCTGGGCTGCCTGTTGCTCCGCATCGCCTGGGGCTGCCTGTTGCTCCGCATCGCCTGGAGAGCCACCAGTTACAGGGTACAAGGGAGAAGTGGAGCTCCGCTGCGCCTCCATGGCCAGGGTCTCCCTCCCGAGTTCGCCTCCCGAGGGTCCGCTGCGGCTGCCGCCGCCCCGAGGGTCCGCTGCTGCTGCCGTTGCCTGCCGAAGGTCTGCAGCTGCTACCTTCGCCTCCCGAGGGTCCTGTTTTGCCTGGAGTCGCTACCAGTCCTGCCATGCGGCAGGAAATACTGTGGCTGGAGCCCCATGAAGGGGAGCTGCCGGCCACGGAAAGGGGGAGGTCAGGAGACCAGCTCCCCAGCCGCACTTCCGCGGCAGGAAATACTATGGCTGGAACCCCATGAAGGGGAGCTGCCGGCCACGGAAAAGGGGGAGGTCAGGAGACCAGCTCCCCAGCCGCACTTTCGCGGCAGGAAATACTGTGGCTGGAGCCCCATGAAGGGGAGCTGCCGGCCATGAAGAAGGGGGAGGTCAGGAGACCAGCTCCCCCGCAGCAATTTCGCTGCAGGAAATACTGTGGCCGGAGCCCCACGGAGGGGAGATGCCGCCATGAAGAAGGGGGCAGGTCTGGAGACCACCCCCAAAATTTTTCTGGCCAGAGGGGCCGGCCTGTGCGTGGTCCACTAGGACGCTACAGTTGTTGGGGTGGGAGGAGGACATCCCGCCGTGGCCGCCTCGAGACACCTTGCTTCCCTGTTCCGGGGCCAGGACTGCTAGCCGGGACTTTAGGGAATAAGGGGAGGTGGCTGAAAAGGCCATGTGTGCTGCGCATTGGGGGCATGTGTGGCGGAGTGTCCCGCCTCTATTTATTATTATTTGTATTTTTGTTTGCGGCGCGGGTAAAAGCGCCGCGTCTTTTATATGTATATTTAAAAACCCTGTGAGGATGCATGACTGATCAGCTACTGATTATTTAACTAGCTGACAGTCATGCATCCTTACCAAACGCGTGCAGACTGTGGCCGAGGGGTAATAAGATAATTAATAGCTAGTTAACCCCTCGGCCAGAGTATAAGAACCGACAGCTGTCTGTGCTGCGGTGTGGAGTTTTGGAGTAGAGAGCGGAGAGCGGAGAGAGAGCGGAGAGACGACATAAAACAATTGCTAAAACGTGCTGGTTTAGCCAGCACGCCACTTACTTGTTTGTCTGTTTATTCGTTTGGCCCTCGTGCCCTTTTGTTTTGTTGTTTTGTTTAAATCTTTTGTTTTGTTTGTTTATTAATAAAATCAACTGAACGCCGCTATGCTTCAGTTTCACTACCATCCATTGTTGTGGTTTCAGTTTCTTCCTGGTCCGTGACGTCATCACACTCACCACTGCGAGCCAGACTGTCACACAATTAAATAGATCTACCTTTTTACATATTCAAAAATAACAGGCATAAACTGTTCATACACATTCCTCATTTACCCTGAATAAATAAATGTTGTAAACCAGAACTGCATTATTATTAGTGTTTTTTTTTTTTTTGTAGAAATGGTGAAGTAGAACTCACTCCCCTAAGGAGGTTGGCTAAGACCACCAAAACCTTTCAAACAGGCATTCCATCAATGTTCCACCTGCTCTTTATAGTCTAATAATGTTAATTTATTCTCTTACAGCAGGGTAGTAGAACAATTCACTAAAATGTATAGGATTGGTGACCAATACATGTGTCAGATATTAAGAAGGTTCAACAGGAGGCCATGTTTAGACTCATGTATATCATACCCCCCACCCTCTCTCTTGCAGACATACTGAACTATGTGACCTACTGAACTGTAGGTGACTGGGGCTAGGTGGCGTCTGAACTGGATTAGGCTGAAACGACAGCTGAATTATGTACAGATAATTCACACGTGCAACAACAAGCAGTTTGATGCAAGGAAGACGTAAACTAGTGATGTCCCAGTGGAAAAGGACATTAAAACATCAAAGGGCTGGGAGTTTAAAAAAGCAAGATACACAAATGATCTCATGAAAGTGGCTATTTAGCAGAGTGAAAAGACTATAAATATCCAAGCGAAACTAAACATTTTGCGCTCCACATCGAATGTTAGACAAGGTGCTGGATTATATGCAATGAGCTCATAAACCATACATAATGGCTTTATCAATGAGCTACAGAGAGGTAAATACCATATATGCTCAAAATTGCGCCCAGTATCGATTGTACACCGCTATTCATGTTTGCGCTGTTTTACAGGCAAAAGGTTAATAAGCACCTTCTGAGAGAGCGCACCCTCCCCGATTCATTTTTCAATATCTTCAAAAACTATTTATGCACAATGAAACAAATCAAGTAATATTGACGTAATACTTTTTTTGTGTTTATTTGTAATAAAACAACATTTTAAAAAGTATTTTGTCATGGCAAATCGATCCCGCAAGCAACATTGGTTGTAAAAAAGTCCTTATTTCAGCTTTTCCTGACAATGTAGAGTACATGCATGCATTCATTTCTTTCTTGTAGCTTATTTGAAAAGATTGTGTGCTGTGTTTTGGCATTCTATTTTCAAGCAGGAAAATGACAGTAATCCTATACATTAAATGTATTTCATAATGAAGCACTGATGCATAACATATCTCATGTTTGTTAACTTCAATGGAGTATTTAGTGTTACTATAGCCTTAAGAATTGGTTGCCTTAGTAAACTCTCTGAAATCCATGTGATATCCTTTTAAAAGACATGTTCTCTGAGATCCTAAACCGACGGATGATGAGTTAGTCCAAATTGTTAGCATAAGCTAGTTCATCTGAAAATGGATTCGTAGATATGGAAACAGGTGCTTGGTGAGTGACAGGATGCCATCCTGTGTCCTTGCTATGTATCTGTTTCCAATGATATATCCATTCTGTACCAACAATTGGGTTACATATAATATCAGGCAGTGAGAAAGGAATTACCTGTAATTGGGTTTCTTCCCAGGAAGAAATAACTCCACACATTTGAACACCTGTCTTTTTCCTGTTTCCTTAGCCTTGTGTGACATGGCTCACATGACACTTCTTTTTTGTAGAGGATAACAAAGCAGATCAGGTCTCACACAAACCCATAGTGATGGTACTGTTGTAATAAAGTATTCTATTACTACGACTACTAATAACAGTCATTATATTCATGTAGAGCAGATATATAAACTGCAGCAGGAGCGGAGGTTAATTACGCTCTGGTACCTTTCTGTTTACAAATTAACCCCTGATAAGCGTCAAACATATTATCACAATAATGCTCCAAGCATACTGTTGCAGAGAACCAAAGAGGCATTTGCTGATTTATGGTGCCAGCCTCAAAATGCTTACCTATCTTTTTTTTTAACATAGAATAAGTAACATAAGCAGAAGTATTATCACTATAATGTTTATTTAGCGGACGCCTTTATCCAAGGCGACTACCAGAGACTAGGGTGTGTGAACTATGCATCAGCTGCAGAGTCACTTACAACTACGTCTCACCCGAAAGACAGAGCACAAGGAGGTTAAGTGACTTGCTCAGGGTCACACAATGAGTCAGTGGCTGAGGTGGGATTTGAACCGGAGACCTCCTGATTACAAGCCCTTTTCTTTAACCACTGGACCACACAGCCTCCTAATATGTGTCTCAAGTTGTTTTTTGTCAGTAACGCACATATATAAAGTGCTCATAGATTATTGTATATATAATGAAACACAATTTCTGGAGGAGCACAGTGAAGTTATTGAGGCCCTTTCCCCATCAACAACCAATTGCATGGTATGCATGTATGCAGGAACTTCCTCCTCCCTTACCGGCTATACAAAGAACTTCTGCTTCTGGGGTCTTGTGATTTAATTATCTCCTGCTTGAGCCAGTAACAAGACTGGAACTCCAGAACTTTTATTACCGAACAAAAAGCTGTCTGCTTTTCAAACATGACCAACTGATAAAAATAAAAAAGTAAACACTGTTGGCTCCAATTCAAGATGGTCTTTTATCAGTACTTGAAGGTGGCAGAAAAACATACACCGACAGTACATTTAAAATGTGTTGTCCTCTCTTTAGCAAAACAAAAAATTACAAAAAAAAGCATTCAATTCAATTCTTTTAGCTCGTTTTAAGCGGAGAATATAAATTAGTTCTGTATTAAAGTTTGTAATGGCTCACTGTAAGATTTTCCTGATTCTGTAACACCAAAATGGCCAATTTACAAAATCAATAGACCACTGTAACAGGGCGAGGTGCCCTGTACATTGTTTTGTTTATTTATTTTTAGAATGGGGTCCCCCTCCGCCCCTGTGTTATTTTGTATTATGATTTAGTAATGTTTTGTATTTTAGATGACGGCGAGCGTCATATGTTTTGTTATTGTTTTGTTTAAATGACGGCGTAGCCGATTGTTTGTTTATTTTGGGTAGTAGCGTGGATGGGAAACCCCATCCACAGCAGTAATTAATAAACTCGTGCAGATAGTGGCCGAGGGGTAATAGAATAATTAATTGCAAGATAGTTAAACCCCTCGGCCGTGATATAAAAAGGCTGCAGCTCTCTAGCTCCGGGTGGGTGTTGTAGGAGGGTGTTGTAGGAGCGGAGAGAGCGAGAGTGGAGAGAACTGAGAACTGAGAACTGAGAACTGAGAACTGAGAGAAACAGTAAACGGTAAAACGGATAGGAACAGTGAAGGCGATAGCCCAGCCTGACCTATTCCGTGTGTATTTTTGTGTTCGTGATTTGTTTATGCTTAAACCTTTTATTTCGCTCTGTGAGCAAAGTGTTTTTGTTTGAACATTTTATTTATTTTTGTTATTAATAAAACAGGCAGCCAGCCTTACCTGCAGTACTTCCCTGGTGTCAATTTTTCCCTTCCTGCTTCTGCCTGACGTCAGACCACTCAGACAGCCTGTCACAACCACAGATTAATTTTGGCCTTAATCTTAGATGAGGCCACATAAACTTCTTAAAAAAAAAAAAAAACCTTGATAACTACAGAATTACACGGACCACAAAAGACACCCAATAATAAGCTTGTTTATAATTGTATACCCTGTAAATTAACAGAACCATAACATTTGATTTTGTACTTTTCCCAGGCAATGCAATCATGCCTCCTAAATACATAGTACACAGTAGTATACTGCAAGATAGTCACTGATTGCACTAGCATAATACTTTTATACAGTATATCAATAGGGTGTAGGGCCACCACAGGCAGCCAGGATGACACTTTACTGTGGTACCAGCATTCACTATTGCAGGTGAAGTAAAATAAAGTGGTGTTAAATGGGCAATAATGCTCCACCTCGTCATTCTGCATTTTTAGAAAACTGACATGATTTAGGGGTACCACTGCACTGGCGAGGTGGCTTGCTTACTAATTGTTTTGCATCTATTTTAGAGGAGACAATGATCTAGTAATGGATGTCAAGATATTTAATAAGAAATGGGCCTGAAAATGGTAAAATGGGCAACACATGCCCTCTCATTCTGCATTTATTCAGCTGCCTTAATATTACCATATTATGTATATGGATATGAGTGGCAACCAGGCCATCAGATGCTATACACTCTATAAATAGCAAAGGATACATTCATATATCACATTTTATTAAGAGTTCCTAATTATTTTACCCCCAATGTTCTCCCTAATTTAGACTGTCCAATTACTTTTCCTCACTGCAGCAATTCCTCACACAGCTCAGGTGGACTGAAGGTTCAGTGGGAGTCCTCTGATCCCACAACCTTTACAATTAACTTTTTTACACCCAAGAACCCGAAATGCTGAGACTGGAGGACAAAGGCCAGCCCCTGCAGGTGTCCATTTGAGCTCACCAGGCGCCTGGCCAGTAGGATCCACTGTAGTGCGGTAAGGAGTCTTTGATTTTACCACGGGAGTGCCACACCCAATGCAAGGCTCCCTAAAATGATTTCACCTGTGCCCTGTGTTTCAGCAAAGAGGAGTTTCAGTTGCAGTGTGCCATCTGGTGTGCATGCTCATGTTATAATAAAAGTGTAACCCCTGCAATGACCTTTAATGGTTATTATTATTTATTTATTTATTTCTTAGCAGACGCCCTTATCCAGGGCGACTTACAATTGTTACAAGATATCACATTATTTTTACCTACAGTTACCCATTTATACAGTTGGGTTTTTACTGGAGCAATCTAGGTAAAGTACCTTGCTCAAGGGTGCAGCAGCATTGTCCCCCACCTGGGTTTGAACCCATGACCCTCCTGTCAAGAATCCAGAGCCCTAACCACTACTCCACACTGCTGCCCTACACTCTGATATACCTGATTCTGAGATCTCTGTTGAGGCCACATGGGTTCTTTAAACTACTGAGTTTTAAAACGTCATCAAGAGGTGAGGACTAAAATAGAAAATTATATAAAGTGACTCAAAACAAGAAGTATACATTAGGTAAGGCAAGTTTGATATTCCCTACCAGGTAGGACTTAAAATAAGGAGAAAACATTAGTGAAATGAAAATTGCATTCAACTAACAGAGTGAATGAGCTACAATGTCAATTCCAATTCAAGTAAATCATAATCGTTGAAAATTGTGTTTTTTGTTGCACTTGTTCCAAAAAAGATACAATGAAAATTTGTATAAAAGCTAATCATCAATCACCAATTGCACCACATAGCTCAATTGTATATTTTTAGTAGTAACTGTTGGACACAAATGTAGTCATATCCTTTAGGTACAACTATTTCATTTGGGCAGGGAAATGTGTGTGTAAAAAGAGCTAGGGAGATGCAGACATCAAGCAGACAGAGTTATGTACCCTGACGAATTGTATTAAATATGAATGTTAAATTAACTACCTGCATAATGCTGTACCAATAAAGTACACATATTATTCATTGACACTGTTCCATATTAATGTTGTGCTTGTAATTATGGTTATTTTAATGGTAAGTCATACTAGAGGTTTACATACTTCCCCATTAGAACCTCTAATGGGAAAGTACATTTGTAATTACAAGCTATTGTCCTGCACTCAGCATGTCAACATATACACATTATAAACACACATGTAGCTGTAACATTAAAAGATCATTTGGGGATTTATTACACTCTTGTTTAAATGCATTTGGTTAATTTAAAAAATGCCAGATTTTCTCAGAGAAGGAAATGGGTTGTTTTTAATATGTTAAGGCTTCCATGAATATGTATATCTGTGCTATTAAGAGATTACAGTAAGTCCAATATGCAGCCATCAGGATTTTAACTGGTAGGACATGTACAAACTATATAACTCCAGTTTTGGCTCAGTTGCATTAGTGGCTGATTTGGTTCCCCATTAATTATAAGATCCTTTTGGTAATCTAGAAAACGCTTTATGGTCCTATCTATCTTTCTATACTACTGACTCCGAACTCTCCTGGGCACTTGCTGAGGTTAACTAGTGTTGGTTTCTTTGTCCCCTTTGCAGAAAAAAAAAAAGTAACTCTGGGAGGTTGCTCTTAGCGGTTGTGCACCACAGTTGTCATGGAAACTCAACCTGTATATTTTAATAATGTATTAGTAATTTAATGTGATATACTGTAATGTACAGATATATTTATAAAGCGCTGTACAATGTACAAATAGCATGATATGGTGTGTTATAAGATGTTAAAGTGGTAGAGGAATCTTTCATTACACTTGGGCTGTTTTATCAGTGTAGATCATAGACGGAGACGGGTGAGCCAACGGGTCACTGCCCACGCACTTTTTAAACGGGGATGGGGGTGGGGGTGGGGTGGGGCTGCCACGCTGACCACCCACCCACTTTTAACAGTCATTTTTTAATACCTTGAATCTCATCGTTCTTCCAAAACACAGTGACACAGATAAGTCAAATAAATCCACAAATTAAGACGACACCGGAAATGTGTTGATAGACAATAATCCTAAAGTTTCGCTATCTGTGCCGCCAGCTTCTACAGAGGAACACTGAAGCTTTTAACAAATCCTATGGGAAAGAATGAGCGCAGAGAAGCAGAGTTTATGTGTGGTAGCGAATGTTGCTACATTTGTCATCTTGTAACACTGTAGAACTGTTGAAACATGTTCAAACATTTGTTACCATTTCATGTAACTTGTGTCCGAAGCAGTAAATAAATTGGGGGGGGGGGGGGATAGCGTCATAGGCTATAAAGCTAAACAAATACTTTGTAGACAGCTGTTTAATATTCTTTATCAATATATTCTTTATCAATGTAAATGCTGTTCACCACTGTGGAATACCACTCGCTACCCAACATTTAGCTCATTATTATTAGTAGTCGTAGTGGTGTGGTAGCATTGTTGTTGCAAGCTTTAAATAACCAGTAGACTATAAATATATAAGCTGCTTCAATATTTGTCGTAGTTGTTAAATTGGATTCGTTTATCCATAGAAATACTTCATACCAAATGCACCCACCCACTTTTAGAAAGGCTCCGACGCCATTGGCATAGATGCCAATTATAAACTACTCTTCCACATAGTTTACTGTTGTTCTACAGCAAATACTTTTTTTTATTCATGAACTGATGGGATTTTTATATTTTTTAATCACTGGAAAGGACAGACAAGGTTTGAAATAAAAGAAACATGCTCCATTTCTAAATGTATTCTGCAAAAATCTTGGCTTTTCTAAACAATTTTCTGCCATTAAATGAACCGTGTTAATATTGGCACTCATGAGAAACAGAAGACGATCTGAAGAATACATTATTTATATGTCCAATTAAGCATGTAGGAAGACAGCCTGCTTTTTTGTAAACATATCAATGCTTTAAAACAACTGGAGATTACCCCCCAAAGTGCTATAATCCAGAGTTTGAAACTGACACCAATACCTTTTCATCCATCAGGCCTTAAAAACAAACAGTTTTAATTTGCTTAAAATGTTAAATTCAAAGCTTTCTCTGTATAACACCAATGATTCAACAAACAGGGTTTAAACATCAGAGGATTATTACTCCTTTAGGCACAGATTGGGATGTGTAATTTTCTCAACTATTTTAACTAAACTGGAGATGTATATGAAAAATAATAAACACCACACTAGACTCTCATTTGGAGCACTGTTAAACACCTGTAATTAAAGCCATTTGTTAAATATCAATTACATCAAATAAGTTGTGTTTATAAAGCACTTAAAGTGAATACACATGTCTGGTTCACATGATAAAATCTATAGTCAATGAATCCAGAGTCTATAGGCTAAATGGGGGCTCCCATATACTAAAATGGTGAGAGAAGCAGTGCAAAATGCATCAAGAAATACATTGTTATGCCCATCTGAAAAGCACCAGGATGTCATTTAGTAATTTGCACACAGGTTCACAAACAAGCAAATACATTTTCTGTGCAGGTTGCCCTTGCTGGCATAGAAATTATAGTTTGCATCTTTGTATCATATTCAGCGTAGCACTGCTTGAAATTCAGAACGGCATGAAGACACCAACATAGTGCCAGAATGGACCAGACCCAAAGAACAAAGTCAATTGAACATCTGTGTGGGACAAGTACCTGTACCCTACATAGGAAAATACATTATAAATGTGTCTGTGTACACTTACTTTACAAATTGAACTGAAATGCTTGGTTATTGTAGTTGTTCCAACAGAATCTAACAGTACAGACATTCAAAATCCCTAACTGACACAATGGTACATTAAAAGATGCAGCATATTAGAAGCTCTTCAGAACAGGTTATGAAAAAATAAATACATGTATATGAATACTTACCATCACATTGCAAAGTTATTCCAAAATTAAACTGAAGAAATCTCCTTATGTAACAGATAAAAAAAAAACACACATACTGCCTTGTCATTCATATTAGCATGAGTTTTTGGCCTAGTCAAGCTCTGCTAAAATTTTTAATACAAATCTCCAGGATGAAAGTACAAGATGTCGCAAATCCCAAATCCTTAAGTTTGTGAGTGGAATAATTTCACATGCACATCACAACTGGCCAGGCAAGCAGCCAAGAACTTGCTTTCTGTGTATTTAGTATTCCATGGCTCTGCTCTTTCGTCTGAAGCTGATTAGAGGGTAATGGAACAAAGCTCAGAAGAGCAGAACTTGAAACAACCACAAAGACTGGGGATCATTGCCGTGCCACTAAAAAGCTCTTCCCAATATTCGGTTCAACTGTTAAATCAAATTCTCTAAGTCTTACCATTGACATGACAATTGTACCGGGTAAGTCAGTTTGTGCACTGTAGTAAATTGTACCAAATAATACCCATTTCTCCCATCTCTCTTATGTGACATTGTTTTCTATATGTAATCTTTAATAAAATGGAAGAGATTTTTGTGCAGGTTAACTGAGTTTTTTCTTTAATTGACATGCATTGCAATGCGTACTGATTTGTTTCAAAGCCTCCCTTTAGGTGCTCGCTGGCAGTTCAGAGCTAAAAAGGAAGTAAAGGTGGAAGAAGTAAGAGGGTCAGGGAATGGAAAGAAGAAAAGGCCAGTCATTAAAGAGTCTGTAAAGTTAAGGCAGAGAGAAGAAGCGTGGGTGGATAGCAAAAAAACATAACTTTAAACCATGAGGAGGTTCTTGATTCCGAAAGACAAAGTAAGCAAAAAATCTCAGTTGATTGCAGACGGAGGCAGAAAAGAAACGTTTTGATGAAACACTTCATCCTCATGACCTGAAATTACCTCTGGGTGTAGTGGAGAGTGGCAGTGATTTTGACAATGAGAATTTGCAGTCTGCAAGTCTGCACAGTGATTGTGATGAAACTTTTGCTTCTGGATCCATCTGATCCTGAAGCTGAAACTTCTGCCGCAACTGGACCACAGGGTATGTTTTATTATACAGCCGTGTTCAAATGTGTTAGAACACCGTATTGTTCCTGTGCCTTTGATTTGTTTTGTATATAAAATCAAACCACTGTAACTGAAAATCTTAGAAAATAGTCAAAATAGGCAAATAAGTGATTGTCTAATTTAAAATAGTAAGAGAAAAGCAACTCATAGCCACAAATGGTAAAATGTATGAGACTTTTTAGATGTTGTTTAAGATGTCCAATTAAAGCACAAAGTGGTCTAACATTTTTACACGAGTGGCTATTGTTTCTATATCATCTATAAAATCTATACCTGGTTTATCATCAACTTATTGATGGTTGATAATGCAAATTAGTATACATGATTTATTATGATACAGTATATGAGTGGGATAGAGGCTTTTTATTTATTTATTAATTTAGATATTTCAAGATTTCAAAGGGAGGAAACACAGAGACCTGTTCTCAGAAGATATCCCAAAAAGACCCAAGGTTCTACTGCCTGATCTTTTCAGTCATCATGGTATGAAGCACATTCATGGTTAGAATGCCTTCAAAGCAATGATGCGGTCTGCTGCTTTTCCTGCCGATAAACCCAGCTTTGACTCCAACAGGAAACCAACTTGAAAAAGACTATGAATAAAGATGGTGGATTTGCTTTGCATGTAAAGTCAGAGTAACCATGCACATGCGATGAGAGGCTGGAAAGACTACAAGAAGATGGCAGATGCTAACACCTCTATATTGCAGCAGATCAATGAAAGCTACAAGAAGGTCAAAGAGGACCAACAATGCATCATGACTTTTGCAGAAGCAGTCGAAACAGTCCAAAAATAAAGGTAACTCTATAAATTCTACATTTGATTTTACAAGCATAATCCTTTGGTAGAAAGAAAGCTGTTGGAGCACCACCATACAGAATGAAATTCTGCGATGTTTGGCATGACATGGTCCGAAAACACATCGTTGATGATGTGAAAGAAAGTAAGCAGATCTCCATAATAGCTGATAAAACTAAAGATATAAAACAAACAAAGAACACGTGACTGTTGTCTTGAGGTAAGCGCAATACATGAAAGCTTTTTACATTTCCAAGAAGCTGAGAGAGTGGATGCTAAAGGATTGACAAAAACAATAATTCATTGTTAACACTAGAACTGCTGCGGTTATACTCATACCTAAAACTGCTGCCGGCAGTCAGTACCCCTCAAAAGTTTTATTCAAGCACATCACATGAAACACGCCGTATTTAAATGAACAATTAAACACAAAAGGGTTTATTTTCTAACTTGCCACATATAAAGCACTACTTCAAAAAATGAAAACTATAATAAAATAAACATTTCAAAAGAAACTAGTGTGTAAACAGGTATATGTATATATAAAACTGTAAAAATGAAAGTAGTTTTTAATTAAAAAATGAAAGTAACATATGTTTTCCCTTGCGTGTGTGTCACTAGGTGCAGCATAGAATCCAGGTTCAGCTGCTGCAGCCTGCTGCTTTGCAGTTTTCTGATTGAAATGTTTCTGCCGATGTGCTGTGGCTAGCTTCAAGATGAAATCTCTCCTACTGATATTTCCCCAGTGCATTCCTTGTACAAAACGAAGGAATTGATGGCTGCCAGGTCCAATAGGCTTGTATAAAAAAATAAAATAGCACATTGTAGATTATATTCAAAATAAAAACACGTATTGTAAAAGGCAGTCAAAATGACTGCTTTGGCGGTTCTAGGTGGGTGTGATTATAACTTCCTTATTTTCATGATCCTGCCTTTCAAACGATGTCAGGGCAGTTAATACATGTATTTAGGAAAAGTAATAAACGGACAATCGCATAACTTTCAGACACGCAGAGTAATTTACGTTTGAAAACCTCAAACCGTCAAAATGACTGCAATGGCGGTTCTAGTGTTCTTGACTACAAAGAGAACCTGGTAGGTCAAGGATTTGATGGAACTGCAGTAATGAGTGGGAAACATGGTGGGGATTCAACAAGGATCAAGGCGGTTGCAAAATATGCTTTCTATGTTCACTGCCATGGACACTGCTTAAACAGTCATTGTAGGTACAGTAAAATCAGTCCAAGAAGCTGCAGATTTATTTTCTCTGTTAGATACATTGTATGTGTTCATTTCTGGCTCTTATGTGCACCATGAGTGGATGGAAGCTAAAAAGAGATGTTTGCAGGTATGCCAAGACAGCTTCAAAGGTTAAGTGATACACAATGCGTTTGAAGGTTCTTTGCATGCAGAAATGGGTCGTTCGCCAGCAGTGATCCATGTAATAGAACAAATATCTGAAGAAAAACATTCAGACAGAGCAATAGATGCACATGGCTTATTTTCGCAAATTAAAATTGGGTTCATCAGCCTCTTGCTGTGTTCCACAACATTTCTGGTGAAACAAAGAATTTGTCTGATATGCTCCAGTCACTAAAACTTGATCTGGCCACAGCAACTGGCCTAATTGTTTCTGTACATGAGTCACTTCGGTAAGCTTGTGGTGAACTTCACTTTGATAAGATGTGGTCAGAGGTTGTTGATACAGCCAATGGTTGCAATGTAGCCATTCCAGAAAGTGGTTTAAAAAACTGGATCAATAATTTTTTTAACTAATCAAAACCCACAGGTGTGATTAATCAATGAATTATATATATATATATATATATATATATATATATATATATATATATATATATATATATATATATATATATAAATGATAAATAAACTCATTATTTTAAACTACTTTACACAGGAATCATTTTACATATTTAACACATGCCACATTTGCTATGAACCCATCCCTTTTATGCTGTAGTTCCAATGTGGATCTTAGATTACATTTTTACTATAAGTCTGTTACCTCTGAGATAGCGATGATAGCTTGTCCAATGATCTGCAACTCCGGATCATTCAATATCTCTCCCTGTTCATCATCATGAGCCATACTTTCTTCAAAGATGTTCTCTGTATCTTCATCCTTCACTCTCCCTTCATCGTCACTGTCAATGATACAGTATTTATAACAGTATAGTAGTACATGAGACAGGAAGTTATATTTATACGATTAGCTTATGTTACCCGCAATTAGTCTGTAAAAGAATAAAAATAAAAAAATCAGATGTATGGCTCATAACTGGCTGTTATTACAACTGATTGACAGCTGTGGAAATCATCCACAAAACACCTCCTTTGCAAGATTAGCAGCCAGCAGTAGTTATCAACTGGTTTATTTATTTATGTGTTTATTTATATATTTTAAAAAAACGGTTTGTCTTAAAAATGGTAATCAGTGTCTGTTTTTGAATTCTTTAAATTTGTACAGTATAACATTTGCCATCAATGTCTACACAGACATGTATCATAACTTGCGTTATCTTAACTAGTATATTCGTCTTCATGCTTAGATTCACTACATCGTTTTCTGTTTCAGTCATTACAGCACATTCAGGTGTTAAAATAACCTTGTGGCCTCAAAAAGGCTCTCAAACATGTCTTCTCTCCAAGTACAGTTGCTACACCGAAGTTTAAACATGAACCCATCCCCTGGGAGGCAGGCAATCAAAGAATGAATAAATGCAAAGATATTAACTGTAAAATCGCATTCCTTCAAGAAAGGGTTCACATGTCATCAGGGTGGTTCTCTTCCACCTTATGTATTAGCCATGTTGCTGTGTAATGAGGAGCCTTCATATTCCAGATTAGTATTCAACTGCAATGCCTTATGGAAGAAGGTACAGAAACTTTACATCACAGGTACTTTGCATATGAAAAAAGGGTTAAAGGTTTGCCCACAAACTTTACACATACATTCCATAAACAGGAAATTGAAAGAGACTTCTCAAATCCAAAGTTCCTCTCAGAACAAATATTGTTTCATAGGTTTTCTTTGCAATACTAAGTTTCTACAGCAAATAATGTAATGTGATTACAATGGGACTTCAAAGTAAAATAATAAGTACGTGGTTTCATCCTCACAAAATATGTTATTTCCCTTGCCTGCTACATAAAATAAGTTGAGTAAAATGCATTGACGTTAGCAAGAGGGCCCTTCATGGTCCTGCTGTCCCAGAGAATCATTCTGTCTACAGCAGTACTGATAAGTTGTCTACAGACTTTATAATAAGCTAACTACAGGAGGTATCAAGTGAATGGCAAGATAACAGTGTAGGTAACTATATTGGGTAGCCACTCAACACATTCCGATTGGTGGTTGTTGCACCTTCCAAGTCAACAAATAGTCCCAGAACTCAATTTCCAATAAACCATTAAAAAGGGCATGTTAAACATTTAATATTCTCTGATAGTTCACAAAATCATTTAGGTATTCTCTGCTGTATATGTTTAACTTTACAAATCGAATTTATTGGTGCATAAAATAAGGGATTGGCTGAGGCAATAGCAAAATAAATATACGGTGTTTGAGATTTTATTGATCCCTACTTACATTTTTTAAGTTGCCAAAATTGTTTCCATCAGAATGTATTTTCCTGTTTTAAAATTAGCAACTGTGTAGAGAATACGTAAAGGAAAGCACAGCACAGTAAAAACACTGTGAAGCAGTATATATTATTAAAAACACTGTGAAGCAGTTACTCGCATATATTTGTGTGCTGCTTCACTCATTGACAATTACCCCTTAGCAACTTGTTTACAGGGAGTTGATACCAGAGTAATTGATTTGGAATGATCTGAAAACACTTACAACACCTGTGCTAACTCCTAAGAAATTAAATAGCATGTTTCCAATAATCATGCAACCAACTTCAAAGTTAGTTCCACAATGAATACCCGCAATAGCAAAGTGCATCCTGCAGCATGTATACATTGGTAACAATGTTATTAGAAAAATGATGTTTGCTTTTAACTATAAATTGGAATTACCAAAATATTACTTTGTAGCAATTGTATAGTTACAGCAATTAACTGCTTTTGTGAGAATTCTGACTCCCGATCATTTCATTAGTGTTTTAATTGTTCATCTACTTCATGGTGACAGATGCATTTGGAGTCAACTTAACAAAGGTTTCATTAGCAAGACACTGCCTATACATTCTGATATTGAGTGCTTAAAGAACAGGACACAATGTGTTTTATATTAAAAAGGGCTTACCATTTTCTAAGAGAGTGCTCATAGGGGGCAGAGTTGTGTCTGCTTCACTTGCCACCTGCATGAGGTCGGTGTCTCCTTCCTGCAAGACACCAGTCAGTGCTGTCTCTCCTTTGATGCCACTGATTCTCATATCAAGGGGGAGAGCTCTGTGTGGGACTGTCCACCTCCTGTAGCTGTTACATTTTATCTGAATTGAACTACATGTTTTTTTTTTGCCTGCACTTTTAAGTCATACCCTTTTTTCTTGACTTCTTTGAGTGTCCAGCTCTCTGATGATACTATTTGCTGCCAGGCAGCTTTCTTTCTCTAACTAGTAAGCCCGCTGCTGAGTGAACCAAATAGTATTTATTGTTTTGCCTCTACTTCAGATAATAACTTCTATCTGTAAATCTTTTTTCTTGTCTTTTCGCTGTGTTTTTTTTGTAGCCATAATAACACATCAGATACATGTAGCTTCAATGTATTATTTTTATACTGTTAAGTTTACCATATATGGCTGAATAGGAGGGTTTTAAATGCAAGTCCACATGCAAAGAACTTTAGTAACATTGAGATTTATTAACACCTATTACTTAAACACATGAGTATGAGTGCCTTACGCAAGATTGATAAATCAGAATTTAATTGTGTGTGCCTACAAACAATTTAAGTAATGTTTTTATGCACGTTTGAGAAGTATAGCCCCTGGTTCTTAGGGAAAATGATCTCTATAGATAACCCAGTTGATGTTTTGTGTAGAAGTATCTTTTAGAACAGGACAAGCTGAGAAATATTGGTTATCCATGGAGAGAACATCTTTAAATGTCATCTATTTTTCACCAATATAGCCAGTACCTGGCCAAGTTTCAAATACATTGCATAAAGTGATTAGTTTATAATAGAGCCAACGCTATCTATCGATTGACATGTATACTGTATTTAGAGTTTTCCAGACACTTGATTTTTCAAACAAGTCATTGGTCAGAGAATAACCGACACCTTGAATCATTTCTTGTGAAGGTTAAGGTGAAGGCCAAAGAGATCAAAAGAAAATAACATAAAGAAGTTGTATTTTGGTGATATTTCAGGAAAACGGATCAAGAGTAAAAAAAAATGTAGGTAGATATGAAACAAAGGTATATTCTGAGCATTTCAGCCACATGTCTGGAAAGCTGTTCTGTATAAGAAAGCAGCTGTGTAGGTGACAGTCTTACCTCAGAGAACAAAGCACTTCCTCCTTGGCCAGCTTCTCCATTGTGTCTCTCAACGACTCAGCTATCCGCTCTGAGACAACTTCCTGGGAAATACAATAACGCTATGAAACATGAAGCTTGAATGCATAATAAAACACCAGTCACAACGAAGGTGCTCCATGCAACAGTACAAACCACGTAATCATTTTCTGCAAATAGTTTCCTATAAACTAGATACTTTAACATATTGCCAATAAAATATTGCTACAGTAATTTAACCAACAAGTATGCAGTTTGGAGTTGCAGATGCCAATATGGGATATTTTTATGTTGTTGCTTTATGCCTTTTTCTTTTACCTTTCCCATGACTTTGTTATGGTGCTAACAATCATTTCTTTCAGAGTGGTGCTTCCTAGGAGTACTTTCAGATTCCAAAGAAATCACATGAAAATGTGCCATTAAACTGGTTAAGTCTGTGTAACTGGAAAGAGGCTGAACCAGTGACCCCACACAGCGCATGCACGTGTCTTAACCACAATGCAAAAGAGCTGGGCTTGTCTGCATATGTGGTTTAAAAGCTATTAACCTCATCTCGTCTCATCAACAGGGGACTACTTGTAAAACAAAGCATTAACAACACAGCCTGTTACAAGTGATCTTTGAAGTATGTGGGGCCAACACAGTAATATTTAATTTCCTGATCTTTCAGTAATTATTTTGGGTGCAAGTTCAGAAAGTTCTGTGATTTTTTAAATAACAAATTCCCCCCAAAGGAAAAACAAAGAGTATACTGAAACTAAATCATGGATGAAACTTTCAATAAAGCATATGCTTGCGTATCACTACTCTTGCTTTATCTATTTAACCCTTTGCGGTCCATTTATTAATTATGCGTCATGCTCGCCAGGTCTAATTAATTTTCACATGCGCAGTTAATTTTAGACGCGCTGTTTAAAAGTATTTTTTTCCACAGTCAAACGGGTTTAAATGGCCCTGCATATCAACAAAGCACTCACTAGGCATCTCCAGCCCCGCCCCACCCTTTCGTTCGCTATCGCTTTCACATATGCTAAGAAATAAATAATAATAATAATAATAGTCGTATGTACCGATCAATCATCTCCTGATCACTCATTTTTTCACCATACTCCTCAATAATGTGATCCAAGTCATTATTTTATTGCTATAACATCTCAAAAAAGCTCTGCAAATGTCTGTGATAGTCTCTGTGCGCTGATACTGTAACACCCAGCTTGTTTCCATACGACCGCCCCATCTGATGCCAGGGGCTAGTATGACTATTCATGAGATACGCCTTTTTTTTTTTTTTTTTCGGCTTGTCTCGGCTCCTTTCGTTCCCACTCGGCCATTGAATGGTTTTCTCGGCTTTTCCATTGAAAAAACGTCTTTTTGCGTTTTTGCGTTTTAAAATGATGTCGGACAGGGTCCGACAAAGGACCTGATGGGAATAATTGCAATGTCAGACCCAGTCCGACAATGGACCGCAAAGGGTTAATGAATATTGAATGTTTTACCTATTATATATTGTGTCTTCTTTTATTCTCTATTGTTGGTTCTGCTTCAATCATTATTTATAATAACTATTACAACAAAAAAATACTGGGTTTGCTTTCAATGCTTTCAGGTGGTTGAAAAAAATAACCACTAGGTGAACAGCTGCAATTTCTGTCCCCTCTGAAACTGGTCATGTATAAAATCACCTCACATCAGAAGCAGTCGCTTTAATCATTAACAACAATGAATAACACTAGTTAACTAGCAAGCTGTTTATTAACAATTAATTAAGGAACAAAAACAGACAGATTTGGACAGCATCATGTGGACCACATGGGAATGTAACACCCAAATCATTTTTGACAAAGCTGACTGTCAAAACCGGGCAATAGAAGTAAAATGCTATAAATCTGCAAATCTTCCTGATCTACTGCAGCATTGTTTAATATAATTACATTTTGCATTAGTTACAGTGTTTTAAACAGATTAAATATCGAAAATAGATGATGATAGGTTAACGTGTTAATAAGAAGCTAATGCGGGTACCCTATAATCTCAGAGAATTCTAAAAAGCTGAAGGCTCCTATACAATTGTTTTCCTAATAGGATATGACAGGTTGAGTCATGCTTGGCCTAACTTTGCATTATGAATTTACCCTTTTTTAATTACATACTGCTAAAGTATATTATGCTGGATACCGGTCTGCATCTAGCTGCCCTACTTACTTATTACAGGGTGCACTCTTCACTTTCCACTGGGGTGTTTTCCTGAGTACAGCAAAGCCTTAAAATTGTCTGACTCGAAAGACATAATCATTTGGCCTAAACATGTATAGCCGAAATAAATTACTGATGACCTCCACATTGTGGCATGAACTCATCCATAAAGATGAACCTGTTTGGCATCTGCTGTTGTAGTGAGACTGCTATTAGGGTTCTCACTGAAGACCCACCATTTGACTTCCTTATCAGTCAACTTATATATTCTTGATTGAAGGATGCCCGTCATAGATTCTGAATTTATTTCTCCCTGAACTTGGAGATGCTCCCTGGGCACCATGATGGTTCTGAAGTGTGTGTCTCCTAAAATGAATCACTGTTAGGAGTATAAAATAATCTCAACCTTTTTTCATGCCATGGTCTTACAACGAAAGGCTTCCAATTGCAAAATTCACAACCATTCCCAGACGTATTCGCAATCTAAACCCGTCTCATGAATATTCAGTTTTAGTGAATCAATTAAAATAGTCTTGAAACTAGAAATGTGTGAACAACAATGAAAGTATATTTATTCTCTGTGCACCCTCGTAAGATCTATATACAGCATTTACCCTTTGAACTTACCAAAATTGGTCAAGGAATAGAAATTTTGTGGATGCTCTTTTTAGATATTAATATTAGTAACCTAAAGGGATTGATTAACAAGCACACTGAAAGAACAATTCAACATGCACAGTCCTTCAGACAATGAATTCCAGGCAGGTAGCCAGTTTGTGCCTCTTTGAAAGAATACACAATGTCATGGGAATCAAAGTGTATTTTATGTAACATTTAAAATTGCTTAGCTGAGAAGGTTTCAATTCCAAAATACACCAAGGTTAGTGTTTCAAACCCTCACAATAGGTTTATAGAAAAACATCCCCCAATGATTTGTGATTAGAGACAAGAAGTAGAAGGACAAAAGTAAATTAAAGGAATTACAAAGGGAAAAAAAACCCAGGAACATAAGCCATGTAACTGATGTATCATAAATCATGTTTCTTCTTTACATGTATTCCTGTCTATTGATTTCAATTTTAATTCCCATAAATTTGAATTTTTAAGTTTTAGGAATTAGCTACTGTAAAAACCTTTGCATAAGACTATTTTCTAGGTTTTTTAAGGGGTCCTAAAAAGAGGGAGCGACTTATAGACCGGTGTGACCTATAGGCTTTTTCCTGAAATTGTTGTCTTAAAGGGGGGGGGGGGGCAACTTATAACCGGTGCAACTTATACACGGGTTTTTACTGTATTTTTAACAATTTACAGAAAACATTAAATTGATAAAAGTTAAAAAAAGTATTTTAAAATGAAGGTTTCTTGACAGTTTGGTTCTATGAATATCATAGAACAATATGTTAACATTGGGCGAAGCTTCCTCTTTGCTATTTTTAGTGTTCCCACCAAAACACATTTCGTGAGTTAACATTGAAAATAATTAAAGGTCCTACATAAATCGCAGCGAGATCTTCAAATTATGCAGCTCATCTGCGACCAAAGCATGAAAAATTGCAGAAATGTAGTATCACTCTTAACTATGAAGGTTAACCCTTTGCAGTTATTAAGTGCGCGTCAGGTCCAATTTATTTTCACACGCGCAGTTAATTTTAGACGCGCTGTTTAAAAGTATTTTTTTTCCACAGTCAAACGGGTTTAAAAGGCCCTGCATATCAACAAAGCACTGACTAGGCATCTCCAGCCCCGCCCCACCCTTTTGTTCGCTATCGCTTTCACATATGCTAAGAAATAAATAATAATAATAATAATAGTCGTATGTACCGATCAATCATCTCCTGATCACTCATTTTTTCACCATACTCCTCAATAATGTGATCCAAGTCATTATTTTATTACTATAACATCTCAAAAAAGCTCTGCAAATGTCTGTGATAGTCTCTGTGTGGTGATGCAGTATCAGCCAGCTTGTTTCCTTATGACCGCCCCTATGTGATGCCAGGGGCAAGTATGACTATACATGAGATACGCCTTTTTTTTTTTTATCGGCTTGTCTCTGCTCCTGTCGCTCCCACTCGGCCATTGAATGGTTTTCTCGGCTTTTCTGGAGAAAAAACGACTAGAAACCCGTTTTTTGTGTTTTTTTGACGATGTCGGACAGGGTCCAACAATGGACCGGATAGGAATAATTGCAATGTCGGACCAGGTCCGACATAGGACCGCAAAGGGTTAAGAAAGCCACACAAACGGCATTTCACTTTCTTATTTCATAAGAAAACCGCTCTAACTAGCAATCTTTTTTAATTGCAATTTTATATACATGTATAAGTAGAAATCTTTTAGAGTAAATCACTCACAAAAAAGTCCAGCTTTTTAAGCTTTGCGCTTTAAACTGCAGCTTCTGTCTCTGGGTCTCTAATTACTGCCGGTGTCAGCGGTGGGTTACACCCCCTTAGAGACTCAGAGACAGAAGCTGCAGTTTAAAGCACAAAGCGCACATTTATTAAACAAAAAGACACAAAGAAAAAGACACAACGACCAAAACAAAAGGTTTGCACCAAACTATACAATATAGGCTGGACATTCGCCTTCACTATAAAGTTCACTAACATATACACACATGTCAAAAACACTCACCTAACTCCCTCCAACAAAGGATTTCTGGCTCCTTTTATACATGTTGCCACTCCCCAATTACCACCAATTAACTAATTGGGGAATGGCCACACCTCTGATTGCTGGCAGGGACAGATGTAACCCCATCCCTGCCAAACTTACATTCCCACACACACTTTACACGTGCAACACATACACAATTTCAAGCAATACGATTTTAATACATGTTATGACGCTCTCCCGGTAGAATTGCCACCGCAATTAAACACATTTATTGAAACCGCTCATGCAATTCACACTCACTTTACTTGCTGATTTATAATCGATTCATTTGTGGTTTAGAGGTGTTAAAAAACCTGGCCCTTCTTAAAGTGTCCCCGAATTATGCAGCGAGTTGGCAACTGTATTCAGAACCGTACTAGAATAGAGATTTTCTTTCATCAAGTAGAACAAAGTAAAATACATAAAAGAATACTGTATTTATGGGAATCTCCAATCCAAACCATAGCTTTACTATTATTTAACTAAATATACACAACAATACTAGGTAGTAAATGTTAACTAATGTTATGGGTATAGTAGAATCTAGTTTTAATTGAGAGTAACAAGAAACACACTACAGAACTAAACACAAACCAATAGCCATCTTATGACTCAAGATTGTACAGCTGTGCTGGCTTACCTTTTTGTGTTTCAAAACCCTGAAATATTCACTAATCAACTGGTCAATAAACACTAATCATCTGAAGTCAAACCTGTATTAAAACCACATACTTGTTCATAGCGCCCATTCTGCTGAATCCTCTCTATATAAATGTGCATAGCAAGCCTTACATAGTCTTTATAAACATGTTCTTACATTCACTCTTTAATGGAATTTGCAATGAAGAAACAAAAGCTGCATGCATTAATTAAAAATAAACATAAAGTCTGTATACCTTTTTAACTGATTAGTGTATTTCTTTAACACAAGGGGAAAAAAAACAGAACAGAAGCTACAGCTTTCAAATAATTAAATCAACCCTGAACTTTATATAAGAAATACTTCCCAGAACTCTATGCTACCTTGACTACAACCACATTTAAAAACTCAAACACAAGTGCACGTAAAAGTGAATTCAACTGTTTTCAATTCAACAGGTTTTTAAATTAAATATAAATGAAGGCATTTAAAATTAAAAATACAAAATAAAGTATTATAATTGAAAATCCACACATACTTAAAGAATAATTGTTTTTGAGCCTGAAAATAGCCTCATACACACCTTCCTTGGTCCTTCACTGATTAGTTTAGCCCTGAGGAGAATGGTAACTATAGTGACAGTGGGTGGGAAGCATTGGCTAAGTGTTTGCACATTAAAGCACTCACTATGTCATTTAAGAATAGCAATGAACCACCTTGTGAGTGAGAAAGGGAGACTAAAGTCATGCCAGCGTTTAATTATTTTCACATAGTTATCTCTACACTTATAATAGTAGAGGATATTTTGGAACCAAGCAAGAGCTGTATACACCTACACCGTACAGGGGACATCTGATCAAGAAAGCCAAAGAAGGACTGTATGCATTAGTTTTACCAATTGACAGGGATCACTGCTATGAAATTTCTGTACAAAAAAACAAAACAATGTTATACTTAAGTACATTAACAGCCCATGCTGTAGTTTTTTTTTCAATTTTCTTCCATTTCATTTAGCTGTTCCTCATCTACTGTTATATGTCTACTCTTGACAGTTGCACTTAAGTTATTTATTTATTTTTTTCAGGTGGACTGCTGTCTTCACTCAGCAAGTTGGTGTTGTACCAGTTATCTTGAGTTTCATCCCCAAATATTTTAAAGGAAATAGGTGGAATGTCACTCATTTTTGGCAGTGGTTTTGTAACTAGTAACACATAAAATGGCAGTTTGTCATGGAATTTAGAATATAGTGGTGCGTAGTGATTTATTCAGTGTGAAGCGGCTCATTAGTATGCAAGCCATGGTATACGCTATACATACGCACAGTCATGTGATGCTGTTTAACCAATCAGAGGTTGTTATTTTTCCAAGCCGTGTTACATATATATTAGTCAACCTCGGTTAACTGGACTGGTGGATAACTCAACACCTTTGCTTAATTCGACAGACAGTCGAGTTACTCTATATAACTTTTGTTAACTTTTGCTATTTAAGCCGTCAAATTAGAGAGTACAAGCCAATACCTAAAAGTATAGTCAACAGTTTGTGGTTGGATTGTTTTCGTAAAAATAACGCTGTAGTTATTTTATTAAATCTTATTTCAATCGAGTTGAAAAAAAAATGCATGTCACCATGAACTACAAAAAAAAAAAAAAAATCCAACGCAGAAGTACACAGCCGGTGAGTATAGATGAAACTGATTTTTCTTCATTACAAAAATTAGTGTTGGCAGTAGGGTTTACTACTTATATGCAGTCACTACTACATTACTTTTAATCACATTTTAATTTCCTAACCCCAAGCTTGTATAAGGTTGCATTGTATGCCAGTGTAAAATACTTTTCTATATACTGGATTTTGTTTAATTCAATCACATCTGCCGACAACACACGTGACTTCTAATTTATCTCCTGTATTGCCAGAACAATGTTGCACTACCTCCCACCCACAGATGCACAGTGTACGTTGTTAGACAGTTTGGATCACAATTCAGTCTGCCAGAGATTTGAAGTTCCAGCCTGTTGAGGACTAAAACTCTGCAGCCTCATTTCTGGGCTGCAGTTAAAGATAAATTGTTTAACAGACTTAATTTCAAATAATTTCGGTATGACGAGTATGTTTTGTTGTTTATTAAAGCAAATAATATCTTCTGCTTGGCTGGTTCTGTGCTGGTAGCACCACAAACACTTCATTAAAACACAGACACAAACACTAGCACATGTTATAGATGTGTTTTGTTTCTCCATAACACAAAATAAATACATCTGGGAGGGATTCAAATCCCATAAATGATAGTGCCATTATCCTGGTCTACATACAGTAATAACGAAGTTGTGAGAATTCTTCCCATTCATCTCCAGGCATGCAGAACAAAGAACAAACAAAAGAAGAAAAAACAGACCCTTTTTAAAAGGCATGTGACCAATTAGTCAATTAGCACCTGGTCACATGCTGCACATGAAGTCTCAATTAGGCAAGGAGAGAAGTCTAAACTCCCAGCCCTGCTATATGTAGCACACGCTTTAATTTACAAAAACTGTCAAATGATACAAATTAAACACATTTTATTTACAAACCCAACCAAAAATACAGTATTTACAGGGGACAGGCCTCAGCCCTGCCACACTTGTCTATAGCTGTTTGATGTATTTTAACTTGGCTGTTATAGTACATGTGAAAAACAAAAGTTGAATTAAAAAAAAATATTTTGAAGAAAACAAAACATACTTTATCAAACTCACACCTCCGGGTGTAACTGCAACCTAATGGCTGTACTTTTTGAAAGAAAACCTATTATCCTGCTCAGCTCCAACTAAAGCAATATTTTATTCTGTACTGAACCTCAGTGGTTCTCAGATTTGTTTCAAACCATAAAAGAACCACAACTACTTTTGTTAAGACTTATTATGCTCTTAATAAATTCAATATTTAAACTAAAACTACATTTTCTTGTGGGCAAAGATGATACTAGTGGTAGCATGTGTTTAAATGTCTAGTAGTAATTAATACATTCTAGAATGATAACTATTTGTTAATCTCTGAAATAAAAGCATTACAGCAATATTCCACATGTGACGCCAGTTGAGTTTTCAATAAAGTGATCCCCCTGAAAACACATTTACACTACACAGTATTACAATATGACAAAACAGTCATTTCTTGTGACAATGCCATTTAAAATATTACCAGAGAGAGCTTTTTTTTGGATACAGCTTGCTGTAATCCCACTCTGAAGCACAATAGAATATTTCCAAATTCAATTCTTTGATACAACTGGATCAAACACTATAATCCAATATATATATATATACACACACACTTTGATGTACTCTTTGATGCATTTATAAAAAAATATATTTCTAAAAAAAACGCTCTGCCTTTGGTTTAGATCATGCTTTTGTGAAAGAATATTAGAACCTGCATCCAAACAGACACTCATTTTAGCAGAGATAAAACCAGATTCTCAGCAAGCCATTTATATACACGGAGAACTCAACTTAAAATGATTCTAAATGCACACTCATCCAAAATCCAAACATACCCTATTCTATACTGCTTTAAGGTTAATATAAGGGTTGAATTCTTGGATTTCCGGACAAAATTTCCTTCAAGCATGTTAAGTTGTTAGGTAAAAATGTATAATTAAACTTGATTAAACTTGACAGACACAAACATCGCCCAGTATGCACAGCAGTAGAGTGAATAGCTCTTGACTATATATAGGGCTAAGGAAAGTCACATCTACATGACTTCGTGCCATTTTATATTTTTCCTTCAGTTTATGGCCTCATCTGCAGAACAGCAGTATAAATGTCATCGCCCCGGATTAAAAAAAAATGCTTGCTTCCAAGTGGCTTTTAAATCAAGCTATGCAGAAGTTAATTACTCAATTGTATAGGTGAGGGAAAGGTAGCTTTCTTTTGTAGTGAAATTAACACATTTTTAACAGACTTCTTAATACCTGCTGACAAGGACAATCAGCATGAAGCCGCTGCTGGAGGATCCAGCTCTATGTTCAATGTTACTTTGTATTTTGTACACCTGTTTACATACCTGGTGGTGCGTGTTTGCTATTGCTGGTAGACACCACAGTACTGCTGAAGAAGCACCACGCCTCCTGAATAATACTACAGTTGGTGACAGTAGCAAACACAAAACTTTAATTTGTAAATTGGTCTGAAATGTGCAGTTCTGAAAGAGACGCCTGATATCTGGTGCTACACTAAGTTAAAGAAAGTTCAGGTGAAATGACCAAGGGAGTTCAATAATATTTGAAAGCAAGTATATAATGTTCCTTTCAAAATTTCAAAACAATGCTAGTTTTCCTTTCCCACAATACGCCACACATTTGAATCAGAGTACTAGCATTATTGCAGGAGGGAGTATGAACTGGATACACTGATGTTTAAAGAAAAAAATATATCTTTCTCCTGCCAAATGTTCCAGAGTAAAAGTTGAATTTCCCTAATTTACTTACCAATGTTGTGCAAATTAAAATGTTTTTTATTAAAACTTCAGAAATATGGTTAAAACAAAATTACTGTGTCATGGCTGTGCAAACAGGCTGAACTTTGCTGGGGACTCCGAAGAGGGCGTCACATTGGCTCTGACACTCCCAGGGGTGGGGATGGGAAACCGGCAGGGACTAATCCTCATCGCGCAATACTGAACCCTACTGGCCAGACATCGAGCATATTCAAAGTGGATAAGAAGCAGGGCTGGTTCTGTTCTCTAGGATCGGTAGCCCGCCCACCTCTGCTCTGGATTGCTCGGCATTAAAAGCGATTCTGGCTTTAGGCTTGTGAGATTGGAGGATGCTCACATGCCCTCAGAACATGTGCTGTGTGTGGACCCGCTGTGGTGAGGAGAAAAAACATAACTGGACGTTTCAAATTGGGGGAAAATAGATAAAAATAATAATTGATCACTAAATAAAAAATAATAATAATTGCTGTACACACAGGACACAGTGAATCAGGCCAGTCAGACACACATTATGGATTGTAAATCTTGTTTTGTGGTGGTACACTCGCTTGATAAATATTACATCAGTGACCATTGAAAATTTGAGTAACAGAGAATTGTGGACTTTGTTCACATAATTAGCTAATTGACTTTAGAAAGAAAACAAGGATAAATTACAGGCAAAGGTAGCCTTATTGTAAACAGTTACCAGCTTGTTCCCCCCCTCCAAGGCACCATTAGTACCAGTTGTGTGCCAAGATGTAATGATTTCCAATCGTGCTACTTTTATTTTCTGAGAAAGCTAGAGCCCTTCTCTACCACCTTGAAAAGTTTTTTAAAAAATGGCAGAATATGCCTGTCACACGGCTGGCTGAGTGGTGTCGTCAGATCCAGGAAATGAATACACAGAGACAGGACAGATGAGTTGAAATGATGAAAGCGCTGTTGCGCGGTTTATTATAAATAAAAGGTTTAAACAAACAGAAGACAGGACACGGCACATGCGCCAAAATAAATAGACGAACAAAACAGACTAACAATTAAACAAACAGTGGACGGACAGACACACAAACACGGTGAGTAAATAAACAAACAAGTATCGTGCTGGTCCTACCAGCACACGATAGCAATTGTTATCTTTAGGTTTCTCCTTCTCTCTCCCGTTCTCCACTCACCGAACACACAACCCCGAGTAAGTGAAACGTGCATCTATATATTCTGTTGTGCTGGGATTCAATTACTAATTAATTATTCACTTAAATCCCAGCACGTGAATTAATTATGTGCAACCCCGTGCTCACATATTAAATACTTTAAATGCACATGAAGTGATAGTGCAATCCCGTGTCTAAATACAATTATACATTTTAAATAACTCGTGCTGCACACACCCATTTATATCCCGTGCAGCCATCTCTATACACCAACATTAACACACGCAACATACAACATATAACACACAAATGCACACAGGGGCGGGGCACATTGCCGCAATGCCTTAAAATAATTTTCTATAGATTCAGTGGCATTCATTAAACAGTTGGGTATGTATAAAGAAGCAGGCTCTCCAGATAATAGCAAATGTGTTGCACAAAACACAGATAAAGCTTTCAGAACCCAAGTACTTTTAGCAAGATTCTTTTGTGTTAATGTCTCACACCGGTCCCAAAGCTACATTTCTCAGGGTTGGCAATATCCTTCCTCTTGATCATGTATGTATCTGAATATTTCTTGTCTAAATGTGAAGCTGTTATCAACTTGTTGCACGATTATTAAATAGCAAGAATAAAGATTTAGCACTCTGATTGTGTTTTTTTTGTTTTGTTTTTTTAGATACGCTCCTATCATGTACACATATATAAGGATTTTGTTTAAATCTATCACAGGCTGCTTAGATATTAAAAGATGCTTTGAAGCCTAGATTTACCTTGAACTTGTAATGATTAGTTGGGTACCCTTCCAATGAGAAAGGTTCTAGGAAAATTGTCTCAAAAATGTCCATAAAAGATTGAATGCATAATTAGAGAAAAACAAATGCCTTTTTACTCGTCAGTGCCAGATATCTGTATGGACCAATATTACTGAACTGTCCAAGTCTCAGTTGTTGTTGTTGTTGAAAGGTTGTTGAAAGGTCTGAGCTTTAGTCGATCTGACAGGCTGTGATTGGCTGCTTTTGGCAGTGCAAAGTATTGATTGGCTGGTTTTGGTAGATAATGAAATACGTTTGGAACAATTGTATTTTTGTCAAGTATTTTCTATCTATTTTCTGTGGAGACACACAATTGAGCGCAGAATTGAAGATCTGTCTACAGACCTACTGAGTAAGTTTTGTGAAAAAGCTAAAGAATTTACTGTATTCTCAATTGCTTTGGACGAGACATCCAGGACACAGCACAGCTCATGATTTTTGTCAGAATGGTATTTGCAACCAACAGTTCTTTATTATAAAGAGGCTCAGAGGTAGAACGATCAGGGTTGGAAGATCAGGAGCTTTAATTTAGTAGGTATGAACAAACATGCAACGTCCTCCTGTTTGAACTGAGGAGATGTGCTATATAGACCAAAATGCTTGGTCAAGTGGCCTGATGAGGATGACCTGATTCAATCAACCAATCAATAAACTAACTGTGAAATTTCTCAGCTGGAACAATTGCATCCTATAATAGAACATTGCAATCCATTAATTACATTATTAGAGACACATAATGATGAACTTAATGCCAATTGTTACAGTATATTACATGATCAGGTTTTTTATCAAGCAAAGTTTTTAATTTCTTCATCCAAGCTGGGAAGCTATGTCACATTGTGGAATTTTGTCTACCAAACCCATACTCTCCAATATCTATGGATCAAGTTCCCAGGAATGACGAGGTGCAGGTTGGAACACATACGTTCCAAAATATGTGGTATTTAATAATTATCATTATAGAAGAAACAGGTAGCTACTGTGGTAGGAACACAACATGTGCCATCTGAATATACCACATTGGTGTAAGTTGGGTGTACACTGGTCAAGCATACAAAACATAGATGATCCGAATTATTGTTGCGTGCTGATAGGCCACACACTTTGGTATGTGTGGCTAGCACATCACATAGACAGATATACCTGAAACCTAGCGACTGACAGCAACTGAGATCAAGTGCCTCCCATGTGGAGTTATCATTCTGCCTTACCAGAAGCGGGGGTTTCCAAACGCATTCTTTCCAATCGCCCCATCTAGTGCACCCAGACTCCGTACGTGAGCCGCCTGATGAAGTATAACTGACAGTGTTAAAAGAACAAAATACATTTGATTCACGGTGTATATGTAATACCTCCCCGGTCACGGGAGCATACAGACTCGCCACAAGCAGCACACACCTGCCTTTAATCCCAAAATATCACAAGATGTAGAGCGACTATACCAGTTCAGTGCGATAAGGCACAGAACAAATTACACAAGACTCTTTAGGTTTTTTTTATTCAGATAACAGATCTAAAAATGTAGGAACAAGGTCGCCAAGAAAATCACACCAATTAATTTTATCAGATGTTTGTTTTGTTGTAAACTTCCAATAGCAACACATGGTTTAAAACGAGACTTGTATAATAAGACAATAACTCCATTCACCTATTAACAGGTAGCAAGGTTTCAAGCAGTTAAACAAGGTTCACATGAATTAGATCATGTATTAAAGTGCAACTGCAACAACGCTGCTACCCAGCAATAAAGTGGAGCTACACACTCAAAGACACTGTAAAACTGTCATAATAAAAACAATACCGCAGTACAAAAGTACAAATACCCCCCCCCCCCCCCCACACACACACACAATGTCCATGCACAGGAGGGAACACACAGAGAGAGCGAGAGAGAAACCAGCATCGCAATATAGCCTATTCTGTGCACTTCTTAAACTCCAATCGGCTACCAAATAGGTTAAAACACGCGAGCCGTTCACACTCATTATTCCACACCGGCATACAATCAGACCAATACTTCTTGTCGGGATGCTCCATTTACTGGTCCATTTCCGTCTCTCTCACTAATCATTCCCCGCTCCAAACACTGTGTTCCCACTCCTGCACAGACATACAAACCCCAGGATAGCCATCCCGTTTGTAAAAACATGTGCTGTTTATATTCAGGTGCGTAAATTGATCAATAATTCAATTACTAGGTGCTCAACAAGGCAAACATAGGGAAGCAGGCGGAGAAGCCAACATAACGTGATACAAATCAATTATCAAAAAGTGTTGACAACATAAAGCGTGCACTAATCAAATCAATAAAACAATCTTATAAAAACAATAACATACAAATGTGTAAAATAAATTTGAACAGGGCATTCTAGACCCTGTTACATATAGATATTGGTTATTACTACAGTACCATTTTTTTTAGTCTGGATTTGGTTAGTTATTTTCCTGCGTCCACCTCCATAATTTTCCAAAGAGGAGATTTTAATGTGTTAGTAATGAACTGTAGCCAAACATGGTGTAACTACTGAGAATTTCTTAATTAGAGAGTGGTGTCCTTTGCTAAACTTACATTTGCACAATGTGGTTTAAAATATTTGAGCATAACTTCTGTAAATGCATCACTGAACATTGGCTTTACAATGTATAGCATGCCATTGTTGTAAGTCATATCTTCACTAATCAATTGCTTTAATTGCATCATCAATAGTTAAAGCACTGTCAACTAATATATGACTTAAATACTCATCATTATTCTGTTCAATTATACGTCCTCATAATAATCCCATAAAATTAATAAATATCACAATCCTTAACCCTTGTGTTTTGTTTTCATTAATATATTCCCTATGGCTTCTGAACCTGTTTAATTATAACTAATCCAGTAAATCCACAAAGCGTGTCTTTATGGGCTTGCATAAATTGCTTTTCCACAACTTTAGAAAAATGAAACAATACAGCTTGACAGAGTCAGTAAGATTGTGCATAGCATTATTAACATTAGTTCAGTTTATATCTCTTGTATGTTTAACTCTTTATTGAGAAGGTGCTGTATCAATTTTTCCATTTAACAACACAAATTTCCTTAACATGGTGTGGCGGAGTGTCCCGCCCCTATATATATTTGTGCACTGTATTTGTATTTTTGTTTGCAGCGCGGATAAAAGCACTGCGTCTTTTGTTATTGTTTTTGTATATTTAAAAACCCCAAGAGGATGCATGACTGATCAACTACTGATTATTTAACTAGCTGACAGTCATGCATCCTTACCAAACGCGTGCAGACTGTGGCCGAGGGGTAATAAGATAATTAACAGCTAGTTAACTCCTCGGCCAGAGTATAAGAACCTGCAGCTGTCCGTGCTGCGGGGGTTGAGTGTACAGAGGAGAGTACGGGAGAACACGGGAGAGCGAGCGGAAAAAAAAACAATTGCTATATTTAAAAATATGCTTGTTTCTGTTTGGTTGGCCATCGCGCCTTTTTGTTTTGTGTTTTGTTATTTGTTTAAATCTTTTGTTTGTATTATTATTTAATTAAATACGCTGACCGCAGTGGCGTTCAGCTTCACCCGCCCATCCATTGTTTTGGTTCAGTTACTTCCTGGTCCGTGACGTCACAACACCTCACCACTGCAAGCCATCCTGCCACACATGGGTTTAATTTGTTTGATTTGTGTGTGTTTATTTTAGTCCTAAAGCCTGTAAACAAGGCTGCTTAACTTACCTTGTGAAATGTGTGCCCGCTAGGAGAGAATTTACTTAGTGAGTTTTTACAATTGCTACAGCAGTATTATTTTTCATTGGGAAGGCCTCTGCCCATTAAAAAAAAAAAAAACAGTAACCACAAACATGTATTTAATTCCTTTGTCATGTATGGACAAATGCAGTTCTCAGTTCTCTATGTTGGCACTACCTTGTATAGCCACATTTGTTGATTAAATACACATTTTCATTTGTTTTAATGGGATTTAAAGGCAAAGCCACCAGGCAGTTCATTTCCCTTTTGTAGTATTTTCATTGCTGTTTTTAGCACTGGGTCTATGTATATGGACAACAACCAAGTCATACTGTTTGTTAGCTGAAACAGGTGCTCTTATTGTACCAAGTATATATTACCAAGACTTACATTGCCAAGACCCCCCCCCCCACAGAAAAAAAGAAATGTAATGAATAAAATTAAGCCAGATCTTTTAATTCAGTTCTCTTTTATGTTCTGATGGCTGTGTGACAGGGAAAACAACTTTTATGGAATAGACTAATTAAAATAATATGTGATAGGTATTCATGTTGGCTGTTTTTCTCTTCTCCCTTTTCTGTCAAGACTGCTAATTAAAACAGAAACAAAACATCACTTTAGATCCTGCAGTCTCCTTTAAAATACAACTATTACCCTAATTCAGCCACAGACGCATGAATTCCTTAATCTTTTAATTGTAATATAAATTGACTGTGTTCATGTTCAACAGCAAAACAAAATTAGAAAACACATTTGCGCACTTATGAACTGGAACCTGACAGCTGCATTACAGTATAATTTGTTTCTCCCAGACATACCATTCATTTGTGTTTCATTGCTAGATAATTCTACAAAGGGAATCATTTCAATTCTTGTACTAATTATGCATTTTGTTCAAGAATTATTGCAAATTACTGAATATCATGCATCTTCACAGTGAAAAATACCATATAATTATTATTTATTTCTTAGCAGACGCCCTTATCGAGGGCGACTTACTATTGTTACAAGATATCACATTATTTTTACATACAATTACCCATTTATACAGTTGGGTTTTTACTGGAGCAATCTAGATAAAGTACCTTGCTCAAGGGTACAGCAGCAGTGTCCCCCACCTGGAATCGAAGCCATGACCCTCTGGTCAAGAGTCCAGAGCCCTAACCACTATTCCACACTGCTAATGAACACATAGGCCCATATTCATAAAATATGGCGGTAATTTCTGGCCAGGAAAAAAAATACTTGTAAAACGTGATTTATAAAACTAACAGCTGGTTATTTTAACTGTCCGGTAATGGTTTTAGATGTGATTAAAAATAATTGCACACCCAGGTACTGAACGCGAGTGAGAGGTTAGGGTAGGTGCAGTATACACTTTTTGATTAAAAAGTAAACAAAAAAAAAAATTTGTATAGCTTATATGCACATGCCTTTCTGAAAAATAACTGCAATCACCAAAAATGTAATGTGTAGTCATGACGTTTTACTTTTGGTTGTGAAAAAAAGGATCCTCTCATGTTAGCGCACATTTCCTTTGCAGCGCACAAGAAAGCATCGAAGGCACAAGAGTGTCAGAAATCTCTGGTTATTTTTCTCATAATATAATGTTTAACCCTTTTGTTTGAATGACAAACGGCACAGAAAGACAGCACCGCACAGTTATATTTAAACAGAAGTAATTTCTAAATGGCAGAAAAACCGTCTATGCTTTTATTTGTTATTATATTCCCTCAGTTTGCAAATACCGGCACAATTCATTCAAATACAAATACATACAATAACATCTCAAATCTGTTTCTCATACAGTACAGCTTACCATATAAAAAGCTTCTTTTAAACTAAAAGAAATAAATACAGCTAGACTGAAAATTCCTGCCTGTCACACAATACTACTTGTTTTCATAGCGAAATTTAAAAGCACTAGGGCGGGGCCTTCATATTTCTTGCTACTAACTAACAATCCTGTTTGACACGAATATGTATTTTTCAATATACAGTTATGGCCAAAAGTTTTGCATCATCTAGAATTTTAGCATTGAGACAATTAAAAAAAAAATCTATATGAACATAATTTACATCTTTTTATTTAACATCATGTAATCAAAGAAACTACAAAATGATATCGCAAAAGTCTACCGGAAGCCATTATAGTAGTACAGTATTTCATGCTAGATTTCAAAATGTCACATTGTTCAGTTTGTTAGTTTTCAGCAATACACCGTCATATATCAAACACACTTGATCAACAGCATGCACAATAAACCCACGGCTCTATCACCAGTAGAATAACAATCACAATAATAACCACAATAACAGGCAATTCAATATTGCAGTGAGGGTCTGACCGTCACAGTGTGGCTGGAAATGCTTAATTTCTACTGAACACCATTTGTAAGGAACATTATTGAGATAACCGTTAATGTTAATACAATTATAAAAGCATGGTTGTTTTTAAAGGCCAGGGAATGTTTGGATCCTTTGATATGATTGCCTGCAAAATGTGATTTTAACTGAAATTATCTATCAAGTGGAACCCAAGGGAGCGCACTAGCAGTCCTACAGTTTGTGTGATTTTATACAGTGTGAATGTGCAATACTGGCTTTCTACACATCAGATTGCATGGAAGCAGCAGAGGTGAAGCAATATCATTATCCACTGTGACTGGATCTGATTAATGCTTGTCACTTACCTGAGAACTGTTTCTGTTAATGGGAACCATCATGTCAGAGCATGGGAAGTTTAGATGCACATTAACACTTCTCTGTGGATACAAACACACATTGATTGAAAGCCACATGGGTATTTAATCTTTAGGATAGCATCAGATGCTCCTCATTACTTGTTTAGTAATATATGGTTTGTTGTTAAGGTTAATGAGAACTACAGCAGTTAAATTGGGTCGCCAGACATTCCTGATTTGTTTTTAATTAATTGGTGCCGGCCTGTGTGTTGTAGACAAAGAAAAATGTCCCATTCCATTCTGCCAGGAATTAGGGTAAAGATATATATGGTCACAAAGAGATAAGTATACTTTCTTATCATATCCTGAAGAGCCCAGAATGTTCAATAGCAAAACCATTACTTCTATAAAAGCTTTCTGAGTTTTGGTTTCTAGCTTGCCAGCTTTTTTAAGTGGATCCAATAAGATCAAGCATAGAAAATAAGTTTTCATCTGCTCTGCATCAAGAAGTCTCATTGAAATCGGAACAGTTGTTCGTGCAAAACCATTTAATGTCACAGCAGCAAAGCAATGAGAATGAGTTTGGGAAGAAGTAATAGTAAGAAATATGCACTCACTGATCAAAACAGAGAAACCAGCCAATAACGCTGCTCTTGGGAGTAGAATACAATAGGCTACAGTTCACCTGCTGTACAATGATTAGAAACATACTGGATACAGTTCCATTATTTCAAAAACTAGCCAAGCATACAAAGCATGTCATTATTAATAAAAAAAAAAAAGTAAAATGGGACAGAGGATGCTTTTTACAGTATTTTGAACTCATACTGCTTAAGTTTATACAAAACACAACATATTTTATTTTTAGTATTATTCACTGCAACACAACACAGTTGGTTCACTTTTAATTAAATGTGGGGACCCACAACATAGTAGAGGTTAGAGAAATTATGACTCTAATTGTGATTATTATTCATCAATGGGCCAGCCAGATATACCTCTGATTTCACTTTGCCTTATTTTATTTTCATTTCGTCGCGGGGGACTTTGTCCGATTTCACTGGTGTCTGACAGTGCTTAGGCCCACCTAGTTTTTGGCCAATGTTACTGGTAGCCCCTTGATTTAATCCGTTCTTCATATAAATTTGCTGATAGATTAACAGACAGATTAAAATCCTGTTTCCTATGAAACTAGCATTCATTAAAGCAATTGGATTTTTTAAATTTACTGTATTATTGTATTATTATATACTGTTATTTTAACTGCTTTGGAGTTGGTGCGGCTTCAGTGAATTGAATAAAATAAAATAAAAGTGTTTCACTCTGCAAACATGGTAACCCTCAATTACATGGATAGTGCGAGAAACTAAAGCTCTGATACCAAAATCCAATCCAAACAACTGGACAAAGCTCACACAAATAACATATATTCAGTATTTTCTCAAATTGCCTACAGTCGGAGCACAGTGCAGTGTCTCCTACAGCATGGCAGGGGGCAGGTGGTGTTGGCTGAACAATAATACTGTACAGTACAGGTTAGAAATTAAAGTTACTGATGTAGTGCATAGACAAATGAAACACGCCGAGAAGTATTTACCTCCGTAGCCTGCTGTAAAATAAAACATACATAGATTCAAACAAAGTTTTTCTGCGATATTCTTAAATGAAATGAAAGCACTGAAAGCATGTAGGGAAATATGGTTAGGGTGCAGAATTACCATGCGTATGTACCATGTTAAAATTCTATATATAGAAACAAGATTAGTTTTATTCATGCTATCTGATTTTGGGGACCCTTTCTTTTAGATGACATTTTGGATTGTTTTCGCTGTGCCCGGGGTCTGTTTGTGCTACACTGTTACATTGTAATGCTTACTTTACTTACGGAAGGAAGTTCTAAATCTTGACCTTCGGCGTTGCGCTTCTATTTATAATGAGATGCAAACTCCGATCTCTCCTGTATAATGAGCAGTAATTTATGTTGTTTGTAAACTTGCGGTGAAACTACGGTAGTTGTTCACGAAAACTAACTGCTTAGTACATTGCACACAGAAATTCTACGAAGGACGGAGGCTACGAATTACGAACACATAAGCAATTTAGTACACAGAGCCCCTTAACTGTATCAAAAAGTGGCAAAGTGAAAGACTGCAAAATTAAGAGGACATTCCTTAAAATGCTTACTCTTTAATAAACACATCCCTCTATTATTTAATAGAAATCCAATATACATTATAATAAATAATGTCACTGCATCAATAGCATGCTAAAAGCATGCAGTATTTTTCCTTAAATGCTGAAACCTCACAATGTATAATGCATTGGCATGAAACAATTCAAACTAAACTTTGATCTTTATTTTAAAAGGTACTCTGTCCATGCTCTTTTGGGACATAACCCATCATCATGCATACAAATCTTGATTTTTACATATCAAACGGATATTTTATTTATCTTGCACATCTTTCAGTACATGTTCACAGCTTGAATCAAAGAGGCAACCTAGCTGATAGTACAATGAGCTATTCAAGTTCATATGGCACATACCTCTGCCATATATAAGGCTCCTTTTTCTGTGAAGGTACTATATTGTCATTCCGATTCAGTACTTGCACATTTATATTCACAGTGAAAGCGAGGGCAGTTATTCCCAGATGAGTAATTCCATTCTGGGGCATGTGTACCTCCTTCAAGGCTTTAATCAGCTACCGAAAGAAAAGCAAATAACTAAGCATGAGCTCTATTAGTAATTTAATCAGAATTTACATAATGACCAGAAAAGGTCAGATTCATTTTAAAATTACATTTATATGTAAACATATCTGTTATTATTATATGCTTAAAAGGACCATTCATTCATGTAATAGTGTTACATTTGGAACATACAGTATATTTGACTGGCAGTACAAACATATTTTTTTAAATTTAGTGCTCAATTTTTATGCTCAAGTTCGCCAGTGCTAAGCCTGTGCTGCAGATAGAGTCCTGGGACACACTTTATTTTAAGGGCCATTTTTTTGTTTATTACCTGTTAACAAACAGCTAATAAACATATTAATGTACATGATTTATTTTTCTGTTAACTATTAGTTAATAATATATAATAGGCCAGCTAAAACTGCAAACACCGCAGCCCTATGGATGATCAATCAAACACCAGAGACCTATGGATAATCAATGTCCAGTCGATCATATGCTTGAAATCAGTTCAAATTGTTACTGTAGTAATGTTTAGCAAATTAAATCAGGTTTTTATTATCTCTAAGCCATACCCTAATGCTAACCCTATCCCTATCCCCAACCCTAGTCTTTAGCTAAAAATTAACAATGTTTGTTAACAGTTAATAAACTAAAAAAACGGCCCTTAAAATAAAGTGTGACTGCTAGGATTGTTCCCCCTCCCATAAAGTATGGTAGGCACCAGCTGGAGGAAATTTCCCCTTTTCTCCTTGAAGCATAAAATGTAATAATTTAAATTGTTTAAAAGTGGTGCGTTGATATTAATGGGCCAATCTTGGTAAAAGTTATTTATGAATTAGTCATTTAGCAAACATTTATTTTCAAAGTGAACATGCATCACAACTGCTGCTGTAGAGTCACTTACAATCAGACCTTGGTTTTTCATCTCATCCGAAAAGACAGAGGACTTGCTTATAGTCACAAAGTGAGTCAGTGGTTGAGTGGGGATTGAACCGAGACCCTCCTAGTAACACGTCCCTTTCTTTAACCACTGGACCAGCAAGCCTCAACATAAAAGTAAATCGATTTGTGCCACCAAGATCCCATCCACATGTTAAACTTAAAGTTAGATGGATCAAGCTGCTGACGAGTTAATAATACTGATAGCAGGATAAGACATGTACTTACAGCTCGACAACAGAGCTTGCTCCCTAGTTGAATAGTAAGACGTCTTTGAACCGCATGGTTTGCTGTTCGCATCCAGCCATTGCCTTTCCTTTCAGTTCAGTGGGCTGAGATGCCAATTCATTACAACTGTATTAGATAAACAGCTGATTTTAAGGTTAGACACTGTATGAGATAAATGGTAGGGTGTGCCATCCTCTATATACTGTTTTTTTATTTGACCATGGCGTTATCAATGTTGACCTTTTGTTAAATAATGTACTGGGAATGCACCACAGCTCTCTCTTGCATGCATAGTGTAACGACGGGTCAGTTTGGACTGCTTGGGACTGGACGCTGGGAGGGGAGCGGGAGTGTTAGTGTTAGGTATTGGTCTGTGTGTGTGTGTGCTGTCCTGTCTTCCCTGCCATTTGTGTGTGTCACCCTGCATGTGTCTGTGAGTGGAAGCACATTTCGTGTCTAGGCAGTGCTAGCGTGCAGCGGTATGTGAGAGGGGTCTTTGTGGGCTGCACTGTGATTTGTGTTTGGTTCCGCCAGTCAGCTGCTTGCGCGGGACAGAGGGTCTGAGCGATTGGTCAGTGTGTATGTAAATGTGCCCTTGTGTGGGGGAGCCAATGGGGCTCGTGTGGGGGGGTTGTTGTGTTTTGTGTCGTTGGCGCTGCCTATTGAACTACTTATTCTTATGCTGCTGTTTCTCTCCTTTATTAAGCTGCAGAGAAGTGACTCTGCACTGGCAAGATTGCCCCTGTTTACAGTGTGTTAATGATAAACATTGATCAGATTCAGTCACATTGGAGATATGTATTGTTTCACCTCTGCTGGTTCAGTATGATTTTACGTGTAGAATGGCAGTAAGGAAACCATATGAAGGGAAGGCTGCAGTGCATGAACAGCAAGATAAAGAGAGAGGAAGCCATCTGAATGCAAGTCAGAATGGTGAGAAATCACATGAGTAATATGACTGCTCAAAAATAAACCCTAGTCGATTCAGTAACAAAATATTGCAATATTGTAAAATATTGTTCATGCTTAGCCAGGGAGCTCCAGTTTGTTTTCATATTGGAATGTTATGATGAAACAGATTAAAGTAGTTTTTGTTATGCCCCATTTTTTCATACACTATCAATACTGCTTTGCTTAATGGTGGAATTTCTCAATCATGGTATACATATTGTCTCCATGATACGATAGCATAATAATATTTACAAAAACATAATAAATAAATAAACACATTTTTTGTTATTGACGGTTTTGCTTATGGAGCAAACCTCTAATACTAGGGCAAAACATGTTTGCTCTTGATTTTGATGCAAATGGGAGCAAACTGCCTTTGCCTTGTAATGCAATTTTGGTGACTTGCTTTGCCCCATCCTTTATCTTAAAGGATCCAAGTGATTCTGCCTCAGCCCATTTCATACCCTCACCTCACCACTCTCTGGATGATGATGTTAGATGCTTCTGTGAGCAGGCCATAAATCCGTTTTCATTTTATACCAATTATGCATTGGGTCCTCCCTTCAAAATGTCTTCTGAATTCACAACATCGACTGCTTGAATCCAACCTGTTCAATCAGAAACATTTAATTGGTTCCCAACTCTTCTCATAAAGTTCGGCATTTTGATTGGTTCATCTGTCTGGTTCATCTTTGCCAGGATCCTTCCAGCTCGCTTCAAAACAGGTTCTAAGGGGCGGAAACAGTGTATGAATATACATGACAAGCCCCGTATAAGAGTAATAAATACATCATTTATTTTGCTCGATTAGGTTAGAATAAGAACCACAACAGCATTTAGACAGACAGCAGATTTTACTGCCTAGGTTATAATGTGTTCTGTGTGACTATGTTTTATGCACATTTTCAGTACAAACATAAATATTCATATGGTTGGAGGTACATCCCCTGTATATTTTGCATCCTAGATCTAGCCGGGAGGGGTCTGTAAAGCAATGTCGTGATTATACAGGGTTTGTTATGCATATTCTTAAACCTGTTCCCGTTAAGTAAAATATTAAAATAATTGTAACTATGTTAAAAAAAAAGATATAGCAGGAACACGTCCAAGAAAGCAGAAAGCTAGGGGAAGTAATGTGTATAAATTTCACACTAAACTATCAACACAGATATGCCATTCCTGTAACTGACAATGAAACCTGACTTTTTTCCCCTCTGTGATAAATATATGCGTTTTTGAGTCACAATCAGCTGAGCATCAGACAGCTAGTTTAATTTGAACAAGAAAACCCAAGGCCAGCAGGGACATGCTTTTCATTTTGCAGTCCCTGGCCCAGGAAATGGAAAAAGGATTTATACTGACATTGTGCAGGTTTGTCCTATTAATATTTGGGTGACAGCAAGTTCCTTTAATTAAGGTTAAAACAGTTACTGGATATTTTATCAGAAGTACTAAACACAGTAAACACGGATAATCACTGACAGCTATTAACAGTACAGGTTGACAAATTGCTTTTTTCAAATGGATTTCAGTTTTAGACTGACGCACTACCATGATTGTATAATATTAGCTCTAGCAAAGTAAAGAGATGTATTCTTTCTGTATCTGTGTTGCCTACATCAAAGATACAGAATGAAAACATCTCTATAGATTGCAGTGATTCAGAGTTTTCAGTGTGCATTTGAGACAATAAAAGCTACCCAAAAAGCAAGGTCTACAAGTACACTCTCACACTGCATAGGAGATGTATCAAATGATTCTAAAACACTCAGAACTCATCAGCATCCAGGTTCTCAAGCTACAATAGAAGAAATGTACAGCAGTGTTTTTTTTTTGTTTTGTTTTTTGTAACAGGTATATAAATTCAGACTGCCCAATATTTTACCCCTGATTTTCTTCCAATATCCAATTCTGCTCCCTCACCGCAGCAATGCCCCGCAGCAGCTTAGGAGAACTGAAGATTCCTCTTTACACCTAGGGGTTCAAGCGACTAGCCTCTGGAGGACAAAGGCCAGCCCTGCAGGTCTGCTTGAGCTGACCAGACATCTGGTTAGTAGGGGCTGATGTAGCAAGGTGAGGCGAAACAGTCCCTGTTGGTTTTGCCTCCTTAACCCGAAAGAGCAACGCACAATCTGTTTGGGTGTTTAGTTGTTTGCATGTTTGTTTCCCTGAAAGTGTTTGAATCTTTTAATTTGTCAACACCTTATTGGATTTGAATGTCTTTTATAAAAGATCATACGATCCTCTGGTAAAGATGGTAGAAGAGAAGGAGGTTGTAGTTCAATCGCATTTTAGACACCAATGGTGTATCTATATGCAAACAACAGATATTTAAAAACATGTATCAAGTCATCACTTAAACACAGCTTGCTGGTGTTTCATACAGAATTTCACAGAACAGACAAAAGATAAACACTTTTAAAAAAGGATGAGTGATATGTAACTAACATGGAATCCTGCTTACAGGAACACAACTCTCTGTAGGTAGTTTCCTGTACATGTTATGGGTCGTAAAAGCCAATTGTTTCTTATTATTTCTCCTTCTTAACTATTCATTCATTATCTAACTTTCTGATTACAAAGCTTTCTCCCAAAACACCTACCTTCTGTTTATTAACCCTTAGCGGTCCATTTATTCTTAGGCTCATCAGGTCCAATTTATTTTCACACACGCTGTTTAAAAGAATATCAACAGGACACTCAGTACTGCATCTCCAGCCCCGCACCACCCCTTGTTCACTGTGTTTTTCACATACCTCTTCATTGTTTATGACTGTAAGTCGCCCTGGATAAGGGCGCCTGCTAAGAAATAAATAATAATAATAGACGTGCATACTGATAAATCATCTCCTGACCAAACTCCTCAATAATGCGATCCAAGTCATTATTTTATTACTATAACATCTCAAAAAGCTCTGCAAATGTCTATGATATTCTTTGACCGCTGGATGCGGAAGCAACTATCTTGTTTGTTTATGTCCGTGTTATCTCTGTGGTACAGGGGCTATGTGTATTGCTCAGATCAGCCCCTTTTTTTTGGCTTCTCTCGGCTCCTATCGGTCTCACTCGACCATTAAAAGGTTTTCTCGGCTTTGTCCAGAGAAAAAATGACTAGTAATCGTCCAACATAGGACCGCAAAGGGTTAATAGATCTGTGAGCACAATCATTTGTGAGCACACATTGGTGCAATTTGCCGTGTTTGACAAACACCCTTTAGTTTGCTTTTATATTTTAGGGTTCTATTATTGAAACTGGCTCACTGGCAATCTGCTTAATAACATTTTTGTGTTTTGGTAACAGTTTTCTTGGTTGCTTAATGTGAGCTCTGTCTGGGTAAGCATTTTACTGAGGTGCTTTTACCTTGGAGACAAGACTTTTTATTAGTTAAGAGCAATGGTTATGGGACCTGCATTTATTGAATTTGGAGGCATATGTATTCCACCCAAACCTGAACTGACATGCAAGGCCGTTTCTCACCCAGCCTCCTTCCAGCTACACAAACTGCATTGCCGGAGCCTTAAAGAAAAGCACCATACGGGGAGACTAGTAATGACAAAGTTTTTGTCGTGTTGCTTAGGAATGTGACAACACCTGTCTATCAAAAACATGCACCACACTGAAAGGCAGCTACTGTGTGGCTCTACAACAGTGAGCCTGTGCTTAAGGGCTCATTACTAATTCATACTGATGCATTCAAATATGTATTGCTTTCAGTCAGGCATGCACAGGAATCAAAAAATGGTCGTAGTTTATTAAAGCAATGATCCTTTTATATATATATAGAAAATAACCATATTTTCTATAAAGGCATAGACTATAAAAATATGAACACACTACTGCTCTGTAGTTTATCTTACATACAAAAACCAAAACAATGTCAGTTTTCTTTTAACCCTGTTCTTTTATAACAAGTAATTTAGTGTTAATTACCTACGTGAAGGTACTTTATCAGCAGGTAATGTCCGTAAAGGGGCAATACAGAGGTTATTTACACTATTATAAACCTTATCTTTTCAGTATTCATTCAAATGGGATCTACCCTGTGTAAACCACGTTTTAGTAAATTACTTAATGACGTTTAGATTACGTCAATTTAAACACACAAATAAAAGGTGGATCAAGTCAGGACTCTACTCAGAGAAGTAATAACATTATTGATTTGTATAACAAAAGATGATTGTGTTTACCAAATGTTCTTAACCTTGTAATCCTGTAGCACTTCCTAGGTTACAGAGGCTGCAGTAAGCGGTACAGGGTTCCAATCAGTAGCTCATCTAGGCCATTGCCAGTTCTACACCAGTGGAATCAAATACATAGAGGATACTGAATGTTATGTGGATACGTTCATGATATGTGATTTTTATTCACTGAAGGAGGAGGTTTATTATGTCAGCACATCCTCCTAAGGGGAATAAAAACTGTATACCACAAATGATCATTCAGTATTCAGTTTATACCACAAGTATATTTTTCAAATAAATAGCAATAAAATGTATACATTCTTCATATTCAATCCATTAATTCAGGTATTATTTAACCTGGCAGATCTTCACTTTCATTGTCAACAGACTTTTTGTTTTTGACGCAAATTAATTTTGTACCTTGTTTATGGCCTCTTCGTAACTGTCTTTCTAGATAGAACCTTGAATGGAGGGGCTACAGGCTGTTCAGATCAGTCAAATGCAGGCAGGCAGATTAGTCAAGAAATGCGAGTACCAAACCCGTGGGCAGCCAAAGCCTGCAGCACCAGGCAGTGAAAATGAAGCATTTGTTAAGATAAAAAGCCCTGTCCTCTTGCAGGATGATATACAATCTGATCTCAAATTTAAAAAAAGTAATACAAAAAACCACAAACAAATATATTTCTAATGCAACTAAATTATTTTAGTTTAACTTCAACAAAGCAAGGAGGTCTTTATTGAATTTAAAGACGTTGCAAGAAAAAAATAATCTACTTTTTAACAGCACAAGAAATCTTAATTTGTCAAGATAAAAAAAACAACCTTTTATTCTTATAAGATGATATATGGATGCTTTTCTTTTTGTTAGGATGTGCCAAGTGGCCAAAGATGGTATTGCAGGGAAGCACACAGACAACAGAAGATTCGTTGCAAACTTTCTTTTTTTCCTTATTTTTAAAATGATCCAAGAACTGAACTGAACAAAAGCATATCAAAACAAAATTTCAAAGAAAAAAAACTAACTTTTTACAAAATACAATTAAAAAAAAACTCCTATATGCAGGATGATGAAACTGTTTTAACCAGTAAAGAGATATATTGCTCTGTATAGCCAGGACACTCATGCAGCACCCATCTCTCTCAAAACCCTCTCTCTCTCTCTTACTCTAGCACAGCCTCCCTTTTATACTCAGGCTAAAATCACTCCTCCCCTTAGAAGAAACCAAAAATCTAACTTTAATTAACTTTAAAATCCATTTATATATCATTAACTACTATTATATAACTATATCACCAAGTTATATAAAAATCACTAGGTTTAATATCAATTCTACCTAGAATTATTTTAATATAAAATGTATAATTTTATTTTTGTATAAATCACAACACCCCTTACTTTAATCATGGCATGGTCTGCCCTTCAGTTACACACCGGTATCATTAAATTTGTCTTGCGCGTTGCAAGCAGGCTTTACAGTAGAAACGAGGTATCATCTGTCCCTCACGATCATGGCCTCATTGTACTGCTCGACTCAACCAAACATGGCGCCGCCCATGCACCACACTGATGCTAACAAACACCATTTACAAACAAACTAGTAAGTATTTGCTTTTAATCTCTAATTTAAATTTTAGTTTTACTTGTTTAGACCATTTAGGTTACTGAATAACAAACTACGCACTTCCCTGTGAATGTGCACCTTCACCGGGAAACACGCACTGAGCCTTCAGCACCACTTTAACATAACTTTGTTTCTGTTTGTCTTTCCTTTCTTTCTACCCTGGAATCCACCCGCGGCCACCTACAACCCCACAGGTAAGTCACTACTTTATATATATATACTTTATGCAATTGCAAATGTAAAACAATTCATATGCATTTAAATAAAACACAATATACAGTATTATTATTTTCGTTGCGTTTTTAAGAAACAGTCCTGCTTTACTCCACAATTCCTTTAAAACACGTTCACTTGTTAAAAGTTTTATTTTTATAAAGGGATGGGACGTGAACCATCACACTTTTCAAGGTGTATAGTAGTAAAACAATCTCTGTGTGTAAAATACATTTAGCAGGCTAAAGCTTTTATTTAGGTACACACAAAATGGCTGGTCTTGTGAGACAAAGAAACACAAGACAAAGATCTCCAAAAACAAAAAATAACTGAAATCCAAAACAAAAGCACCTCTCTCTCTCTCTCTCTCTCTCTCTCTCTCTCTCTCTCTCTCTCTCTCTATATATATATATATATATATATTGTAAATTAAAATACAATTAGTTGCCCAGTCGAGCACATGCACAAATGGAAGGAATAGCCTTGAAGGTATATTTAAAATAAATTATTTTCTTTTAGTTGTTAGGAAATCCCTTTTTGAAGGAAAGTAACTATATACTGTATATCTGAAAAATCATCATACTCATTACAAATACCCATATGGGCTTGGAATTGGGCACACCCCGTTGTTTTTGTATGTTTCATAAATCAATGTTTTATTCATATCAGGCAATCCTTTGTTTTGCATACAAGTGGATAAATATATTTTGGTTTAAAGGTTTAAAAAGTTCCATTAATTAAGATTTTTTTTCCCACTCAGTTCTGCCTATAGAATCTGGTTCAGTCATCTATTTTAAATTGAATCTATTAAATGCAACTGCATATATGGAAATGATATAATTCTTAGGGGATATGAGACCGCATTTGACATGCACGGTATGAATTTAGGCTTATTAAAATAATACTAACCCTTTTGGCTTTCTGCATTATTTGATTGGCTTTTTTTGCATAATAAGTAGAGAATGACATAACAGACAGATGATCAGCTGCTGTTAAAACTATGGTTACACTTTGGAACTAGAAATGGGAGTTTTGTGAACAAAAATAAAGCTAAGGGGCATGACACATCTGAGCAAATGTTGTGAAAAGATGATAGCAATACTTTACTATTGATATATCTATAGGTCAAAAAGAATATGGCAGTAAAACAATGAATGTTCACTGGACTATGTTCAGCTTTACAGAGAGAATGATAGAATACAACTGTGTACCAACTATAAAGACCCTATGTCAAAGCATGAGGTCTGTATCAATGATGTGGCCAGAGCTTAAAGCAATGTGACAGGAAACCAGGAACAGAAACATGATATTGAAATCAAGGAATGCAGCTGTATACCACTCAAAAATCACATGTCCTCAATATGGCAGCCTTATTAGGTCCGAGGTCTAATTCATGGTCAACACATTTAGCATGAAGGGTTTATATAAACCTGCAAATATGAAGTCAATACCTAAAGGCTTTGACGCTGTGGTGGCAGCTGCTTTGAAAAAAAAAAAAAAAAAAAGTCAGGAAAGGGTTCATTTTTCTTGCACAAAATCCACAATTCAACTTAACCCAGAGAATCACAGAACACAGAAGTATGAAGCCAATATCTCTAAAGGTTAGGTCTTTATCATCCAGAAATCAAAAAGTCACATGACCCCAATCTTAGGTCACAGGTCATAGTGAAGGGTGCCATGAGATTTTTTTTTTAAAACTAAACCTGTATGACTATGAGGAAACTGAGTGTAGAAACATAAGGTTTAGGACATTAAACATAAGAACAAGTTACAGATGAGAGCAGGACATTTGGCCCATTAATGCTAGTCTGTTTTTTATTAACTGATTGAACCCATAACATTTACCGTAATGTAAAAAATGCAGTATGGCGAGAGCAGCTGGGTTGTTTAATAACGCAGTATTATGTATTCTTATGTTTTAACCAGGCAGCAGAAGACAAAAGGAAATCAAGATATAATGAAACAGAGATTGGCAACCAGAGTAAAAAGCATGAAATGTTTTTATAGTCAATATACATGCTGAGCTGAGGACATTGATTAGATTTGACTTGATCCTGTGCCATCTCCTTAGTTTCAAATATTAAGAGAAATAAAACACTAATATGGTTACCAGCCAACATTTGCAATCGATTGACTTCATCCACACATGAACACATGAACACAAATGGATTACTGGTTTTACAATACCAGGATCAGTCCCTCTGATATATATATATATATATATATATATATATATATATATATATATATATATATATATATATATATATATATATATACTGTATATGGAAGTGAATACTCCAGCTGTTAGTGCTATGACAGGATCAATATGACATATGCATCAAGCTAAATAAACTATTTATGCTACTGTTTTTTTTTTTCCCAAAGCAACAGTTAAATAATGCTCCCTTGTAATTTCTCAATGCACCCTATTCCTCTGCCCAACCTACATCTCATGAACAAATTGGTCGTCTACACAAATACACAGCCAAAAACATTTCCATGACTGCAAGTGAGGTAGGGTGGCCACACAGCAGTGAAAAGGCAATGTGGATGGGAGCAATTAAGTAATTCGGTAATATGTTTTCTATCTCAAGTATAAAAGCCTAGGATTGTGGGTCAAATCAAGGTTAGACCTTATGGCGAAGTTATTCTTAGCATACAGGCAAACTAAGGACATCTTATATCTGCTTTCAGTTCTTGAATAATGGAACGAAATACCCACAGCGTGTGTTAACAACTTGTAAAGATAAAAATAGGGCTTTGTTCTTACTTTGAATGACTTTTGTGACCTACTTGCGATAAAAAAACATAATACGTCACAACATTGACCTTTGAACTGTTGTGCTTGTTCATCAGAGCATCCTGCAGTGTGCAAAAATGGAAAATGCTCATGAGCATTTCAGGCACATCTCTTTTGAAATGGGAATCCTTTGAGTAAACTAGAAAACTACCCACATATTGCATAATTAATGAAGCACTTCCTCATAAGATTTTAAAACTGATATTACGTCAGTAAAGAAAATATTCAAGATTTATTTAGCTGCCTTACTAGCACAGTCTGACAGGATTCTTGTGATTTCATGTTTCGTACATACTGCAATCACTGCCAATATTATTCAATTTTACAATTCGCACTAAGTGATGATCAGTCTCTGTCTTTATCTGCTGGCTTAAATTCAAAACCTTTTCTTGTTCCAAAATAACAGCTACCTCATCAGTTGTTACCTTGTGAAAAGATACTTTGATGAAACAGAAGAAAATATCAACATGCCTGAATGGTTGTATGTCACTGCTTTCAAGATGCTATGGTCAAATGCTACACTAAAAACAAATTCATATTTTTTCAAAGAATATCAGAAGCATCTGCACATATGTCCTACTTTCCTGTACTTTACTTGCAAACCGTTCCCTGCTCTTTCATGCAGTCTTCAGCTAATATCCCTGTGCTTTATACATTGCATATTACATTTATAAAGCGTCCTTCATGCAAAGGCATGCCGGGGCACTTTACAAAACTAAATTTAAGCAAGTCTGATAAAAGCAAAGGTCTTCAGCCAAACCTTAAAAATATCAACTGATTATACTGGGGACACAATTCCAGAACTGTGGAGCCATAGCAACACAGACCTTTAATTACAAGCTAGGGACTAAAACGATCTGCATTTAGCAATCTATGACTGTGGCCAAAGGCATAGTGTGTAAGATGCTCAATTTATAACTTATAAACAGGTTCAAGACCGTGAATTTCTTTATAACTCAATACTACCAGTTACTTAACTGGTAGCCAATGCAGACCTAAAAACTGCAGTAATATGGTATTTCACCATCCTATATTAAGCAAATATGATCGTAGAATGCGACATATCTTTCAATTGCTTCACATCTGAGGCCAAGGCAGGCACCTGCCATGGAACGAAACTGCATTAGAGGGAGCTGTCCCAAGCAGTAACTTAAAAAGCAACACTCAGTCCCCAGCCTATTCCTAATGGCTGTCCCAAACCACGAATATGTAAGCCAGCATATACCGCCTACTGACCGAGTATCCAGGCTGAGAACTATCAAAACCAAACTGCCGTACTCATTTAGCCACTGCAAATAGTGGAGGATACTCTGGCTCATGTCAGGAACAAACCTTAAACCTTGATTTTAAATACACACATATTTCTATTCATTGTATTTGCTACAGTACTGTATAAAGAAGCAATTAAACTAATCTTCAAATCCATTCATGGTTGTGGGACCCATGTGCGGTAGTGATAAGGCATGACATGTCATTTAGTGAGGTTGAAATAGGGTGCTGTAAAGCACTATCTGAAATGATAACTGTTTTATATTGTTCTTTTACTCTTAAAAACATTCATTTTCATGTTGCATGCCCCTTCAACTGGCATACATAATTTAAACAAAGAGGCATTTACAACACAACTTAATAAGGGGAGGTGGGAAATCCAGGCAATTCTACTAAAAAGGTGTCATATGAAACAGCAGGTTCTTTCCTCTTAAAGTACTGCTAAGTCCTGTTTCGCTGACAGACTTGCCTTTCCAGAGAGCTAAAACCCTGGTAACAGCACATTACTATGGGTTGTAAGGTTGTTATGTCTGAACTTGAATCACTAGCATGTTAATTATTTAAAATAAATTGGATCCCTGTGCTTTTGTGAAACTTTTGAATAGACTCAAGAGACATAATTCTATATCTGACAAGATTACAGATGTTAAAATGGCTTGTTCTTTGGAAACGGGGACTGTATGGGAAAAATGTATACCACTACTCTTCCAAGTCTATTCATGATTAGATTGAGAAAAAAAGAATGTAAGCACTTATGTTGTTGTTGGCACTAACAACATCCCTGTAACCAAGATAAACCATTCACAATAATGTTATTGTATAGAGGCTGGACAATATCTGATTATTAAGTACCCTTATTACTGTATATTTGACCTAAACAGTGTACAAATAAAAGATTGACTTTGTGCATGTATTCTTTTTCCGTGAACAATGTGGTTTGAAGGGATGGAACCAAAGCTACAGCACGAGAGTCAGATCCATGTTACACTAAAAATACTAAATATGCAGAATGTATCTTTTGAATAAATGTACTAGAGCATGTATTCAATGCGTGTATAGTTTAAAATACAATGATACTACTCGACAAAATGTTACAATGGGAAACGGTGCAATGCCATGTAAATTATTTAATCAAATCTGGTCTCTCCTGTGGATTGACAAACACACACTTGAAGATGTGCTAAATAATTATATTGAAGTGATATTTCTTGAAAGCACACACATTTCTATCTGTTTTTTGTTGGCTGTTTTTTCACTGCAGCTTTATCCAACTCATCCTAGCTGTCTTTTTACTAAATATTTTTACACATTAACCCCATGGTTTCCCTCACTGCTGCATTAAAAATGGAACAAATAGAGTGTGCAAAATTAAATACTTTTCTCACCCATGTATCATTCAAAATATTTGGTTTTTGGGTCTTATTTTATTTACATTTTTCATTACGTTCTTTTTTCTTACAGCTCAGAAAGTTTCATGGTAATAAAACTGGTAATAATTTCTCTACAACATGCTTTTAGTTGTTCATTACCCATAGTCATTAGAGTATACAGTTATCAAAAGTACCTAAGATGTAAAAGGAAATGGTATCTCTGATGGAATAGCTGACAAACGTGGAGTTACATGGCCAGTGGTTATGTGTAAATGAAACCTTTAACCTGACAGCATTGGTCATTTAACTTGAGTGAAAGAATAATTGAAAATAGCATTGTGCTCTGTGAAGACAGCATCTCAATGTGTGCGGTCTAAATGATTGATATGAACTTTAGGCGTGGCAGTGAAACGGTTAATGTTTATTAGATAACACCAGTAAAGGAACTTGACTGCAACCCTCCTGGAGAGTATTTCCAAAAGGTTGGAAAGAAGTATTTTAAATGTTATCTAATTGGACCTGTAAGATTTGTAATGCATTAATAAACTAGACACAGCTCTGCAGTACATTTAATTGAATTTTTGTTAGAGATCAGTTTGTGATCACTTATTGACATAATATAACTAGTTAATTTAGATAAACCATGCATAATTGAAAGTGCATATATCCTGTTTTCATATCATAGTTGTATTTAAATGTCAAAACAAAAACAAAGTTATTTGTCATTAAAAATCATTTTGGCAGTTACCAAGGAAACTGGCTTTTAAAAATAATCCAAACACATTTAAGTCTACACAGCCACCTGCATTAAAAAAAAAAAAAAAATAATATGAGGATGAGTTTTGTTTTACCACTGTGAGGTGTCACCAAATAGAAAAGCCTTTTGTGCAGCTGTCTTACCTATCAAATCAATATTCATGTACTCCAACATCATACTCATGAAAAAGTGTCATCCTTTAGAGAGAGTTCTTGCAACCTATTTCCAAAAAGCATTCCCCAAACATAATAAAACCATTTAAATCAAGGCTATATCTCAAGCTGTGCTTTTAAAGCTAACAAATTAATGTGATGGAAGGGATTCCATACAGTGACAGCTGATCTATTGAGATTTGTACTAAATTCAACACATGTATATTATTAGTATTTTATTTATTTAGCAGACACCTTTATCCGCCTTTATCAGCTGCAGAGTCACTTACAACTAGGAGGCTGTGTGGTCCAGTGGTTAAAGAAAAGGGCTTGTAACCAGGAGGTCCCCGGTTCAAATCCCACCTCAGCCACTGACTCATTGTGTGACCCTGAGCAAGTCAATTAACCTCCTTGTGCTCCGTCTTTTGGGCGAGATGTAATTGTAAGTGACTCTGCAGCTGATGCATAGTTCACACACCCTAGTCTCTGTAAGTTGCTTTGGATAAAGGCATCTGCTAAATAAACAAATAATAAAAAACAAATAATAACTACGTCTCACCTGAAAGACGGAGCACAAGGAGGTTAAGTGAATTGCTCAGGGCCACACAATGAGTCAGTGGCTGAGGTGGGATTTGAACCGGGGACCTCCTGGTTACAAGCCCTTTTCTTTAACCACTGGACCACACTCTCTGGCCTCTCAGTTTCCCAGAAACGACGACAGTAGTAGTCGTAGAAGTTAATATACTAATATTAATTATAGCAATATTAATTATGGCTGATCACACAAAGTGTCTACTTTGCATTAGTATTTTCAATACTCGTTTCTCATTGTAATCGATCATATTTCATATCAAAATGCATGAGAATTACTTCAACTTCCCATTCAGAACGAAATCCAACATTCCAGTACCTAATTTAGCAAATTAGTGTTAATTTAGTTTAGATGTGACCTACCAAACTGCCAAACAAACAAAATGCATTTCTTACACACTCTAAAACAGGAAGTTATATTCTTTTCCTAGAACAGTTAATCCACTGATTTGATAACATTTGCTACAGTTAATTTCTCAAGTCATAAAATATTTAATATTTGATATGTTGAATACTTATTGATTTTCTCAAGCTTCAGAAACTTTCTTCAGAGCAGTTCAGCTTCCATTTTGTTCTACCGAACTACTTCTCCTCAGTGCTTCTCCTGATTGTCAAAGTTCAGAGACTTTGTGTGTGGAGCCTTGGGTTTCATGTTGGGAGCACTGTTTCTCCTGTGGGGAGCACTGTTTGAAACTCGCGCTGGTTCTTTTTCCAGTTTCCCAGTGTTCTCAATTTGTCCGCTGTTTCAGCTGTATTTATGAGGGGTCCTGTTCTCTCTCAATAGTGTCAAAGCATTCCAAAACCATCTGGTTTCTCCTTTTGAAAGACACTGCCGATGCCACATAATTTATTCAGCGCTGGTGAAGATAAACCACTTGTCCAGTATTTAGTTCATGACTCTTTTTAAAAGCATTCTTTGTCAGTGGGGGAGTTTGTGAAAAGAAACCAAGTGGACACAGAGAATGGCTTAGGACCCCCCTTTGAATATTCAATTTCTGTTAATTTCATACACAGAATGATATTATGACCCAATCTGACGCTACACTAGAAAACAAAATGTTAGGCTCTGGGGCATCGCCCTAGTTAAGGCCTATATAAACTACACTGAGAGCACAAGAAATTGGGCTTATTTGGGACCAAGATGGCATCATCCATTCCCGCTCTGAAAGAATGACCCCCGGTTCAGGTAGTCATTGTGCACCTATTCTGAAACTAGTTGACTAGTTGTGACAGGAGTGAAAGGAGTCCCTCTTGTAATTCACCCTCCCGACTACTGGCAGCGCTGTGCAGGAAGGACCGAGACAGAGGAGAAAGGCTGAGACATGATTGGGGCAGAAGCCGCAGTGGTGGCGGCCATCTTAACTTGGGGCAGGACCTCATGGTTGAGCCCCATTATTGCAATCAGCTGTGCTGCGCTCGACGATTGGCTGAGGTGGGACAGTGCTCTGATTGTTGGGGTGGGGCTCGGCACTATTTAGGCTGTGGGGTTCTGCCATTTGGGTTCCCTGTCCTGGATTAACACCCGCAAGAGACGTGCTGGTTTGTTTGTTTTCATTTATTTCTTTTCACAACTGAAGCCCTGTGTTTGCAGATCCTTGACGAGCTGTGAGTGTGTTTTCCCTTGCTTTCCCTACCCCTTTGGATACCTGGACGGATCTGCAGCGCAGCACCTTTTGTCTGTGCCTTTGTGTTTGTGAAGCCTCAGGAGGGAGCTGAGGCAGCAGCTGGAGGACGCCGGTTGCCACCGTGTGGAGGAACCACGTGATTGTTTTGATTTTTGTGTTTGTGTAGTGCGGGACTGTTTTATTTACTGTTTTTATTTCAACCCTTGATTACTATTGCTAGTATTCAAGGGGGTTTCTTATTTTGGTTTGTGCAATACCCCTGCTATTCTCCATATGGAATATTAATAAAACCCTGCCCAGCCCTGCCTTGCTGGTGCGCAGGTTGTACCTCACTTGCTTCCTGTCTCCATCACTTCTGGGTCACGTCACTTCCTTCCATAACCCACCACACTAGTATATTCTGCTTTGTTGAATATTTAATATTAAATAACTTTGAATGAATACAAGGCTTAGGACATTTGATATAACTATAAACTAAAATACCACATGTAGTAATGTAGCACATGGAGAAACTCTTGTTGTCATCGTTTAGTTCTAGTGGCATGGCTTCAGCCAACTTTGTAATATTTCTGCCAGAAGATGTGCCTGTAGATCAGATTTAATTGAGTGTGTTAGTACTGATGAGGTGGCAGATTGTGTTGCTGCTGGTTTAATTGTAAAGTCTCCACTGCAACCATACCATGGTGGAAATGTGATACTAGTTGACTAGCAGCACTGATGAAATTATTTGTGCTGGCAACGATAAACCCATCATTATTAGCTAGTTGTAGCAAATGTGCACAGACTCAAGTAACACAAAATAAATGCAATGTTTGAAAAAACAATGTTACTCTCCTTGTCTTTTCTATTCCAGGCCAGTTGTGTTAAATGTGTCTGTAAGACTTCCCTCCTTGTTTGTAAAAAAAAAAGCTATTAGTCTGCCACTCTGTAACATAATCACTTGGGATAGTTACATGGTAAATGATACAAATTGTTCAAACTTCTGTGAAGTTGGAAATGTACTGAGCCCAGGGGATTTGTAGTTTATTATTATTATTATTATTATTATTATTATTATTATTATTATTATTATTATTATTATTTATTTCTTAGCAGACGCCCTTGTCCAGGGCGACTTACAGTCGTAAACAAAAATACATTTCAAGACTAAGGGGGTCATTTTATCTTGGGGGGTCTGAATGCCAACTTGGAACCATCTTGCACCCCTTTTTCACATATCAGATGCTTCATAAATCAAAAGTCAAATCGTGTGGTAACCTCCATGACAGGGATGAGACGCTGTCATAGGTATTAGCTTGCATGTCTGCTACATTGTAAGATTTCAACCTCCCTACATTTTATTTTTGCCATTTTCTAGATAGTGGAAAATATATGTGTATTGTTTTTTGGTTTAGTTATATCTGCTATGCTTTCCCATTATTAAATCTTGTTTAGTAATCAATATGTAAGGGGATATGTGAGGTTTCAATGTAATGTAAAACTAGATTTAACTGGCACTCTTTTCAATGATGAAATAATACCACTAATCTGTTCACCTGTGCCCCTGTTTGTATTCCTCACCTCTTTATATACTTTTGATTTTATTTCAAGGTTTCTTTATTTACTTGCAGTAATGCCATTGATCTGCCGAGATGGACTCGCTAGCAAGCTGCTCAGTGGAATGAACTTTAATAACAAAAAAAGATTCAAATCATTTTCAAAATGCTTTAGGCTACACATTCTCCTTTAGTCCCTCTCTTCCAGGAATATTTTTAATTTGAATTCATAGATTTTCTGTACCTTTTTGGAAATTACATAAAAGTAACTTTCTCTATATAGTGACTCAGGTAATGGAACTGTCCTACAATTACTAAATTATACTGTGATCATTGAACCATAGCTAAGTTTTAAAACTGAGAATTAGCAAATGCCTATCGTTAAAGTGTACTGCAGTTAGTAATCCTTTCCAATTACTGATATCTTAAAATTGAAGGGCCATATAAGAATGATAAACACTGTAAATCATTTTTAGAAGGCCTTCTTTGTTGTTCTCCAAGTTGCTGCAGTGACATTGTAGATGCTATAACAAGTTACTGTAAATGAGATACTATTTTAGCAGACACATTTCATTAAATAAAGATATATGTGAATGCTGTTGAAATTAAAAGTAGAAATACAGAACTGTGTGGCATTCTTCTTTGTGAACGTGCTAGTGATAAACGCCAATTCAAAAACCATCAAAATCTACACAATGTAGCAAATCCGCAAATTTAATACCAGCCAGAAATTCCCGTTATATGGTACATTAGTTGCTAAAAGGATTTCCACTATCTTAATAGAAACTTACTGTTTAGTACTGATCTCTACTGTGCCCCCAGCATTTGAATAATGCTTTACATTACATTGGTCTGCGTGTGCGAGCGAAATTTGCTATGACACAATAGCTGTAAAATAATTCTGACTGTCACAAACGGGCTTTTCAGGCTCAGAAATCCAGTGACTGTATGGAAAAATTATTTTTAAAAACAAAACAAAAAAAAACAGGAAGACAGGATCGTCGCTTCAGAAATTGCATTGATTTGCCACGCATGCTACTCATCACCACGGCTGCTTGTCGCAGGTAAGATTAGCCTCAAGCTTACCATGATATAGCTACTATTTTTCTGGCTTGCAAGTTCGACTGCTAGAAATATCAAAGCGCACAATACTGTGTATACTGCATGATTATTGATTTGTGCCGTAATCTGGTGGTGTTGTGTTACACTATTACAGTATACTACAGTTTTGATAGACCTAGGCTGACTGAGAAATATGTCTGGGTTTGGGGTGTGGAAAAGGTGGCAACTCTACATCCAATGCAGGCAGCAGTGGTGAAAAAGACCCTCTACTATCTTAGGCAGTAGTGACAAATAAAATATAGTACTACTCTTTTGGGTAGGCAGAAGGCCTCCCCTTAAGCTCCCAGCAGCAGTAGAATCATATTATTGTATTCGGACTGACAGCACTATTCATAGTATTATTATTATTGTTATTGTATTTATTTATTTGGCAGACACCTTTATCCAAGGTGACTAACTGGTGTTTAAGGGCACCACAGGCTTACAATGCAAGATTAATATTTAAATACAGTATAGTTTTCAGTAAGTGCAAATAATACTACTAAAATACAATATGAAATAGGATGCAACGAGTTAGGATTACAACAAGTTATATCTACAATGACATAATAGTAGTGCAATAGTGCAAGGATAGTGCATTAGCTGAGGGTCCAGTAACGTGGTGCTGATGTCAGGGAAGTCCAGTGCATATTGGAGAGGTAGATCAAGAGATCTACAAGTCCAGTCTAAACAGGTCTACCCTAATTTGGCTGTTAAACACATTTTCTCCACTAGTCAACAGAGAAAAGAAAACAGTAGCCCATCATAATTTATTCTAATGTACTTAACTGTTACACACTGCCAGCGAATGTTTAAAAATGCACTGTATACATCATTGATATAGCATTTTGATTTCAAGACCACATCACTAATATACTTTGCATAACATATTTTCTAAAAAAAGTTCTTACAGCAGGAGAAAGGTTGACACAAATCAAGCACATCCTATACTATAGAGTTCATTTGCTGAACTTCAATAAATGACCAACAAAATAATGATATACCGTACAGGTGAAAAGAAAGTGAAAGAGTTTACCTGAGCTGGGGAAAATAAACAAATACTCATGGGGAAGGGATAAAATAATACAAATACGACTTCAACAAACACTACAGCGAAACAAACAACACTAACAACTACATTTGTTCCCAGAGAAAGGAAGTGGTATATTAATATGAAACGAATATATCTCACTTTACTAACGCTACTGATGTCACTGATGCAATGGGCATTCGGGTGCGCAGTGTCTTCTGGGAATAGTAGTTTATCTGGTACACGCTGGTCAACAACCTGCTGGTTTTGTATTTAACTTTATCAAGTTTTACAATTTTCCCTACCATTATGATGGATTTTTTAAACTCTCCTTCAGAAAATTAAATGCAAAACCTAATGATGCATAGTAAAATGATCTCTATGTTATTTTTTTTTTAATTTAATTGTTTTTTGGTATGGGCACAAGATGCAGAATTATGAATGAGATTTGCCAGCCATTTTGCTGAAGGTCCAGTCCTTAAAGATATGGAACAATAAGCGCCACTGCAACTGCGACATTGGAATTGGCACGGAACTAGGGCGTCTTAGACACTGAGCGAATATAAGAGTCACAACTCAGTTCTGGGTCAGTGAAGATGATGAGGCTCTTTGCAGTCCTGCTGAGTAAAGGTCAGCACCCCTCCAATAAAACAGTTACTTTATTTGGCAGGGAGACTCAATTAGAATAGCTCATATTTAATGATTATTACACAGCCAAACTCTTATAAGTGGCAAGCAGTTGGACAGTAGTGGATCAGTGGGTTTATATGAAAAATACAGCTTAAATGTGAAATCCAATATGAATTTCCATTACCCAGAACTCAAACCTGTCAACAGTATTTCCATGATGTTCAATATTAACAAGGTGACACAGCCAAGATTGTAACATAAGAATGACCGATAAATTCAGCAACATTTTCATTTTTTCTTTTTTATTCTAGCTGTAGTGGTTCAATGTATGTGTCTTGTGTATCTTGATATAATATTAAATGATCAGCAAAAACAGTGTAAGTTTTCTTTGCAAACCTGTATTCTAAGTCAGCAGAGGGCTGCTTGCTGTGTCACATCACATGGTGTCTCTAAGTCTGATCTGTGGCACAAATATTCTGTGTATTTGCATTTCTTGTCAAAGGGCTCTATTTACCTAAATACCACTGTCAATTAGATCATTGAAATACAGTATATTAGGGTAATACAGATAGGGGTATGCCAAACAGATCATCAGTTTGAATTGTTGGGTTCTGATGTCTCATGATTTAATAGAATTAGGCTGTCTGCAATGTCTTTGGTTGAAATGGGGAATAAAAAAATAAATAATGCCTAGTACACTTTTTAGTCAAAACCTAAAGTATTTTTGTTTCATTCTGTGTATCAGATTACAATCCAACCAAAGCGTTCCTCTTTACTCAGTAATGCAAGCCAGATTTCCTTTGTCCCTGAATTATCTATCACATTCCAATCCATCTCAATAAAACAAACACTCAGCTGTCTGAAAAACTTGGGATTTTTAATACAAATATTTGAGGCTTTGAGCTCAACAAAATGTGAGTAGAATTCTAATCCAATGCCTGGCAAAGTGAAACTCTTGGGTTATTGATTTTTTTTCTTTTATAATTATGCTGGCGTTAAGAATAACAGCCTACAGTATACCAGACAACTCAAAATGTGTATTAAACACAAGCAATAAACAAAGTAACTCAAAGTACTGATGCCTGATGAGAAAAAAGCAATAAATGTGTGTATTCAACACTGAGGCATGATATTAAAAATAACACAACATACCTGTGTGAAGTTCTCATGAGAACATTCCAATACTCAAATGTTGCTGCTGGTACAGTACAAAATCCAAATCCACAAAACTAAACTGCAGTGTACATTCTTTAAAAAACAACGCTGATTTTGATTTCAGAGTAAAGGCATACTGCTAGTTCATATATTCTTGTTTAGATGTGCAGGGGGAGCCAGAAAAGTAGCTTGCTGACAATAGGTCTGTTGGGATGCATAGGTATTCATTTGCTAGCCATCCAAGTTTCCTGTAACGACTTCTGATTGTTTTCCACCAAGCAAGTGTTAATAATCCGGTGAAATACTTGATTTCGATAACCCCCAATGTTTTCATGCATTTATGGCGATCTCCTTGACAGTACAGGGCTTTCATTTGTATCCATTTGAGCCGGTTGCTTCTGTACCCACTGACACTGGAGGAGCATATTTCTGTGGGTGCATTTTCCAAGTCTCCTTCACAGGTTGATGATTTGGTCAACTTTTTTCACAGCCATCCGAATTGGGATCCATATACTTGAAATGCTTGTGGCATGGGTCCAAGGTGTTGTGATGAATGCTACTTTTTCAGCTGTCTCTAAACTGACAGGTGCCATTCACCGACATAAAGATTATGTTACCTTTGCTGGACTTATCTTGCACTGGTTTCAGATGTTTGAACTACAGGGTGGCAGTACAGGCATGCACCACTGAGATTGATACCTCTGATTCACTCAGGTAATGTAGTACAGGGAGAAACTATTCGATAATCTGCCAGTTGTCATCTTTTAGTTCCAGTGACATGACTTCAGACAACTATACAACATTTCTGTCAGATGATGTGCCTGTAGATCAAATTCAATTGTGTGTGACAGTACTGGTGATGTGAAAGATTTTGTTGCTGCTGGTTTAATTGTAAAGCCTTCATTGCAACCACACCATGGTGGATTATGATACTAGTCAACTAACAGCACTGATGAAAAATTTGTGCTGGCAGTGATAAACCCATCATTATTAGCAAGTTGAATATGTGCACAAACTCAATTAACACTAAAAAAAGCAATGTTTGATAAAACAATGTTACTCTCTGTTTTTGATATACTGTATGAAATTAGTGTTTTTGGTTAGTTTCCAAAATGCTTGAGACCTTTTTTTTTCTGTCAAAATATGTATAGTAGTAACTCGACAGTTCTTAAGTTGTACTTTCTTTCTTTTGCTGTCTTCCACAACAAAATCCCTATGGTCACAGGCACATTCTTCTGGGGTTTTTGTGTGTAGGCATTTTTGTACATTTCGCCACAATTCTGTTTTAAATCCTCTGTATCTTAACTGTAATACAGCTTTAAATCCCACTAACAAGCCTCCATCCTGATTGTAATCTCATTTTAAATCTCACAAGCGGAGTCTCCAATAGAAATGTAGGAATGTGCTGTCACTCAGTAGTTGGGGCGGGTTTAAAGTATTCAGAACTAATCAATGATAGATGCAAGTCAGGAAGGTGGGACATTGCCCAGCAGCACTGGGAAATGTATTTATTGCTGAAGTTGCAGAGGGTGATATAAATGCTTGAAGTATGACAAATTTGTTTTCCAGAGTCTGCATTGCACAATGCTCTCATCTGTCTGCTCTAAATACTTCCAGGCATATTTATTTTCTACCAGTACACAATTAGGATCTATTTGAATACAGCAAACTTGTACGCACACACATCACACATTTTTGCATCTTGAGAGCCACTTATCCAATTCTCCTGAAACTTGGTTTTACCATTATTTAGAATATCAGGACTATGTCTGTCTGTACATCCATCAATCTGTATGTCAAACTTACATTTTTGCATATATCTGGAGAACTACTTATCCAGTTGTCATTAAATTTGGCATTAACAGTATTTGGCATAAGTTATTGAGAGTATCAGATTCTAAGGATATAGGGGACTTATGGAGTTGCTCTTTGCTAGCCTGACAGCCTCACAGTGCTGATCTCATGTCTATCCCATTCACAGAGAGTGTTGACTGGGGCTGTTTAAGTGTGTTCATGCAAATCCAAAAGCTGCAGACTCATGGGCTCTGCTATAAATGTTTGATCTGCTGCTATTTAGATAATTAAAACAGAGCTCTGTATTTTTTGTTTCAGCCATGGCCTAAATATATACCCTATCTAAAATCTGCATTGCTGCCAAATGCAAATAAAAAAAGGTCTCTGAGCATTGTAAACAAAACACAGTTGGTAATAACTTGGTCCCCTTTTTGGAAATTTGTACTGTATGTTTCTTATGGTTATGGGTGTCACATACCCCAGGGTATGAAATGCTGAACTCCAAGCACAATATTGACAAAGTCATTGGCAAAACGTTTGTCTACTTCAATTTGTCTTGTTACTATTGTTTTACCAGTTGTTTAGTGTTTCTCTTGTCTCTTTTAATAATGACCAATGGATGGTAGTTAATATCATCTGTTCTCAATAACTGTTGCCAGTTATTTTCTTTGTGACTCCTTGCAGGAGAGAACTACATGTCATTCTTCCCTGGAGAAATGGCTATGCATTCAGTTTACAAGCTAGGCAGGTCTGTCCTTGAGCAGTATGATTTAGCTTGAGCTGAGCTCACAGGGGATTGATGATGCACTTGGGAAGATATACGATTCCCAGCACGCTATCTGTAAAGATATACTATTCCCAGCACGCTATCCATAAAGATATACGATTCCCAGCGTGCTATCCATATCTACTCTCTCAGTCCTGTGTACCATGTAAATATGTATCTTGACTATGAATATGACACGGTTCTTAGTTATACTTCTCAGATTAACACTAGAACTGCCAGATTTTCAAACTACCTAGACCCGCCACGTGGGTCACTGTGACCCATACATTTTTAAACTGCTTTTGTTATGAAAATTAAAGACATACTATCGGATACAACTGAAATGTTTTAATCATGAACATCATATCTAACATTTGCATCGCAGAAACACCATATTTAAATGGAAAATTAAACAAAAAGGTTTTATGTTTAAAACGAGTGCATATACAGCATGACTACAAACAGTGAAAAAATATAATGAAATATACATTTAAAAAGAAACAGATATGTACATATACCCGTGTACAGGTGTACACGGGTACATGTACACACAAAACTATAAAACCGAAATCATTGTTTCTAATACTACATAAAAAGAAAATATAAGAAACAAAAGAAACATAAGAAAGTTTACAAATGAGAGGAGGCCATTCAGCCCATCTTGCTCGTTTGGTTGTTAGTAGCTTATTGATCCCAGGGTGTCAGCTTCAACAACATTACTGGGGAGTTGGTTCCATACCCTCACAATTCTCCGTGTAAAAAAGTGCCTCCTATTTTCTGTTCTGAATGCCCCTTTATCTAATCTCCATTTGTGACCCCTGGTCCTTGTTTCTTTTTTCAGGTCAAAAAAGTCCCCTGGGTTGACATTGTCTATACCTTTTAGGATTTTGAATGCTTGAATTAGATCACCGCGTAGTCTTCTTTGTTCAAGACTGAATAGATTCAATTCTTTTAGTCTGTCTGCATACAACATGCCTTTTAAACCCGGGATAATTCTGGTTGCTCTTCTTTGCAAGCTTTCTAGAACAGCAATATAACACTACTTCCGGTATGACGGCTGCATTGTACTGTATGGAGCAGCGTGCATGTCTGCCAGCTGACTGTGCCTGCATCCAGGAGCTGTGTTGTAAACACAGATGCGGTTCCATTGAACACTATTGTGTAAACACGTGTAAACTGGTACATAGAAACCTGTTAAACCAAAATGTTTTTTTTTTATAATAGTAATATAAAAAAGAATATATATCATACATTTCATATTAGGCACATAAGTTGTTATCCTACCTGTCATTTCAGTTTCTTGTATTCATCTGAGTGCAGCTTGCTGTATTCCAATCAAAATGACTACTTTCAAGATTAAATATTTCCTTCTGATATATTCCCAGTTGCATTTGTGGAACAAACGAAGGCTTTCACTGAGTTTGTATTTTGACAAATCCACAATCATAGCAATCTCTGTCTCGTAGTCAGTCTACAAACAAAGAAAGGCTTGAAATAAAAAAAAACATGTGTGCTAGGAGGAGGAGGTGTGTCTTGTTTGCTGCATTTACAAAAAAAAAATAGAATATCTTACGTTATTTAAAAAAAAGACATGCATTGTAATGCATGGGTCACATTGACCCACGTAGAACTGTTTATAACTTTATCATTTTTGTGATTCTGGCTATCAAACGCCGTCTGGATATTTAATTAATATATTTAGGAAAAGTCAAAAACGGACACACACATACGATTTACAAAGGAAGAGTAATTAACATTTTAAATCCAAAATGTGCCAAATTTACCCGCATGGCGGTTCTAGTGTTAAGTGATGAGTTTATTGTGCCTAAAAATATTTTAGAGACTTAATGGAAACACCTTAGTGGAAATATTCTACATTTAGAAATGAATGATTTATTGAATTGACGGATAAACGTGCATGTAAATGATTTGTTATTTGAATTTTGTCCATGGCCTTGCCCATTGGAGCTCGTTAGCTGCCCCTGTGCTGGCAAAACTATAATAAATTACATATATTAATTAGATTAAAACTAGTGCCAGCAGGCAGGACAAGTGGTACATGAGGCCACCTTCCCCCTCGACAAGGCATGCTGCAAGGTGGAGGCAGGGCAGGAGGAGGACCAAGCAAACGAAGAACAATAATGACTGTCATTGTGTAGAGGAGATAATTAACACCTTGCCTAAATATTACCTGAAAAAACAATGAGGTAAAGTTAACAGACCAAGGTTGAAAGCCAAAGACTATTTACATGATATGAGTGTCACCTTCCTATAACTCTATTATACACCAACATATTGTACACAAAAAATAGTTTCTAACAGGTCAGCCATCTTGCAATTTGATCCGTCATCAGGTAAGTTTATGTTTTTAAGGGAATTCCATTAAGAGGATGAGATCTCGTTTACATACAGTTGGCCTATGACTGACTAAACAGAGATTCTACACAAGAGCTTAAGTTTAGTGTCTTCGGAAACACTTTTATTATTCACAGTTCAAAACAAACATAAACTAAAGAAAAGCTTAGCCCCGCTGCAGCAGTAACTATATACACGTTCCTAAGTTAATCAGTGCAGGCTAGGCCTGTTATCCCTGCTGGTAACCAACGCACAACCTGAAATCTGTAAGACAAACTGTAATCACCAAGAAAATGCTTGCCAGGGTATGTTTACACTCCCCCACTTACTCAGCTCACTCCTCACTGGAGGCCCCCCTCAACAAAAGTAAGAAGTGGAAGATCCCCTTTGAGGAGCTGCACCTGTCCTAGTTGGCAGGAAAGCTGGCAGACATGTTTGGCTCTGACTCTGGTATGGCTCTGTGCGTTGCTAAGTGTGTCTTTCATTGTGATTGCCAACCCTATAACTGCAGTATGCACCAGACATGAGACTTAGGCTTAGGACACCATTAACCCCAGGAAGACTGTAGTGGGTTTATGATCATTAGAACATAAGAACATAAGAAAGTTTACAAACGAGAGGAGGCCATTCGGCCCATCTTGCTCGTTTGGTTGTTAGTAGCTTATTGATAGTTAGTAGCTTGGAGATTTTTTGGTGGTCCCATATTTGCACATTTAATTACAGTGACAGGTTGTTTATCTGCTATATTAACTTCAACTGCTTAAAATCCTTTACATGCTATTCTTAGAACTACTCAATTATAGTTATTTTAATTAACTGTCTAATAAATTATTTAATGAGCTTTTAATTGGCTTCCTAAAATTGCTGATTATTTTTTCATTACATTTTATCAGTTTTTACTGGTGTACATTGTAACTGGCATTAAAGATGGATTCTGCAGTTATCTTTCAAGAAACTTTACTGGGTTATAATAAAGGACCTGTTCATTATTAAATGTGTATACACTGTAACAATGTTGCTTATATAATGGTGCATTAGTGTATACTTAAAGTGGTTTTAAAAAAGCGTATGGAATCTCTAATACATTTATCAAAGCCACTTCAATACATTTTACAGGGCGATTTATAATTTGCACTAGGCGTGTGCCCGAGTACAAGTACAAATGGGTATTCGTAATGTGTATGACCATTTTTTTCTCAGTACAAGTAATACTCAAATCATTTTGCTATTATAATCAGGACAGTGACGACTCTCAATCTCAAGTCTAGAGATAAAGAGACAACCCGGGAGGAAGGAGGAGGGACAGTCTCTGACACAGTGGAACTAAGCGTCATTCTGTGTTGCATGAGTGAGGAGGTTAGGCAGATGGAACGTTCGTCTCAGAATCTTTCAGAGGTATGTTACTTTCACTGTGAAAAAGGGATTTAACAACTTTTAAAAAATGCATTTTAGCCTTTTTAAGGGTTTGTGCGTGTGCTTGACCAAATAATTGTATTTTCATCTTTCAAAAGAAAAAAAAACAGCTTGTGTATAGTTTATTTAAAGGTGTGTTGAACTTCAGTTGTTTCCTTGTGTGTTTTGGGATTTTTTCTTTATCTTGCAAGAACAGCCATTTTGTGTGAGTAAAAGATTTGGCTTACTATATTTTTTTCCACAAAGAAAGACTGCTTTACTATAGCATTCATATATAATCTTGTAAGAAGACAGAGTTTTTCTGTATCTAAACAAATTAAGATTTAATGCGTTATTAAAACAAATCAACAACCCCCTGTCTTTGTTTTAGTTAAAAAAAAAGAGTACAATTATGAGTAAGAGTAATGGCTTCTCTGCACACCCATAATTTGCACAACATTGTTGGAGCATCGCGAAAACTAGAGGGTACGTGGAATAAAGGACATAATTTTGAAAATACATTTCCCTATACTATATATTAAGTCTGTAAAAGGTTGGTAAAAGCCAAGTTTTTTAATGTTGCACTGAATGCATTAGTTCCAATCATTCTCCCTTACCTTACTATGACGGTTCAATCTTGTTGGCAGTGTATGGGAAAATATCTTGCTTTAATGCATTAAGAATGGTACTTACTATTTTTCCCATATTGACTAAGCTGCACAAGAGATCACTGTGGTAGCATCTTCCATTTCACTGCAGCGTGACTGTTATAAACAGTCTCTGAAGGTACAACACTATGGAGCAGCTCCATCCTCCACGTTGAGTCCCTTTGCAGTTCAAACTCCACTTAGCACGTGTTGTGCCATGCTGATTTACTGAGATAAGTAAGTCACAGTTAGATGTCCTCTGTCTAGTGTATTTAAAATTATAATAACTAAATTATAGTAAATGATACATAGGCTAAGGGAACTGGTGGAAATTAAATTCAGGAGAATTGATTTTAAACACATTAGTTACCACTAAAGGAAGACCCTATTCTGCCTTTCTATTAAAACGGTTTTTAATGAGGCTTATTTTTATCCATTAGGATAAGAACTGATGCCTGGTATCGACATAAAACTGCTTGCTTCTTAAAAATACGCCTACATTATAACGACTAAGTGTTATGAGTTCACTGGTTGGAAAGCATTTTCAAGTATCATTTTTGTTTTAACAATCTAAAAATGGTATTAAAATGTTCATACATGTTCTATACATTTATAACAAAACTGTCAGAAGACAGTGATCCATCTAGCTAATAAATCAGCTTTTGTGGTGCTGTTGTGTGGATAGACCTTTTCAAGAGATGTTGGTTTTAATGCCTTCTAATGAAGGATATTCTTCCTGTGCTGAAGGGTGGTAGCAGCTAGCAAGCTCATGGTTTGCATTTATTCATCAGTCTGCCCTATTTAAAAACCAAACTTTGAAAGATTTATAGTAATTGTTTATACAGATGCAGTGGATTATTCAGGCTCCTTAATTTGTTTCCACATCAGTTAGTTGGTCATGAATTGGCTTTTTTAATGGGAGCTTAATGTCAGTAGTTTTTATTATTTGCTTATATTGAAGATAGGTTCCCTCACTCTACACAATTTAAATCCTGTCCTACATCCTGTACTTCATTGTAAAGAAATAAACCCAAACTATCAATGATGGAAAGTATAAAAGAGATTGAAGTTCAATAAATCAAGACAAAATTATCCTTAGAAAACAATAGGAAATAATCCTATATTTGAAACCTAAAATATGTGTTATACACCAAGTTTATATCGCATAAATTGATTCGGTAAAATTTCTGCCAAAAAACTTCTGCAAGTAAAAGTAATGGTTGCAATCCTTATTTACCAGTGGGCTGTATTTTTATTGCTTGAGTTCAGCCATCAGTGGGAAGTCACATGCAGCAGATATGAGAATGACGTGTATTATATTACAGATGTTAAAAACAATGGCTGTAACATTAAACATCACAAAGTTGTTTTTGCATTTGCACTGACAGATGAGATCTATGCGATTGATGACCCTTAATCTTGGTTTAGAAGGCTTTAAAACATATTGTATTGCTTTTGCACTTATATCACCTTAACCACATTTTATGGATACACAAACTGAAAGTGATTTCTAACTATTTCAAAAATATAAATTTGAAAAAAAATATTTTTACCATAAATTATTATACATACAATAATATGCTTTATAATCTGAAGGTGATCATGCTTCATGATTCTTTTGTTCAATTGGGTACATTAACAAAACGTAGACATGAGAATACTATTTAAACTACACAGTTATGGCCGAAAGTTTTGCATCACCTAGAATTTTAGGATTGAACATAATTTCGATAGTTCATTTAACATCATGTAATCAAATAAACTACAAAATAATATTGCAAAAGTCTAGCAGAAGCCATAATACTAGTACAGTATTTAATGTTAGATTTCAAAATGTCACATTTTTCATTTTTCCATTAAGTATATGGAAAACTACCAAGCGGTATGTAATTCAACAATTCAACAGTTAACGTAACTCTATTCAGCAGCTTTCATTTGACTTTATGATGCAAACTTAGTTAAACTTAGCAGGGAGATGCAAAACCTTTGGCCATAGCTGTAGACTCAACGATGTAGTATAAAATGCAGTGTGGGATGATTAAACTGTTTGGTCAGGATCTTGCTTTCTGGACCAGCAGGAACTGCCCTCAATTGAAGTATGCCCTCCAACTTCGGTCACAGGTCATCAAAGGCTGGGTGATGGACCACCCAACCCCTGAAGGAAGATACAGTTACAAAGGAAGGAGTGGGAAGGTAGGGTGAAAAGCTTTTAGAACATTCAGTAAAAGGTGGGCTTGGTATTTACAGGATTGGTTAATCAATAAGGTTAGCATAATGGGCTGAACTGCGCCCCCGGAATTATGGAAAGCCTCCAAACAAATAATTTGTGGATTCAGGCAGTCAGCAGCTGAACTGAGCCAGCACATTTCACCATAGAACAAGTATCATGACCCTTACTTTGACCTTTTTAAATTTGAGATTAACAGTTTTATGGAATACAAATGCATGTCTCAGTATGCATACTGGATTCTCACATTGTTTCTTTTTTCTACACTGGAATATGACACTAAACAATGAATAATAACATGTTAGAGGGACATTCCATTGGTTTATTTACCAAGCTTCAAAACTGTATTGGTCATTTAAAACAAACAAACAAAAACAAATCACGTCTCTATAATAATTCCTTTAAAATGCAAAGGACTGCATCAGAGTCAGGCACCAGTTACATTTTACAATCTTCATAGAATGAGAATTAAATTTGTAAGGGTGTGATTTAAGCACAATGCACAACCCTTATAAAAACTTACCTCCGTAAATTAGGACAGTCATGTTGTTTTCTATTGGTTATCCTATGGATTTTCCATTGTTTACCATGATTTGCCATGTTTTTAAATGTGTTTACCATACCTCCCTGTGCTTTACAATGCTTATCTATAGTTTACCATGCTTTCACTATGCTTTATTAAACTTTTATATGGTTTTACTAGGGTAAACGTTTATAAGGGAGAGAGTACTGCAAATGCAGTATCTGGCAAACAAATCCTATACCTTAAAAGAAAAATGAGTGAACTTTTATCATTAATAATAGATCTGAATAACATTGCATCATATTACTAATAAATACACAGCTTTGGTACACATTTAAAGGTGGATAAATCACAGCACTGTAACTATTTGAAATATTACTCCCTAGTCTGCCAGACCCCTCACAGATTTACAAGGTGCACACTGTATCCCTGGCCTCAGTGTCTGTCCACAAAGCTGAGAAAACACACTGATCCCCTTTGGAAATACCGCTGTGACTCAAAACAATGTACAACAACAAAATAATATGGCAGATCACACTGCTCAAAATCCTATTGCATTGCAAAAAACATGTTTTGTGTATTAAAATGTCACATACACTGTAAACTACTGTAAATTCTCCAAATCCATCTCCTAATTTATTCATGTGTGTTTTTTAAGCAATAGCCTTCGGCTCGGGACGCATAACTCCAGTCGCGATCAACTAACACATGGTAGAGCCTTCATTGAGAGGGCACTATCACTATTAGAAAATTCTCATTATTATCTTTAAAAAAACACTTTTACCTACTACATTTACCTTGAACTTGTAATGATTTTAATAAATAAAAGATTTAAGAAAATAGTCCCAAAAATATTCATGAAGGACCACACACATATTACAGAAAAAAAAAGTTTATTAAACAAATAAACAAATAAATATGACAGGCTGTGATTGGCTGACTCTGCAGTTGCAGGTACAGGATTGGTTGCTTTTGTATTGCTTGGCTGGTTTTGGTGGATAATAAAATTAATGTGGACCAATTGTGTCTTTGTTTAGTATTTACTGTCCAATAGATGTGAACTATGCTTAAAAATACAGCAAGTCAAAATAAAAAAGCCAGTACTTGCGTGGATTGATTTTAAATTTGATTCACAGGTGATGTGGTGACGTTCCAGCGGGCATCTACTGTGTATTAATGCCCGCTATAGATGGAAGCTGATTGACTGATGATACTGAATAGTTTTCTAAATTGTATTACGTTTTTAAATGTTATAATCCTGTTGACATAATCCATCTATTTCCCAACAGTGATTAAGAAAGCGCCACACTGTTATATAAAACTATATTAGGAATGTCACTGTTGGAGAGTGCAGCCAGCGGCTGTTGTAGATTTGCAGGGAAGCACACGGATCACAGAGAAGTTTGGTGTAAAACCAATTATTTTTATTTAAGAACAATGGTAAACAAAAAACTAATTGAACAAAATATCAAACAATTTGAAGAAAGAAAAAGTGGAAACCAAAAATAACTATTTATAGTCACCTAATCACAGGTACTGACTTCAATAACTGAGTCCAACCATAGAGCTGCAAAACTGCCCTCTGATCTACACAAAAGGAAGATCCTGACTGAACCAACTAACAGCCTTTATATCCTTCCAGGCCTCCCCCTCCCCCAGAATAAACCATTATGCAGGTGGTTATATAAAAACAAACCAACAAACAGTTATCAATAATAAATATCAAAGTATTCAAAAAGGAACATAAATCAATGAATATATATATAACTAAACATTAATCTAACACGTGCATTAAAACTATGCTTTAAAACAAGCAGAGGGAAACTTAATTAAAATCAGCTATCCCCCCTTTCAATATCTTCTAGGGGTACTGCCCTGCTACAGGAAGTCAGCACCCAGGGAAGTCAACAAAACCTTCCCTCACCAACATGGCTGGTTCCCCACTTCCTGTCAAGATGGAGGACCACACCACCACACCCAACTCAGGTTACCTAAACCATTGCATATCAAAAAACATGCACATTAAAATAACTGTTGTTCATTTTAAAGTTTATCTTAACAATAGTACTGCAATATATTGTTCTGGAAGTGTGCACCCTTCCAAACCAACTATCTAAACAGTACTCTTGATTAACCTTTCTTTTGTTTTTTGTTTTTTCAGGACGCTCCCAACCACAGGCCTCCAGTCCCAATACAACAGGTAAGTGAATTTTGTTTTTATTATTTTCGTTACTAGACACAAGGATCAGCAACACAATACAAAAACAGTTAAAAAAAACATTTGCAGTAAATGTCCAGATACATACTGAGACAATCTGAGGGTCTCCTCCCTCACAGTCACTAAAAATAAAGTGTCACACACTTTATATTGGAAGTAGACACATATCTATTGAAAGAGAAGTCTATCATAACAAAGTGAGGCTAACCTGGTACAATGTTTAGCATTCCAAAGGAGTCCTTAAAGGAAATCAATGCGCTATCTAAATGGCAAGCTGGTAGAAGCAGCAACTCTCTAGCATACCAATCCCTAACCTGTAAACAAGAAATTGAGATAGTGGCCTAAAGGTTTAGGTACAATAAATGACAAGGGCTGACTTGAGCCATTTCACTCAGCTGTCAGAAGAACTAAATGGGTAATCAATTTTACAAGTTGTTAAACTGTGACTGACAGTGTCTACTTAAATAAGAGAGATTAAGTGCAGTTTACTGATAATTAGATTTTGTTTCTTTTAGTAGTGTTTTCCCCTCATGTTTTAAACTCAGTGACATGCAATTAAAGCACTTGATTTACTACTTGGCTTTTTGTAGGTTCAGGCTTGTAACATCTGCTCATCACTTTCTTTTTCTTTACAGATTGATATAATATGTACTGCTATGTTGTTCTTCCCAAGTACAACACACTGAGTTCTTCATTGTCTTATTTGTCATGTAGGAAAACCCTTGTCATTTGAAACCACGGGCTTGAAATAACCACAGCATTTTAATTCCATCAGTGAAAAAAGGTTGACAGCGTTTTGGATTAGAACGCATTAACCTTTCATTACTGACCCAATGAAGATGCAGCTATGAGAATGAATACTTCTACAACTGCTTTCTCTGAAGAGACTTTACAATAAGGTAGGAATATGTCTCCTGGTCAGTACCTTATTAACAGCTTACCGTTTATTTATTGGAAACACAGTGTAATATAGCGTGCAGTAAAAACAAGAGAAACACCTGCACAGCCCACCTTATTTACTTCTGGTTTTACATAGAGTGCAACACAACACCACATGCCTGTTCATATTAGTTACACACAACTCACAAACATTGTATATTGGTCTATTGGATGATAGTGACACATTTTGTGACCACATTAAGTAATTGTTGCTAGCAAAATAGTTTTCTCCACCATGCACATACAGGGGTACAAATCGTTTTTGAAAATTGGTGCTAAACTGTTTTGAAAGTTTAGCACCAGAGAGCCTACTGGTGCTAAATTATCAAGCCCCACTCCCCCCGCTCTTCAATGAGTTTTTAGTGTTTGTGTTACAGTATATATTTGTAACAAAATCTACTCTATATCTAATCACACCCATGTTTGTAATCATGCTTTTCTGCTTTATATTTTGTAAAAAAAGAAAATTCTGCCACACCCCTCTTATCCATGGCAAGACTCATAGCAGCATTTTGATTTCTGTTAGTCGTGCAAGATCTAAAGTCATTCTTCACATATTTTATCACAGAAAAGCCTCTTTCACATCCCACTGTATCTGGAGATAGGCACAAGACACAAATTAAACATGTCTGCTGGAGGCGGAATTCAATGTTGCTATACGAGGTAATCTGGCTCTAAAATCTAGTGCCATAGCACCAAATTTGCACCCCAGGCATCTATTCAGTATAGTCTGAAATGTGCAGTTTAAAAGAAACAAATATTGTAACAAACATGCATTTTATTTTAATGCATGATACCTGGTACTATACAAGGAAAAATACATGTTTTCATGCTGCATTTATACTGTCTTGCACTTTCATTGTCCCCACCCCTTCACTGGCTTCTTTCCTTTCAATAACCAAGCAGTTGCTTACCCTTTTGACTGATATCCTTTCAGCAAGTTACATGCTTTGACCCAGAACACACTGCTGTGTGGAGTGACCAAGGGGGTAAGGCAGCAACAGACTTTATGGAAGTCACACAAGCAAAATGAGAATATATTAGCTGCAATCAACCTAAATATCTTTTCTATACAAATCATGGGTATTCTGAGTTGACCCAGAAGTCGACAGAGAAAGCAGCATTGCGCGGGTAACCAAAATGATAAATGATTGATGTTAGGAGAAAGTACATTCCCTGGAGCTTGAAAGTGCTTCTCAAAGACTTCATTAAACTGGATCAATTGCAAATGTCACAATTGACTAAAAGTAGAAAATGGTGATTGCATGTATTATGTTTGGTTTTCACATTTTGGTTAAGTTTCACTAATTATGTAATTAGTTGCACTTGTTTTGTTATGTATGTAATTGTTTCTTTCTTTTCTTTGTTGTTTGGTGTATTTCCCCAACGATGGTGGAGAGTTATTTTCGATTTGTTTTTTTGCATGGGGGACGTAATAAGCGAAATCACAAATGCATTTCTGCTGCCTTCCATCTAGACTCATTGTGGTTAATTATCTGCCCTATAAAAACATGCCTTAACGTTGACCTTAACTGTTACATCTGGTAATTTGGGACTTTGTTATTCGATTCTCTATTGGAACCCAGGACCGAGGACTGCGGTGGAGTTAGAGAGACGATTCTACATTGGGAGATTTCATGGATTACAGTACTCTCTATGAGTGACGGCCCCCTGCTGGACTGAGAGCTCCAAGTCGTCCTTGGTTTCGCCTGGGTGTGAAGATCTCTGGTCCTGGAGGACAAAGAGGATTTGTAGCCACTTTCCAGGCAAAGGATTAACATCATCCATTCCCCTTGCGTGCTCAGGACTGGACTTGGCAAACATTGACCAGGACTGCAAGCTATTATTGCTGCTGAGGGCTCTGATTTTTTCTAGTTTATTAAGCATTATTACAGCTACCATCTTGGAACACATTCACAACATATTATGGGTGTAAAAATGTTATAATTTATGTCCCATTTGTTTACCATGTTGATAGAATTTGTTTATTATAATTCAGAATTGAAACCCATTAGTCTTTGCATTGTTGTCTGCAGTACACAATGCACTCCTCTGTAATTTACTGAGTAATAAAATATTTATTGACTGACATACCTTCCTGCTTCTTAAAAATTACAACATGCAGCCCTACAAGTAAACCAGCAGTTCAAAGCATCCAAAAGCAGAGTATTCCAAAAGAATAACGTTGATGTGTCAGGCAGGGCCGGATTAAAGGACATGGGGGCCCTATGCATATTCTGGCGAATGGTGTTATTGGCATATTGGTTAATCTGGCCCTGCGTTGGGGACAGAGAGTGTAAACTGAGCGAGCCAATTGTATATGGAGTGGGGGAGCAGAGCGGGGTAGTTGCTGGAGAGGAGTGTGGAGCGGACATTTCCAGCCCGCTCTTTCTGAGCACAGTTTTATTTTTCTCAAATACATGTTCAGCCTTTTCTTTAAAAATATGACAAATACAGATGCAGTCTCTTTACAGTATTTTCCATCATGCCTGTGCATGGTAACCATTAATTTTCCATTTTCAAACTGAATTCCATTAAAAAAAAAAAGCTTTTATATTCAATGTGATTGGTGTTGTACTTTATAATTCATTATGGAGGGACCAATAGCAGCATTGCATTCAATAGTACAAAACAATTTTTTTTTTTTGCGGCGGGAGAAACAAACACTATGGACTTAAACCATTCTTGCCGGCTGCAGACATCCACATTTGAATTTCCTTCATCCTCCCGCATTGTACACGTTTACCTTTACCTGCCTTTTTTTTCTAAAATTCCAACCCCCAAATGATAAAGGAAAGTTTCTAAAATTTAAAGAGGCATACTGTGCATGTGTTTAAGACAAGTTTCTCGACTTTTCTTCCTGTTCTTCACTAATTGTGTCACTCGCGTCATTTTTATTCTCTTAATTAGCTTCACCAGACATCCATTCTGTAGCTATAATTTACTGCTTTCTTAAATTATCCTTCAAAGGCTTGTTTATAAATGGATAGTGTCAAGATCAGGGAAAAGACTGTAGGCACTAAAACAGGGCGACTATTTCTCATGCTTGCTTGTTATCACAGTACCTGCAATCTGGCACCTGTTGCAAAACATCTAAAGCAAATTTATTTTATTGGTATTTGTACCACGACAAAATAAAGCTACACTGACACATTCTCATACAAGTCATATTTAAACTTAAACCTAAATGACTATACAAGGCCGTAGCCTGCTATAAAGCACCCGAGGCATGGGCCTCAGTTAAAATCATACTAATAATGATTTATTTAGGCCCTTTTACAAATTGCTTTGCCACAAAATAAAATGCATTTCATCCCTCGTTGTGTGAATGCATTAATTTCCAAGACCCACATATATCTATAGCCTCTGTGCTCTTCGAAATATTTACTGTCTATTTACTTTTGCCGAGTGACTGATGTATTTAGTAGGCTATTTCAATGTAATATCTTTCTACTCCAATGAATAACATGCAAAATAAAGGCGGCGGAATAAAATGAGGTAAGTGCCTCTGTGAATTTTCATGACTGGTTACAGCCCTGCTATATTGCTACACAACACTGCACTGCATTTCTGCTCTGCAAGTTTTGATTCAGTCGTGATTTACTCAAACTCAATCAACATTCATACTCCTGCACTCTGTTTTCTATAGCACACAATTTGTCTTTTAAAGCTTTAGTCGATTGCAACAATCGAATGACAAATAAGGCAGACCTTCTTCTCACCCAATATGTTAATATTACGTGCTAACCAATGAAAGACATTGTTTATAGGTAACTGTGGGAGCATTACTGCGGAAAACCAATGAATGCTTGATATTTTGACCTCATTCTAACTACTGTATGCTGTGAAACGTCATATAACATGAATAGTGGGAAATTACAGACTTGAAGATCAAAGGTGAAATGGGGTGAAACGGAATTCCGCTATAACCCTACTGCACGTAATGTCTGCAGTACGCTCGCCCCCTATTTGACTTTCCCTGACATTCCATGACCGCAACTAGAATTCATAAAAATTCCCTGACTTTCAAGGTCTGGAAAACATATTTTATTTTCGCCTGACTTTCCAGAAATTCCATGACCCGTACGAACCCTGTCTATATAATCAAGACCAAGTAAGACATAGATAATGTCATTACATACAGGCAGTTTCTGTAATTAGCAAACAAAATGATAAAGGGATGAGCCTTATAAAGATCAACCTGTCACCCCATTTTATTGCAACAGGGCCCTTTTAAAAGTCTACCACAATAAAAGCATAGCAAAGTGTAATAAAGTATAGGTAAGCATTGTAAAGCCATGAGAGGTATGGTCAAGTATATATAAAAAAATAAAAAAAACATGGCAAACTATGATAAACTGATAAACTAAATTAATAATATGCCCACATTAAAAGCATAATAAATTACTGTGCAAATGTAACGCACTATTAGCAACATGAATAAAAGGAGTGGTTTGTAGATGTCACATTTTTATACACGCCTAGTCCCTTTGGCTTGAAAAAATAAATAACACCCTGGGACGTGAACCCATGTTACCTGGAGAGACTAATACCTGGGTACCGTGTGTTAAGCCCCTTTCACACTGGCACTCCTACCTGGGTCTTGGCTACCCGGGTCACAATCCTGTGTAGTGTGAAACCACATACCTGGGTCGTGCCTGGGTTAACCCACGACCCAGCAACCCACCTCAGGATGTGGGTTTACACGGTTTGACCTGGGTTGAGCGAGACAAAATGCTTGACGGCCATTCATGAGCCGACGCAAAAACAAACACCAATGCCTGCGTGAAGGTTTCACTTCCGCAAGGAACATTTCTGTTTATTCTGTTCAGCCATATTTTTGCTACTTGAGACACACCATGAGCCACATTGCAGCCTTGTTGAAGAAACATTTGCTCTAATCAACATTTTTTCCGATGGTTCAATCCAAAGAAGCTTGGATGGAAGCGTCAGTAACAAGCTGCTTCTGGGGCATTGATACGCGTATTGTTTACTTGCGTCTGTCACCCAGGTCAACTCTGCTTTATCAAAAACAGTGTGAAATCACGTCCCCGACCTGCCCTAACCCCAGGTAGGTTCTGACCCTGGTAAATCATGCCAGTGTGAAAAGGACTTTAGATATAGTTTATGAGATAGAGGGTGCACAGCAGTATCAGATTTACAAGAACTATAATCTCCCTTCAAATGCATGCTTAAAAAATACACAGATGCTCCACAGTTTAAACAAATTGCATTTCCTAGGTTAGAAGAAAAACATTATTTTACCCTTTCTGTATCAGTTTCTCCATATCATAGCAATTGTTGCTGAGTTTCCTAAACCTCTATCTCCATTTACTAGGTTTTTACAGTATTCCACAAGATATTTTTCTACTTTTTGACAGTAGAGAAATAATGAAAGCATTTTATTTTTTTTATTTAATCCACTTTTTATTTAAAACACTTTAAAATGTGATAGTTATTATAGTGCATAGGTACAGTAAATGTAACAAAAAAGATTGTACTTACATGCTTCATAAACATGGGTTGACATACAGGTTGATGCAACCTTTGCTGCCTTAAACATTACTCTTGCTCTACAGTTTTGAATCTGATTTCTTTTCCTAAGTAAATTGAGTACAGACCTACCAACTGAGGATCCACTCATTAGCCTGTTAGATTATATGTCTTAACCACCATGACTGGAATGGATTTGCCAAAAAAACAAGGAAATGCAGCCTAAATATAGAACAGAATACAGTAAGTGCCACAGACTACCACTGCAGACCAAATCATTACTCATTTAAGGGGAAACTTATTTACATAAAATGTAGCAAGCCCATGTATGAAATCACATTATCTGTCCCATATATATATATATATATATATATATATATATATATATATATATACAGTATATATACAGTATATATATATATATATATATATATATATATATATATATATATATATATATATATATATATATATATATATATAAATTATACTTTAAAATGTGTATTTCACATTCTAATTGGCTTCTCAGTTGTTATAATCCAAATCTGCATTTATATTACAGACTTTTACAAAATTTATTACAAAATGACTTTCAACTCTAGGCCTTCTTTTGGCTACTTTTTTCCCAACCACAAAACATTCTACTTATGTTTGTGTAATGCAGCAGGCACATAATCAATAGCACAGTGCTGTCTGTTGTCTAAATGAGTTACAGTCCCTGCTTTCAAGACATCTTTTTGGTTTGGTGCCCTATGCTATGCCTGAATAATAACTTCAACCTGCTGAACAGGCAACTACCATCCTCATTAGCTTGTTTTCAGTCATGCCCCATTTTAACCCAACACTTTCAATCAATAGCCAAAAACAAATCCCATTTGCAATCTTTACATCAATGCATTTTCAGTACAGTATGTTTGTGTTGCTGTTTGTGTACACATTGCGCAGTTTGCAGCCATCCCTTATGTTGTTGACAATAGCTTCTGGGTGTCAAATTATTAGGCCAAGATAAAGGATGTGATGTAATGACATAGGAACATAAATATTACAAGTGCTAAATAAAGTGTAAATTATTGCTAACTGTTCTTAAAATGACTTTCTACTAAATGTTTAATGTTTATTTCTATTTTGTAGAAATCATTTCACCACTAATGTTAACTTTAAATATAAAAATGTACCACAATAAATTGCCCAAGCATTTACTATAGTTTACCATGGTATAGTTTGCCATGCTTTTAATATGCTTTACTGTGCCTCCTGGGCTTTACAGTGCTATCCTATGCTTTCACTGTGATTTTTTACACGCTGCTATGCTTTTACTTTTACTTGGTGTGGTGGGCTAGTCAACTAAACATTAAGACAGAAGGCGCCCACCTGATGACCCCTGCGAAGTGCCCCTCCCAGCTCATTCCAGACGTTTGCCATGCTGAGGCGCTAGGGAGGCTGCACTTTGGTTGATCCCTGGAGCCAGCATTACACATCAGCCATCAACACCAGGCCAATAGGAAAGCCACGTTACCTGGCAGAGGAAAAGCACTGAAAGCTCATATATTACAGTGAAGCGATGTCTTGGTTGGTCTCCACCACTGCTATCTTATTTTATCTTGTCAAAAGCCATCTCCAATATTAGAATGAAGTAAACAAAAGCTACTCTTGTGTAATGAAAATCAGTTAAGGGAAAACCTAATACTCCTACATTATATAACTCGAAAATAAATGTAATAACATGAGAATGTCATGGCCCTTCTTGTTATTAAATTCAATTTTCTTATGTCCTTATGTCTATTTTCCATTTACAAAAAATGTGGGCTCCTGTTTATTTCCTCCTTTCTTTCACTTGAACTGAGAAAACCTGCCTGCCACAGCTCTAAAAAACAAACGTTTCAGGTGTAAAGATAACCCTTGGGCTTTGAAATCTCAACAGATCCAGTGACTTAAATAATTATTCTATATACCCTTTTTAAATCTCCGGTCACTGCAGGAGTTATGAACGAGCATCATTCAGATATAGGAAATTACTGCATTTAATTAAGAAAGAGGAGCTATCATGCAAAGATATGCACTCGTTTTGAACTCGTGAGTTGGGCAGCTTTTATTAGCACTAAAATGAATTGTAATAAAAAATATCAGCATTCACAGTGCTCTACATTCACCTCTAGCTATGGAGTAAACCCTGTGTTAATGGCTGATGGACATGAATAGGAATCCAAATGTTCTTAATTGCATGACACTAATATTCACTAATGCAATACGATGTAAATGTGCACTATTTGAAACAAGTTAAAAGCTAAAAAAGTAAAATAAAAACAAAAATATATAATGATATATAATTAAAAAATCTAATTTTTGCTTAATGTATTAACCAAATAAAACATTTGTGCTGTATTATACTTGAAAAAAATATATATTGCAAAATGTCTAATAGGAAAATGTGCGGCTTTGTTGCTAATTAAAAAGATATGTCATTGATTTGCTCACGAACTGAAACGGGACACTTTCTTTTCCTGACCAGAACCATTTATTTTAGAAATCTCTTGCCACTTTTACAGTGTAACAAAGAAAATATCTAATAATTAGAATAAATAATTACCAAATATCATAACTTTCAATAAAGGGTTGTAACTGCCTTAATACGGCACAGTTAAACAGTACAATATAAGCTCCCTGTTGGAAAGGGTATATTGTACTGTGTCTCACACTTTCCATCTCTTTTAATTGGAGACTCATTACAAACATGGACTGTAATTTGGGGTTAAGTTAATTAGTTTTTTGCTGATATTGGATTATGATGATGTCCAAATCTAAAGACGCTAGTATGTATTCTATGGTGTCATTTAAGGGCCCCTACTGAATATGCACCTGCAGTGTCTCTTTAATTATATACTGCTTTGTTCTTAAAACACAATTTTAAAAAACCCAGCTATGTTTTCTATTCATGAGAGCTATATGGCAGATTGTGATGTCACCATTTTGATTTTACTTTGCAGTTGAAGTGAATTCCCAGAGGAGTCGCAAGTATAATTTTTTTAAGCTGGTCATCTCAGCCATACCGATATTGAAAAACTGTCGCAATCCATGAATGTGTTTGCCAATAATTAATCAATAGTGATTGGCAAGACTGACAGCACATTCATTTCAACAGCTTTTGAAATTGAGACATGCATAAAAAATCTGCTCCTCAAATAACGCAGATTGGGTCTTTGTCGACCGGGGTACCTTGGTTTCAAGTCTCGTTTCGTGTTGCGATCCATTTGTTACAACATTTGTCACAACATTTGTCAGACCTCCATAGGGTAGCTGAAGTGCCATAGCGAGAGAGAATGTGCTGGTGAGATCAGATTGTTTTTTACCAGTTGAAATACTTTTAGATGATGTACCCATGATGATCAGGAGGCAAGACCTGGTGATGATGTTGCTAGAGTAAATGTTGATCTGATGATCTTGAATTAGTTAGTTAGCATCATATACCTAGAAAAAATATAAGCAATTAATTTAGCTGTGGACACAGAATCACAAATGTTGCTTTTTTAATTTTCTTTTTACCAATTTAGGATGTCCGCAATCACACTTAGTTGGTTTTAATGATTTTTATTGATATTTTTGGGGTGAGAGGATACTAAGACAGCGAAAGGACTGTAAACAAAATTTGAAATGTCATCAGAAGCTGTTTTTTCTTTATGTATTGCAATTTCCTGATAAAAACAAGTTTCTGAGGGGCTCCCGAGTGGCGCATCCAATAAAGGCGTGGAGTACAGTATGTGCCCTTTAGTCTGGACGTCGGCGGTTTGAGTCCAGGCTATTCCACAGCCGACCGAGGACGGGAGCTCCCAGGGGGCGGCGCACAATTGGCCGAGCGCCGCCCAGGGGGAGGGAGGGTTAGGTCGGCCAGGGTGTCCTCGGCTCACAGCGCACCAGCGACCCCTGTGGTCTGGCAGGGCACCTGCAGACTTGCCTGTAAGCTGCCCAGGTCTGCATTGTCCTCTGACGCCGTAGCTCTTGGGTGGCTGCATGGTGAGTCTGCAGTGTGTAAAGCAGGTGGCTAACGGCACACGCTTTGGAGGACAGCGTGTGTTCATCTTTGCCCCTCCCGAGTCAGCGCAGGGGTGATAGCAGTGAGCTGAGCCTAAAAATAGTTGGACATTTCTAAATTTGGGAGAAAACAAGAAAAAACTAAATTGGCGACTACTAAATAAAAAAAATAATAATAATAAAGAAAGGTTTCTTTAGAAACACTGTTAAATAATAATAATAATAATAATAATAATAATAATAATAATAATAATAATCATAATCATAATCATAGTCTATGTGAATTTAGTGCCTGTGAAAGGTACTGGCTAGAGTGCCACTCTGTGGTGACAAAACAATGATCTGAATGGCCTGCCATTAGGCCTCTCTTTGAGGTAGCCAATAGTGTTGAATAGTGTTGAATTGTAGTGTACTATTGTGATGTGGAGTTATGACCACACTGATTGCTAAATTGAGACCACCACATTCTGAGCCAGATTTAAACCCAGGTCGTTGAAATGTGACAGTAGCTGGAAGGACCCTCTTAACATAATCAATGAATACAATCATAGTGGCTGCAATAAACATTCCAATTCATTTGATGCGTTTGTTGGGCTGTTAAACACTTTGGTTAATTACCTAATCCATTCTAACACATTAAGCACATTGAGAATGTGACAATCCACGATGTCCCCCCTGTTGAAGAAAGCCATTTCATAATAACTTGCTAACTTAAAATGCAAATTTATTTCTCCAGTTCAATAGACATATTCGTATGCATGAGACAGGCCAAGTAAGCTTTCAATTTCCTATGATGTAATAAAAGAGACTGGTTTAACAACTGTATATTGTAACTATAATTAAAATATGAGCTGTGAGATACTATATAATTAAGCTGGATTAGTTTAATGTATTATGTCATCTGTTTCAACACACAGTTTTATACTTAATAAAAGCTAGGGAAGAAAAGACAGGTCAGGCATACTTTTACATGTGTCCCTTACTTTTTCCCTTACTCAGCAAATGTATCAGAGACTCACAACTGCAGTTAATTGAAAATTGATTTGAAATGCAATTAAACACTCAAGAAGTGGCCATATGTGTTGAAGATGTTTCACCAAGAGCCATAATCCCTTGTGGACCCGTTTACTAAATGTTACTGACACGATCACTGCCACAAACATCAACATCAGTAATGCATCACAGTCCAAGAGAGCACAGCGATAAAGGTGACAGATTAATTGATCAGAAGGTTGCTTTTTATGAACACTCCTGTCAGCACAAACTGTTATAACTAAAGAATGCATTACAGTCTTCATTGAGCTTGGTTGGTCATTAACTTGATAACATATACATAAATCTTCCTATTATTGGATACAGAGAAATAAAAAAAAACACAAACTAAAATATAAATAATGCCAAACACTCTCCTTAGGGTAAACACTGAGGTTCTTGAAATGAAAAACAAAAACCTATGTACGCTACTATAAAATATTATATAAATGTATAGAACATAATTGTATAGATTACAATATAATCTAATATAAATATAGTGCCATTCCAATCAAATTAATTTGTAAAATATTCCTAGCACTCAAATAATATACTTCTTGGAAATGTGTCTATTGCAAATGTAATACACTGAGATTACAGAGCCTGTTCTATAGTCATTTAATATTTCAAGGTTATCGTATTTTTGCAATGCCTTGGGATGATTGCATGATAGGTTTTAATGTTGCTATATAATCTTCGATTTTATTTCATTGTCATATTAGTATTAATATATTTAATAGATGTTTATACACAAACCATTTTACGTAAAATAGAATGCAATTCAAATCTCATATGAGACACTTCCCTGCGGTCCCACTTAAAAACAAGTGGGCTAAGCCAACCTAATGAGGTTTTCCTGGTATGTGTAAATGGTAAAATGTTAAAGTTGGAAATCCATAAGATAGCTCCTTATGAAGAGCTATGTTCAATAGCCAGTACGTTGACCTATTGTATATTGCTAAGGTGCTGCCCAGAGAACTCTCCAACATGGATTACTGGATAGCTGGCTGAAAATCATTACTCTGAAAGACTGTAGTTAAGACAGGTTCATACTTCACACTCCCACATAATTCTGACAGCTTGGAATTACTTTTAATAGAAGAAGTTTGTAAACATCCACATTTATATAACCCCTCACTTAAAGAAAATAGAGATGCCCAAATAATTGTATTGGTGTGTATTATTCAGAAAGAATAGAATAGATAGAAAAGGACTGGAGAGAATGTAAAGCCTGTAGCCCCACTTTTCTGGGAATTGCCAGTTGCTCTGTGCAGTGTGACTGCAAGTCTTTCTGCAGGTGTCTCTGGCATCGCATGGATTTCTGCATTGAAGCAATGGTCCCAGTCTGTCAAACCTTTCACCGGTCATTCTAAAATACTTAAAATAGCTTTCACTGTCACATACCCGCATCTCTCTAATTAATGTATAAAATGATCCCTTTGGGCTTCTCTGTTGATTGAGGGGACGGATGTACCAATAACGTCGCTTTTGATTTTTTTTTTTTTAAACTCTTGTATAAGAAGTATACACTCAACAGATCTCTTAAAATGTCAATTATGTGAATGCTGTCTGTATTTAAAGTATGAACAACAGCTGTGCAGTTCTCAGTACAGCAAATGGGGCACAGCTTTTATAGCTGTCTGCGCCTGACTTATCACATTCATCTGCGACAGAAGTATCAACCAACCCTTATGCTTTTCATTAAAGACAATAAGTCCACTAACTACCTTTGGATCCTCATTTAAATGAATACAGACACACTTTTGCCTTCTGTTTTGTAAATTTCAACCTAATTGAGTTCCTCTTATTTATTTATTCATTCATTTATTTCTGCAACCAACACAGTTGGGTGAGATGCATTGAGCCTGCTGATGTAGCATGTTCTATTTGTATTCACATTATTGTCTTTTCATAGTTTGTTCAATAAATTAATATTTGATTTATAATACCAGATATGTTCCTCTTGGGACAGTGCTTCAACTTCACATTGGCACCAACAAAAAAGGTCTACCCACAATAATTACAACATGATGAAGACATTAATAACTCATGTGATAAAAACAAATGCATTAGAATTGTCCATGTATCTTGTCCAGTGCTGGATTGGAAATGTTTCATACAATGCAGCCCTTTGGATAGTTTGTGTCTAACAATGTCAAAGATTTCAATTGGCATAGCAAAAGGCTGATTTTGCTCTCCAGACTTTCTTCGTTCCACTGTATCCTACTGTATGCCCGTAGAGTATTATAGTACAATTCTGACCTACAGCACAAGTAAATAAGGTGGTGTGCAAATTACAGAAAGCCCAGAGGAACTCTATCTAGTCAGTTTTTCACTCTGCATGGAAGAAGAAATTACATCAATTATCCATGGTTAGGCAAGGTCAAGATAGCTTTCAGTTGACTGAGACCAGACACATGTTTATGCAGTCATAGATCAAAACACACAAGCCTGCTTAAGATCCTGTCATCCCGTGCATCAGATATCAAGTGTACTGAATTTAATTGAATGTCTGAATGGCATCATAAAAGTTGTTGTATACTATAGTAGAATTGTCCTGCAGTACTTCTGTTTAAGGGAATCTTTCATAACACTTTCAATGTTACAGACGGTATGATGTTCGACACCACTGATCTCTCCTACAAAGTCTACATATGATTAGTCCACATGACATAGTTGGAAATGACGTGGAGGGTACACTTCTTTACACAGAGTGACGAGTCTATGGAATAGGTTACCTAGCCATATTGTTGATGCATCATTATAATCTTTTAAAACCTGACGACAAAGGTTTGAGATCAATCAGCTTTAAATATTTTGTTTAAATACATCTAGTAAATAAAGTAGTTGTGTAACATGGATTTAATAAGACCCCTGTGCTTGAATCTTAGCAATGAGTTGGTCAATGTGAAGGGAGATGCTGGAGAGGCAGACATACATGTCATGTTCTGGCTGGAGTAAAGACCTGCAATTAGTCCTGGTTGCTGTTTGTGCAGCGAACCAAACCTCACAAATGTAGGTTGCTGCAAAATTGTTTTTATTGCTTCACCTGACAGTTCTTGATTGTTCTTTTCAGCAGTGAGTCAAGAGGCGTGTTTGCTCTGAGAATCTAACCTTCAGGCTGTCATCACAGGACAAATCCATGAGCTCACCCTGGGCTCTGCTGCTGAGCTCCATGGATGATGAAAGGGCATAGTCACAGAACAGTGCGCAAATCCTCTGCCACTTGTCATTTGCATTTGTCTCTATTTAATATCGGTTTATTTGTACCTTTTATTGTTTATTTTACTTTTAGTGCTTTGCTCCATATTACAGTTCCGTGACTAACTTTCTATTCAAACAACAACTGCACTTATTGCAATCGAGTATATGAATAGTGCCGCAGGGAATTAATTTTGGTATGCTGAGAGGGTCAAGACAGAGGGCGATTAGCACATGTTAAAGAAAATTATCTAAAAAAGAATGCAGAAGTTAACTGTGAAGTTAATTGACAGCCCTAATGTATATTAGGGCTGTTAATCAATTAAAAATTATTTTTTTAATTTTGAGATTAAACATAGTAATTGATACAATTACTGCATCCATCTCATTTATGTTTATTTTATTACTGATGTTTTATTATTATTATTATTATTATTACTATTATTATTATTATTATTATTATTATTATTATTATTATTATTACCAAAAAACATATAAAAACCATGTCTTCCTGTTTCTGGATTCTGGATCCTATTTGTTGGTCCCTCTTTATAGTTTTATATTTATTTACAATCCAGCTGCAAGTTTGAATGAACTGCTAAATCACAATGTAGTCAGTGTATTACTCACCTTACTGCATTTAAAATGATCAGTTTCCTTTACTCATAAACTGATGTTTTTCATTACTGTTTAAAAAATAATAATGATATATTTTTATTCCCTTGTGTTAGTAACTTAAAATTGTCTAAATAAAACAAAATATTCACTGAGTAACTGTTATATCCTCCATAACTGTAAATAATATAGTTTAAAAATAAATGTGGTTGTTGAAATAAAACAAAGTTACAATGTTAACGGGTCTGCAGTCAGTCTCTATCCACTTTGCAACAGCACTGGTTATAGTATCGTTGCAGCGATCCTGAATTTCTAAGAGTACTCTGTTGAAACTGACGGTTTTCATTTGTTGTTGTATTGTTCATGAATGTAGCAGAAAAACTACTAGAAAGTGTATTTTGAGAAGTGAAAGTGGTACAGCATACTGGATGCACTTCTGTAACTGGAACTCACTTTGACAGTAGATACAAGTAACCCTCTGTGGCAGGATGGCTGCAGTGGTGACGTCACACCAGGAAGAAGACGCAAACACACAGCAGCTGGGGCAAAATCCGAGACGCGAATGCACTTGGTTTCTTTATTAAATAATACTGAAATCAAAGGTTTTTACACAAACCACAAAACAAACAGGCACAAGGGCCAGACAAACCAGACAGACAAACAAACAAGTAAGTGTCGGGCTGGCTAATCCAGCACGTTTTAGCAATTGTTATTTTTAAATTCTGTCTCCTCTCTTTCTTCCCGTACCTCCTCTCTGTACACCCAACCCCGAGTGGGTGAAAACATGCTGCTTTTATGCAGTTTTACCGAGACTCAATTGCTAATCAATCATTCAATTGGAATCTCGGTACAACTGCACATTAATTAATTAAGTGCAATCCCGTGACACTCAATATACACATTTTATCTGCACATGAAGTGATGTGCAATCCTCGTGCCTAAATACAAATCTACATTTGAAATCGCTCGTGTTACACAGACCCATTTATATCCTGTGTACCAATGACTATACACCAACATTTAACACACTACATGCAACATATAAACAAACAATACGCACAAGGCGGGGTCACACTGCCACACCCTCTATCCAACCGTCAGAAAGTTTTTTAAAAATAAACTTCCCATTCACAAGTCCTTCAGTTTGAGTGCTTTGCTACATAATGCGGTTCCGTGACTAATTTGTATTCAAATGATGACGACACTCATTCAATCCTGGCATGCACTAGAGAGTATTAAAATGGTGCTGCAGGAAATGAATTACGGTATGCTAAGAGGGACAATACAGGAGTGCGATTAACGTGTGCTCAAAAAATGTATGTCCAAAAAATATTAACGTGTTAATCGCAGAAGTTAACTGCAATTCATTGACAATTTGTGTGTGTATATATATACTGTATATATATATATATATATATATATATATATATATATATATATATATATATATATATATAGGGGTTCTGAAATGTATGGCAATACCTATATATATATTAAAGGGTTCTGAAATGTATGGCAATACATACTGCATTATATTGCACTACAATATTTGTCTATTTGTTATCTATTTTTAGTGTTATGAAATATACTGAAATATATTTCTGTTCCCTGTGGACAGGGTTTAGTTGCTGTAAGTAGTCTCCTGCCTTGCTGTCTCTAGGTTTATATTAAATGCAAATAAATATCCACTTGTATTTCATACCCTCTGATGAAACAAATGTAGGCCTAATACTAACACAGTACCAGTCAAATCTGATTTTCTAAGCTCACACCATTTTAAGAGGTATATGAACTACAAGACTCACTTTCTAATCTGTTTACAAATGAATGAGAAGGAATTACATGTACAGTATGAGGTAGCCTGGTTTGCCAGATAGCCAATACATCTCAACTCTTCTGAGGGTCATGTAGGGGAAACATTTAGCTGCACTTAATGCGTTCCCTAATGGGGAACTCCTTCCACATCAGAAAATTAGAGAGACACATTCTACAAATTAGGTTTTTGATATCAGCTCAGTGTGACCAAAACAACAGATGGTAACCTAAGGTCAGCCATCACTATTATTGATGAAATGCATCTATACCTGCAGCATCAGAAAGGATGTCTCTAGGCCAAAATGATATACAGGGAAGCATTGTGTCATGCAAAGGCATCAGTGACTTGCATTTTGTAATATATCTCCCTGTTGCAAGTCAATTTCATACATGAACTGACAGACCAATAGATGGCTGATGGGAGGTTAGATTACAGTTGTTCCACTATACAGGCTGCAGAACTAATTGCATTTCCAGAAGAAAAGTCTCAAAAGATGTTGGGAATCTGGGGACCAACTTCCCTGAAGGAATAAGGTATTAATCACTGAGGAAGTATGCATCACTGTAGAACTTTCAGACTATCATGTGGAATCCGTGCTATCCTGGCTGCACACTGCAGTGCTACTCTCTACTATAGTTTATAGTTTATAGTATTTTTTCCAGTCTAATCTAAGTCCCTCTGGTTCTAGTAACTGATTGATTTCAGAACTTTATCAAGTTTGGTCTGAAAGGATTCAAGTGATTCTGCTTCAGCAACATGACTTGGTAGCCCATTCCATACCCTCACCACTCTCTGTATGAAAGTGTCCCCTTCCCTCTGTCCTAAGTCTATCTCCATTTAATTTCCAACTGTGTCCTCTGGTTTTGGTCTGGTGCTGCACTTAAAGTATTGGTTCAGGCTAACTATGTCAACTCTTTTTAATGTAGATTGATGGAGTTTAAGTACCATCTGTGTGCTGACAAAACTTTCCTTGCTCCACACTAGGACAAAGAGTTTAAGTACCATCTGTGTGCTGACAAAACTTTCCTTGCTCCAACACTAGGACAAAACGCGGTTTACCTGACATTTTGATGAAATAGCTGGCAGGAAATGTGGGAGCAAACAGCCTTTGTCCTTTAATGCAATTTTGATGACATGCTTTGCCCTCCTCCTTTTCTGCCTGTGTTAGTGCCAGTGGTCGGCATAACTTTTGGAGTGTGGCCTCATTTGCATGTTAGCTTTAAGCGATTTTGATGACAGCGCTGACTGGGGCTTAAGCAGGTAGGCGCTGTCAATCCCATTATGAAAAGGGATATGAATATGCACACGCATCATTAGCTGTATGGCGTCTGTTTCAAATTCCACATAACAAGAAAATATTCTCTTTAAAAAAATACATCACCTGGAATACATTGTTTCACACAGGTATGTAGTATGGGCTTTATGTTATTTAAGGAAACAGTGTTAATATATATGAAGCGGGTATCACCATTCTAGACTTGATTGATACCTACTGTGAAACTTTTGAATGATGGATTGGATTAGCACATAACTGAATTTATTACGATGTGTGCAGAGCACAAAATTACGTATTTATTGCCCCCCTGATCTGTCATACAGGTGGCATTGTATGCGGTTGGCAAATGGGGGGACCCTAGTTAGAACTATCGTAAGCAAATAATATCCACGCTTTTGAAATCTAAAGACTACTCCCTTTTGAATGACATATTGGATTAGCACATAACTGAATTTATACCAATGTATGCAGTACACAAAGTTCGTTTCCTCAGGTCTCAGTGCATTTGATCAGCTATTGTATGACCTAATTTACATTTAATTTAGGCCCTGTCCACGCTACATAACCGTTCTCAAAGCAGCCACACTATAGTACCGTTTCATGTTTAGTCAGGCTTAATGCATACAAACACTATTAAAATAGTTTGGCTACATTTCCAAGCAGCACAATGGACTGTGGGACTTAATATGACATTATCCCACCATGCACTGTATTTTATGTTTACAATCCGGCAAATATGGAGCCCGTGCCCACGGAAGACATAGCGCTTCTTAGCATGAACGTTATGGCTTTGTTTCTTAAAAACACAGGTTACATTTTATCATAATCTGTGAGTTTCGTTTTGAACTGAAGTTCTTGACCGATTTCATCGCTCCAGGTATCAATGATCACGTCGCTCCAAGTCTCAGAAATTGAATACGGTACAGCAGTATTGACAGTGATTCTCAATTTCTGCAGGCACCTGTTCTGACTACTGTATTTGTAATGTTCAAGCGCCGAAACATTTTGGGATACTGGAGGATAAACAAAAAATGTAGTTCGGTATTACAGTGTCCACACTTATTCTCTTTAAAAAAATACATCATCTGGAATACATTATTTCACACAGGTATGAAGTACGGGCTTTATGTTATTTAAGGATTAATATATATGAAGCAAAGGCAAATGCTAGGGCTATTGTTTTCTTAAAGAGAATGTCAGTTCCTCCTGATTTTCCAGCAGCTTCTGGTCAGCGTTAACAGAATTCTGCCAGCCTGTTCCTTGAGGGAGGATTTCTTCAAACTGTATTTTTTTTTGCCCTGCTATACTTACAGGGATTGTGGGGGGTCACCAATCTTTCATATTGCTTGTAAAATACCATTAACCAGGATTTTAACAGAATGATTAACCCCAGAGACAATTCCTTGAATTTTATGTTTAGAAACCATTTTAATCAGCTGAAGTCCAAATTGACAGCTTTTATGTTATGAACATGGAAACCCACAAGGAATATAGTTGCTGCTGACAGTGATATATATATATATATATATATATATATATATATATATATATATATATATATATATATATATATATATATATATATCATGGGAAAAAAACTGTTGGATATTACCTCTAGTTATCTAACCATATGCATATCTGTGATCCACCTTGAAGATGGTATGGAGGACTGGGAAATTAATGAGCTGGATGTTCATTCCAGTGGCACTGTTTGATGATTTAGAGTTACATTTTGCAGTACAATAACTTGGCAGTCCCTCATCGCATAGTGTGGAAGAGAATTGAGTAAGAATCATAACTCTGAACGTATCAGCCAGACTTGTCACTCTTATCACTGCTGTGATCTATAGATGTTGATAGCAAAAGTACTTGGGTTGCTTGCTTCATGAACTGAATGGAAATTTCACACAGCCTACATTATCAATTATTTGTAATCTAGCAACAGCAGCTAATGTACTGCCGGCTTCAGCTTTATTCAAGACACATTTCAAGCGAAGTAAAGGCAGAATAATGTACACCCATTTTAAATAACAAAAAGGGCCACAAACAATTACATTAAATGGTACTATATAAAAAAATTTTTAGGCTTTAAGAGCATTTTGTCTTTTGTGGTGGTCTCATGTTTGTAGGCTTACTGCCTTGTCTAAACAATTTATAACACTCCATGGAGTCCTATAATGGATGTCTTATCAACTATTTAATGAGGCTTTACTTTTAAAGCACCTAAACACACCACCAGGTGAAATCAGGACATGGCATTACATTTTAATATACCTCCTCTTAAACCAGTACAAATCAAATACCTTTTTTCATTTATTTTTGTTATTTCCTGTGCTCTGTAAGGGATCTGTAAAGTTAATATATTAATTTATTCTTCTGTTCTTGGGTAAAAAAAAAAATATCCTGTTTGGGGATAAATACTAAAAAACTGAAAAGTATGTGCATTATTTTTTTTTTACTGTGTTGTTTATTTGTTTTGACACACAAGGAGATGCATACAACATCTTTGAATATGGTACATTACTTAAAGCTGATGACTAAATCTAGTGGATATGGTACCAATTATAACTTTGCACACGCCATCAGTTTTAAGAAAAACTATACACTAGATTCTGCCCTAAGCTACTGAGAGAAAACATACTGCAACATGTTTCATCCAATGTCCTAGACACACTATATAGCTTCTACTGGAATCAAGGTTTAAAACATCATTACTGTAGAGGGGGAAAATAACTTGGGTTCAGCAGGCTCTAACCAGCTTTGATGGATGAGATGAACTGGAGCATTCGTTTTCAAGTGCAAGTAGTCTAACCAATCATTTACTGACAGGAACAACTTCCACCGCTACACTTTGTTACTTCCTTAGTAGATAAAAGTCTATTCATCAAACAAGGAAAAGCTTCGTTTACTGCAGCCATCCTTTTGTTTCATCTAGTACAAAATGCACTTTGTGATTGCTTCCAGAAAAACAATTGGGGCATGTATACACAATGAGACTTCTAGAACTGAGAATAAATCAGACTATAAAAATCGCCTTAAAATATGTAACAGATTTCTTGCCATTCCTGAGTTCTCAGCTTCATCTAACAGTCAATTTATAAAACAAGATTTCTTGTTAATTCTTCATTGCCATATGGTATGGCGCTGGTTATATGTTTTGGGACAATACTGGAAACAATGATCATATAAAAATATCACAAATATCATTTCTTAAGAAAAAACATGCATACACTTTTGAATTTAAAAAAGTGTATATATCATTACATAATGTGGGGATAATTGAATTACAAGAATAATTGATAACTTCAATATTATTAAAAAAACATTTGTAAAGCAAAAGATTTATATTATCGACATATTGATTATTATGCAAACACTACCCACAACCTTACCATGTTATTCCATAAAAACATTTCTTAAAGGGACACTGAAAAATAGGAATTCAATATAAAATCAATTACTTGCTTATTAATTATTCAAAATTAGAAAAGTCATCATCACTCATGAAGAGCCACTGCAGGGCACTATAACATGAGAGCAGATCGCAGAACATTTAAATGTCTTGCTTTTAAAAATCTAAGTGGAAGGAAAGAAAAATGTTGAAAAGGTAAATACACCTTTAAATGAGAGATGTACAATTAAAATAACAATAAAGGCACGATGGATCACAATTCACAAACTGGTTTTGTAGGTGTTAGTACTATTTCTGTTTTGAAGGTGTTAGTACTAGTCCTTCTTCAGCAAATGAGCTAACCCTACCCTGGAAGATGGTAGATTTGTTATGCTGTTTACTAAGTCTGCCACTCTTAAACGTTTCAGTTTGCTACTAATAAATGCTTATAAAATATGTACATATCAAACATTAAGCATCTAATAAGATGTGACAGGGCACCCTGCACACTGGAAATGTGTGTTTTGTGGTTGCATTTGAACAGCCACATAACTAATTTTTTAAATTGTTTTGTTTAATTATGTAATTGAGAAAGTGTGGAATGTGGTGATTGATTCCCCTAGCCACAACCTGTAAAAGGGAACAAAGGAAATGTTTGTTTGGAAGGGGATGCACTAAAGGCAGTTGGTCCATCTGGCATGGCATGGCATGGCATGATAAATAACACTGGGATAGCTGTAGCTTTGGTGGTTTTCTATGTGCTATAGTGTTTTGTTTGGTGTAGGGTTTTTGTTCAACTCTTTGATTTGTTCCTGTGTTTTGATTTGTTTATTTGAGAATAAAGTGCAAGGTGCTTTAAACTGAAGTTCTGTGTCTGGGTGTGCTATTTCTGCCACTGACCAGCCTTGCCTGCCTGCCACTATACCACACAAGTGTAATTTACTACAGAAAATGTAAGCATAGCAGTCTCTTTAAACCTCCCCACACCATTACTGCAGATAATAAAGTTGTAAAGTTTTGTTTGAGAATAGGTATTTCAAACCTTGGCTCCAAGAAACTTTGTTAGACAGACAAGGTTCACATTAATTGTAAATTGAAAGTTGGCTTTACATTTATACCAATTAATTAAATATCTTCTGTCTGTGTCAATTAAATAATTTATTTAATCAATATAACATTGAATAATCATTATGTATAAAAAAAGAGTTTGTTAACCAATTTTCGTTAAATGCTGGTGTTTTATACATGTGGTAAATGTACACATTGCTCAAATACATTTAACACCAAACATTTTAATCATCCACATACAGGTAAAATATACACCATTAAATGATTCATGAACTGTAATACCACTCATGTTACATATATGCTTAAATATCTGTGTGGATTGGCCTATATAGGACAAACAAAAAGGAATCTGAATTGGCTAACATAAAACTGCAATTCATCACAATAACATGGATTACGCTATAGCATAACATTATAAAAACTTTAATCATGGCTCTGTATCAAGCTTAAAATATATATAGCGATTGAAAAAGTAACAATCCCTGAAAGAGGAAGTAACATAATCAAACATCTTTTGAGAAGAGTCTTTTGGGATTTTTACTTTAAAAACAATGGAACCACATGGGTTTAATGAAACCCTGGATCTCAGTTTTATCTCTAATAGATATACTCTGTCATCATTAATTAAGAATTGAATTGGATTAAAGATTAAGTAGATATGGCTGATATGTTTATGTATAGGAGTGTTTAGTGTTAGTGTGTGATTAGTACCAGGTGAGTGGTTAAATTGATTAGAAGTTGATTTGCTATTTGATTGGCTTCCACACAGTTTAGTTGGTTCTTTTGCCACGCAATCGTAACATTTAATCAAGCAGCCTATTTCAGCGCCAGCAAGAAGCACCAGCAAACCGAAGAGCCTCAACAAAAGAGCCGGGAGTCTAGCTGTGGGAGTCCAGCAAGGGGAGGCCTGCGCCGAGGCGCTGTTGGAATAGATCCGAACCTAACAGTGCTCTGGAAGAAGCCATCTACTAGTCAGGTCTGTACCCTCCACCCCACTGCTCCTACTGTGCCTTTTGTCTTGCCTGTCCTGCTATGACTGTCTCTCACATCCCTGTTCTGTCCTCTCGTCCCGTCCTCTGCCCTCTCTCCGCTGCTGCTCATCCAACCCCTCTAACCTCATCCCTCTGCCTCTCCCCCCTCCTGCACACTCTCTGGTGCACTCTGGAACTGTCACTCTTCTGCTAACAAAGCTGATTTCATCTCTGCCTTTGCCTCCCACCTCTCTCTCGATTTCCTTGCTCTCACTGAAACCTGGCTGTCCCCTGATAACACTGTAACTCCTGCTGCCCTGTCCTCTCTCTATGTCCTGTCCCATACCCAGCGTCTCACTAGACGGGGAGGTGGGACTGGTCTTCTCCTCTCTCCCTCCTTACTCTTTTCTGTCCCCTCCAATCTCTCCTCACTCTCTGTCAATACCTTTGAATTTCACGCAGTCCAACTAACCTCTCCCTGTCAACTCCTGCTCATTGTACTGTACCGCCCCCCTGGGCCTCTCGCTCACTTTCTGGATGAACTTGACTATCTACTCTCCTCCCTCCCCTCTCTGTCTACCCCAACTGTCCTGCTAGGTGACTTCAACATCCACCTCTCCAACCCCAGCCACTCTGCTGGATTCCTCTCTCTCCTTCACTCCTTCGACTTCTGTCTCTCTCCATCCCCTCCTACCCACAAAGCTGGCCGTCAACTGGACCTCATCTTCTCCAGGGCCTGCTGCCCCTCCACCCTCTCTGTCACCCCCTGGACCTCTCCGATCACTATTTCATCTCTTTTCTCTGTCTCTCCCCCTCTCCCTGCTTCTCCTACTCCCACTGTCAGCTCTCGCCGTAACCTCCGCTCTCTCTCCCCTCTGTCCTTGCCTCCACTGCTCTCTCTCACCTCCCTCCTATCGACTCCTTTTCACAACTCTCCGTAGACTCTGCTACCTCCACCCTCTTCTCCTCCCTCACCTCCTCTCTCGACTCCCTGTGTCCCCTCACCTCCCGACCTGCTCGCCCCTCCCTCCCCATCCCTGGCTCTCTTCTGCACTCCGCTCGGCAAGAATCACACTGCGATCTGCTGAAAAGAAATGGAAGAGAACCAAACTCCCTGCTGCCCTAGACCTTTACCGCACTCTCCTCTCCTCCTTCTCCTCTACTCTCTCCTCTGCTAAATGTACTTATTTCCAATCTGTAATCCAAGCCTCCACTAACAACCCACGTAAACTATTCTCTACCTTCTCCTCCCTCCTAAACCCTCCCCCCCTCCTCCTCCCTCCTCTATCTCCCCTGATGACTTTGCCTCCTTCTTCTCTTCTAAAATCTCAGATATCCGCAAACTCTTTAACACCTCTCCCTCCCCCGCACCTCCTCCTCCTGCTCCAACCCCTACACCCACTGCATCCCCTACTAACTCACCCTCCTTCTCCACCTTCTCGCCCCTCTCAGACTCTGACCTCTCCTCCCTGCTCCAGGGTCACAAACCCACCACGTGTGCCCTGGACCCCCTCCCCACTCACCTCTTTCAAGCTGCTGCTCCTGCTCTACTTCCCTTCATCTCCTCCCTTCTCAACACCTCTCTACTTTCTGGTCTCTTTCCCTCTGCCTTCAAAAAGCCTCTATCACTCCCATCCTCAAAACCTACCCTCGACCCCACCTCCCTCCAGAGCTACCGTCCTGTCTCCCTCCTACCCTTCCTCTCCAAAACCCTTGAGCGGACTGTACACCGCCAGCTCTCTGCTTTCCTGTCCAACCACTCTCTGCTCGACCCTCTCCAATCTGGCTTCCGCTCTGCTCACTCCACTGAAACCGCCCTCCTGTCTGTCACCAACTCACTTAAGTCTGCCCGAGCTGCCTCTCTCTCCTCTGTCCTAATTCTCCTCGACCTCTCTGCTGCCTTTGACACTGTTGATCACTCTATTCTACTGTCCTCTCTGCTGACCTGGGAGTCTCTGGCACTGCTCTGGCCTGGTTCTCCTCCTACCTCTCCAACCGCACTTACCAGGTAACCTGGCGTGGAGCAACCTCCACACCTCACCCTCTCTTAACAGGAGTCCCCAAGGGTCAGTCTTGGGTCCTCTCCTGTTCTCTCTCTACACCGCTCCCTGGGCCCCTCATCGCATCCTATGGTTTCTCATACCATTTCTATGCTGATGATGCTCAGATTTTCCTCTCCTTCCCCTCCTCTGACTCCACCATCTCCTCCCGTATCTCTACCTGTCTGTCTGCTATTTCCTCCTGGATGCACTCGCATCACCTCAAACTTAACCTCTCTAAATCTGACCTCCTTTTCTTTCCCTCCTCCTCCCCCTCCTCTGATCTCTCTATCTCTGTTCCTCTGGAATCTACCACACTCTCTCCCTCTTCCTCCGCTAAGAACCTCGGAGTCACCCTGGACCCCTGCCTCTCTTATTCCCAGCACATCTCCACTCTGGCACGCACTTGCCGATTCTTCCTGAGCAACATCCGAAGAATCCGACCCTTCCTCACCAACTTCGCCACCCAGCTCCTGGTCCAGGCCTTGGTACTCTCCGCCTAGACTACTGCAACTCCCTCCTGGCTGGCCTCCCTGCGGCCGCCACCCGTCCACTCCAGCTCATCCAGAACTCTGCTGCCCGCCTGGTGTTCTCTCTGCCTCGCTTCTCCCACGCAACTCCACTACTCCGCTCACTCCACTGGCTACTGATCACCGCCGCATCCAGTTCAAGACTCTTGTACTAGCCTACAGATGCCTTGACCAGACTGCACCCAGCTACCTCCAGACCCTCATCTCTCCCTACACCCCCACTCGACCTCTCCGCTCCGCCTGCACTAGAAGACTGGCTCTACCTCCTCTACTCCCCTGCCTCCAGAGCCCGCTCCTTCTCCACCCTCGCTCCGCAGTGGTGGAATGACCTTCCTACAGATGTCAGGACCGCCCAGTCCCTGACCACATTCAGCGCCTCCTTAAGACTCACCTCTTCAGACAGCACCTGTAGAACTCCTCTGTTTCCCCTGGGACACTTTCACCCTTCCTTAAATTTGCTTTACTTACTCTTACCTGCCCCCTATTTTACTGCATTTAATCCTGTACTTCAGAGTACTGTAATCTGCCATATGCTTAAACTGTAGTATTTGGTATTTAATCATATCTTGATGTAACTATCACTGTCACTTATCTGCTGTATTGAATTGTATTTTGTCACACTTGTACTTGCTTGAACTTGTCATTGTATTTATCTTGCTCTTATTGTATTACCTGTACTGTAACACTTGAAATGTATTTGCTTACAATTGTAAGTCGCCCTGGATAAGGGCGTCTGCTAAGAAATAAATAATAATAATAATAATAATAATGTATAATTGTTACTTAATTGAAGTTGATTAATGCATAAGTGAATGTTCTGGTGAGTACGATTTCTGAGACCGGGTATTGTTCATATATTTGGTGACCTGTTGCTAATGGCAGTATTCTGTTTTTATATTGGTTGTAGGCTACACATGATTAATGGACTATACAAATGCCAAGTTATCTTTTGAAGTTTGGGATAAAGAACCTATTAATATTAAATTTGTCAAACCAAATAATAGTATACTCTGCTCATAAGGGTTATTTAATTGTTACGTGAAATTAAGATAATATACATTCAGTAGTTCGGGACAAACACCAATCACAAAATGTTTTAGTACAAATATTTATTGTAGAGAATGCGGAGTATGCGATTTTACAGAAAAGTATGCTGTATATACACATTCATTTGGCATCAAACCTAACTTGGTTTGAGGGTTCGCTGCCTGGCCGACTGGACGAGGCTGAGACCCCCATTGATAAAACATAAAAATTGTTATTAAGAACGGTGGAGATGGGGAGGTGGTGGGTTACGATGAAATCAAAACGCAACTGAGAGATAAGTGAAGAGGGTATTTATAGTGCTAACAATTTAATTGGCTAATGTGTAAATTGAATGATTCAATTTGGTGACGCTGAGATTGGTGTCTGACCCTCCTCCCGAACTTTAATTATAAATTTCATTTCAGTAGTTCGGGACAAACACCAATCACAAAATGTTTTAGTACAAATATTTATTGTAGAGAATGCGGAGTATGCGATTTTACAGAAAAGTATGCTGTATATACACATTCATTTGGCATCAAACCTAACTTGGTTTGAGGGTTCGCTGCCTGGCCGACTGGACGAGGCTGAGACCCCAAAAAGAACAAGCCGGTCTCAATGCCACAATTAGAATTGAATATAGCCCACTTGAAGGTTTAGCCAACCTTTAACAAATGATCATCAGCACGCAGGAGAGGAAAACAAAACCCATTTTTGGGAAATAAACCTCTGGGAATCCATGGCTGATTCGATTGCCCTTCCTCCAGGCAGGCTACTAACACTTAAGAGCACATTTCTGTAAAAGCATTTTTAGGCTCCGTAATATTTGTTATAATGTAAACTTGGTAAGCACTGGAGGATCAACAACCTAACCGTTTGATAAGAGAGTTTGGAACTCCGTGGGAAGAAGCTGCTACGATTCTGAAGGAATGACCGGAAAACTGCTCAGCTGCGAATCCGGACCTGGAAATAAATCAGGTGAAAAGGTGAAAGAAGAACAAATGTTGGGTGACGATTGTTCCGTTTTCGTTAATAAACAGCGGGCCTGAGGGTGATGCGCCCTGAGAAAGATGGAGATGGATAAGAGAGAAAGGGGTCATATGGGCCAACATGGGAGTTTAATTTATAAACAAATTGAAAAGCTTTCCCTAATCTTCCTGGTCAGTTTGACTTCTTTTGAGCAGGAAGGAAAGGGTATCAGATGAGGTGATTGCTAGGACAGAGATTAAGGGTGAATCTGGGGGTTGAATTTGACAGCGATGTAGACTCTGAGCACCTATGGGAACCCAAGAAGGCTAAGAGAAAGAGCTTTAAGGTTTTATCTAAAACAGGCAGGAGTAGCTGGAGCAGATGAGAGGCACCAAGAGAGTACGTTGATGGCGATAGGTAGGCAAGCAGGGGGATAGTTGAAGCCCTTTCAGGATTAGTGAAATTTGTGAGTTGCAGAGTGTAGAGCTGGGACACCGAAATTGAGTTGAGTTTGTAGAAAAACTGGATGCCGGAAATTCAAATCTTATAGCTGTATTCTTAAGGGACATAATATAGGATGTCGCCACGGGCACTGAAAATGATGGAAAGGAATGTTGAATGCAAAGTGAAATTTTAAAGCAATTCCAGGATGACCAGTACGTTTGCAGTGAGAGGGAAGTGATGCTGAGAAGAGTTGTTTCTTGAGCCTGCAGAATCAGGGAATGCAGCAGGTGGCTCACATGAATGTCAGGTCTGAAAAGGGAGGAATCTGAATAGGCAGGAGGTTGTCTTCGGGAGCTAATGCTCTGAATCTCTGCGTTTGGAAACGAGAAAGAGAATCGATTATATTCAGGTGGCCGAGAATGTGTTGAGCTCTGAAAATGAACTGATGAGTAACAGATAAACAGGTAATCCTTCTGAATATTCTCATTATATGGTGGGAGAATGAATGACCTTGTTAAAGATTTAGACTGTAGGTGAATTATGTGAGCGGAGAAGAATGGATTTTGAGTCCAGGAAGACCCCCAAAAGGAATGCGGCTACAGTAAATGGACACATTTTGCGCAATGACGAGGAGTGATCGGTTATAGGAATGATACTGAATTAGTCGGGCCATGGAGCAGAAAACCATTTTCCCTTGTAGTATCCTCCAAAGCCAAGAGAGGGAGCTGCATCTTTGAACGGTTGAATGTCTTTGTGCAGCAGGAGACAGTTGTCGTAAAAGAAAGTACTGCCAATCCTTTCTTTTAGTAGGAGCTCCCACGGGCGGATTTCCTTGCGAGAAAAAAAAAAAAAAAAAGATCCATGAGTATGACATCATTGAGGGAATCGACAGAAAGGATCAAATCAAGAGAAGGTAAGAGATAAAAGCTCTGCCTTGACATAGTTTATTTAAATTTCCAGAAAGCTTTTGACAAAGTCCCACATAAAAGATTAATTTCTCAAACTGAACGCAGTAGGGATTCGAGGAAATGCATGCACGTGGATTAGGGAGTAGTTAACATGTAGAAAACAGAAGGCCTCCAGAGTATGCAGTATTGCGGCCCTGTCTGATATTCAAAGAAATGGGAACGGTTTTGAAAGTGTTTGAATAAACTGCCGATAAGCTGAAAGAAGAAAAGCATCTCACAGAGAAGAGACCACTATGGGGTCCTGCTGGACACCCTTAGAGGCCAGGGAGGTCACTGCAGGGGCCTGCTGAATGCCTGCAGTGAGGGGAGGGTAACCTAAAAGGTTACATTTGGAAGACCGCTGAGGTAAGGAATAGAAGGGGGCTGTGGGGCCCTGTTGAAGCTCGCAGCTGGTAAAAAACCGTTTGACAGAGAAGGGAGCACTATGGGGGCCTGAAGGATGCCCATAGTGGCCGGAAAGGTCACTGCAGGGGCCTGCTGGACGCCTGCAGTGAGGGGAGGTAACCAGAAAGGTTATAGTTGGAGGTGAAGGGAGCACTATGGGGGCCTGCTGGACCCCCATAGTGGCCAGCGAGGTCACTGCAGGGGCCTGCTCGACGCCTGCAGTGATGGGGGTGGGGAACGCGGGAGCAGCCGCTCCCAACTGTAATTACTGATTAGAGGAGACATCAAACTGGAGCGAGGTAACCAGTGGTGTATCACAGGGATCAGTATTAGGTCCTCTGCTATTCCTAATCTACATAATGATTTAGATTCTGGCATAGTAAGCAAACTTGTTAAATTTGCACACGACACAAAAATAGGTGGAGTGGCAAACACTGTTGCAGCAGCGAAGGTCATTCAAAATGATCTAGACAGCATTCAAAACTGGGCAAGCACATGGCAAATGACATTTAGTAGAGAAGTGTAAAGTACTGCACACAGGCAATAAAAATGTGCATTATAAATATCATATGGAAGATACTGAAATTGAAGGAATTTTTGAAAAAGAGCTAGGAGTTTATGTTGACTCAGATATGTCTTCATCTAGACAATGTGGGGAAGCTGTAAAAAGGCCAACAAGATGCTCAGATATATTGTGAGAAGTTTTGAATTTAAATCAAGGGAAGTAATGTTAAAAATTTACAATGCATTAGTAAGACCTCACCTAGAATTTTGTGTTCAGTTCTGGTCACCTCGTTAAAAAAGGATATTGCTGCTCTAGAAAGAGTGCAAAGAACAGCGACCAGAATTATCCCGGGTTTAAAAGGCATGTCGTATGCAGACAGGCTAAAAGAAATGAAGCTATTCAGACTTGAACAAAGAAGACTACGCGGTGATCTGATTCAAGCATTCAAAATCCTAAAAGGTATTGACAAAGTCAACCCAGGAGACTTTTGAACCAGGACCAGGGGTCACAAATGGAAATTAGATAAAGGGGCATTCAGAACAGAAAATAGGAGGCGCTTTTTACACAGAGAATTGTGAGGGTCTGGAACCAACTTAGTAATGTTGAAGCTGACACCCTGGGATCCTTCAAGAAGCTGCTTGATGAGATTCTGGGATCAATAAGCTACTAACAACCAAACGAGCAAGATGGGCTGAATGGCCTCCTCTTGTTTGCAAATCCTCCCATGCTCCCATGTAGTTTAAATGGCCTAGGAGGGACAGAAGATTGCGTTTAGTAGGAGGGGACCGGACAGAAAAGTGGAAATATAAAAATACAATCCCCTGAGGACAGGCTCAATGGGCATGATTTTAAATGTGTTTGATATATTGGCTTTAGCCAGTCATGCGTTTTCCCAGCAATTTTGATTAAGAATATGGCGTGGTCGATTTGCATATTGCAGGGAGCAATCTTCGTGAGAGACTGTTGATGCTGGGTGTGGTGGAGTTACGGTGAGCGGAAATGAAGGAAGTTACAGGCAGAATAGCACAGGTTCCTTCAATGAAGTTATTACAAATCTGGCAAAACAATCTCTGGATACAAATGCTCAAAACTGCTGATGAGCAGAAAGAAAAGCATTTCACAGAGAAAGAATCACTTTGAGGGCCTGCTGGACGCCCATAGTGGCCAAAGAGGTCACTGCAGGGGCCTGCTGGACGCCTGCAGTGAGGGGAGGTAACCTGAAAGGTTATAGTTGGAGGTGAAGGGAGCACTATGGGGGCCTGCTGGACGCCCATAGTGGCCAAAGAGGTCGCTGCAGGGGCCTGCTGGACGCCTGCAGTGAGGGAGGTAACCTGAAAGGTTATAGTTGGAGGTGAAGGGAGCACTATGGGGGCCTGCTGGACGCCCATAGTGGCCAAAGAGGTCGCTGCAGGGGCCTGCTGGACGCCTGCAGTGAGGGAGGTAACCTGAAAGGTTATAGTTGGAGGTGAAGGGAGCACTATGGGGGCCTGCTGGACGCCCATAGTGGCCAAAGAGGTCACTGCAGGGGCCTGCTGGACGCCTGTAGTGAGGGGAGGTAACCTGAAAGGTTATAGTTGGAGCCAGCATGCTCAGGAACTCCTGAATGAGCCTTTGATTGACAGGTGCTGTCGTCCCGCCTTCGGAGTTTTCCGGATGTAGACAGCCGTGGAGATGCAGTCGGTCTGTGGCGAGGTGTTTCAAGTCCGCTTATAATAAGCGGAAATTGGGCTTGTTTCTTGAGAGTCACAGGTTGGAATTTGTAGAAACACCTGTTTTGTCGTGAGACTTGACAACACTGGGTAAAGCAACGATCTGTGATGACGTCATAGCGCCTGCGACGGGAAGGATGAAATAAAGTAAACAAATTCTCCTTACGTGCTGTAGATTTGAATGGGATGTTGTTGCTACGAAGATAAAGCTGGAGCCGGAGATCGTCCAGTCTCTGATGTCAGGAGTTGCGGAGGAGCGAGTGGCCAGGCGGGAGCCACGGCAGACAGGAGAAGCAGACATCTGGGCAGAGAAGTTTGGAGTGGTAATACCGCCGACCGAAGTTGTCGTGGAGTTGGCCGGGAAGGGCTGGTTGAACTGGTTGCGTGGATCTCGGCTCCGGGGAAACAGCAAACAGATCATCATCCGTCGAAACGGAATAATCCAGAATGCATACCATGATGCGTGCATGTACGATGAAATCAAAACGCAACTGAGAGATAAGTGAAGAGGGTATTTATAGTGCTAACAATTTAATTTGCTAATGTGTAAATTGAATGATTCAATTTGGTGACGCGGAGATTGGTGTCTGACCCTCCTCCCGAACTTTAATTATAAATTTCATTAAGATAAGTGTTTGTCTGTTTGCAAAATCTGTAATTGCTTAAATTAGAGAACTTGTTATTTGATGGTTCAAGTGTAATTAATTCGTCAACATTGAAATTGCTGATTGATGTTTTAGATTTAGAGTTTTTTAATACATAATGATTATTCAACGTTTTATTGATTTTAAATACATTATCTAATTGACACAGACATAAGATATTTAACTAATTGTTAGTTAACTACATATTTTGATACTAGATATAGTGAGTTTAAAGCTTGCTATAATATTGCTTCTTTTTTCTTATCTATACGAAAGTTCAACTAATGCATCCCATCTGGAAATATGTTTCACTTCTGTTTAACTAAAACATCCCTTCACTGTGGACTGTCTGGATTAGAAACAGTCACAGTTGTTACGAGCTACAAGCAATTTGAAAATTGAACTTTTGTTTTATTTGATTGTCTTCTGCCTCCAGCATAATGATTTAATTAGATTCTCCACTGCCGTATGGACAATATTTAATTGCAAAACAACTCCTATAATATGTTCTATCTAATTACTCGTCTGTGTTGTTTTCACTTCTGTTTTACACCCAAAAGCAAAAACTATGGATTTCCCTTCAACTAATCACTTTCAGGCCCCTGGCAGGGTGTTTTTAGTCAACCAATGCTGAAAACATATATTTATATAATTTAAGTAATATTATTAAAGTTAGGTAAAATACATGATGACGCATTTGAAAGTCCTTAAAAATAGTATGGAAAGAGAGTGGCACATTCGGTAAAGGCACTCCGCATGGAGTGCAGGATGCGCCCTGTAGCCTGGACGTCACCAGTTCAAGTCCAGGCTATTCCACTGCCGACCGTGGACAGGAGCTCCCAGGGGACAGCGCACAATTGGCCGAGTGCCACCCGGGGGGGGCGCAGGTTGTGTCTTCATCTCACCGTGCACCAGCGACCCCTGTTGTCTGGCTGGGCACCTGCGGGCTTGCCTGTAAGCTGCCCAGAGCTGCGTTATCCTCCGATACTGTAGCTCTAAGGTGGCTGCATGGTGGGTCTGCAGTGTGAAAAGAAGCAGTTGGCTGACGGCACACACTTCGGAGGACAGCGTGCGTTTTTCACCGCTCCTGAGTCAGCATGGGGGTGGTAACGGTGAGCTGAGCCTAAAAATAACTGGCTATTCTAAACTGGGAGAAAATGACAAACAATTGGCAACTACAACATTTATAAAAAAAGAAACAAAAAAAAACAGTATGGAATTACACTAGGGGCACCCTTCAGTAACAATAGATAATGCATAATCATTGTATTAGTCAGTACTTCTAAATAAACGTTTACCATTCATTGGCAGAATTGCATGAGGAAGTTGCCTCATTTCCTTGTTACACAATGCTTTTAAATGCAAAATCAGGTCCTCAGAATGTCACCTGTGTTTTGTTCACTCACTGCCAATATCCCTAGCAAGGCTCAGTGGGCTTGATTTCTAGGGAAACACAAGAGAAGCTTGTTGATTGTGAACTGAAGCAGCTAATATATTCTATGTACAGTATATCCTTCAAATATATCCATAAATGCCCTTTAAATACAAGTGATTTCTTATCACAACTGTTAAATTGGCACCATGATTTAAAAAAAAAAAAAATCTATTTGGCATTTGACATGAAAAACAGATTAGTCTTTCCAGCTGCCACCAATTAAAACACTACTGAAGAGCTGTGACAGTGTATTTTGGTTTCACAGTTGGTGTGATGTTTTGAACTGCACAGCATTTCAGTTAAGAAGTTTTTGACAAAGAGCCAGTTACTTTTACTGTACGATTTGGCAAAACTGATTTATTCATATGTATGCATATAATCATTTTTTATGTTTCCATAGCTACTTTGTCAGCAATTTAGCATAGTGACTATTTATTGACTACTTAAAATGATTTTAGCAACTTGCTATATTTAACAATTTGCTTTGCAAGCTACTAAGTTTACTGCAACAAAATGCAACTCCGCAACAGCGGCCACAGAAACAGGAGGAATCGATATAAGACCCCCTCACAGGGGAAGGGGATTGTGGCAGGGTGAAGGATGGTAAAAGGAGTGAAATCTGGTCTCCCGACAGATGGAGACACTAAAGGGAGCTACTTGTTTGACCTCACCAAGATGGTGCATTCCTTAAGCATAGGGTTAGGTTGCTGCGGCCATCTTTAGGTTGGTAACTCAGATGTTTCAGGTTGCACTAATGTCAATCCTGGGTTAGGTCATACGCACAACTGAATAGTGGTTGGTTGTGATGAATTGATAGAGGTGTGACCTGAGGTACATAAGGGAAACTGTGTGGACTCGCGAGCGATCGCTCTTTGGAGGCGGAGTCTGGACTTGTGCAGTGATGGATGGTAATGCAGAGAGACAGCTGGTGGCGGTGTGTTTTCTCCAACTGATTTCTAAACCCAGATCCGAGTGGAGGATTGCAAAAGATGGAGCCACTGGTGAGAGAGTAAGTGATAAAACAAACCATCGGTGAGGATTGTCAACAAAGAAGATTGTTGTTATTTGTAAATAGTGTGTGTGATTCACGAGCACACTTTGGAAAATAAAAATACACTGTTTGTTGTACTAAACTGCTGAGACTTTATTTCATCATCACAGTGATGTTTAAATGGTTTATTTGCACAGTAAGTAACCCCTACTTACTAAACTCCAGAGCTGTGAGTGTATGCTTAAAAAGCAGAACTGTTTAAAATGGTGTAAAATCTCCAACTGTGCAAAACAGTAAGAGGTAAAATAATTAGACAGTACAACAAAAAAAACACAATTTAAAATGTATCTGAGTCTATATTACAGGACTGGCCCCCACTGAGAGATCTGTGTTTATTAATAAACATCTTTCTATTTGCTGTGCAGTTGTCATGGCTTGAGGTGTAGTCTTTCGTAAGCCTTGCATTTCTCACCCTGTAGGCAAGAAGCACATTATCAACCACACAGTTAAATTTGTGCATTTTGTTTCGCCAGCCTCATTTTTCTCATTACAAGGATCAATAATGCAATAATAAGCACTCCCAGGGCTGCTTTTGACCTGACTGGAAGCCAGAAACGTCGGCAAACACAATCTCCACACCTCTCCAATAACAGTGAGGGGGCTGCTTTTAAAAACAAGCCAAGACAATCAATGTCTGTTTGTTCTGTAACAGTCTGTATGATTCTAAAGAGAACACGTTTACGAACAGTAGGTGAGGTATCCATTTTGAAAAGCAGTGTTACTGGCAGCTGTCTTCTTTCAAGGACAGCATACTTAGCTGTAACATCCAAATAACATCTGAACAAAAAGTAAAGCTCTGCCAAGGTTTTCCTGTTGCAGGCGTTCTTTTAAACGGTAATCATCTTTGCCTAAAGAGACCAACAGAAATGTTCTTATGACTGCATTGTCTTAGAACAGATAAAGTAAACAGATTGCTAATTTGATGTCCTTTACACAGTACAAAACTGCATTTGTACTGTATATATACAGTGCCTTGCATAAGTATTCACCCCCCTTGGACTTTTACACATTTTGTAGTGTTACAACCTGGAATTAAAATGGATTTAATTGGGATTTTTACCATTTGATTTACACAACATACTTAAAACTTTGAAGGTGCAAAATATTTTTTATTGTGACACAAAAGTTAATTAAACAAAAAAAGACATTTGTTGGTTGCATAAGTATTCACCCCCCTGAGTCAATATTTGGTAGTAGCACCTTTGGCAGCAATTACAGCTGTGAGTCTTTTTGGGTAAGTCTCTACCCGCTTTGCATATCTGGATCCTGCAATTTTTGCCCATTCTTCTTGGCAAAATTGCTCAAGCTCTGTCAAGTTGGATGGGGACCGTTGGTGAACAGCAATTTTCAAGTCTTGCCACAGATTCTCAATCGGATTGAGGTCTGGGCTTTGACTGGGCCATTCTAAGACATTCAGGTTCTTGTTTTTAAACCACTCCAGTGTAGCTTTGGCTGTGTGTTTATGGTCATTGTCCTGCTGGAAGGTGAACCTCCGCCCCAGTTCCAGGTCTCTTGCAGACTGAAACAGGTTTTCCTCTAGAATTTCCCTGTATTTGGCTCCATCCATCTTGCCCTCAATCCTGATCAGTTTCCCAGTCCCTGCCGATGAAAAGCATCCACATAACATGATGCTGCCACCACCATGCTTCACAGTGGGGATGGTGTTCTCAGGGTGATGAGCAGTGTTGGCTTTGCGTCACACATAGCGTTTTGCGCTAAGGCCAAAAAGTTCAATTTTGGTCTCATCAGACCAGAGAACCTTTTTCCACATGTTTGCTGTGTCTCCCACATGCCTTTTGGCAAAATCCAAATGGAATTTTATATGTTTTTTTTTCAGCAATGGCTTTCTTCTCGCCACTCTTCCATAAAGCCCAGCTTTGTGGAGCGTCCGGGTTATAGTTGTCCCATGGACGGTTTCTCCCATCTCAGCTGTGGATCTCTCTAGCTCCTTCAGAGTTACCATTGGCCTCTTGGTTGCTTCTTTGACTAATGCCCGCCTTACCTGGTCACTGAGTTTTGGTGGACGGCCTTCTCTAGGCAGAGTCACGGCTGTGCCATATTCTTTCCATTTTTTTAAATAATGGATTTAACGGTGTTCCGGGGGATGTTCAAAGTTTGGGATATTTTTTATAACCCAACCCTGATTGGTGCTTCTCCAGAACTTTATCCCGGACTTGTTTTGATAGCTCCTTGGTCTTCACAATGCTGTTTGTTTAGATATGCTCTCTAACAAACTCTGGGGCCTTCCAGAAACAGGTGTATTTAATCTGAGATCATGCGACACTTTAATTGCACACAGGTGGACTCCATTCAACTAATTATGTGACTTCTGAAGGCAATTGGTTGCACCAGAGCTTATTTAGGGGGGTCACAGCAAAGGGGCTGAATACTTATGCAATCAAGACTTTTCAGTTATTTATTTGTAAATAACTTTGAAAAATATGTAGATTTTGTTCCCCACTTCAACATTGTGGAGTATTTTGTGTAGATCAGTGACAAAAAATCCTAATTAAATCAATTTTAATTCCAGGTTGTAACACTACAAAATGTGGAAAAGTCCAAGGTGGGTGAATACTTATGCAAGGCATTTATATACAGTATATATATAATGTACTGCATTCTTCTTTTGCACCAATTGTGTTATAAAAGTACTCACATATAAAGTATATTATGTAGTTATTATTATTTTTATATGATTATGAGTACTTCAATCAGGACAATCCTTGCAATTAAAAATCTTAAAATGGATTAGACTATACAAACAGCTGACAAAAGCCTTTATCACAGCATTTTGACTTGCTTGGTTTGGGTGCTCAGCCTTACCGACACTGAGATAAGCAAATAAGGAGGCAGTTTGCCAAAAATGAGGTGGAGGTTGGGGAGGAGATAAACTCAAAAGCACAGCACTGGTTGTCTTGATTGCTTTTGGTAACTGACACAGATTGAAAGTTGACATACTGCAAATCTGGAATTTACCTCATTAGATTTATCAGATATTCCTGTCAATCAAATTATCATATTTCCAGGTGTATTTAAAGTTTCCTGCCTAAACTTTTGCATAGATTTACATTCATTTACTTTCATTCATATATTACTTAACGTATTCTTAAATAAAAATACATTAAATGGTGTTTTTAATCATCCGTTTATTTAAATGTTATACAAACTATTTTGTTGTGTATCATTACCATAGAAAATATGCATGATACATTACGTTGTACATCGGTGTATCAAATTTTAATTATTTTTGATAATGTCTTTTTAAGGGGTAACTGCCCATTGAGTTAGATTGCAAGAATTTATTTATTTATTTATTTATTTTTTTCTCAAATGTTTTTTAAGGTTATATTTTGAACTGGTTCACTTAGACTGCTTGAAATGTATGTCACTGTTTAAAGAGATTTTCAATATTCTGAAGTTCGTTTTAGAGAGTGTTAGACAATGAAAAACTGAATATATTCAGCCTGGAACAAAGAAGAGGGGACATGATTGAAGTCTTTAAAATGCTAAAAGGAGTCGATATAGTTATCCCTAGCCAATACAATGCAGCACAGAAACCAGGACCAGAGGATACAGTTGGAAATTAAGTGGAGATAGACTTAGGACAAAGGGGAACGAGACACCTCTTCACACAGAGGGGTGAGGGTATGGAATGGGTATTTTAATGATGTTGTTGAGGCAGAATCAATTGGAGCCAACTTGACAAAGTTCTGAGATCAATGAGCTACTAGGAAGTGGATGAGCTTAGATGGGCCGACTTGAGGTTTATAAATGTATATTTAACAGTCTAATGTAGTTCCATATTTAAAAATGGATTATTATTTAATAAATCCAAAAATGTAATTTGAACACAGAATATTTAAAAACGAAATGTTTTCTTCTAAGAGTTATTAAGAACTTTTTAAATAACACAAATCCATTACAGTCGAACTTCAAGCCATTTTAGTGATCCAAAAATAGTTAAGCAGCTATAAAATCGTTCTGTTTCTGTCAGCTTTACACATTAATCCAGTGTGTGAATTATGTGTGTATTGATTGCAAGGTCAAAGAAGAAGATGTTCAAGAACAGATGTGATAAATGGATCCCAAGTTAAAGTCAAACTCACATGCTTATAAAATTGATCATTTCCTCAGTATTATTTTAAAATCAATATACATTTTATGTGATGTCCAGTAACATCCTAATGAATGTGGACGGCCTATATATTGACAGTATAAAATATAGGCATAAAACACAGACTATGCATTTTTGTTCCAGAGCCGAGAATGTATAATAACCATGCTATTGATTGCTTTATATCTTCTTTAGCCATTGAGTTACAAAATAAGCTCAGTTCAGTTGCCAGTTGTATATTATACTCTGCTTTCCTGTATTGATTTCAAACACATTAAAAAGCATCAGACTCCCAGATGTTGCAATGCATTATAAAGCACAATCGGAAAAGCAGTAATCTTTTCCAGTTGTGTTTGTACGATATATCTTTTACTTTTTTTTGGTTTAATTTCAAGAAGCTAATTATTCCTAAATAGAATAGATACATTGATTGATTTTAGTGAAGGAGTCCTGTGTAGTTGGCAGAGAAGAAAAGGCTTCCTTACAATGGCTGATACAAATTAGTCACATCTTGGCTGATGCATACCCTTGCCTGACCAAGGCTTTGAGAAGGCGTTATTGTCATCAATTTTCCTCATCAATTGAGAGAAATGTTTTTGGAATATCGTCTATGTTCGGGAATCTTTATATGAGGTTAATTATGCACTTTAAAATAACCCTATGTAATTTTAAATGCTTTAGCTTTAAAGGTCTTGTTTATAACATTGCTCTCCTCTCACCAACATAAAATAGAAGGAGTCTGCCTTTAACCTGAGATATCTCTGGTGTATGAAGTTTCTGTGTCACTTTATTTAATTGACATGATTCTGAGCAATACATCTTGAAACCAAAGGCAATATTTGTTATTTCATTATTTCACTATTTATAATTTTTTACCATTTTTTTGTCAAATAAATGACAAAAACAGCAATCAAAAATCAGCATTTAAAGACAAGACCTAACATAACATACAGCTGCAAAGTAAATCTATAAAGACAAAACGATCCATACATTCTAATTGATTAATTGTATGTTGAGGGGGTGAAATTCCGGGGAAAAAAATAATTCTGAGAAATGCGGAGTTGACAACATCTTTGGCAGAAAGGTGGGATTAGTCCTGCAGATTATTTTGTCTTTGAGAAGCTGCACATTGGGGTGGTCCATGACCAGGGCTTGAAGTTCTTATCCTTGTTGCTGATGCTGTGCCCTGTTTAACAAGACGTATAAGGCAGGATTCTTACTGTTTGGCTGTCCTAGAGATTTAGGTTATTTCTCTCACTCTCACTTTCCATGGTAGCCTCTGGCTGGACAGAGAACAAGGGTGTATAGACTTTACCATGCTTTCACTATGCTTTATTACACATTGCTATGCTTTTACGGTGGTGCACTTTTATCAGGGGGTTCTTCTAATGCTGTTTATAGTGTTACAGTGGTTTCCTTGATTTGTGTGATAAGCAGTCATATTTTACTGTACTGTAATGCTAGATGCTGGCACACAATTCACCATCTGTTGCATGCACAGGTATATTAAAATGTGGGTGTTGTAAAGCCCAACAATTTCCCTGGAGTTGCCAGTTGGATTGCAATGGAAACAGAAGTGCACAGATGTATTGTGCAAATAGTATGGAAATCTCCTATTAAGATGGAAACAAGACTTTAGTGCCTTGCAGATCTTAATTCTCTCCCCAAGTGGCCGTATGAAGTGTAAACCTCACCTGAACCTTTCCCGTTTTGTTAATGGGAAAACTCTGCCAACAATAACCTTGGGGAGATGAACCACTCAAGCAATGGTTTCAGAGCCTTTGTTGATATCTGTTTTCATTAAGCTGGGATGACTGCCTAAATATGAAGCCTTAGAAAGCCACTAACCCTGCATATGGAAATGTTTTCATAGGATTTTAACAAATAGCTTGAAAACAACAAATGCATGTATCATCGTACGTTCATTATTTAATGGAATTTAATAGAAAAATGATTGTTAATGAATACTGGTCATGAAGACGTCATGCAGCCATCACAAATTATGCTGAAATAATAATTCCGACAGCAATTAAAATGTATGCCACAAAAAATAAACAATCTAACCATGCAACTTAAATTGCTGTAAACCACCCTAAAAAAAACACAATTTAAATACTGAAATACAGGCAAAGGAAACATACGAATATTCAAAACTGTTTTGAAGCAAGTGCAAAATAACTTAATATAATGTTAATGGTCAGCAGCTAAAACGTTTCTTGCTGTTTTTTTACTGTTTCAACTGTTTTATTACTGTCAGAAAGTCTGCCTTTGTGCTTGCTTCAAAATAGGCCTATTGTGTTTTATGTGAGGACTCAGTTAAGTGCTGTCTAGTTGGGGGAAATTCTGAATGATAAACTGCAAAGTAAGTCCAGTGAAAGATGAAACATACAAGCAGTACAAGGCTTTTTAGAGAGGATATTTGTATAACATACCAATATGGAAACAGAATCCCCTAAGCTTGGCTACAATTTAGAACTAGAAAGAAGGGGCTCCCGAGTGGCGCATGCAGTAAAGGCGCTCCACGTGGAGTGCAGGATGTGCCCTATAGTCTGGACGTCGTGAGTTCGAGTCTAGGCTACTCCTTTGCCAACCGAGGATGGGAGCTCCCAGGGGGCAGCGCACAATTGGCCGAGCGCCGCCTGGGGGAGGGAGGGTTAGGTCGGCCAGGGTGTCCTCGGCTCACCGTGCACCAGCAACCCCTGTAGTCTGGCCGGGCGCCTGCGGGCTTGCCTGTAAGCTGCCCGAGTGCTGCATTGTCCTCCGACGCTGTAGCTCTTGGGTGGCTGCATGGTGAATCCGCAGTGTGAAAAAAAGCGGTCGGCTGACGGCACACGTTTCGGAGGACAGCATGTGTTCGTGTTCGTCTTCGCCCTCCTGAATCAGGGCAGGGGTGGTAGCGGTGAGCTGAGCCTACAAATAATTGGCCATTCCAAATTGGGAGAAAATAACAAAAATAATTGGCAAAGACTACATTTTAAAAAGAAAAGAAAAAAAAGAACTAGAACAATACAATTTAAAACAAGGAGGCTGTGTGGTCCAGTGGTTAAAGAAAAGGGCTTATAACCAGGTCCCTGAGCAAGTCACCTAACCTCCTTGTGCTCCGTCTTTAGGGAGAGACGTTGTTGTAAGTGACTCTGCAGCTGATGCATAATTCACACACCCTAGTCTCTATAAGTCACCTTGGATAAAGGCATCTGCTAAATAAACAAATAATAATAATATCCATTTTCATTCTAGAAGTCTCTCTACCACCACTATGACGATGTTCTTCCTTGGGGAACCGATGACTCTTGCCACACCAACTTGGGGGCTTGGCCGCTGTCGGACCTCACTTTTCTGATGGTGGTTCTCCCAAGTGTACTGAACCCAGGAGGCAAGGTCCAGACAGGGAAGTTTTTAAAGCTCCTCCAGTCAAGAGAGAATCAAACCACAATTGTAGGATTTACCCTTGACTTCACATTACAGATTTTTCAAGGTTAGCCCCTCCTCATTTATATCTTGAGTGTTAACCTTTACACCTTTATAGCAAAAAATTGAGAGGTTTTAAAAAACTGTAAAAACAATAGAAATACGGTAGAAATACAATAGAAATACAGGTATATCGTGTAATTCAAGGATTGTATTCATTTTACTGCACTGCTCCATACCCACGCGACTTGAGCGTATTTACGCAACATACTTGATTATAAACTCATAAAAGTCCTTTTTAAATGGGCTCCACCATATAGGAACATTCGAAACTGATATCATGCTTAGAAAGAATCTAAGGTTCAAAACATTTAAAATTTAAACTGAAGCATATTAAGCACCCTATAGCCTCGAGATCGCAGGTTCGAATCCAAACTATGTTACAGCCGACTGTGACCGGGGGTTCACAGGGGGCGGCGCACGACTGGCCGAGCACTGCCCGGGTAGGGAGGGCTTAGGTCAGCAGGAGAATCCACGGTTCACCAGCGACCCCTGTGGCCGATAGGGCGCCTGTGGTTCTGCAGTGGAGTTGCCAGATCTGTGTTGTCCTCCGGCACTATAGGTTAGTGGCCTCGCTGTGGATCCGCAGTGGGAAAAATGACGGATTGACAGGAGCACGTTTCGGAGGACGCGTGTTCCAGCCTCCGTTTCTGCATTATATAATTGGGGCGATAAACCAGGGTAAAAAAAATTGACGATGACTAAATAAAAAAAAAAAAAACATTTTAGAGGATGCAATTCTTGGAAAAGTAATAATCTTTCATTAACAAGAGAAATACATCTTTCAAGTGGACAGACATGAGTAACATTACCATCTTACAGTAAGCTACTTTATAAATCATTTTTAGGTCACTAGTCTTGGAGTGCCAACATTAAACTTTAGCTCTTAAGTACTTGTAAGAGTGTAGCGTGTGTAGTAGTCCGGAATCACAAGATCAGAGAGATGCATTTAAGGGAACACAAGTTCCCATTTAAGGGAAGCACATATTAAATATGTTAAATGTTTATGAGAATTCAATTTAATTGTGGTTGAACTGAGGCTCAATTTGGCAATGTGAAAAACAGTTATAGTTAAATTAATATCAGCTGTGATGGCATGGTACTAGAATATCAAAAAGGCTCTATTTACAAAACCTTAAGGACTATTTTAAGGAATGTTTTTGAAGTGTTAATTCAGCTTTATAAATGAGAATCGACTAATAATAGACTGGTTTCATAACTTGCAAATGATGACTTAATTAATCTAATGCTTTAAAAGAACAGTGTTAATTACATAATATTCAAGTTTTGTGAATAGGCCCTGTTATATCAAAGTGTCCATCAGTAACCTAAAATGTCACACAAATATGAAAGCCATTTTAGATGGCCATTTTTCAATATGAAGGTCACCAACACATACAGTATAGTGTTTATAGTGTATAACGCGCCGAATATATACCCAGTGCCACAAAAGGTTAATTCTTCTTGTACAATACCCACAATCAGCCTTAGCCTAAAGAATCATAAAATAAAGTTGTGAACTGAATAAATATCTCAAAGCCTTTTGTTTTATCTTCCGAAATGTGGTACCCAAAAGGGTAATGGATGAAAAATAATCTAATAATCCTTAAACTCAAACAAGTGGGAATCAAAGGTTGATATGACTAGAAAAACAATTAGTTGTTCCAGAACCGTATCTTTATGACACTTCAATGATCCCAGTGATTTAGCAGAAATGTGGCTTAGCAACCAGTTCTATAAACCCACCAATCTGTTTCTACGCAGTGCTTAGTTTGAAATAGTTACTGGGATTTCATTTTGTTGTATCCCTTTTAGGACCAAGTCTCTCCAAACCCTTCTATTTTCAGGATGAAATAGGTCCGTTCTGTCAACCTAACACATATCCTTTATCCCTGGGATAAATCTAGCAGCTCTTCTCTGAGCTCCTTTTTAGTGTGGAGACCAAAACGGTGTATCCTGTCAGCCTCTGCCGTAGTATCTGTAATCATATTGGCTGTGCTGTAGCTGGGGTCACATAAACAATTCTGCAAATTGAATTCTGATTGGTTACCTCTGTTCAGAAAAACTAAATGTCAGTAGAGACATTTATCTTACATTACGTTTATTTGTGTAGTATCCACAATCAATCAATACAAATAAAATGTCATACAATATCATCTGACACCTGCATATACTGCACCACAGAAAGTCAATAGGCATTGTCTGAAGCAGCATTAAGTGTAAGTGCAGACCATTTCTGGGTTAAAGCAGTGGTGCCAATCATATGCCAGGCATCTTAAAATAATCATGTATTCTGCTAGGTTTACCTTAAAGAGTAAGTAGCGGGGTTCCGAAAAATATAGCGTTATACATCCCCACGTGTTGCTACAACTGTTTAAATAACGTAATTTTTTTTTCCATTGTTAATATCCTCACATCTTTTTACACTTATAACTTTAAACTCTGTTTCAAAGCTATTTTCAAAATGTCCGATCTAGTGCACTGGGGTTTGAGATCTGTTCTCTAAATCACTGCAGGAAGGGTGATTAAAAAACAAAACAAAAACCATAAACAAGTGCTCTGGCTTTTCTGTTCCGTACCACATCATGGATCGAGGAGGCTGTGTGGTCCAGTGGTTAAAGAAAAGGGCTTGTAACCAGGAGGTCCCTGGTTCAAATCCCACCTTAGCCACTGACTCATTGTGTGACCCTGAGCAAGTCACTTAACCTCCTTGCTCTGTCTTTCGGGTGAGACATAATTGTAAGTGACTCTGCAGCGGATGCATAGTTCACACACCCTAGTCTCTGTAAGTCACCTTGGTTAAGGCGTCTGCTAAATAAACAAATAATAATCGTTATTGCTGTGTTATCTGTTTGACAATGTGGGCAATCCTTACACTGTCATCAGTGCACTAGAGTGGACATTTTGAAAATAGCTTTGAAACACAGTTTAAAGTCATAAGTGTAAAAAGTTGTCAGGATGTATAATGCTATACTTTTTGTAACCCTGCTACTTACTCTTTAAATAGCATTCTAAACTACAGCATATCATAAAAATGAAATGTTATTTCATATGAAAAAAGTATAACAAATCCATATAGTGCGAGTTAAACAGCTAGACACTAGCAGGACGTTGATGAATAGAAACTTGCTTTAAATTCTATCTAGGAACTAGAGATTATAATTTGTCCATGGTTGCATTGATTTAGTCGGAATATAAGAAAGTTTACAAACGCGTGGCGGCCATTTGGCCAATCTATGCTTGTCCAGTTCCTAGTAGCTGATTCTTGGAAATCATCCAAATAACAGAATGGGTCTTCTCTGGAACATACTGTCATTCCATTTGGACACATCTTTACCTTTAATGTTACCTATGTATTGTTTGTGAGCACATTCCATCTTTATTATGTCTGAAGACTTGATGGTTATAAAAATAACATGGTGTTTGTATAGAGCATTATGCACTTACATGAATTGACTTGGTAAGCCATAATCCAACGCTGGTTTTGTTATACAACATTCCAGGTTACAGCCTAATCCCTTTTTAAATAACTGTAGTAGCTTATGGCTTCCTGAATAGAGATTGTAAAATTTTATTAAGAGGGATTAGGAATGCCCCTCTTTATTTAAAAGCTTGGGGTTGTTCAGTTCAGGGACTTTATTAGTGCATAGTGCTGTTTGCGTGGGTTACATAAACATTGACACTGCACTTATGTTGAAACACTGAAAAGAGTCTGACATCTAAGAAAAAAAAAAATTAGGTCATAACCATAATAAAAACATTGAGAAAAGTTCTGAACGAGAGGAGGCCGTTCAGCTCATACTATTTTTTAGTAGTTGATTGGTCCCTTCATCTAATCATACAGGATTCCAGTGTCAACAGTGGTAACCACTTCCTTACACTCACCCCTGTTTGTGTAGAATAGCCTCTCCAACCAAGGTGTTCTGTCCCATGTCTCTTTCATTCAATTTTCAACTGTGCCTTCGTATTGTGCTGTGCTTAAAATAGTGACGACAGGTTAACTTTGCTAGTGTAGAAGAATGTGGAATAATGTAAGCTTGGCTGGCAAGACCTGTGGACAATGGAACAGAAGAGGATCCGTTTCCTAATCAGGTCCACACAGGATATTCTTCCATCACCACAGAACCTGAATTTGTAGGTAGGAGAGAACCCTGCATGTTCTATGTGTACATATATTTTTTTTAAATACACCCATCCCTCTTGCAGTCGGAAAGGGCTACCTCACACATGTCCTGTCAAATCGTGTCCATCAATCTCCCTACCAAGATCCTTGGCAGATCCCATGCTGTGTTTGTGTGGGAAAGATTATGCAGAAAAAAGGTATTGCATGCTGCATAAGTTCGACCGACAGCTCCCCGTAATACCTGTCAGTTTTTTCGGAGCTAGAAAGAGGCTGAGTCATGCTTGTACAGACTGCTGAAGAGAACAGAAACCTGCATACCTGCTTGTACCTAAAAAAATCCTGTCTTTCCAAACCAAACTAAAAATAAAAATATATATAATTTACACAAGCATGTTTCCAATGAAATGTTTATCTGTTCCCCTTTTTAGTGATGTCCTTTAAGTTTATAAGTTTATTGATCTTTCATTGGAAAATAAACAGAATTTCTGTCCTGGATCCTATTACCTTCCTAGCTTGTCCTATCAACGCAATTCTGCAGAAGTTCCCTTGCCGCCAGCAATGCTGCATCAGCTTATTGCTCACACCGATTGGCTCATTAGTCTGTATTAATGTAGTCAACCAGCAATATGTGCAAACTGAGCAGCTTTGCACCGCCTGCAAGGTGAGCCAGCAGTGTGCTAAGTGGACTGATGGTCGCAGGTACTTTAATGTTCAGATCCCATGCATAATTGATGTAAATACAGTATATCACCAGGAACACCAAATTATTCAAACCTTCACCTTTGACTGCCTGCTCACTGTTGGCAATGCACAGTGCTCTTGTAATTCCACAGAGATTCAGTGAGGCAGAACACTTGCAAATAAAAATCAAACGTCAATGGTAGCTTTACAACAGCCATGCAAACTGGTTTTCTTAGAAACATGATACATAAAAATACTAGATTTAAGCAGATTTGTAAAATGCTTCAGGTTGTTTCAGTCAATCAGTGCACAAACCATAGCAATTCATTAATATGTAGTACTGTTAACTTGTAGGTATAGCCATGCAGTCACACCTTTAGTCCTGGGAGACGACTGAATTATAAATTAAAGTACTGCCACAAATCGGTGCAAATGCAGCATGCCTAGGTTTCAGGGCGGCTGCCTTCAAACCAATTATTGTACCAGCACTGTTGAGGACACATTAAAGTAAATCTTAGTTACTATTTTTTAGATCACCACAGAGACCAGGACCAGAGGGCACAGCTGGAAACTGCGGGGTGACTCAGGTCAGAGGGTTTTTATAAAAACAGTGGCGGAAGTATGGATCCTGCTGAACTGATTAGAAACTGTGTAAAACTGCAAGACCATGTTAAGTTGACAATATTTGTTTGCTCGTTCAGTATATCAATCTATCTATTTTATCGATATAACAGAAATCTTGAACCAAGGTTAGGGTCTGTGAAATTAAATGTAACTGTCACCCTTTCTTCTTTTTTTGTGTTTTGGTGTTAATTATTAACTTTCACAAATATTGATCATTTCATTGAAATGTAAGTCTGTATACTGGTTCTCTAATGGTCACCTTATTCACGTTGTCCGCTCAAACCTGCTCTGTTAATGTAGTGTGTTTCTTCAATAGCATCTGTCATCAGAATAAGCCATCATATTTTCTCAAAACAGTTTTACGTAATGTATAGGGCCTAATACTCAGACCACACAAACAAAAACATGTTGGTATTTAGGGAGCAGCGTAATATGATCTGTCTCCATATTGATCAATTACATTTAGCCCACTGTCTTTACTAGATCTGGATAACGCCTTTTAGAAAACACTGGCATCAAAAGTCAGCGCATCATGTCCAAGAATCAAGAAACTGGGAAACACAGGGTTAAAAAGGAAGCCATTTCTGCTGATTGGTAAAACCGAACAGCTAATTAATTTCACTGCTTCATTTGACAGAGATCACTCTTAAGGGCAATGTATTTCAATGAAAATGTATTTAAAACAATTATTATCAGCCAGGAGTATCAGTTCTGTATTTTTTTTTTTAACACAGCACATCCAAAACAGGAGCTTTCTAAATTTAACAAAGTATATATGCATGTATAAACAAGTTATGCAATAATTTAATTGAATATGAAATGATGCTGAACATTTTAACTACTATCATTGTGCCTCATTTGTCAACAAAAAAGCTTTTTTTTTTTTTTTTTGACGTGTACATTTGGTAAATGGAGTCCTGGTTCATCAAGTGATTAAAATTAAACAGCGACATTTTCATAGCATCTACACTTTTTTTAGAAATGGCTGAAATACAGGCAAAGCCTTTTAACATCACTTCAACATTACCAAGGATAAATACTGACACAGTGTTTTACAAGTAGATCATCAATAACCTATACAGAAGACCAAAGAAGCATTAAACCAAGAATATTTATTTTACTCTGTGTAAAACTTTGCGTACTGTATGCTATAGTACTTTGCACTAAATAGTCGTTTACGTAATTTGACCATTTTGAAAGCCAAATAAGCACTAGAAGTGGGTAAATTACAGTTCCTTTAAAACAGAGATGAATACACTTGCTTATCTGTCACCAGCCCAGCAGTGCAGAGCCCTGCATGTGGAATATTTACTGTATATTCAATTGCTTAGGGTTACAACTCAATCCCAAAATGGATAGATGTCTACTGCATCAAACCCTTTACCCACATCGTTATGTTTCAGCATTGAGCTCCTGAATCTAAACTTGGCAGCATCAGTGGGAATTGCCTGCAGTAACGTTTCACAACACTTTGATAGAATCCTTTAAGACAGACCGCACCATGCTTCATACAGACAAACACAAGCATGAAATCATATTTGTTTCTAAGGTTAATCATAAAGTGCTTGAAAGATTAAGATTAGTATCCTGGATTTAGCACAGTGTATACTTTTTGTATTTAAAGACCAGTATCAAGTCCATTCAAGTTAAAACACTACCTGTAAGATGTATTGGACCTTGCTGTGCTGTTTCCTATCTTCCTGGATCACTTTAACATTACTACCTGCTTTTAACAACTCTGATCTGTCCCAGAGCTTGGTGGTATATTTACTGTAAATTTTTGGCTGCAGTCCCGGAATTAGTGTCTTCATTATTTTTGGCCACGATAAAAGTCAGTTGATGCAACTATCATTACTCGAGAGTTCCCCCCCAAGCTAACTGTCATAGACAGTAACTGACTCGGTTGCTAGGATACCATCTCAATGGTGTCACATGCAGCAGTATGATCTGTGATGAATGAACTCAATAGCCTGTCAGTTTTAGATATGTTTTATTTTTGAATTTTAGACACCATTAAAGCGTCATCTTAAAATGTTCATAAAAAGGCTACTGCATCTGTAATTGTATACAGAAAATGAAATAACAAGATCACTGGCTGTAAGCTGAGGTCAGAACCAGTCTTTGGTTCTCACCTCGTACCCTGTTCCTAACCAGTCATTCTGAACTGTCAATACGGCATTTTGCATAGGCTATTTATTCATTCATTCATTCATTCTTTTTTTATGTTACGGTATATAAAAATAGACTTACAAGCCCATGTTTGAATTTTTAAGTAAATAATTTGCAAATATTTATAACAAACAAGATTCTAAGAACTTATATCGTAACTCATACTCATACTCCTCCACTGAAAAGGTGGCAGTATTTGAAAGACAGGTCTGTTGTGGTAAGAACGTAAAGCTTGATTCCTGAAAACAAAGGTGCTTTTTCTGCACTCTTTTGAAACAGTGATATTTTTGAGTAGCACTTTCATGGCTGGAATTTAATTTCCTAAATTGAAAATACAGGAATGATTCCCTCACGTAACTCAGCAGGAGGCGGGTCTCTCCAAAATGGGAAAATTGAAAAATACAGCACAAAATCTTTTTTAGGTTACTGAAAAAGAATGCATGTACAACACTATGAAGGTTAAATTATGACACTAGGTTTTTAACTGTCTCTACAAACAACCAGTCAAGTCTCTAAGGCTTTAGTTTCTTAGGGGTAATTGTTCAATTTATAAAAAGCATCGAGAAGTTCAGTTCTTCTAGCCACAACTCAGCAACACACACCTTTAATACCAGCCTAGACCCCTTGAGTGTCTAATTCCCCACGTTCTACCCTTGCACTTCCATATCTGTCCTCTGGGTGGCTTGCCAGCAGTGGCCCTGGAGGCATGGAGCTAGAAATTTCCTATTGTGTACCGTCAGCTACTGGGGACATCTGCTGGCACAATACCCCTTTACTTTCCAAACCTGGGTCTCCTGTCTCTTTGTTTCTGGAACCACAGTGTAAATTCCTGCAAGTTCTGCTTGTGTAATTCACCTGTAACTTTTTAATAGGCACATTTCCTTTTGAATTTAGCACACAATACATGTCATCCTTTCCTTCTCCGACCTTGGGTTATGTAAACCACAGTACAGATTTCTGAAGGATTTGCTCTTACACTCCTCTTTCATCATCAACCATTGATAGTTTCCAGTACAGAGTCCTTTCAAAATGGGGTAGGTACTTTCTCAAATGTACCCCTTTCAGCTTCAATTATCAGTTCCAGTTATGTTCTTATTTCAAACAGTCTGTGACGGAGTGTGGTAAACTGAAGACTGAACCGGTAAACAGGACCCTGAATTGATCTGAAAGCGGGTCTTTGTTTCCATGTCACGGTACAAAACGAACTGAAGCATAGCCACAGCTGGACCTAAGGTCATGTACTAGCCTACAGAAGAATTGCAATGAGAACACTTCTTCAAGCTACATAACTTTTCAATTGCAACACATTCTGAATTGAGTTACGTCTGGTCAACGCTACTGTTTCCAGTAGATAATGCTGCAAGACTATTGGAAATCAACAAGCTGATCTCCATTTAAAAATAACGCAATACAAGCAAAGTACTGTCTTCTTTCGTTTGAACTTCAGATCCAGAGAGAAAAGAAGCTGCCGTGTTCATCACCAAAGAAGATTGACTTGAAAATCGACATATCAAATATTAAATATTTTATGATTTGAGAAATTAACTGTAGCTAATCAAGTTAGTGGATAAATTGTTCTAGGAATAGAATATAACTTCCTGTTTTAGAGTGTGTAAGAAATGTATTTTGTTTTTTGAAATGTGCAACTCAAAGGAATTACCTCATAAATGCAGAGAATTTGATCATGGCCCCATTTCCGAGTTCATTTGAATATATAATCAATTGATATTGATAACATATTGTTTAGTTTGGTAGATCACGTCTAAACTAAATTTAACACGGTAAAACAAATTTGATAAATTAGTTATTGGAATGTTGGATTCCGTTCTGAATGGGAAGTTGAATTAATACTCATGCATTTGATATGAAACATGATCAGTTACAACGAGAAATAAGTATTGAAAATACTGATGCAAACTATACACTTTGTGTGATCAGCCATAATTAATATTAATATATTAACCATGTATGCAAGCAATGTTGTGGTCATTGTAATCATTTGACTAAGAAATCAATGAACTGTATACTATTGATGCATATCTCTAACCAATCGTCTTTCCTTTCTGTAATATTAGATTATTTATGCACCCTTTTTAGTCTTAAATAAAATATTGTTTTATATTTCTGACATGCAGGGCCGGATTTAACGAGAGAGATAACGAGAGTGAGAGATAGAGCACGAGAGAGAGTCTAACAGAAAAAAAATTGAAAAACTTAGCGGTGCAGCGAAACTAAAAAAGAAAACAAAAGGAAAAGCAAGCTAGTGAAAAATGCTTGCTGGAAAAAATTCTGAGACTATCAAATTTCGGTTTTAAATCTGTAAAACTGAAATAACTGAACTATAAAAATGAAGTAACGACAACAACAAATGAACCTGAACAACTGGGGTCAACGAGAGTTTTGGCGGTGCTACCGTTCCATATAACCAGCCTGAAGAATTAGAAAGTAGTGCAGAACAAGGCGTCGAACCCAGTCTGCACACATCTCCAATTAACAATCAAGGTAGCTCCAATCTGCCTTTCACTTTAACCCACAGATTCTGGAGAGATTTGACAAAACTGGTAAATCCATTCAAGCAGAAAACATCAAACTGTCAGTGGTAGTTGAATTACTTGAATCTCTGAAAACATTTCTGGATGAGATTCGTGATCATTTTGATGATTTTGAAAACTGTGCAATGGAAACTGCAGTGCTGAAGAAATATCGAGACGAAGAGCGACGGCAGAGATGACCACCCGGTGCTCTGCAGGATCACGATTGCCCCGGTGTAACTAAAGTTTTACTACAGGGCAGAGACAGATTTCGTGTCCATATTTTCCTAAAGATTCTGGATACTCTTTCAACAGATTGCTTGCACTTGTTTGGCTTCCTTACCGACTTTCAGAACATGTCAGAATATGACATCAAAAACAAAGCTGCTACACTCATGCAAACCTATCCTTCAGATCTGGATGAATATCAGAAATGCTCCAGTTTACTAAATTTGTTTCTGGCAAGGACAAGAGAACAGCATTTGGCCACCTTCAATTTATCCTGAATTCTCAAGTAATTTCCACGTTTCTGAATGTCACCACTGCTCTGCGCATTTATCTATCCTTAATGTGCACTAACTGTTCTGGAGAACAATCATTCTCACGCATGGGACTCATTAAAAATGAACTGAGAGCCACCATGAACCAGGATCGCCTGAACAGCCTTGCCATCATGTCCGCGGAATGTGATATACTCAGAAAACTGGATTTTACTGACATTTAGAAACTTTGCACAGATGAAATCGAGAAGATTAATTTAAACTGTGTATAATTTAATTACTCTGCGATGTAAGGTTTACTTAGAACACCTCAGCCACTGATTCACTGTGTGACCCTGAGCAAGTCACTTAACCTCCTTGTGCTCCGTCTTTCGGGTGAGACGTAGTTGTAAGTGACTCTGCAGCTGATGCATAGTTCACACACCCTAGTCTCTGTAAGTCGCCTTGGATAAAGGCGTCTGCTAAATAAACAAATAATAACAGAGGTGATTAGGAAAATTTAAGTAACATGCTCTTTAGTTTTAAGATAGATTGTGGTATTGAACACTTACTAACATTTAATATTCCTAACATTGTCTTTTAAAGGTTCTTTTATATTAATCCAGTTAATAAAAGTTGTGTATTTAAGTCACTAGATGCTCTGTGTAATGCTAAGTCTTTTACAGCTAATTGTTTCATGAATGTATTGCACGTTTGGTATTCACGTTAAAACAATGGAGTGGTTATTTGAATTTGGTGTCAAAGTCAGATTGTCCTTCAACATTGTCTTTTACATTGTTAAAGCAGTATTAATGGGGGGTGGGTCTGCTCTGGTTCCTTGTCCAGTGGCCCATGATACCAAAATCCGGCCCTGCTGACACGTTGTGTAAATGTCGATTATTGTCAAGGGAAGTCCTACATGATCCCAAACTTAAATAAGGTATATCATTGCATTTGTATTATAGAAGATGTGGATAAAGGAATCTTGAGAAATGACAAATGTATATTGTGATGTGACAATACTGTGATGTTAAAACACGTTTGTTTAAAGTTTAAATTAAGTTACATTTTATTTTCAGGCTTGTGAATTGGTTTAACCCAGGGGAAGAGAAACAGGTCTAGAAAGGTATAAATAGCTAGCAGTAGCTTATTTGGGGGTTGGCTGGATATAGTGGTGAGAGTTTTGAGTAGCAGTGAACTTCAAATGCTGTATAAGCAAATAAAGAAAAGTATAGTGAGTGTATTGAGTACTGAGGCATAGCGCCTTGTTTATTGCTTTTTTCATATATACGACCATCTTATTGGCTAATTGGGATTTACTTGTTTTGATCTGCCCTACTCCTGCTACACCACTTGATCACATACCTTTACACAGTCAAACACCTGCCACCAGTCAGAAATCCAGTCCAATGATCTACTGTTTGCTGTTTCTTCTTCCTCCCATTTGCATTTCATCTACGCAGCCTTTTCAAACCACAATTTTCTTTTCACCAGCAAAACATTTTTCCGAACACTTTCACAGTCCAAAATGTATTTCTTTTTACGCCAACAGATTCTGCAAGGTAAAGACATTCGTTTAATATTTCATATTCAAATGGTGTTTTTTCCCCCCTCATATTTCATAGAGAATGAATGAAATTGATTTGTGTACATACTGCTTTCTGCTAATACTGCTTCAAGTTGCACCAGTGAAATCAACAGGTCTATTGGGGAGCGCTGGGTATGGATAAGTGCTGTAATATTGCTGGTGCAACTTGAAGCAATGGGGAATGGAAGGGTGAGACCTGTAGTCACTAAAATCCAGGCTTTGGTTGATGCAGCGATCCCCAAAACCAAGACTCAGGTGAGGTCACTGCTGGGATTAGCCGGTTATTACCGCCGCTTTATTTCCCTGAGTATGCCACAGTGGTTAACCCTTTAGTTGACCTCACCAAAAAGAATGCTCCAAATTTAATTAAGTGGTCAGCTGAGTGTCAGGGGGCGTTTGATACTATTAAGCATAGACTTTGCCACTCCCCCACTGACCCCCACTCTTATCACACCAGATTTTACCAAAAGATTCATCCTCCACACTGACGCCTCGGATGTGGGTTTGGGTGCTGTCTTGTCTCAAAAGGTAGATGAAGTAGAACACCCGATACTGTACATCAGTGAAAAAATGCTACCTCGGGAAGGCAACGACTCCGTAGTCAAAAAGGAGTGTTTGGCCAGTAAATGGGCTACTCACTCTTTACGATACTACCTGCTGGGACACTCATTTTATCTTGTCACAGACAACGCCCCACTCAAGTGGTTAAACACAATGAAGGACAGCAATGCCCGGATAACTCGGTGGTATCTGGCGTTGCAGCCCTTCATGTACCATATGGTACACCATGCAGGGAAAGACCATCAAAATGCGGATTATTTTTCCCGGGACGGGGGAGTAATGGGAAAGATAGATTCAGCCACGTGTTCCTTTGGCTCCACTCTGAGCGGTGGGATATGCGATGGAAATATAATGAGTTCTGGTTGTAAATCTCCCTCTGCACCACAGCACTTGTTTTTTCACCAATAGCATGTAATATATTGTACTTCACCACAAGCACTGAGAGCAGTCACTTTGGACCTGTGATCGTGTGTCTATTTGTGTGTGTTTTGTACCGTGTTTATTGTTTGTGGGACTGCAACCCTTTTTTCATTACTGTGCAATACACATTGCTGTGTATTGCCAGCTCATTATTGTTTTCTGGCTGGTCATCAGACAATTGGATTTCTAATCATTAAAACCCTCATTTCACCCGTACTTTGTTGTCTGTTTGTTATTTGGAATCACTGCATCCGCACTGCACCTGCTATACACCTGCTACTAATTACCACTTTGCCACCACAATATATACAAAATAAATATAAAGGAAAATACAAAAAGATATATAAAAAGGAATTTACAAATTAAGGTAGAATAGTGGGTTTTGAGCAGGCCTGAGGATAATAAGTAGCTGGTTCCACCACAGGGGGAGAAGAGAAGGAGTGAGCACGGGAAGGAGGAGAGTGAAGAGAAGGCATAACAAGTCAGCCAGTAGAGGATGAGTGGAGAGGGTGAGAGGGAAGAGAAGGAGACACAAGGGATTGGAGATAGGAATGGGCAGTATGATGGTGTCATGGATAGCTCATGCGGTGACGTCAGACCTGGAAGCCAGACACACAGGACTGGTGAGTGAAGCACGGATGCATGAGTTTTAATTCTAAAAAAAAAGGTTTAAACACAAAACAAAACTACAAACTAGATGGTCAAACTAGACAGACACACAAAGCTGTGGATGAACCCCAAACAAGTATCGTGTGGGTCCTCCCGCACGAGTACCAATTATTTCTCTCTCTCTCTCTCTCTCTCTCTCTCTCTATCTGGGGTTTCTGTGACAGTTTACATAAACCCTAGTTGGAATTATGTTCCTGTAACTCACTGAAGCCCATCTATTATTCTCTCTCTCTCTCTCTCTCTCTCTCTCTCTCTCTCTCTCTCTCTCTCTCCACTGCGGACACCCAACCCAGAGTGAGAAATTTGTGCTGCTTTTATCTACAGCTATGCCAGAACTCGATTGCTAACTAATCATTCCCAAAGAGGAAAGCAGCACGAGCAGAAAGGAGAGCGATAGTTAGATGGAGTTACAGAAGGGAGGACGGTTTAAGATCGCACAGACTTAAATAATAGAAAATAATATCTTGACTAATGGTGATGTGTGTGTGTGGCAAAGTGGTTTGCAGTGCACAGGTGTAGTGGTGATGTGATTGTGAAACAGAAGACAACAAAGATCACTATCCAAACAAGTTTTATTTTATAATCCTGGTCTGGCGACCACAAAGAATAATCCCAGGCAATACACAGCTCCGGATTGTGTTAGCCGTCTAATAACAAAAAACAAGAAGATTTTAGACACGGCAAACAAACAAAACACTCACGATAAATTCACGGTACTCCTTCCAGTTCAGCTTAACCATAATAAAGGAACAGATCACCTCATCCCCTTTTGTACCGTCAGTCACACCACCTTGGTTAGCGAGTGCAACTGTTTCTCCTCCAATCCACGGTGACTTGGTGTACCGTAGCTCCGCCCCCTTTCTAGATATCTGACTCCCACCTAACCCTAGGAATGAATTGTCAGGCCATCCAGTCCAGGGCACTCTGTTCCCATTTACACAACACCCTCACCGGTTGGGAAGGAGCTTATAACCAAGATTCATTCTTTCTCTGTCACATAGTGCTTTTTAATAATTTGTCTCTGTCAATTGATTTAACATTATTCTATGAGGCAGATAAAAACAGAAAAACAACCAACAATCACACTTTAAGCATCATGATGTTTTGGTTTTATTATGCTGCATTCTGTGGATTTTGTCCTTGTAATATCTGACAATGAATACCCATCAGAGTAAGATGTCTCAGAGTACGAGTATGAATACAAGCAATGGGTCCTCTGCACACTCCTACTTCTCGTTTTATCCCCCCCTTCTGGTGGTAAAAAATATACTATCAATATAATTTTGTACAACTTCACATGGTAGTCACTGGCAAATGCAATGTAGGGAAATGGTTGAGTCTTATTCCCAAAAGAGGATTTAGGGGTCTCATCTAGAAAACTTATTTCAGATACTTGCATCTTACTATAAATATAGGTCAGCACTAAATAAAGATCCACCATTTTCACTTTTTCCACTGCACAGATTTGATAGATTTATCAAAACAGATTTTTTTTTTCAAGTAACAGACGCTGCCTGAGATTACTGCTGTTACACCTGTCATATCAGCAATGTTTCTCTGTAAGAAACAGCAAGTAATTGATGTAGCTACTTTATTGTTACCTCATTTAACATTGTGGGATGTCATATTACTTAATGTCATTAAAATACATAACACATTACATAAGTAGTCAATGTTCCCATATAGAAATGTTACTATCCAGAACTAGATTATAACTGGCATTTAAAAAAGTAATGTAACTTATTATCCCCCATAGGGTATGCATATTGCCTGCAATGATGAAAAGATTGAGGAAAACTGGAAGGTAAAAGTAACATGTTAAATTGTGACCTTTATTAAAGCATTCTCCAGCGTTTGGGATATGGCGTTCTGTTGAGATGCAAGTTGAATATAGTATTATACAGAATACAGGCTGCATTGAACATGTGCATTGAGCAAATAGGTAACATCACAGGGAGTATTTGAAAGGAACATCTGAACACACGCAGATGAGGAATTGTTGATTTACAGGCCTGTTAAAGTCTCATGATACTTGATAGAAATGCAGCTACTGTTCTTTGTTTCTTGCAGTACATCTGCTCATAAATATGGTACGGCACTGGAGTGGAAATGGGTTTTATCTTCTACTAGTGCTCAGTAAATGTTACAATCCTCTGTCCCCATTCTATCAGTTGTTCTATAAAAATCTCTTGACCAAAAGCTGTTTATCACACAGTGCACCTAGTTGCTGCTCAGTGCAGCACACTGCAACTAGCAGTCCATTCTTCAGAACACTGAGACATAACCCCATGTGTATTATCAGCAATACTGGTATTCAGCATACGTCTTGGACTATTCCAAATGCTCAGTTTACATCACTGGACTTTATTGGTTTAGTTATAAGGATATAAACACATCTCTTGGAAAGCATGATCTGTTCAAAATATCGGAGGAGGAATTATTGTAAGGAGCATCAGCTGAAACTATAATTGGCATTCACACGCTTGATCTTTTTATAGTCATGTTTGTGCACGTCTTTTTAAAGTGTGCAATTTCTATCTGCCACCTGTGAGCAAGTATTCAATGTCAGAGTACTTATAGTCCAAAGTTATAGACATTCTACTAACAGATTGCTTAATTAAAGATATATTAGTAGATAATATAAAAAGAGTGTTTTAAGGTTGTAAAAGTGTAAATCAATGTGCATGTGGAATAGTAAATTATATTTGTTAATTATCTATAACACATTGACAGGTGAAATTGAGAAAGAGAAAAACTAGAGAAATGCTCTAATCATACTGTCACAAATCCAGTAAATAAATGAACTGAACAGACGAACAGACTTCCCTCGGCCTTATTGTCACATTTCCTAGGCCCTAAAGTTGGAAACTGTTATAAAAAATATCCTTGGTGAAGTGTAACAGCCAGTGCTGTGTGATGCACTGCTGTTACCGATTCTGTCCCCTGTCGGTGGGATGAGATGAAAGTAAAAAGCTCTATAACCACATCAAGTAGTCTACATCATTTTTGATGAATATATACAGAATCTAAAATAACGTTTTAAAATATAAACATAGACTTGTATATCTTTGCAAAAATAGCTATTATGTATACTGTCTACATGTACGCTTATAAGTCTATAGGGATCTATATGCATGATTCCAACAGTGTTGCAATGTACCTCCATTCTAACTTTAACTAATGCTGCTGATATTTTCCCCAAAGGGTGATTTATGGACTGAATTTCCCAATTGCTACCTCAGGGGCTGATTCTTCAATGCACGACTGCTCAATAGTAGCACTGGGATTCTTGCAAACATTCAATATCCTCCTAAACCCAAACTAGCCAACAGCAGAGGATTAAATACCTGTCTTCACTGATTGACACTTGCCTACAGGATAGCCATACAGAAAACAGCAATACAAGTGTGAGGGGTAAGCCAGCATCTCCCCTTACTGATTGACAAGTAACTGTAACCAGTGAGCTGTTTTCAGTCAAAATGTGATTTGCTGAGAAGGGTCCAATGCAAATCTTTGTTAAAATAATGTCCACGATATCTGGTTTCCCTTTTACTGTGACTGGAGTGTGGATGCTGCAGAATTACAGCTTGCATTCCCTGCATCGCAACTTACTAACAAGTTAGATAATGTGCAGTATCTGCCCTTTATAGTAAAGATATTTGTTGTGCATGGTAACCTAAATCTATATAGACACTGTGTTTGATTTAGTGAGTTACTTAGTCTGAGCAGAAGAAGCACAAACAAAGTTAATTCCTAAGTAAGCTACTTGCATAAAGTGGGTTTGACACTTGTTATTCAATTTACACAAATTCCTTTTGCCACTTTGACACCACTCCCAGAACAAGATGCACTGAGTCGAAAATGAAGTAAACTCAGTCTATTGCTTGAGTGGATGAAGGGGTATTCCCGACAGGCACCATAAGAATTGAAAGTCCCTTCGCTCATTGGTATGAATGAGGATGAGGTAGAAGAACTTGATAGCATGGTATTTTACACATCACCACGGGGGCCTTGGAGTAAATCAATTCTCAAAGCCAGTGCAGAGAGTAGAAATATACACTAGGCACTTCAGGTTGCATACCTTTGGGATTTCAGTGCATAGAATTGATCCTGCTTTTGGCTTGACTTAGAAGTGTAAGTTTGTTATGATGATTGCATTAAGATATGCTGAATACAATGTTAAAGTGGTTTCTTAGCTGAAACTGGTCTGCTGAGTATGGCGCTAGAAGTGGGTTAACCAATTAGAACCGAGCAAACAGATTTGTATATCACAGTACCACTTAAATACAACTAGCAGGAATGCCAAACCAGGTTCATATTAGCATTTAATAGTTAGTGAGTGCCTAATAATGTCTTGCAACTTGTTGTTATCCTGTCATTTTTTGTATATATTTATTATCAGACGAAATGTTAACAATCTAGTTAATTCTATAGGAGGTGTGGTCCAGTGGTTAAAGAAAAGGGCTTGTAACTAGGAGGTCCCTGGTTCAAATCTCGGCTCACTGTGTGACTTTGAGCAAGTCACTTAACCTCCTTGTGCTCCGTCTTTCAGGTGAGACGTTGTTGTAAGTTGCAGCTGATGTATAGTTCACACGCCCTAGTCTCTGTAAGTCGCCTTGGATAAAGGCGTCTGCTAAATACAGAGTTGTAACGAGTCACCAAAATTGGGACTCAATTCGAGTTGGGTCATTGGGGAGCAAAGACTTGAGTCGAGTCGAGTCTTTAACATGCCAAGCTCGAGTTGAGTCGAGTCACCAATCTGGCTCAAGTCACTTTGAGTCATTAGTTCTGACCAGTGCTTAATTTGTAAAGAAAGAGGTGCCGGGGCATAAGCAATGACAATAATACCATCCTTAAGAACCGCACATTCAAAATCATAACACATTTATTTGAAATATTGAGTATTGTACGTACTAGTGTTAGATGTTTACATTCAAGTATTCTACATCATATACAAAATTAAATTAAAGGCAACCGCAGAACAGATAATAAATAAAAAATAGCCTGTATATGTGTTTTGTTATGGTTTTGCATTTAAATGATTTAAAAAAGCTAACAAATTAAAAGGCATTCAGAGGACTCCAGAAGGACGACATTGATTACAAAAAAAATACGCAACCCAACACGAACATTTGTTTGACCCACTATTGGACTGCACTATTATCAACAAATTGTATGCAACAGAAGCCGCTGGTAGATTACAAAATTTATAAAAAGTTGTTGATCTTTGTTGAAATTAATGTTCAGCTTTCATATTTTGTTGCGTACTACTAATCAAACCAAGTAGTGTAAGAAGTTGCTTGTATTGTTCATGATGTTTTTCAAATCAAGTAAGCTTATTTGTGTATAAAAAACAACAATAGAGTTGCAGCCAGTGTCATCTTACTTAAAGGCACTCAAGCTGAAATTGTAAAGTAATTTAAAGTAGGCTATACGTGGCAGCGGACTGTCTCTCTTTAGCGTGCACGACTTCATACAACTGTGTAAAGACAACGACTCGAGTCAATAGACAATAACTACAGTACTCTATGAAAATTCACGGTGTATTCATGTTACAGTTGAATTGGCTGCCCTGCCTCCTTAGATAGGGTTTACTTCTGTAAGGATATCAGCGATACACATCATAAAGACCTGCTCACACCAAGACACTCTTCTTCGATTTGATATTCATTCATTATTATAAAAAATAACTCAGCCAAAACCAAAAAAAAAGTCTATATAATGTTGAATTATTTTTAAAACCCACAGCCTTCTATTCCAGGTGATACTGTTGACTAGTGCTGAAGCCATAAAAGCGTAGGCTGGGTGACAATGTAGATGTGTTAATGCTGTTTTCCTTATTTAAAAAGGAATTTTCATGTGTTTAGGTTTTAGGCACATCTTGTTTTTAAAGCCACATGTTGGGTTGAGTACATACTGTAAGTGCATGGTCCATTTGCAATTGCAGGAAGTAAATATATTATTTTAATCTCATATCTTAGATATCCCCAGTCTGGAGTGAAAAAAAGACCCTGCACATCACAGCAGGTGGTAAAATACATCAGGGAACTGTTCAAATGTTAAACAGGCACAGATAATGAAAAATATGTATGGTTCTGCCTGATATATGTCATGTAGGGCCCCACACACATCATAAAAACAATTCAAGTTTAAGCCTTTCATTTACAGGGAAATACATCATTTTTTTGTAATTGCTCGTTGAAAACCAGTACTTTAATCGTCATCCCTGTTTTGACATCCACTCAAAGTAAAATCAGATTTGCAACAGATTTGTTCTATGCTTTAAACCTTTTACCATTTAAAACTAAACTTCATACAAGTTCTATAGATATTAGGGTTAGCCATGCTGTTCAGAAAAGTGTGACATTTATTTTACATGCTGTTCTTTTTTTATCTTCATGCCTGTTTGTAAATGGAGGTTTATTTTCACATAAAGCAGTTGATGATAAATTCATAGTTTACAGTATATAGGGGCTTCTGTGAAAGTAGAGCCCAAATCACTTTGGCACACAGTATATGTGCAGAATGCATGCCTCATCCTTAGAGATTTCATAAAATGCTTCAGCAGGAGTATCCATTAGCTCCTTCTTTGATGTATAAATGAAGCCTGACATTTTCAGTGCATTTGTGTGATGTACTCAAAACAGGCAACAGTAAAGTATAAGTCATTGGAGCATATTTGACTTTTAGATAAGTTTGATATTGTTACACCAGAGAGAAGAAAACATCTGAGCTGTCAATATTTGTTAATTTTCTCAGAGCATCACTGCTTTACAACATACAAACTTCTGAAAGTTCCTCAAAATGTAGCTACTTGACATATTTCAGTTCACTGACAGGAAAGTTTTTTTTATTCATGGGTATACTATGGTATAAAAAACCATGGGCGCATAGGCACTGTGTCAAGCCAAGACATGCTTCCATTGGGGTGTAAGTGAAGCATTACAGAATAAATTTGATTGGACACGATAAGCATGTCCATTAAGTAGATGTGTGCCGAGTAAGGAGTACAAATGTGTATCCATAATGATTATGTTTTTTTTTTCATATAACAATTAATACACAGGTAAAAAGATCATTACATGTCATTATTTTCATGGCCCTTCTGGTTTTTCATCCTGAAAAAAAACACATTTGGAATTCTCATGAGTTTGTTTTCAATGGCTTAGATTTATTTTATATAAAGCAAGCTATTGGTAGGACCTGATTATCCCAATTTCGTGTCCCAATTTCAATTTTACATACAGTATCAGATGGTATAGGCAGTCAGCAGCAGTGGTGAGTGAAAATATAAGAGTTGTATTTTATTGCTGGTGAAATATCTTTGAATAACCTTTGAAAACTGCAAATCATGAAAAGCTGTGCTTCGTCCCTGTTGGAGTTAAGGAATTAATTTGAGCCTAGTCTTTTACAACCATGATGAACAGTAGACTACACAAATTACCTTTAACAAGGCTACTGAAATATGTTGACGTATTGTGGCAAAGTGGATTATATTGCACAGAGGTGATGCAGTGCTCCAAACAATGACAAACACAGTACTGGAGATATGATGGCTCTTTTATTTTTAATCCAATAGTTGAAACTGCTCAACAGAAAATGATAATGAAATACAGGCAGTACCCAATGCTTGGCACTGCTCTGTATAAATAATGCACGGGGAAGTCCCAAATGATAACACACAAATCCACAAACAAATAGACACACACAGACAAAACATACACTGTCACCAGTCCTTTAGTGAGTGCAGTAGTACTAGTGGTGAATATAAATACAGTGTGCTTTAGTGCAGTGATGTTCCGGGTGGGTGCTGGCCTCTGGCTACAGCTTCAGAACTTGTGTTTAGCCGTCTAACAAACAGACAAGACAAGTAAAAGTTAGACAAACGAAGACAAAACACTCACAGTACATTTAACATGGGTCCTTCCAGTCTCCAATACATTTACCCAAAACGAAGGAACAGATTACGATTCTCCGTCCCCTTTTATGCTGTCACACATGACCCCTTGGTAAACGAGTGCAACCACCTCTCCAATCTGTGGCTGCCACATCGTTTACCTTCCGGGTCACTGCGTTCTTGCAACGGAGTCTCGCCCCCTTCCTGGCTGGCCGACTTCCCTTGAACCCTGGGAAAGAACTGTCAGACCAGCCGATTCAGGGAACTCTGTTCTGGCTGCTTAGCGCCCTCACAGGTCGGGAGAGAGATTTACAACCAAGATTCATTGTATTTCTGTCACACATATATGTATATGGTTATACGTTTTTTCACTTTTGAACATACGCTCATTAGACTCTAGAGTGTTATCAACTTACATTCAAAACACTCTGGAGTGTTTTATACTGTGGAGTGTTTTGCGTGTCCTACACCAGCACAAATTATGCACTGGTTCTAACAGTTCAAGATATCTTGATTTAATCAGATTAATTTTACAGGAGATTAGCAATCTATACATAAAAAAAGAAATCTGTTAAATACAAAATTAGGATGCACAATAATGTGGTCATACTTGTCCCAGTTATGTTCACCATTAAAAGTCCATGGTTTCTGCTTTGTTTTTGTCTTTCCATTTTAGTGAATTTGATCACTAAAATTTTGAGCAGGGAGTCTTTGCTTGCAGGGACTCGAGTCAAGTCATTTGATGGCAGTGACTCGAGTCGAGTCAAGTCATGAAAAATTGCCACTTGATTCCGAGTCGACTCGAGTCATTACAACTCTAGCTCAACATGCTCTTTCCCTATACTCCAGAAATAGACACATGACCTCAATTGCAGCTGCATTTGGCCAGAGATCAGTCTAATGGTCACTACCAGACGACATTAAATGACCATCCCTACCAACCACTGCATTCATGTGTGATTGAGTCATTTTCATTCTTGTATTATTTTGCACTTATTTGTTTCAATGCCTATTCAAAATAGTGTTATTAAAACAAGATATCTTTATCTAAAAACAAAACATTTCAAATACACATAAATAACTGTAGTATTAGCAGTGACCACAATACATTAGTTATTGAGGCATAGTTTAAAAAGCGAAAGCACCACCAACTACGCAAAAAGTAATACTATGCCCAAGTTTACATCATTATAACTATACAGCACTGAATGCAGCTATGGCCAAACGTTTTTCATCACCCTATAGAATTAACTAATTGTGCTTCATAAAGTCAAATAAAACTGGATGCATAATGTTACGTAACATATTGAACTACATACCGTTTTGTAGTTTTCCCTATACTTAACGAAAAACTGACAAAAAACTTCTGACATTTCGAAATCTGACATGAAATACTGTTACTACTATTAAGGCTTCCAGTAGACTTTTGCAATATCATGTTGTAGTTTCTAAATTGTGTTCATATAGTTTAAATAAATAAATAAATATATATATATATATATATATATATATATATATCGTAAATTTCTGTCTTGTGTTGAAATCGTATCATACATAATGCATTTTAACCTTGAAGTTATAATACCACACTGTGTTTGCACGGCAGGAAATAAGTGTGCTACATTCAAGTGTTGACACTTGTTACTGGAATGAGATCTTTCCTGGTTCTGCATCAGTACATACACATTCATGAGGTATTAACATTTGCTCTCTGTTTGCCGAGCCTCATCAATTCACTAATAAATGTATGTAAAGCATTATTGAACATATCCAGATAGAAAATACATTTGTTCATTCAGGAGCGAAGGGTGTCTATTATTCATTCATGACTACAATTTTAATTTGCACTACAGTATTTTATTTCTATTTTGAATGTAGTGCAATTTGACCTAATGTTCAGAGCAACTAAACAGTTTCTGATTGACAGCTTTCCGATATGGATTAGCTGAATTATAATTCATAGCCATCATCCAATTCGTTGTGCACTTAAAGACACCAGGATGAATCCACACCACCATCACAAAGTTATCCTGAATCAGACTGTGGATTAATAATATGATGTGTCCCAGCATCCTTTCTGTCTCCTGCTACTGCCTGCTCACACCTACTGTGATGCATGCATACTGCTGTTGGCTAGCCTCTACAGAGGTCATCCCCCCTGCACTGTTTAATGTGTCACATCAGCTGTCATCATCTGACTTATCTTCAGTGTTCTGCAGTGAACATCTGGCATTATACAGATGTTGAATTGTGCATCTGTATTGTATGCAAAACTTCTGCTTGTGTATCCTATAGTGTGTGTGTGTGTGTAATTGGTTGTAATTATTGGAAAGATTGGATTTGTTTAAAAGCAGGGATTTTAGTTTGAATCCCTGCATGGTGACTGGGTTCTCCTCTAACAGACAGACAAGCCATCCATGTGAGAATGTAGCTGGACTGGTTTTTCGGAGCTCATTGGAGGGGAACGTGAAAAACATGTTCAGAATGTGTTCAAGATAGCTTGACCATATGTATAAGAGGCGCTGAAACCCAGCTCCTAGGTTCAGTTTGAGGAAAGTACTGAGTGTAGCCGGTTGTGCTCTCTATCCCTGCACTGAGGTAGCCTTAGCTTGTGGGCTGCTTTATTTGGTATTTTAGTTTCTTTAAATTTGCTTTGTTCATTGTTTAATAAAAGTGCACAGAAGAAGCACTCAGCTGCAATCTCCTGCCTCTGTCTACTTTCCCATAGCCTTGACCGCAAATATTAGTGCTCTAGGCTACTGACCTCAGCACGAGGCCTGTATAGAGTTGAAGTAAAATCTCTTAAACCTATGGGGCTAGATTTGTTTCACAAGGACAAAAACATGAAAAAGAAAAAAAAAAATTCAAAAAGACAAATATGGCACAACATTTAAAATCTACAATTATTAAAGTTACAGAATAAGGGGGCAACAATGCTCACAAAGTTCCAGCAGCAACAGTTCTATTGATACAGTTTCAGTATTAATGATAAAAAAAACAGCTTTGTTTAAAACGGTTTCTTTGTTTTGTCACCTTAAGCATCTTCCTGTAAAAGTCTCACTGTTAGAGATTGTCCAACCTTGTCATCTTTGCAAATGGATGCTTGTAGTTCAAGCATGGGAGATGCATTGGAGACATCATACAATCAGTGAGCTGACACATGCACTGCAGGTGGAGTAGAATGCCAATCAATATCCCCAAGAGCAAGCAGTACCACTGAACAAGCTGGATTAATACCAACAAAGGCTAGACCTGGTACTGACACTCTTGACTTTCTGAAAACAGCCCTTCATCACTCTCTCCATCACCTATGTTTAGTATCTGTTATCTAGGAAGGTAGCCGATTAGCAGACTTTGACAGAGGGCTGATTGGATGTGCTTAGTTCAAAAATGCTTTCATTTTCAAGTCTGTTCTTATGTTTCATGAGGGACAATCTCCAAAGTAATTTCCTGAAAGAAAGAGAGACAGTAAGAATTGGGGAATGGTCCCATATCGCACAAGATATAACAACATATTAACTTTATAAATACTGTAGCAGTATGCAAACAAGAAAGACTTCTTTAAAAGCAAGAGACAAAATAAATCAACACCAAAAATGTGATCTGCATCGAAGACATCTCTCTTTGTATTAGCTCTTGCACTATTGAGATGAACCTTACACTAAATTAAACTAGACAATCTGCCTTTTTTATTGGCAAATGAGATGATGTTGAGGGTCTGAGACACTAATTTAATTTACAATTTAAGAGGTGAGGCTGTGGAACTTCCACTCATTAACCAGCGGATAACTTGAGAGTTAACCCTGACAGTCTGCCATTTTCTGCTGATGCTACCAACAAGCATAAAATCAATGAGTTATTTTGTATCTCCATCAACAAGAATCAGCCTTGAAAGAAGCCAATGTGCCTGAAAATGTCAAGCAAGGGATGACAAAAAACAGGACATAATGGTTTAAATACCTATTTTATGGTTAATTAAATTAAATTAATGCTATCAATTTAGACTTGGCACTGATAATAATTCCTTTCCAAACATATCCCACAAGGAAATAAGAAATTATGTCCAGAAAATTCTATATCCTAAAAAACATTCAGCCAACTTTGTTGAACTGTATGAAGCTAGTCTCTTCCATAACTTCAAGCAGTCATAAATCAATTCAATTTTATAAAGTCAAGTCGACAGAAGTTACATTTCAGTATTTATTTTTTGTCATTTCAGTATGTATGTTTAACATTTTCAGTTCATGTTTTATCACTTAATATTAATCTAATTAAATATTGGGTTTTATCTTCTACAAATTAAACTCATTCATGTTTCAGATGTCTTGGCTTTTCTTATACACTTCTTTAAACGGTACTATATCAGGGACAGCATTCTGTCGCTAGCTTCTTGGACGCATGTGTGTATCTTGTTTACAGGTAATAATAGCTGAAGCTGATTGGTCAGCTGCAGTTTCTTAACCTACTGGTGTGTGTGTCTCTCGGCAGAGCATCTCGCAATAAAAAGGAACTCCCGGGCACAGGAGAGAAAGATGACTCTTTGTGTGCAGCAGCCAGAAAACGTGGCTTTTAAACTCTAGAACAATGGTTCTCAGCCCTGGTCCTCGGGACCCCCTGTGTCTTCTGGTTTTCATTCCAACTGAGCTCTCAATTAAACCTAAACCCTTAATTGAACTAATAATTTGCTTAATTAGACCTTTTTAATTGTTCTCAGCTCCTAAAAAGTTGCAGGTTTCAAGTTACTTATGCAATATTACAGTTAACTTGAAATCTCTAACTGTTTAAGAGCTGAAAAGACACTTTTAAATCCCAGAATTTCTGGTGATATAAGCTATATTTACTGTCCCTGCTGGATTCGTTAAGGTACATTTTCAGTTTTGCCCTACAGACTACTAGGATAGTATAAAAATCTTACATTGAAGAAAAAAAAGAAAAAAAAAGGGTTAAGCGGTCAATTGGCCGAAGTCTGTTGCTATATCTCATTTGGAATTGGTAATATTAATGATTACCAAACAGAAAACCAATGGCTAAGCTCTGCAAATCACACCATTAATCTCAAACCTTCCCTAGGGTAATGTGTGTAATTTCAATACCTGATGGGCACCTCAGTACTGATTCAGTTCATTGAAAGACCTATTAAACAATCAATGATCCCATCCTGAACCCTAATGGGCACATCCCTTAGCTTTCACTGATCTAACATCTACTTTACATTGAGAAGATAAAGAAAACCACCCCATGCCTACCGCCCACAACGTGTACTTGAAAATGTTTAGCAATTGTGCATCTCCTCCTCCAGTTATCTTTTCTCTCATCTCGAATGATAGGAAACATAGAGTATGTGTATATAGCATGGCAATCAAAAAGAATATAATAAAGAAAACGTTATTTGGAAAGAGAGAAAAACTGCTGGAAGTCATTACAGAGTCGTGTCTATTTATAGAATATAAAAAATGTGTCTAAAGCTTGTCTTGTTCCTAGTAGCTGATTTATCTCAGAACTCGGTCTTAAAGAATCCAAGTGATTCTACCTCAATAACATGACTACAGTAGGCTAAAGAATCAATGCAGTTTTTCTCTAACCTCATCACACAAAGTAGCATACTGTAGTGACAAGCTGGTAACAAGGGGAAGGAGGATTTTATTCACTTTTCTTTTAATCAATACAACTAATATCAGGTTGTATACTGTTTCCTATTAATCTATTTAGCACTGTAAAGTTACTGGGAGAAACTGCACTAAAGTACTAAATTAACACGTCCAATCATTCAAATAATAATAATATTTTTTTGCTCATAATTTGTTTTCACACCGCATATATAATGTAGTGGAGAGGTGCTACGAATTGAAAGACTGTGTGCGTGGGACTGACCAATTGTAAGTAAATACCTAAATTACCTAACATCTTAACACTGTACTAATAGGAGGATCGCTGGTATTATTAAGCATTCCCGTTAAGAGAGGTTATATGTAAGTCATGCCATTGCTGCTACTTCAACTGCTCGTGTCACAGAAGTTATTTGAGGTGCCAACTTCCTTTTTTAAAAGTTCCAGAACCTCTAAGGAAAATGTAATGACACTGTACTAAGAGGTCTGCCATATTGTGGTCATGTGACTTTCTGGTTTGGGATGCTAAAGACTCAATGCTTTGAGATACTGTCTTCATACTTGTTGCACAAAAGTATTCCATGATTATCAAAATCAGGTTCAATCTTGGGTATTGTACAAGAAAAATGAACCCTTGTGTAACACATTTTACAAAGCTGCTATCCTAAATGTGTTGATGATCATGCAATTCATTTCTAACCTAATTATGGACATGGAGTACATTTTCATTGCTATACAGTTTTTACAGCAGTGGCCTTGCTACAATCAGATCATGTGATTTACAGTACAGGGGGGTGCCAGAAAGCATCAGGATAAAAATTATAATTATCAACAGTGTGGTACTTGATACATCTGCAAGCTGTTTTTAAACACCAACCAAATCAGTATCATTTTTGGATTAGCATTTCTCAAACTGTGGGCAAAGGTTCCTGGGATGTGTGAAAAGGTTTGTGAAAAATAATTACTGTACTGTCCTTTGGCAAATAAGATGAAACTGGGGGCAGCCTCCAGAGTGTTTCAGAGCTGATGAAATTCAAGTGGTGTTAGAATTCAAGTGGTGTTTCTATATCTTCATGTATGTGATCTGCATCCAAATAACTCATCATATTCAAATGGAGACCTTGCATCTCCTGTATTATCTGTTTTATAAATAAAGATGATCAAAGAAATCCCTTCTCTCAGCTTTCACGCAGTGTACTTTAGAAATCATCGGCACCGATTACAGGGAGAATGGGCGCAGGTTAATTTCATTTGAATAGACTGTGGCAAACATTTTCCTCTCTCTTTCTTCCTCTAAACAAAATAAATGAAAAAAAAGTTGAACATGCTAACCACTTCCTGAATCTGTCTGTCTCTCATAGGGGTGCACACGTATATATTATAGAACAATCACAAAGCATAATGTGAATGTTAAAGAAAGATGTTGTGTCTGAAAAGCATATTTATTGTAAACCTATATAATGAATCTATTTCTGAGCACATTTAAAGGTGTTGTGTGTCTTTCCTTTGTAGTCTAATGACCTGTCGAAAAAGGACAATATATATATATATATATATATATATATATATATATATATATGTATATAAAGAGAGAGAGAGAGAGAGAGAGAGAGAGAGAGAGAGAGAGAGAGAGAGAGAGAGAAACCAACCAAAAACAAAGGCCTATGACCCTATGACCACTTGTGGCTTCACAAGCCAAGGCTGCATGTACAGCAAAACAATGACAATAAAGGTTTACATTAGGAATACAGGTAACTGTGGGAGTTTGCTTCCAAGGTCACTGACATTTATGTGGCCATTACGGCAAAGAGAGATTTTTACAGGAATAAAATACAAATCTTTTTGATAAAAGCGATTTTGCTAAAAGAGCGGTTTTCATTACAAAAGGCCATTCTCCTCAGTGAAGTATATGATGATGTTATTTCAGACACTTTTGTGAATTATATTAATGAGACAATCTGATTTAACTTACCCCAGTGAATGTAATATTGCAGAAGCAATCTCAAAGATTGAGATCAGTGGAGAGATATCTTGTTAATATATACTGTATATGCTTATTGATTTTGTAAAACTGAAATAGGAAGTACAGATTTGTAATTTCCAAGGGAATATCTTTATAGTGTAGATAAAGATAGTTAACAAACAAATACATTTTTATCATGTTGGTTTACAGGCTGGGTTTACATGCACTCTACAGTCATGACTGTGTGATGTCACGTGAATACATTGTGAAACACCAAAAGGACATCCTTTTGGCAGCGCGACTTTAATGGCAGGGTCAATCGCTTTGTCACGATTAAAACAGCTGTAAAAACCCATGTAAACCTGAGCAGGAATCATGCTTGTGGCTCACGAGATTTCAGCACTCAAGATCCAGTTCTTTTAACTTAATCTCACGTAATCTCCAGCAGAAAGGCCGTACAAAACACATACACACACAATGTACATTTATGGACTACTTTAACACTAGAACCACCGCGGTTATGCTCATACCTACAACCGCAGAGGGCAGTCATTATCACGGTACATTTTAAACATCATCAATATTAAAATGAAAGACAAACTATCGGATACAACATCTGCACAGCCGAAACACCGTATTTAAATGAACAATTAAACATAAAAGGGTTTATTTTCTAACTTACCACATATAAAGCACTTCAAAAGAAAATAGTGTGTAAACAGGTTTATTTACATACAAAACTGTTCTAGTGTATTAATTGTGCGGTTCTAGTGTTAATGAAATTTAACTTTTAGATGTTCCACAAACAACCACACACACACACACACACACACACAGAAATATAAATAATTCTAAGTAGTAAAACTTGTACTTAGTAGAAATTATATTTTATATAATTGTGTGCGTGCGTGCGTATGTGTGTATGTGTGTGTGTGTGTGTGTGTGTGTGTGTGTGTTGGAAAGGTAACCTGACAAACAAGTAGCTAATGTGCGGCGTAATTCAAAATGTGCGCGGCAACATGAGAATTCACTTCTCTTGTTAAATGTTTTTATCTTCATGTCAATGCATGAAGCTCTCCTCAGGATAGTCAGAGTCGTTCTTTTCCTATTTAGTAAGCAGACACAGACATTTAAATATCCCCTCCCCTAAACGACTATGAATTGAGTAATCTGCATTGGCCGTTTTTTTTTCCTAAATCAAAACTGAAAAGTACAGCAAACACATTGTGAGGGAAACTGTCATAACTTGTGCATGTAAACGCCACCACAGTGAATCCCTCCATTAAACTAGTATTAATAGAAAGGGTGTCTCAAAAGAGGAAGATCTTTAGATGTAAAAATGTCTCCTTAGCATTTTTGGGATAAGATCAATCAGATAATGAGTTAGTTATTATTACCAAAAACAGCAAGTATATGTGGTAGTTACATTCCTGTTTGAATTTGCCATACTGAAACCTGTCTCCTTATTCTAATTTGTATTGCCATCATATAGTCTCACATTTTCCTATATGAGATGTGTACAAATTATGTTAAACATGTTTTTAATGGTATTTTAATAGCATTTTTAAGCAAAAATAAATCATGAATACTTTTAGAGCTTTTTTCCATGCTGCTTGTTCCGTTGAAGGTACAGCTGCTGTACGTGAGTTGCTTCTGGGAATTTTAGGTCTTGTAGGAAAACCAATTCAGAATGTTTTTAGATAATGACTCTCATAGTGTTGTAGACACACTTAGATGGGATCATTGGGTGGGCTAATACTCCTGAACGAAAGCAGTGATCCCTATGTTGAGCCCATATTTCGCTACAAGTTATTGGCTGTGTAAGGAACATGTCCAAAATATGCTTCTGATGATGCAATCATTTTGCAACTGCATATGCTTTTCTGCATATCTATATAACAGAAAAAAGACTGTGCTGCTTTATGTTTTTCTGAGTCATTTGGTGCTATTAGATCAAACTTTCAGAAGTAAGAGGATGCACCGAAAACCCATATTTGCAAAAGCGTTAGTGTAAACAGACTACATGTTATGAATCTAGCATAGTTTAATGCCCATTGTAATGCAAGATGTTTCTTCTTCTTCTTCTTCTTCTTCTTCTTCTTCTTCTTCTTATTATTATTATTATTATTAATGTACTTGTTATTTTGGGGATTATTGGGGTGGGGGGGGGGGTTGTGTACAGTACATAGTAAAGTATGATGTGATCAGCTAAGTATGATGAGATCAAGCAGACAATGAGTTAGTTATTATTACCAAAAACAGCAAGTATATGTGGTAGAGTTACATTCCTGTTTGAATTTGCCATACTGAACCCTGAAACAGATACAAAATGAATACTTTATTACCCTGAAAACAAAAAAAAAACTGTGACATTGCAAATAGGTTGCTTAGCAACTAAACACCACAGTATTTTGATCAGCATTGACCCTGATAGGTAAACCTTGAGCAATGCTTCAAATAAATCCACAGTAAAGGTAGTCTGAAAAGGCTGACTTTGTTGGGAAATAAAACCAATTCCTTCTATGCTTCCTTCCTTTACAGCAAGCTGTGTCCTTGAAAGTTCTATTTTAACAGTGGACCTCAGCTTTTTGATAAATAACACTCTCCACTTAGGTTTATAGGACTAAAATGCAATGGTGGCTCGTGACCATTTTTGACAGACGAGGCACACCTGTGACTGAAGACTGCAGTCACAAAACTATATATATATATATATATATATATATATATATATATATATATATATATATATATATATATATATATATATATATAATCACAGGGCAAAAAGGATGTAAATACTGAGATATTTCTACTGTGTGATACAGCAACCTATTGTTTATTCAGTACTTACACCGTTCAAACTGGAAATTTATCAAGCTGGGTCAATAATAGAAGTGAGTCTGTTAAACTACAGACACCAACTGTTTAATGAACAGAAGGCAAAGTAAAATGTGTTTGTTAACTACACATATTACAGCACTATGTTACCATACTTTACCAGCAGATACCCACAACATTCCAGTTCTGTCTCTCTCCCAGCATAGTGCAAGAACTCTGTGCTCCCTGAGGAAAATCCTGCCTTTGACTGAGAGAGATGACTCATTGCTATGGCTACACACAATTGGCACATGCTCAGTGGAATGTTTAAATGCAGTAGCAGTACCTGAGAAGAAAGTTTATTAAAAAAAAAGAAAGTTATTTGTAATTAGAAAATGGATCGAAGATTTCCTTTAACCTGATTGATCAATATGAGGTCCATAATCTCTGGTAAAGCCTTGAATGTTTATATATATATATATATATATATTGTGACAAACCAAGGGGCCGTGTTATAAATGGCAAGTATGTGAGGGCGGAACTGCTAACAGGGCTCTGTCCTCTCACTGGATTGTGACCAGAGGGGGGACTACAATTCGCAAAATGGCCGCCTCAAAAAGACTACAAGCCCCAACAGCCAGAGCAATGTGCTGAGGTGTGGCAGCCACACCCACAACAGTCATGGGGTGTGGCCGGCCAATATAAAAAGGGTCAACACAGACCAGGAGAGGAGAAGAGAGAGAAGTAGAAGGTGGTGAGGCATTGGAGAGTGTGCTATTACTGTTTTGTGGATTTTGAATTGATTTACTGTGTATGACCTGGACCGACTGAGAACCCTACTGGCTGTGAACTTGATTTATACGGAGAACCAGATTTGTGAACTGACCCTTGATATCCCTGACCCTGTGGGCCGTGTGTCCAACACGGCACAAGGTAATAAACTTACAAGCACTGTCTTGTTGGAACAAACTTTATTTGTGACTGTACCTTCTTGTGTGTGTCTCCCATACCAATTGGTGTACAAGTTCGCTTACCCAGCAAGAGCTTTGTCACAATATACTATATATATATATATATATATATATATATATATATATATATATATATATATATATATATATATATATATATATATACTTCGAAATTCAAAAAGTTACAAGAATCTTACCTTAATGCACAGCCATTCCATTTGTAGGTCTTAAAGTACATTCTGGGGTTTGGAAGAAATAAGCATCATGACAAACACTGGCCCTTCTTACCAATATGTTTTGTGTTCAAACAAAATGGGGATTGTAAACAAAGGTTAAAAAAATGAGCACATCAAGTCTGATGAACAGAAGCTTGATTACATTGCGCTATTATTAACATCCTATTGAACAGTTCTACCAGGTTTAGCTAAAGGAGCACTCAGTGTTACTGTTAGCTCCGCCCAGACTTTCCCAGAGGTTAAGAATATTACACTGTTAATCCACAAACGAAGTTAACATCTCAAGTCTCCTGAATTGCATGACACCCACATCTGGACCTTGTTTCACACTCTCATGCTCATCTCATAAAATCTCACACAACATATGCATCCATCCATCCAATGATGTCATTTCATTTAACCATACACCGGTTAAATGAAATTCTTCCCAGTCTTCTTAACAAGGAAGGCAATTCCTACAACACAGCAAAAATACAAAAGGTCTGCGTAGATATTATACTATAGAAAACTGTAGTAAAAGCGCATGTAAATTAGGCAACATTAGCTCCCACCATCTCCCTTTTCCCCTCATCTCAGCTGGTTTGGTCACTCGTGGTTTCTTTTCTGCAATTTCAAGGCTCCTCTATGGCTCAGAGAGGCAAGGCCATGATTTGTGCAGATTGAAAAAACAATACAATATTTTAACCCTATTTTTGTTTCCTGACTGACACTTTTTGATTGGAAGATTTTGCAAGATTTTCAGGCAGGGAATCTATAGTGCAAGCGCCTAGTACATTCATTGGTTAAACTACAAGCCTATTACCGACAAGTAACCTATAAGGTATATAAATCTATTTCGCAAACTCAGTCTTGCCGTGCTTTCGAATCACCATCTCCTACCCTCACTCCCAGCCTCGTCCAGGGGGGGAGTACATGATGCTCCTCTGCCTAATATTTTTATTCACCGGGATGAACGCGCCGCGCAGATTTATTCTTTTATTGTTTGTTTTTTAGTACTGGGATGCTTCGAAGGATGAGGCTGTGCTCCAACTATTTCCATTCTACGTATTATTCTTCACCCATTGTTTGGTCAATGTTTTTGCATATCTATAAGATTTGTATTCTAATAAAGGTGGTTAATTAACGCAAGATTGTCCTGACTGAAAAAACTGCTTACGTATGTGTGTTGTGCTTATGTGTATGCAATTAGATGTTTGGAATTACTGGTGTCTTTACATTTGATGCATCTATGTCTAATTTACAAGTATCACAAGTTTCAGGCAGGCTGTATAACACATTCAACACCGACTGTACTTTTATGAGGTTTGAAATGATTATTGTTTCCTGTAGTGGTCACAAAACACTTCGTCTTTGATGTCTCCTGTGTTGTACATAAGGCAACAATATATTTTTTTCAACATAATCCTAATTGTTTTGCTATTTTTTTCTGCTCTTAAATCAACTTGTCCATAGTCCATAATTATAAAAGAGCTGACTATCTCAAAGGCCTGATTAATCAATGTCGGGAAGTATGCCATTTAGACATCTAAAGCGAATCGTTATATGTGATACCTCCCCTGGATCCTTACCAATGCCATTTTTGTAAAATAATATGAACACACTAATGACACAGCATCACTCATTGAAATAAATAGAATGACAGTGTTTGCCATAATGGACATGAAATGCACACTGCAGAATGATCAGAAATGGAACTTGTTTGCCACTGTGCCTTTGTGTCATTGTGTCTATTAGGTGCCTGCAGGAGTTCCCATGGAACTATAAAGGCAAAATATGTTTAAGAGTGTTTCAGCTGAAGGAGGCAGTAATGTTTATTCATTACCAATTATATGTGGAACTCTGTCTGCTCTGTTATAAATATAATATAAATGTTTTTCTTTCTTCAGAAAGCAAGAAATAATCACAGGGTCTCAATTTGTCACTGAGGGTGTAATCGCCACCTTTAAATCAATTGGACGTGCTCATTTATATTAGCAGTCTGATAAGATCAACGTGAGAACAAAAAAAAAAAATTCAAGTCTGTGACTTACCAGCTCTTTGGCTGAGGCCGGTGAAGAAGGCAAGAGGAGTACAGTGTTTTTTCCTGTTTGTCAGATTTTTCCATACTGTTACCAATTTTGTTGAAAGTTGTACCGATAATGCAAGTGTTTTCATTTATAGATCTAATGCAGATTGCAGGAAGCACTTAACTGGGAAAAACATTTAAAGGACCAGACCTCATATTGGTTCAGCATTAAAACACTGTACTGAACATTTTAATATCCAAATTAACAAAAAAAGAGAGATGCATGTTTTAATTGGTCTGCCTATTTAAGATAGATTATTTTACTAAATAGCTATAATCTGTACAGGAGCAAGGGCCGTGTGGAGGAGAGAAGTCTCCTGGGCTTGCAAGGGCCTATGCTGAGGGCGCTTCACTTCACTCACAGGGGAGACTGGAACGCTGATAATGAGAAAAATAAATTAACATGCAAAGCGGGCTAGGGATAATCTAATTAACAATAATTATCAATATTACACCAGTAACCGTGCTTATACACTTTAAAATGAATAAGTGTGTTGCTCCTGAGGGATCCTGGGAACTGGACGAACATTGATGGCCTAAATGGCCTCCTTTTGTAACTTTTTTTAAATGTGAAAACCCCAATGTCTGCTATTCTTTATTACTATTTTCATACTGTGGCTCTCATGAAAATGCAAAGCATCTCTGCAATTTTATTTTCATAACTTTAGTTATAATTATACAATCTATTTAGTTGTATCTAATAAGGTAACTTTTTAAAGCAGATCATTTTCTGTTTCTAATGGTAGAGAAACTTTTTTGTACTGATGTGTCACAAATTACAACTGCAAAACATAGGCACAGAAGAGACTGTAGACTTATGATTATATTCTCCAATGTGCTATTCATTTGTGGCAGGGATAAAAGTACCATTATTTTTTTTGTTTAAATCTTGAAATATACATTTGAGTCTAAATTAAGGACCCCTATAAACCCTAAATCTGCTCCCGTGCCTCATTTTAGTGTATCTTTTGTGGAAGGATTGGAGTAAAAAAATGATTGGAAAATGTATAAATATTCCCATGACATGAACAAGTGCATACCCTCCAACTGTACTGATTAGGCCGGTAATATAAGGAGGCTGTGTGGTCCAGTGGTTAACGCAAAGGACTTGTAACCAGGAGGTCCCCGGTTCAAATCCCACCTAAGCCACTGACTCATTGTCTGACCCTGAACAAGTCCCTTAACCGCCTTGTGCTCCGTCTTTCGGGTGAGATGTAATTGTAAGTGACTCTGCAGCTGATGCATAGTTCACACACCCTAGTCTCTGTAAGTCGCCTTGGATAAAGGCGTCTGCTAAATAAACAAATAATAATAATAATACTATACTCGTTGTCTTGCTTTGGTACTGGATCCTCACAGCTTCATAGTGTGGACCGAATTTTGAAATCCACTCTGTCCCGAATAGACTAACAGTGACTGTGCTTTGTTTTGATTTAAATAACCCACAACAACATACGTATTTTAAAACAAACTTCATGTTCTTCTATGAAATTTCACTAGGATTCGAAACATATAGTACGTCCAAAAAAAAAAAAAAACTTACTAAACTCACTATAAAGGTGAATACAGCTATTACCTTGATAAACTGAACTCCCTCCATAACATAAACACTGATCAATTCTGAAAAATATAATACTGCATTCCTGCCTGTAGCTGTATTTTTTTAACGTGTGCTTTTTATAGTTTAAAAGCCAAAACAACTACCTTAGATTTGCTCTATCCTTTATATACATGTGGCACTCAATTACCTAATTAGGGAATGGCCACATTATGACTCCAGTGCTCACTGCAGAAGCTAATTCATTCATACCTTGAACCCTTGTTTTTCTGAGATTCCCAACAAGGCTGCAGTGGATGACATAACAGCTCTGTTAATCTTTTATTAAGTGTGTCTAACAAAGAGGAATCGAATATGTTAATTAAAATGTTGTTATGACTACAAAGAAAATCCTGTTTTCTGCAACAACAACAAAATCAACTACCAACTACGCCCTATGATAAAAAGGACTAGTGTCTGTCACCTTTATTTCAAAGGTTGAAATGGTCCTTTGCTATCCAGCTAGGGTAACAACCTTTAATAACACCATGTCTTCTGTCATTTTATTGAGATATTGTATGTTACCTGGACAGGGCTGTTTTCTCAAGTTATATTTTGGATAGTCTTCTCCCCCATGGTTTCTTATTATTTAGGAGAATTTCATTTCATTGCAAAGTGGGCCCTTGTTGAGAGAGGCAGGATTAACACAGACGAGGACAAGCTGTGTTCAAAATCCCAATCTGTTTCTGGAGGCCAGGAATCAAACTCACATTATTTACAGGCATGGGGTCAACATAGGACACTGGTTTGCAGTGCCACACCACTGAGTTAATCTTGTGCAACTCCATATGACAGACACCAAGCAACCTGTATGTACCATCCAGAGTAAAAAACAAAAGGTAACACTGTATGCTTGAGTTGCCAATAAAACTGGGTGCAAATACAAACAGAGACAGCTGAGACGGGGTGCTATATCGAGCATATATGGTAAATGATATGTTACATATAAATTTTTTTTTTTTTTTTTAAAGACACTCATTCTAGGTCAGAAGCGTGAAGTACTACACTGGATGAGGCAGCCTACTGCAAGGCAAAGGAGCTAATCTGGAGAAGGTCACAAGAGTTTCCACACATGGTTCAGCATGAAGGAGGCATGCACATAACCATCAATAGCCCATGTGTCATAGGCAAGATTGTGCATAGGATTTGAAAAGGCCTTGGTAGATCTTGTGGTTAACTCGGGTGTTTATACACCAAACACTGCTGCCAGTTTTCAGAAAGGAAAATAATATAAACAGTATCTGTCCTCACAAGTTGGTCATGGAGGTAATGGAGCAGTTGTCCTGGCAGTCATTCTGCAAATGGTGTGATTGACAAGAAGCAGTAGCTGTCAAGGATGGGATCACTAGTCAGTAGTATGACCAAGCGATAGCGGCATTCAGAGAGGGCACATTTGCTTTCCAGCGTGGTGTAGTCAACAGTTTTGCAAGCAAGCTGAATGCAAATATGCAGCTGCTGCAGAAGTGCAAGAAGAAGAAGCAGTTACAGAGCTCTTGAGCTGTAAGTGCAGACTGTTGCCTTGCACCAGAAGTACCTACCAGAACAACAACCTCTCGTGTATTGAATCTTGTCATTGCATGGCATCAGAGGAGCACCATATCCCATTAAATGTACAGGATAATGAACAGTAGTTCACAGTAGTGATGAAGAGGATGAGGAGAAAGATGAATGTGAAAATGAATCCCTGTTACTTTTATTGAGCACCAATAATGTGCTACTGTATCCTGCACACTAATTACTATTATTATAACACATTATATAATATAAATCTCTCTGAAAGTCATCATTAAAATTCTGCTAGAGTTAATTACAGGCTGGTTGTAATGGTATAATAATGTTTATAAAGGAGCCATTCCACAGTAATAGTAGTAATGAAAAAAAAAATCTTAATAGTTGCTCAAAATGTTTTTTGTTTTTTTGTTTTTTTTTACTGAGGAAGCTTATGGTTGATACTACTGATAGACTTAAAGTGGGTCTAACATTAAAAAAAAAAGTTTATCTCTAAACAATTTCCTCTACATGCTTATATATCATCTCACTCCACCAAACTGTTTCAGAGATAGTTACTGGTGTAACAAATGTTACATGTTTTGTATTGACCAGGTATGGTGCTTACTCTGTGTCTGCTTAGGATGCAGGTTACAGGACAATCATTTATAGTTTTATTGGCAGGTTTATAATTGCAGTGACAAAAAGCTAATTTATTGTGATATTTTACAAAGAAACTGTGGAGGTGCAAGTTACATTTGAAATATACAATCATTTCTGTTAGAGCACACATATAAATAATTATTCAAATATGTATTCTACCTATGCAAATATTGAAAGACATGATGTATGATATAAGAGGGAAGACAGAAAGCTTTCCATAGACTATAACTTGCATGTATTAGAAGTAATCTGAATGCAACGTGGGTTGACATTTTCACAGATATCCAAAGAAAACATACACATTTGTGTCAAATAGGAACATTTTTGACACCCTGCGGTAAGATATGGAACAAATCTGTTTGGTAAGAAACTGACTCAAATCTGAGGAATAATATAAACCCTCAAACACTGGCATGGGGGGGGGGCACATTTTACAGCCATTAAACAGCCTGAAACATGACTTTACATGCCCTTTGACCTCTGACATGTCACACTATAACATATTAAACAAAAACATAGATCTTGTTCAAGCACTAATACCTGTACATAAAACTGTAGTTATTGGTTATTGACATTTGTTTTACCACCACCTCTAAATTTCTGGAAATACTAATTTCAGGTAAGTTACACGAAAAACAGCCTGCGTTTTTTTATTTTTTAAATTACCACATTGCCAATGATGTACCCACCCGGAAAGGGAAAATTGTAATGTCGGACGCCCCATGCTGGGGTGCTAGCACCGAGGCATGGAGTGTCTAAGCATCGAGGGCGCCAAAGCACCAAGAGGTGCCTAGCCTTAACCATGTGTAGTCAACACAACCCGGGGTAACGCATAGCATACAACGGGGTGGATCCACAGGCTTGAGTGGCTGCGGTAGGCAGTCAGGAGAGCAGTACAGGGAACTGCACGGTGCATGGTTCTGGACCGCGTGCAGTCACACAATGGAGCAGCGCATAGCGTATACTGGAGTAGAACACAGGCTCAAGGAGCTGCGGTGTGTTAGACAGGAAGAAAAAGTGTCCTTTTTTTAACTGCAAAGGCAGTAATGGGAAAAAAGATATAGGCTTACACACACAGCTATGGGAGAAACACAGTCACCACGCCAGGTGGGTGAGCTGTAAATTTGTGTTATTATTGTTATTACCAAACGCGCCGAGTAGGCGGGTTGAAACAAGCTGGCAGGCTGAAACAGGCCGGCGGATTCAACTCAACAGCGGGGCGCAGCAGAGCTGGGTCCCGGTGGAGGAATCGTGCTTTTTAACTGCAATAGCAGTGGAAAACACAAAACAGTGAGCGCTGTAAGGTTAGAAAAGCAGACGACAATCGCAAAGCGATCTAGGCTGTTGAAAAGAAAAAGAGTAAACACAGTGCAGTTGTGCAGCATTTATAGCTGAGTTCACAGAAGCAGAGTTTCTGATTCCAGGGAAGTGGCAAGCCAGGTTTCCAGCAATAAAATTGCAGGGGAACTCTGTAAAACGAGAGAGAGAGGTGTTTCACACAGGATCGATCCCAGCAACTGGACAAGGGTGTCTAGCCTGGACTACATGCAGTCACACAACCCGGGCAGCGCATAGCCTACAGCGGAGTGGAGCACCATCTACAGGCAGAGTGCATCAAGGCACCGCTTGCACCAAGCACCAAGGGCGCTATGCGTACCGGGTTACTAGACACTGTGCGTACTGAGCACTGAGTGCCCCGAGTACCGTGCGCACCGTGCACACCGAGTGTGTCACTTGCACGGAGTGTGCTGAGCACTGAGGGCATTATGTGCACTGAGCACCATGTGCACCAAGTACCATGTGCACCAAGTACCGTGAGCACCAATGCACTGAGGCACTACACACAGCGAAGTACCACACCGAGCGCACAGAGGCACCAAAGTACCAAGGGCTGAGCGTGCACCGAGGTACCAAAGCACCAGGGGGTAGCTAAAACAGCGGTGCCTACACTAATCGCATGTAAGCACACACCTGGTCAGCGTGCAGCATATACCAGGGAGACACACAGGCTAAAGGTGACCTGAATAGCAACTGAAAAACAGCTGGGGGAGAACACACTTTTTTTTTTTTTTTTTTTTGAAGGCCCGACACACCGACGAGGTCTACTCTACAGCGGGGCAGGTGAAAACACAGCCCCGATGGAGGAATACACGGCTGACTAGCTGTTGTTTTTTTGTTTTTTTAAACTGCACTGCAGCTAATCTACAGCACAACACAGGCAAAGCAGGTTAGTGCGATCGGGTCAACAGACAGATGGACACGTAACAACAACAAAACAAATACTTTTTATTTCGTCCAACTGCACACACGGCAGCCAGTGGAATCGCTCGACAGCGGGGGTACAGCAAAGCCTAGCCCCGGTGGAGGAACTGCTTTCCCCCCTAAGAGTGTAGCTAGAAAAGTGTAGCTTGCCGTCTTGAGAGGCAAAAAAAAGAAATGGCTTCCGTAGGATGACAGGTTTAATCCCTCGGTAGGTGGGATCGAGGATGTCACCCCAGGAAGGGGCCTATCGGCAGCTCTGATATAAAGAGCTCAGTAAATACCTACCAATAGGCAGGCATATCACATAAGTATTGTTTTGGTGGTTGTCTTCAAATTGAAAGGTAACCCCATAATTGATTCAGGCTTAAACGTTTAACCATTAGCTTTGGTATTTTCAGAACTAGGACGATGCTTGTTTAAATTCTTTTGTTCCCTTATCTTTTGGGTTTAATGAATACAGGTTTGCCCTCACTGTCAACATTTTTTCTCAGAAATCATCTGGATTAACATGTAAAATGACTCACTATAATTTAAAATATATGGGATGACACAATGTATTTACACACCATCTAATACAACTGCCAAAATACTCTGTATTTCTAAATACCAAAATTGAAAGAGATGTTATAGTTCAAAGCAATTCCCCCTTTTTAGCATTTTTATTTTTCAGTACTAGTGTCACCTGAAGAGGTCTGTGCAGCTGATTAAAGTCGTCGCTGATGTTGGGTTTTGTATGCCTTTATAAAATCCCTGTAAAAGGTTTTGAATAGATTAAATGTATTAATAAAATATTGATTTGCTCTCAAGTTCAAATGGAAGCCCTAAAAGGACTCAGAAGGATTAAAAGGTGATTTAAACTGTTTAATCTCCTAAAATTCTAAATGGTGAGCAAACTATTCTTGAGCTCTGCACTGTAGATCCATATCAGAACAATTGCCAACTGCCAATTTACCCCAAAGCTCACAGGATATATACTAATCTGTGCTTCCCTTCAGGGATCCTCTGTATTCACCTGGATTATCACTTTAGTGAAGAAATTGATGGTAGGGCACTTGGCTAACATTGAGCTAATTTTCTCTAACTGCTAATACTACAGAATAAGAAAATGCATCTCCCTGCAGGGGTAATCTACGGTGGCCCTGAAGTGCAAAATGAAAACGAGAAGAAAGTATATGACATGACGTAGCCCCTTTGGCCAAATGAGTGTAATGGTCAAAAGCAAGGTATTATTAGCAAATTAGGTGCTGGGTTTAAACCTGGACATAATTTGCTACTGCTAAGAAAGTCTTATTTCCGGCACACATTTTTCTTGGCATGCATTTTAAAAGATGCACGCTTTATACAAAAAAATGCACACTATTTTTAGAGGACACTGGTTGTTTTTTCTGGCATATGCTTTCATTTTGTTTTTGTTTTGCCTAAACGCCAGTTCTTGCTTACTGTAAACAACAGAATATATCCTTTCCCTTCCTGTGTCAGTTCAGGATTTGTAGTGTATACCTCCCTTTTTTAACAATCTCCAATTTTTCTGAGAAAGTTCTTCTTGAAAATGGATTCATAACCAAAATCGAATACAGTATCTGATGACATTTTTTTGTTTTTTTGTAAAAAGCAGTCCTAAATATTACTTCGAAGTTCACAATATAATTCTCAATAACGGTCTCTATAATATTAGCAATTCAGCTATTCTTACACAGCACACCCTAGCATATTTATGTCCCGCCTCTGCTCACTCATAATTGGACACCTGCATAACAAGGGCCAGATCTTTTGACTCTCCCGTTGGTTAAACCTACTCAAGAACTGTTTATATCCTATCTCCGCTCACTTATGATCTTATGATTGGACTGCCGCGGAGAAAATGCAGTTCTATTGGTTAATTTTATAATTTATATATATATATATATATATATATATATATATATATATATATATATATATATATATATATATATATATATATATATATATATATATATATATATATATATGTATGTTAAAAATATATATATATACAGTATATGTATGTTAAAAAAAAAAATCTGCGATCAACTCTTTAGTTGATTAATTGGTCAGATTAATCTGTTAAATCGGAGCAGCCCTAAGAAATGTTCTAATATAACTATGTCAAATACATCAGATTTACAGCGTTTTTCTATGTCTTCTTACATTTCTTAAATCTCCCTCTCAGTGATGTCAAAAAAAAAAAAAACTATCAGGAAGTGAATGTCAGTCCCTCCCCTATCCAATGATATATCAGGAAGTGAATGTCAGTCCCTCCCCTATCCAATGATATATCAGGAAGTGAATGTCAGTCCCTCCCCTATCCAATGATATATCAGGAAGTGAATGTCAGTCCCTCCCCTATCCAATGATATATCAGGAAGTGAATGTCAGTCCCTCCCCTATCCAATGATATATCAGGAAGTGAATGTCAGTCCCTCCCCTATCCAATGATATATCAAGAAGTGAATGTCAGTCCCTCCCCTATCCAATGATATATCAGGAAGTGAATGTCAGTCCCTCCCCTATCCAATGATATATCAGGAAGTGAATGTCAGTCCCTCCCCTATCCAATGATATATCAGGAAGTGAATGTCAGTCCCTCCCCTATCCAATGATATATCAGGAAGTGAATGTCAGGCCCTCCCCTATCCAATGATATATGTTTCAAGCCTGTACTGCAAAGTGTGATGATCCTGTAAGTCATCAAAAGAAAGTGTGTTTTTTTATCGTCTTTACACGATCGCAGTCCTAGAAGCCCACTTCAGTATGATCGTGTTAACATGATCGCGGTCCTTACAGGGTTAATAAATTAAGGGAATTAATGTTAGTTGCTACTGTAAAAAGTTGCCAATTCTTTAGTGTTCCAGAATGTATTCTAAGCAGCAGCTGATAAAAAATGCTACATTATCCTTATCTCCTTTCTACTGTATCCCATGATGTACATATTGTAGTGACATATGTTTCAACAAAATCCCTACTGTTTTGATTTCACATACCCTGAGTCATAAACCAACGTAGCAATGGAAATGAAATCATTTTTCAACTTTTTACATTTTCTGTATTATCACTGCTCTCTTCATGGTTGCCCTAAATGTAATTTAAATCAGGTATACGCAGATGCTTCCCATACAAGCTGTAAAGAGTTACAGAACTGCAGTGTTTATACTAAGTACTTTACCTTTTACTCTGTGTTGCAGTGATTTATATTTCAATGCAATCCTAATTGTTTAGCTATTATTATTCATACATTATTAGGCTCTGATTGCAATGAATGTCTCTCGTGAGAACCTCATATTGCTGCAAGATGAAATAATGATCTGAATTACAAACGGACTGAAGTTTGCACAGCATAACGGGAAAGTGTAAACTTACATCTATAGTTTTGTATATTTTTTTAAAGTAAAAAAAGGGAACAACAAACACATATTTGTTAGACTAGAAATGAGCTACTCCTAGTAGGGATTTTAAAGATGGATGCTCTTATTATAAACAGGAGTTTCAGAAATAAAATCTATTAATATTCAAGATTTCCTTTGGCAGCTCAGATAGTGATACATCTCTCAGCATATTATTAAAACAGTTACACATCAGTAGATCCCTATAAAAAAAGTTATATTTGTTTATCAAATGCAAAAATAACAATTCAACTGAATTTAGATTAGCTTGTAAAGAAAGGGCATACAGAATTCACAGACCTCAATTAACATTAATCCTGGGCTATTTTATCTAACAATAGTGGCTGGTTTCCTGAGCAGCAGATCCTGAGTAGCAATAGTCTTGGGCTAATGTAAGGTAATCCAAGTTTATTGCTTGTCAGGATCAGTGAAACCAAATGTAGGTAACATTAGGTAGTCCAAGATTAGTGCTGATTGGAGCCGTGAAACCCTAGGGTAAGGAAATGAGAAATAAATGTAAATGTGTTTTTAGGTTATATTTAAACAGGACACATTTATGTTCTCATTAAAGCCTTGCTGTAATAACCTTTTCTAAACAGTGGATTTATACAATTTGTTTTCCAAACTTGTTAAAATTTACATTTTCCTTCATAATTGTTCAAAATGTTCAAACATAGTACATAACCACATTTTCTGAGTGGTAAGGATTACAGCATTTCGCAATAAAAAGATTACATGTTGTTGATAATATTGGGTACTGCTACTGTAATAAGTTGCAATTTAAACAAGCACCAAGGTACCAAGAAAAAAAGTTACCAGACTACAGGTTTTCATATGACCAGTTTATCATTAGATGTACAATATAATGAATATTAATGCATATTGTACAATATAATCCATCTTAAAGCTAAAATGAGTCAGTGATATTTGAGTTCACATTAATTATTGAACAGAACTAAAGAATTAGGGCCGTGCCGTGCAACAAGTACAAATGAATATTCGAGTATGGACATTTTTCTCAGCATAAGTAATACACAAGTAATTCTGCTATTACTCGTTACTTAGAGTGAAAAGTGAAAACAAATATGTTAAAATGTATTGAATCAGCTCCTTGCTCCAATAACAGCCATTAGATTCTCCTTCCAGTGTCTTCCGGTATATGTATGTTGTGCAGGCTTGGTCTTCCTCAAAGTCTTCCTTCTAGAAATTGTAGACTAGTGTTTTGGATATTGCTGTTTTGCATTTCTGATAGACTTCAACTTTGATCATGTTGTGGTTGCTTGTTCCAAGTGGTTCCATGATTTCAATTGTGTTCATCCTGTCTTGGTTATTGGAGGTGTGCACTCTCCCTGGTTGGGGCATTTACACATTTATTAAGAAGCACTAATTTGCTGATACCATTTCTTCCTCTGTCATTCCACAATCTGTGGCGTCCTTCCATGCATGCATCTCTAATGTTGTTGTATAAAGGGGGCTCACATTGGTATCCATGTTTGGCAGTCTGTAGTGCCCGTCTAGCTTCACTATAGCACACTCCTAGGGTCAACAGATGAGCATATGATCTGAACCACTTTTACAGTGAAACCTTGCTTTTAAGTCCTGACTTAATTTTGTTGACGCTTTCAATATTAAGGCCACTATCAGCAGTTCAAAACTTATCCACCCACTGTTGAATTACTAAACACTGACAATGTGCATGCCTCATGTCATACCTCATTTACACATTTGATTTAGATGAAAAAACAGTAAAGTTTCAACCATGTACCTTAAGTATTAGTTACCCTCATATTTTTGTTTGCTCTTGTTCTTTGTTACAGGGGGGGGAAAAAAGTTAAATTGTGCATTGTTGTTATATACAATCCTGTAAAAAAATATATTCTAAAGCAGTTTTTATGCCAAAAATACAATGTTACAGTTCTTTTTCACTTTTATTGTTAGTTTGCGTAAATTACCTATATTGTTGAGAGTATTGTTGAAAGTAAAAGCGGCAGAATTTGCTTAATATTGCACTGTTTTAAAATAGTAATAGGAATTCTCTGTACTTCACCACAGAAGCACATGTTGAAATAGGTGGTGCAGTTTTTATTCCACCTTACTTGTTTATTACTATGGGGTTATAGGACGTCTGTGTATGTAAATATACTGGTTTATTATTCATATACAAGTTAAAAACTCCAACTATATTTGTTTTCTAATCATTACCAACCTTTATGTAGTCCATTGTCATTTGGTAGGTGGACAATGTGATGTTACTGTTTCGCATTGACTTTACATTTAAATGGAATTCCGAGAGGTGCCTCAGATACTATTTATTAAACAAACTGACATCAACCATGCTGATAAATACTCAAAATGGCTGATGTCATGAATTTGGTTTCTCAGTGATCTGTCTTGGAATGCAGCAGACGAAACATGTGTTCTGATTGGCTGAAAGATCCATAGCAGTCTATAATGTGTATAATGTACTGCTTATTGCAAAATGTGGAATTATGTTTAATTCCCAATTGGTTTATTTTATTTTATTTTTATTTATGTATGTATTTATTTTGCTTTTGTTTGCTTGAGAAGGCCCTGGTCATCTTTTAGACATTGCTGAATCAAAAAGGACAGAAAAAAGAGAAGAAATACTGTTTTGAAACCCCAAACATTTGCATCCAATATTATTGTTTACTTGCCATGGCCACATCTAAAGAGAGAGCTTGGGGCTGGGAATCCAATAAAACCAGCAGACATTTCAAAGAACTGCCAACATGAGGTTTCTTCAAAGTATTCTGCTACAGAAAATCACTCACCATTTCTAATTAAACAGCTCAATTGATTTGATCATTTCTATGCAATCCCCATAAACGCAAGGACTGCCTGAAGAGGTTTTTTCTTTTTTTTTTTTTTGGATACACACACCTATCTGCATTCCCAATAGTTTTAACTGGGTAGAAACTGCTGTGAGGATTATTTTTGAATCTTCTAGTCTAAAATGCAATGCCAGCATGCCATTTTTAGGGAATTGCACCTAACACTGCCTGGTGGTGCGAATATACTGTAGTATGTTAGTAAGAGTCAAAGCAAGTAAACCATTATTAATACCGATGCGATATCGAAAAGGGACTGTGTTGGCCCTCTTTGTTTTGCTTAGTACTCTTAGTTCTTTTAAGAGAAGATTTTTTTCTAAGCAACATTTTACACACTGATTACATCTCCTGGGATAGCACTTTGTAAGCCTTTGCAGAATGGGAATAGGTACAATCATAAATCATGTGCCCATTAAAAACTATAGTATGTGTGACAACAACTGTGCTGAGAGCATCAGCGCTCACACAGAACATCAACATAAGATGTCAAACCATTCACACACAGGATTAGCTCATGCATGCGTGATGTTTCTTTTACAAGAGTGGTTCACGTCTGAAACTGTTTCACATAAAACATCAGCAATCTGCCTTTCACATAGAAACATTGTCCACAGAGCAGTGAAGGATCGCCAATGAAAAACTGTGCGCTACGTATTGCGTTTCTGATTCTGAATTCTTCTAACACCTTGTGATGGGGTACCCCCGCCCCAGTGTTTATTTTGTATCATTTTGTATTATTTTTATTTAAATGTAGCGTTTTGTGTTTGTTTTAAACTAAGTTTTGTTATTGTTGTTTTATAGCATGGATGGGGTTAAAATTCTCCATCCAGCTAATCTCGTGAGAATGCGTGGTCAGCAGCTAATGATTTATTGACAAATTGGCTGTCGACCACGCATATCATAAATCCTGTGCAGAATGTGGTCGAGGGATAAACTAGGTAATTGATAGCCAGTTAATCCCTCGACCATGATATAAAAACCAGCAGCTTTTGACGAACATGGTTGGGTTGTTCAGAGGAGGAATGTAAGCAAAAATATATCTAAAAACAATTGCTACTCGTGTTACTTGTTTGTGTGCGTGTCGTTGTTTATTATTTGTTTTAGCCATCGTGCCTTTTGTTTGGAGGAATGTGTTTGTTTTGTTTAAACCTTTGATTTATTTTATTTATTAAACACATGCTGAGCGTTTCAGCCCGCAGTACTTGTCTGTCTCTTCCTGGTCTGTGACATCACCACCAAGCCTTCCTGTCACACACCTGTAGATACCACGTCACAAAAACTGAAAACCATGTTCAAATTTCACAGTACCCATAACAGTCAACGGGTTTATATCTGACCCATGTTTAACCCTTTGCAGTCCTATGTCAGACCAGGTCCGACATTACAATTTTCCCTTTCCGGTCCAATGTCGGATCCTGTCCGACATCATCAAATGGATGGCAAACTGTATAACCTTTTAAGAATCTGACAAGAAACTGAATGAAATCATTTTGCTGTGGCCAACGCTGGATTGCAGTTAACATATTTAATGACTCGTGAAAATACAATTCAAAGCTGCGGTCTCCAGTGCAAAATCACATAAAAGTGCAAAAAGACATAAAAAACTGATCTCTAGTCGTTTTTTCTCTGGAAAAAGCCGACAAAACCATTCAATGGCCAAGTGAGACCAATAGGAGCTGAGAGAAGCCGAAAAAAAAGGGGCGGATCTGAGCAATACACATAGCCCCGGCACCACAGAGATAACATCGCCTTAAACAAACAAGATGGCTGCTTCTCCATCCAGCGCTCAAAGAATATCACAAACATTTTCAGAGCTTTTTGAGATGTTATAGTAATAAAATAATGACTTGGATCGCATTATTGAGGAGTTTGGTGATAAAACGAATGATCAGGAGATGATTTATCAGTATGCACGGGGTGGGGCTGGAGATGCAGTACTGAGTGTCCTTTTGATATGCAGTGCCTTTTAAACCTGTTTTACTGTGAAAAAAAACAGCGCGTCTAAAATAAACTGCGCATGTGAAAATAAATTGGACCTGACGAGCCTGAGACGTGCTGCATAAATGGACCGCAAAGGGTTAAATCCAGCGTTGGCCACAGCAAAATGATTTCATTCAGTTTCTTGTCAGATTCTTAAAAGGTTATACAGTTTGCCATCCGTTTGACCCAGTTGGCAAATCTAGTAATGATGCACTGTAGAATTGGCATAGCGACTCACACCTCAATAAGGGGTCTTTAAGGTCACAATAAGATCATATTGAGCACTGTGATTAAGTTCAAAATAATACTTCTTCCTTCCTTGTTCCAGTAATTTAGTATCATTATTTTCAAATAGATCTAGTCAGGTTTCATCAGAGCCCTTTGAAAGCAATGGCTCAGTTGGTGATTGAAAATATTTAAAAAACTGAGCACATACAGACTTGCATTAGAAGCATACGAGTACCCATTCTTGTTTAAACAGGCATCAGGACCTGTCATACACTAACTTTTTCTTCATATTATCTAATGTAACCCTTCCAAGCAGTGAATTATCCATGCAGCTTCAATACAGCAATATCGGTTATATGCAAAATAAATAAGAGAGAGAGAGAATTGAAAAACAGAAATCAGCTCTATATCCAAGGACAATCAGGATTCAACAGGATACTTGTTAATCATTAGAAATACTTAATGAAGAAAAAAGTCGTTGATAAATTGATAACTCACTATTTTAATAATTAGCTACAATGTTTCGGCTTCTGTCTTCAGATAGCATGGCAGAAATATATCAAAATAAATTAACAGATATACAAACATGTATATCCTCTTAAGCCAATAACATATGCATTAAGGGGGTGCCATATAACGAGTACAAGCAAATATTGTTATTACTCGTAGTTCGGAGAAGAAAAAAAAAGTAAAACAATGCAAACGCTCCTGGCTTCAACAGGGCAGTGATTACTGTCATTCTCGTCGAGAGATAGTCAGCCAATCCAGGGAGGAGTGGGAGGGGTAAGTGTGATAGTGTCTCTGACCCTGTGGAACTAAGAGTCATTCTGTGTTGTATAAGGAGTCAGACAGACAGAACTTTCTGCTCAGAATCAAACTCTTTCAAGAGATATAATACTTTCACTTTGAAAAACAGATTTCCTAAAAACTTTTCTAAAACAAGATGTTGATACTGAGTAACTTGGTGGTTTAAGGCTATTCCTCCAGTTTGCTTGTGTGCAGAACAGTACAACTAACTGTATTTTCAATTTTCAAAGAGAAAACAAGTATACCATTCATTTAACCACTTCAGTAACTCCAGATGTAAAAATGAATCTGCATACCAGGTACCAGATTTTTACCCCTGACATTGCTAAAAAATGTAAAATACCTATTTTATTGTGGGAAGTCATTTTTTGTTTACAGGCTGACAGTAATAACACTGCATAAATGGAATGGTGTTACATTACAGTGAATTTGAGTGAGTAATTAAAAAGCTGTTAATGCAGTGTGTGGCATTAAAATCACTGTGCTACCCAGCGTAAAATGCATCCCTATAAATGCTTGTTAAGTAAAGTTATTTAAAAATGTTCTTTGTTTTAATTATTCATGTATTAACTTTAAAATCCAACTAACTGTAATATTATCTGACCCCTCAGTGAGAACACAACAATTCTAGAATTGCATAAATGAGTCATTGAGTTGTATGTCTAAACATAGCATTGGCATTCAGTTTCATTAAAAAGAATGAGTTTATGCAAATCTGTGTGGAAAAAAAGGTCAGGGTAAGTTGTTTTTTTTGGACAAATGACTGCATCTGCTGTTATAAAAACCAACAGCTGACTCATGCAGGGGCGAAATTACAGGCATTTTTGCGGAGGGAGTATTTTTAACATTAGGTAGATGATTAAATTTACAATTAGGCATGCTAAAAATTCAAAGGTAGAGCACAGCACACAGTCACGATAAAGAATCAAGAAGTGCAGTTAACATATTTAATGACTCGTGAAATACAATTCAAAGCTGCTGCAGTATGTAAACTGTTTTGTCATTTCAAATCTTTCTTCAAAACAAACATTAAACTTTAAAGCTACAGTCTCCAGTGCAAAACCACATTTGTAGGTGAAAAAAGCTAAAGTAAAAGTCGCTCCATTTAAAAAATATATAAACAAGTGAAATTTTCAGTCCAGTGTGAAAACACAACACGAAATAATAAATTAACATCCAAAGTAGCACTATAGCATTAAAATGTTCAATACAAAAAATGGTGCCTGAGTTAAAATAATAATCCAAAATATGGATTGTAGCGTAAAAACAGAAAGCGTAATCAATCAGTCTGTGAAGTCTGTATCGTCTAATCTGAAACCGCCGAACTCCATGGCTTCGTTATCTGGTAATTGCTTATCATGTTCCCACTCCCAGTGTCCATGCATTGATTGATTGCATGGCGGCAATAAGCCTAGTTGCTAAATCACAAGTTTGTTGCAAGCAAGTTGATAGGCAGTTGCAGTTAGTTTTGCTTGCGTTTGCAAAACACATTTGATAAATAGGGCCCTGAGAGTTTTTAAAATCAAAAACCCAAAGCTGTGTGATCTTGAGGCACTGGAAAGTTTAATTAAGAGAGCAACATAAATCAGTGTTTGAACAAGGGATCAAGTGTTCTGCAAGCATTGTTAGTCTTTGCAAACCATCTATCTGAGCTTCAAAAGCTAAATTAAAGTAGTAATACTTGAGCAATAATTGTCCTAATGGAATTCTAGTCTTTTGTGTTTTACGCAAATGAAATGTAAAACAGCTACAATAATGAAATGAGCACACAACCTTGAATAGAATTGCCCTGGCATTGATCTATTTATAATCGCAGCTCACATGCTAGGACAAAAATGTGATCTCTGTCTTTGCAACTAAGGTGTGAACTGACACAAAATGAAAACAAGCATAGTTCTACATTTCCAGTTTTAATTAAAAAAAGGGATTGTCATAGTAGAACAGTTGTATTAGTTGTAGTAGTATAGTAGGATTATAGTATATTATTAACAATAATGCAATTCATTCTTATAAATTAACATTATTATTATTTATTATTATTATTTGTTTATTTAGCAGACGCCTTTATCCAAGGCGACTTACAGAGACTAGGGTGTGTGAACTATGGATCAGCTGAAAAGTCACTTACAATTACGTCTCACCCGAAAGACGGAGCACAAGGAGGTTAAGTGACTTGCTCAGGGTCACACAATGAGTCAGTGGCTGAGGTGGGATTTGAACCGGGGACCTCCTGGTTACAAGCCCCTTTCTTTAACCAGTGGACCACACAGCCTCCAAAATTATTTTAATTGAGCCCAAATGCATCATTAAATGCAATATCATGTATACACTGTAAATGTGAAGGCCTAAATACTTGAAGAATAATTCACAGACAGGAGCAAGGGCTGCGTGGAGGAAAAACCTTGGGAATTGAGAACAGAAGTGCTTTGTGAGTACAGGGGTTTCCACTTGGCTCGCAGAGAGCCTCCCTCACCAAGTGATCAGCCTCTAAGGCTGGGAAACAATCATTACTTTCCCCAAGGGGAACATAGAGGTGAGAGAATGGGAAAACAAAAGAGTTATGATAGATTTGGCCGGGGGTCCCCTCTGGCTTGCGGAGGATGAGGCCAGTGTGGCTGGGCCTTTAAGGTTGGGAAGTGAGCTTCACTTACACCCAGAGGGAGACCGTTGCAGAGGTGGAGCAGCAGTTGCAGACGTGGAGTGGCACAGTGGAGGAGGAGGGGAGGATGGCGGTAATCGAAAACACAAGACAGAGAACAAGGGTATGACTTGGGGTTTAAATAGGGAGATTGACAGAGATTATTGGCAGAATAGAACGGGGGTGGAGCCCTAGCTTCTGCCCCCTGAATCACGCCCATGGCTACAAATAAATCACATATAGGGCCTTATTTATGAAAATGCACTAAATGTATCTGTAACGTACATTAAGTAGTGAGCCTAACGTGCACCATAAATCTAAATGTACTGCCCCATTTACTAACAGAGAACGCATTAATTTACGTCCACAGTATTTGGCTAATTTACATACCATACAGTGCACAATGCATGTATTGTGAGTGATAATTTAATGTGCACGATAATGTCAGAGTCCGAGAAATAGACTGAGCTGAAAAGAAAAACTAAAGAGAAGATTGCTCAGAACCAGTCTGTGGCAACACGCACAAGAGGATGAGCATCAGGACAGGTGGAACTGACCAGCCTGGAAAAGAAAATTGAGAATATCTTCTCCCCAGAACAACTAGAAGCTGTGCAGGGCATCATTGACACCACGAGATTCAGGACACACTGCCCGAGGATGCTTTGCAATGCGTTTTTTACAGGATTTCAGTCAGCTTGCAAACTTTAAACATGTTTAGTATTTTACGATTCAGTGCCCTCACATCGGCTAGTGTGTTATACCCACTCACAAGTCTCAATGTCAGCAACCAATGAGGTCGAATGCTTATAATGTCAGCAAAAACTTGTATTATGTTTTCCCTTCATTGTAAATAAAAATGTTATTTGCTTTAATTTAATTATAACGTTAATAATAAATGAATCATACAACATGGCTATAGCAGCAGTTTTTAAGTATTCTGTAAATATTTCATCTAATAATTAAAAAGTACAATGCTTATAGGGGTGTCAGGGCTTGTTTTCAAAAGATACATACAGATATAGTCCAACATCGCCTTCTAGCCAAAATTGTAGCTATTAGTAGTAATGAACTGGTCATTTTCACTGCTCTATATGAAAAATGTAATGCAAAGAATGCCACCATGATGCCAGACAGATTTCAGCCCAGAAAAATAGGTTTAAATAGTGCGCCGATCAGTGATTAAAGCCTGGTTTACAAACTAGCTAATTATCGCTCAATTAAGGTGCACACTATGATTAACTTTAGTAAATACGGTGTGAATAAAGCTCATCTCATTATTCAGAGCGGGGTGCCTCATTTAAATACATTATCATACATTACTATACAAATCACATATTCATTCTGATCACCATAGTGTGGCACAATAAAATCCCATAATATGCCCACCATTTTGCACGATAATGAATGCAATTGTAATAGTAAATACGGAAATAATGACCATGCACACCTATTGCAATTATGGTACACCTTAATGTTTAGTGACCTTTCGGAAATGTGGCTCATAGAGTTTTCAGATTCTTTGGTAGCACTACACTTGAATGTGCTTTCAAAAACTAATCAGACTAAAATATCTCCTTTCTTTTCTATCTAACCCTCAAATGCATAATATCACTAGATTTACATATAAAAACCATAAACATCGTAATTAAAATGGGAATTAAAGCATCCCTGAGGGAATACTCTAAGGGAAGTGGCATCTTCAGTGGAATATTTTGTCAACATTAAGTAAAACGGATATAAGAAAAAGATCAGTATCTATAATTGTTGCAATGACACGGTTCATTTCCACACACACACACACACACACACACAAAATAAATACAGCTATTTTGATGAAGAGTTTTTTTAATACCATGTCTTGTCACAAAAGCAATTTTTGGCCTGTTTTTTTTTTTTTTTTTCTTGTATGCTATTGGCATACTTGTTGTTTTGCTGGCTACCTCCACCACTATTTAAAATGGCATAAGTACCAGCTAATAGGAACCGGACGAGGGTCGATGGACTGAATAGCCTTCTTTGGTTCATACATTGTTGTATGTTTTTATGGCAGATTTTACCTGACCTAGGTGTTGATTTGATCAACCTATTCGCCATGTGGATAAACCACAGCTTTTTAGCATTTTACAGCAATGGAGAATCAGCCTGAATTGCATCTAATATCAATTTCAATTTGAAAAGGTCACTTTGGAGACAACAAAGTATTTGTACGAGTATTGGTTTCCGATTACAAGTTTGGGTAATGGGTTCTATCCACACCCCTAGTAAACTGGCATTGTTATGTTGCAGCTTATCTTGCTTTTCCGAGATAAAACATCCTGAACTTGATAAAAACATCATTCAAATGTTCTTATGAAGGTAAGACAGACAATAACAGTGGCATAAATTGGCATTGTTATGTTGCAGCTTATCTTGCTTTTCTAAAATAAAACATCCTGAACTTGATAAAAACATTATTCAAATTTTCTTATGAAGGTAAGACAGACAATAACATTCCTTGATGGCTCCTGTCATTCCCACCTCCTCTGAACATGGAAAATAAATAGCAAAGGGATTTAAAAAAAAAATCTGTCCAAATGTTATACCCAAAATGAAATTTATAATTAAGGTTCGGGAGGAGGGGCATGCACCAATATCCACGTCACCAACTGAATCATTCAATTTACATGTCAGCAGTTAAGTCATTATAAATACCCTCTCTCCACTTACCCCTTGTATGCGTTTCGATTCATTCGTAACCCACCACCTTCCCCATCTCCACCTCTTAAAATTAGATTAATCTCCTATTGGGGGTCTCTGCCTCATCCTCACGGCCAGGCGTGAGTCCTCAAACCAAGTTAGGTTGATGCCAAATTAACGTTTCTACAGAAGTCATGTATTGTTATTTCTTCCACAGCTATCGCATACTGTGCATTTCTTCAATAAATAGTTTAAATCAAATTATTTTGTGATTGGTGTTTTGTCCCGAACTACTGAAATCTGAATTGGTTTTGGGTGTCTAACTAACAGTAATAAGCAGGAGTTTGGTGACCAAATTACACAAGACAAAACCGTTGCCTGAGAGCAAGTATTATAGAAAACTGGCTATAGAGCATTTCAGGCCTTATGTTGCTGAAGATTTCAAACAAGACAAATTATGCCAGTCCCCAAGTCTGCATTTGCTCTCATATATTGCAAGCTGCCCTTCACTTCCTTGCGACAGATTTAAAAGGGTTATGGTATTGTATTATAATCTAATGCTGGTGCCTCATAGCAGTGTCATTTATTCCAGCAATGAGTTATGAACTCTCTGTGGTGCTGAGTGGTGCACAGGATATAAGGGTCAAAATGAGCTTCACTGAACGAGCTGGCTTATGAAAGGCAAAAGGCCACTGGAAATTTAATAGCAGCGATCTGCTCTCTATAAATATTTAAAACATGTGTATTCCTCATCCTCGCAGGAAAACTACATTTAGTTGATAGGATCATGGTATTTAGGTATGAAGAAAAGTTTTCGATGAAGTGTTTGATTGATGAAACCAAGATGTTGCATACATTTTAATAAGACCTTCCAACCTTCATTATTGTTTTGGGAAGACATTAATATTAGAATCTGTTCTTCCTTGTGCACTGGTGTGGAAGCCAAGGACATTTTTTTTTTTATCTGAAGCCTTCACAATTGGATACGACAGAGGATTCGGAATTGCTAGCTATATTTTTTGCTCAAAAAATTCCTAATAGTTAAGTATTTTAACGATAATTGTTCCTTAGAGTTGTAAAAATTGGTTTTTTAATGACCTCATATTATGTATGTTAAATTAAGGCTGGTTTTTCAGTATTAATTTAATTCTCATCTTGCTTCTAATAAATTAGAAAATGTCTTTATATATATATATATGAAAAAAAAGTTTTAAACTGAAACCCATGACAAACGATTTCATGGCTCATTTAAATGTTGTTTTTTTTTTCCCCCACACACAGTATATTGTTTCCACAAAACTGTACTGCTACCTCACACATATATTACAAAACAAAAATCATATTATAACATTCTGAATAAATATTTGAGCTCATGATTGCGCACTGTGTGTTCCAAGGGTCTATATTTAAAAGACCCACATCTAGTCAAATTCAAATGAGTCCTCTTAAAGTGAAGGGCCATTTATAAAACAAAACATTACCCAATTTCTGTAACATAGTTCATATATAATAGCATGGGATATTTACCCTAAATTGCTTTAAACTAATAGAAGTTCTAAGGCTGTTCAGTTATTACATTTAATATGCTCTTCAAATAATGAATATTTGCTTTAGGTCTATTGCATATGTTCATATTGAAATGAAAATAAAAAAGCAAAGCTGTATTCTGTAGGTTTTTTTTTCTTAATATCCAGCACATAACATTTTTAAATAGTCTTCATTGAAAGTAAATTATTGACTGAAATAAAACTTTGAAAACAGGACCCTTTTCTCAAAGCAAACAAACTATGTTTCTATTGAAGGTTTAATTAAACACTGGTCCGTTAATGCACAGAAATACAAATATATACTGTTCAGTAGTACCATCTGTGCATGAAGGAAAAATCATTAAAACCATTCAATCTGAGGTAGGTTTGGTTGTCTATTTTGGGATACATGTACTGGAGCTACATGACTGTCTAGCAAATCTTAAAGAACAAAAGGTTAGACTATGCCCTGAGTAATTAATCCCAAACAATTAAATAAGGCTATTTCTATCAAATGGAGAATTGTACATCCCATTTGTCATGCTGGGAGTCAACTAGCACTGCATTTGCTTTTAAAGGGGAAGCTTCAGACTTAAAATATCAGACTAGCCATACAATCAGCAACAGAAAATAAATAATAATAATAATTAGTGTGTGTACACCCTGTAGAATTAACTAATTTTGCTTCATAAAGTCGAATGAAACCTGCTGAATAATGTTACATTAACATACAGAATCTTACATATACTATACTTCCATATATAACAAAAAAATGTGAAATTTTGAAATCTAACATGAAACACTGTACTACTAGTATGTTAAAAGGAGCCTGTGTAAACAGCTTGTCCCTCAACACAGAGGCTGGATTAAGACAGTCATATGCGAAGTTTGCAGAAAAACACTACAGAAAAGCACAACTCATGAGCCAGGACATAACATGTCATTACAGATCAAGCCTGTCATGCTACAGTGCTGTGGCCTAACTCACAGGAGAACCTTCAACACTGGACAAGACCACTTGTAGGCTTGTAGGCCAGTCAGTTTAGTATTCAAGAACATTTGTACCTCTTTTAGATTTGATTAACTGCCATGTTTGTTTCGATGAGCTCCAAATATTCTTTGTGTTTCCAAGGGAGTGTTACCACACTAATGATGATAAGACATCTGCTGAATGACACTGTTTTAGATTGACATGTTGGTTCTTTGTTATACAGCACCTTCATAAGGCTCATTCTAGAGAAGCTGATTTAGGCACTGAATTCTCTTCATATATGATTGAACCAGTATAACATCTGCTTAAGTGATGGCACATCTTAATGCAGCCATGATGTACAGCTGGATTTGTACCCATTTTTACAGATATACAGTACCGCGCAAAAGTTTTAGGCAGGTGTGAAAAAATGCTGTAAAGTAAGAATGCTTTCAAAAATAGACATGTTAATAGATTATATTTATCAATTAACTAAATGCAAAGTGAGTGAACAGAAGAAAAATCTAAATCAAATCCATATTTGGTGTGACCACCCTTTGCCTTCAAAACAGCATCAATTCTTCTAGGTACACTTGCACAAAGTCAGGGATTTTGTAGGCATATAGTCAGGTGTATGATTAAACAATTATACCAAACAGGTGCTAATGATCATCAATTCAATATGTAGGTTGAAACACAATCATTAACTGAAACAGAAACAGCTGTGTAGGAGGAATAAAACTGGGTGAGGAACAGCCAAACTCAGCTAACAAGGTGAGGTTGCTGAAGACAGTTTACTGTCAAAAGTCACACACCATGGCAAGACTGAGCACAGCAACAAGACACAAAGGTAGTTATACTGCATCAGCAAGGTCTCTCCCTGGCAGAAATTTCAAGGCAGACAGGGGTTTCCAGATGTGCTGTCCAAGCTCTTTTGAAGAAGCACAAAAGACGGGCAGCGTTAAGGACCGTGAGCGCAGTGGTCGGCCAAGGAAACTTACTGCAGCAGATGAAAGACACATCATGCTTACTTCCCTTCGCAATCGGAAGATGTCCAGCAGTGCCATCAGCTCAGAATTGGCAGAAAACAGTGGGACCCTGGTACACCCATCTACTGTCCGGAGAAGTCTCGTCAGAAGTGGCCTTCACGGAAGACTTGCGGCGAAAAAGCCATACCTTCGTGGAAACAAGGCCAAGCGACTCAACTATGCACAAAAACACAGGAACTGGGGTGCAGAAAAATGGCAGCAGGTGCTCTGGACTGATGAGTCAAAATTTGAAATATTTGGCTCTAGCAGAAGGCAGTTTGTTCGCCAAAGGGCTGGAGAGCGGTACACGAATGAATGTCTGCAGGCAACAGTGAAGCATGGTGGAGGTTCCTTGCAAGTTTGGGGCTGCATTTCTGCAAATGGATTTGGGGATTTGGCCAGAATTAATGGTCTCCTCAATGCTGAGAAGTACAGGCAGATACTTATCCATCATGCAATACCATCAGGGAGGCATCTGATTGGCCCCAAATTTATTCTGCAGCATGACAACAACCCCAAACATACAGCGAAAGTCATTAAAACTATCTTCAGCGTAAAGAAAGAACAAGGAGTCCTGGAAGTGATGGTATGGCCCCACAGAGCCCTGATCTCAACATCATCGAGTCTGTCTGGGATTACATGAAGAGAGAGAAGCAACTGAGGCTGCCTAAATCCACAGAAGAACTGTGGTTAGTTCTCCAAGATGTTTGGGCCAACCTACCTGCCGAGTTCCTTCAAAACTGTGTGCAAGTGTACCTAGAAGAATTGATGCTGTTTTGAAGGCAAGGGTGGTCACACAAATATTGATTTGATGTAGATTTTTCTTCTGTTCACTCACTTTGCATTTTGTTAATTGATAAATATAAACTATTAACATGTCTATTTTTGAAAGCATTCTTACTTTACAGCATTTTTTCACACCTGCCTAAAACTTTTGCACAGTACTGTACATGCAATAAAGAGACACACACGCACTGCCAGATGTTTTAATTAACACAACCTTGGTACACAAAATTCCCTTTACAAACATAGATGTGTTCATATAAATACTATTGTTGTTAGAAACATATTCAAGAAGGATTTTATTTAAGGGTTCTGTTATATCTTGATAAAAAGTAATGTCCTGACAGTTGCTTCCAGAAAGGTGTGCGACAGGTGTGAAGGACGGGTGTAAATTAAGCACATTATATATTGGAGAGAGAGTAGTCGCTCTCCGCAGTCAACTAGCAAGCAGTGATATTTCCATTTTTGTTCTATTATTATTATGTTATAAATTCTGTTTCGCTTAACATGCTTAAAGTTGAGATATGTTTTTTTCAGACCTCTTTCATTCCTTCTGGTTTAAATCCCTACCCTTTGTAAAGAAGTTATTCACCAGTGAGAAGAATGGCACACTAAAAGCATCTAAGTTTGAGTTGGAGAGATATTTGGGGGAAACGCATACAGATTCAAAAAGGCAGGAGCCTAGGTCAATTCCTTCAGACATCCCACCTATCAATCCACCAGAATTCCAAATGGAGGACTGTGCACCTAAGTGGAAAGAAGTAGAGCAAGCTGTGAAAAAAGCAAGGGCTTCATCATCTCCAGGGCCTAATGGAGTTCCGTACAGAGTGTACAAGAGTGCTTCAGGAGTTCTACGAATCCTGTGGAAACTGATGAAAGTAGCATGGGAAAAACAGGTTGTACCAAGAGCATGGCGCCGAGCATGTGGAGTCTTTATACCTAAAGAAAAAGATTCTAGCAGCATCAGTCAGTTTCGCCCTATTTCCCTATTAAGCGTAGAAGGCAAGATTTTCTTCAGCATTATTGCTCAGAGATTGTCAACTTACCTGTTAAAGAACTGCTTCATTGACACTTCAATACAAAAGCGGGCATTCCAGGTTTCCCAGGATGCTTAGAACACATCAATGTGATCTGGCAACAAATTCAATCAGCTAAAAAGGAGAGGAAGGAGCTCCATGTGACATTCCTGGATTTGGCTAATGCATATGGTTCAGTGCCACGTGAACTTCTTTGGGCAGCATTTGATTTTTTCAGTGTACCAATGACAATAACAAATCTAGTCAAAGCCTACTTTGGAGATTTGCAATTTAGTTTTTCAACTTCAGAATTCAGCACTACATGGCAATGTCTAGAAGTTGGAATAATGGCAGGATGCACGATTTCTCCACTGGCTTTTACCATGGCAATGGAAGTAATCATTAGGGCATCAAAATGGGTAGTGGGAGGAGAGGGCTTGGCTTCTGGAATACGACTACCACCAATTCGAGCATACATGGATGACATGACAACCATGACTACAACAGTAGCCTGCACTAATCGGTTATTGGGCAAATTAACCAATAACATTGAATGGGCACGAATGCAATTCAAGCCCACTAAATCAAGGAGCATCTCTATAATTAAAGGTAAAGTAGTAGATAAAACGTTCTTCATTAATGGTGAGGCAATACCAACAGTGTCTGAGAAGCCAGTGAAGAGCCTTGGGAGATGGTGCGACGGGGATCTAAAGGACACAGTTCATGTGGGAGAAGTTAGACAACAAGCTGTGGAAGGGTTGAAGAGCATAGACAGCAGCGCTTTACCAGGCAAACTAAAACTCTGGTGCTTTCAGTTTGGCCTACTGCCAAGGTTGCTGTGGCCACTGACTGTGTACGAGGTTTCTTTGACAACAGTAGAGAAGCTGGAAGCTTTAATCAGTTCACACATCAGGAAATGGTTGGGAGTTCCACGCTGCCTCAGCAGAGTGTAACCTGGCGTGGAGCAACCTCCACACCTCACCCTCTCTTAACAGGAGTCCCCCAAGGGTCAGTCTTGGGTCCTCTCCTGTTCTCTCTCTACACCCGCTCCCTGGGCCCCCTCATCGCATCCTATGGTTTCTCATACCATTTCTATGCTGATGATGCTCAGATTTTCCTCTCCTTCCCCTCCTCTGACTCCACCATCTCCTCCCGTATCTCTACCTGTCTGTCTGCTATTTCCTCCTGGATGCACTCGCATCACCTCAAACTTAACCTCTCTAAATCTGACCTCCTTTTCTTTCCCTCCTCCTCCCCTCCTCTGATCTCTCTATCTCTGTTCCTCTGGAATCTACCACACTCTCCCTCTTCCTCCGCTAAGAACCTCGAGTCACCCTGGACCCCTGCCTCTCTTATTCCCAGCACATCTCCACTCTGGCACGCACTTGCCGATTCTTCCTGAGCAACATCCGAAGAATCCGACCCTTCCTCACCAACCACGCCACCCAGCTCCTGGTCCAGGCCTTGGTACTCTCCGCCTAGACTACTGCAACTCCCTCCTGGCTGGCCTCCCTGCTTCCGCCACCCGTCCGCTCCAGCTCATCCAGAACTCTGCTGCCCGCCTGGTGTTCTCTCTGCCTCGCTTCTCCCACGCAACTCCACTACTCCGCTCACTCCACTGGCTACTGATCACCGCCCGCATCCAGTTCAAGACTCTTGTACTAGCCTACAGATGCCTTGACCAGACTGCACCCAGCTACCTCCAGACCCTCATCTCTCCCTACACCCCCACTCGACCTCTCCGCTCCGCCTGCACTAGAAGACTGGCTCTACCTCCTCTCGCTCCCCTGCCTCCAGAGCCCGCTCCTTCTCCACCCTCGCTCCGCAGTGGTGGAATGACCTACCTACAGATGTCAGGACCGCCCAGTCCCTGACCACATTCAGCGCCTCCTTAAGACTCACCTCTTCAGACAGCACCTGTAGAACTCCTCTGTTTCCCCTGGGACACTTTCACCCTTCCTTAAATTTGCTTTACTTACTCTTACCTGCCCCTATTTTACTGCATTTAATCCTGTACTTCAGAGTATTGTAATCTGCCATGTGTTTAAACTGTAGTATTTGGTATTTAATCATATCTTGATGTAACTATCACTGTCACTTATCTGCTGTATTATTGAATTGTATTTTGTCACACTTGTACTTGCTTGAACTTGTCATTGTATTTATCTTGCTCTTATTGTATTACCTGTACTGTAACACTTGAAATGTATTTGCTTACAATTGTAAGTCGCCCTGGATAAGGGCGTCTGCTAAGAAATAAATAATAATAATAATGGTAAAGGAATACTGCAGCTACCTGTCTCCGCTCTAACCGACGAGTTTAAGTGTGCCAAGGTCCGACTGGAAATGACATTAGTAGAGTCACGCGACAAATGCGTAAGGGAGGCAGCACCTGTGTTGAAAACTGGAAGAAAGTGGGTGGCAAAGAAAGCTGTGGAGGATGCAAAGGCTGCCCTTCAAATTGGTGATATCATGGGGCAAGTTCAGCATGGAAGAGGGGGTCTTGGTCTCAGTTCAGCTCCTCCTACATGGCACAAGGCAGCCCCAGCGCAATGGAGGAAGCTTGTAGTCAACGAGGTGCAAAAGCAGGAGGAGAGGATGAGGTGTATAAAGGCCATTTCCCAGGGCAAGCAGGGAGAATGGATGAGATGGGAGAGTGTGGAACAACACAAGATTGGCTGGCAAGACCTATGGTCAATGGAACAGAGCAGGATCAGTTTCCTTATAAGGTCAACATATGATGTTCTCCCATCACCACAGAACCTAAACCTCTGGGTAGGAGAGGATCCCTCTCCTGCAACATTAAGGCACATTTTGACAGGATGTAAGGTGGCTCTTAGCCAAGGACGGTTTACTTGGCCCCATGACCAGGTGCTGCGATGTTTGGCCTTAGCATTGGAAGACAAGCGTAACATGACCAATAAGTTGCCACCTGTTCCATCAAAACATTACACACAAAAGACAACATTCCTCCGCCCAGGAGAGCAACCACCAAGAAAAGGTGTTAAAACCAATCCTCGCCCAGGACAACTGGAAGCTGCTAGAGACTGGAAAATGCTGGCGGATGTTGGTCAACGGCTTATTTTTCCACCTGAGATTGCCACCACAAACCTTCGACCAGATATTGTCTTGTGGTCTGGATCAGCACGCCTTGTTCACCTGGTGGAGTTAACAGTGCCATGGGAGGATGCTGTAGATGAGGCGTATGAGAGGAAGAAACTGCGGTATGCTCAACTAGCCACTGAAGCGGAACAGCGAGGATGGAGAGTCTGGGTTTACCCAGTGGAAGTGGGATGTTGAGGATTTGTGGCACACTCTACAACCGGTTTCTCAGAGATGTCGGATTCAATGGCCAAGAGTTGCGTCGCACAGTGAAGAACTTATCTGAAGCAGCAGAGAGGAGCAGCAACTGGCTGTGGTTGAGACGGAAAGATTCTGGCTGGGTATCTCAAGCACAATAGAAAGAAAGAAAGGCTGATATACAGGTAAGTAAGCTGGGCTGAGTTGAGTGGGGGACGGAGGGGGTGATGCTGGGGCGCCAGAATCACCGTCGAGCCCTCTTGAGGTGTCGTGGGCTAGTCGACGAAACACCGAGGATGGAAGGTGCCCACTTGAAGACCCCAGAGATGTACCCTACTTAGCTCAATCCAGGCGGTTGTCATGCTGATGCGCTGGGGAGACCGCACTATGGTTGATCCCCGAGCCAGCATCGCAGCCGTTGTGTGTGCTGATGTGCTAGGGAGGCAAAATAAGCTGATCCCTGGAGCCAGCATTACACTTCAGCCATCAACACCAGACAGAAGGATATCTACATCATCATATGGAAGGAAGCGCAAATGGATGGAGACACATATGGATCACATTAGTTTACTGTGAAGCTACGTCTTAGTTGGTGCTTATCTTGGCGAGAGCCAAGTTCAAATCAGCATGAAGTTTTAACATCTACTCTCATGTAATGGAAATCAATCAAGGCACAGTATATAACATTGCATTGGGCAGGTGCACCTCACTTCACTTTAGCTTAAGTGTACAGTTTAACATGCACATATCTGACTATAACGTTTATTGTAAAAAATAAATGATTGCACCATGTTATTACTGTTATGGTATAAATAAATATAGGGGTAGGTGAACTAAGATGGGCTAGCTTTGCAAGTTCTCTAGTATTATACATTGCGACATTGTTCAAATAAATAGCGGGAGCTGAGTTGTGGTTTGCTGCAGCAGAGGGTGCCTGAAGGATAACGTCTATACATGTAAGGGTGCAAGAATCAAAATAACATAGTATTTCTTAAATGTAAACATCATCTGTACAATGCATTCTGTTCCGTCTTCATTTCAGATTCTATAGTGGGGCCCGAGTGGTTTGCAGTGCGCAGGTGCAGTGGTGATGCAGTGCTCTAGAAATGACAGACACAAGACCGTTCACAATTAAACAGCTATTTATTTGGATGGGTTCCGTGTCAACAACAGCCATGTGTATTGCTCCATGCAAAACAAGGGTTTCAGTCCTGAAATAATAAGACGCTAATAATAATAACACACAACACAGACACGGTCACTTCTCCAGACAGAGAGTGCTCTTTGTGCAGGTGTGGTGCAAGACAATGATTGTGAAACAGTGGTGCAGTGTAGTCCGGGTTTGGTGCTGGCTTGTAGGGACAGCTCCCGGTTAGTGTTAGCCGTCTAACAATGACAAATAACAAGTTAGTTAGAACAACAAACAAACAAAACATGAAACACTCATGGTACGTTTACACTCGGTCTCCTTTACAGGTCCTTTAGTAACCATCACAAAGGAACTGATTCCTTCATCACATCCCCTGAAATACCGTTAGTCACGCCCCCTTCGATAGGTGGTGCAATCACGTATCCTCCAATCCATGACTGACACATCGTTTACCATATTAAGGCGATGACTTCTGGTATTGTGACTCCACCCCCTTCCTGGAAGGCAGGCTGCCGACTGACCCTAGAATGAATGGCCAAACCATCCAGTAGGGGGCACACTGTTCCTGTTATACAGCACCCTCACAGATCAGGAGGGAGATTGCTGATTAGGATTAATTCGCTCTCTGTCACAGGCCCCCACCTTCTCCCCCAAAAAGCTTTTCATAATCATACAGTAGCCCTGCATAAGGCGCCACACTTTAGTGCATCTACCCCTGAGTCACCAGTTTCTTAGCTTACGGCTAAGGGCAGACTTTTCAATAGCAATTTCTGTGTCTTGAATATCTGATACTAGTAGAAACACAATTGTTATGTTTACTAAAAAGTGACTTATCAACAACTGTAATTTTAAAAAGGAAGACAAAAGAATGGAGTTAAACATAATAATATGAAAGTTCTCATTTGTAAACAAAATATTTATTTTTACAATTTCAGAAAATGCCTAGAGGTTTTGTTTTGTTTTGTTTGTTTGTTTTTTAATTACACATTAAAGTAGGTAACAATGTGTTTCTGTGAACCAAACCCAATTGTGTTATCTGATCCAAACCGTACTACAAATCCTGTATATTTGTCCTCACAAGTTCTAGTCATAATCACAAATGATAATTTCCCCTCTTTTACAAACTAATGACTTCCTTCTGAAGATTACATTTTCTACAGATCCAATAACCAAAGGAAAGTGGTTTGGAATTGCATCTCACAATTATTATGAACCTGTTGTCCTGCAGGAATGAATTGTGTTTATTGGAAATCATTTGAAAGTATAAATGGCGCTTCAGCAAATTGCCAAGATAAGGAACTATTTTGAATCAATTCTTGCAAATGAATTTCCACTGAAACTGATACATAGACATGTTAGGCAGAATAATAGAGAGAGCCTTTATCTTAAGCTTGCCTGACACCAAATGAAGTTCTCATTTAAAACCCATTCCATTAATTAACCCGAAACCATGTGGGTCACAGTGATTTGCCCTGACCCCCTCCCAAGTCCTGCCTCTTTACATTTAAATTACATCACGTCTGACCTATAAATAATTATTTTACATCTGTGTCAGAGGACAGAATCAGTTGCAGCAGTGTAACACTCAACATAAGATCAGAATAGGTGTTATTTCATTGAAAAAGCCCCCCCTTAGACCTTAAAGGGTACCTGTAGTGGTTTTGCATATATAATCATTTCAATAGAAAACATGTGGCTGAAAACTTTTGACACAATTTAAAGCTCTTGCTCAGCCAGTTTACGATATAAAAGCATTAAAACAACATTAAGCTTCTATGCATTAGGACTCTCATGGCAGACAAGATATGACGTTGGGTCATTGATTTCCCTGTTTCCGAACACTGCTGGTCTATAGCTGCAGCTAACAAAATTATTTATGACGGCATTTATCAGGTTATTATGGATGAAAAAAGTCAAATAGAAGGATACTTATGTGAACCGTTGAGGTCAGACTACCCCAGTTTAACTTTGTCAGGCAGCGATAGTGAATATTCAGACAAGGATAACAAGGAGTCTGCAACCAGCCTAATCCGAGAAAATTGACCCAAGAAGGCTCCCAATACTTGTAAATGTATTTTGTGGAAACACTGCTGCAAAAACCTTTGTCTGTGTCAAATATTTTTATACAAGACCTCCATACCATGCACATTTAAAGTGAAACAACTCTAGATGTGCACTTCAAGGTACATAACCTATCAGAACAAAACACTCTGTACTGTAACTCGAGTCACATTTATTATTATTATTATTATTATTATTATTATTATTATCATTATTGTTATTATTATTATTATTATTATTATTATTATCAGTAATAGCCGTTTACAGCCCTATACATTCTAAAAATACAGTAATTGTAATCGGTAAAAAATTACGTAAATAAAAATATAATATCATACAACGATTCATACAAATGTTCTACTTTTTCAAGCTTTTGTAAATGGCTACAACTGATAATAAAGTACATCCTGTGATACTAGTATCTCAGGCTTCTGGGTGACATTGACCTTCGGTCTCACCATTTATCTTGCCCACTTTTATGTAGTTTATTCCTTATTGTTAATAAATATAATTGAGTTGTATGCAATGACCTACCTTTTGATGATTTCAACATGCTAAACGATGATGCCGGCCTTTGGTGTGTGACATTTCTTCTTGTTGTGGGCAAATATTGTTGGCATTGCATCCGGTTTTAGCCTCATCTTGCATTAATACCCCAGATGCTCTGCCTGCATGTTCCTTTCGTAGCAGGTTCAAAGTGGGCCTCACACACGAAAGAATGTCGACGGAATGGAAAGGTTTTCAGTGTATGCCCTGTTCTCAAATTATGTTGTCATTTTTTTTGCTATGATCACCCATTCTGAATTAATAGGCTTTGGCACACAAATAAGCAGTGAGCCAGGCTTAAAATTGGGCAGTTCAAATTCAGGAGACAATTGGCGATTCCAAATTTATAAAAAAAAAAAAAAAAAGTCAGCTTCCTCTAATGTTACTTGACTCAGATCGTGGACAAAGAAATTGAAAATATCGCCAAATCAGTGCAGCAAGAAACATTTAGTGGATATGCAGAGCACAAAGAGAGCTTTGCTATTTTTGGGTACAGGTACACTTTAAAGCTTGTGGTGCTGCCCTTACCAGCACACAATACTGACCTCTCTACCCTGCTTCAATCTCTGATGGAACACAATACAGTATTCTGCTTCAGCATGGAGACTCTAACTTACCACATTGATATTTATGAATAGATATTTGTCCCAGCTTACATAACTCATTTTTGTAATGAAATGAAGAACAGATGTTGAAGGCATGAATAATGCTTTTGACTTAAATTATGGTGTTTCCGTAATCCATCCACTATTGTATATCAGTTACTGTAAATCAAAATTTCCACTTAAAAAAAAAAACAGCAAAAAATTATCAAACAGATTTATGTTATCCATAATTTTTTTTTTTAACTTGTTTTTGGTCTATATTCCAGCAAATGTAAAGACTATTGAATGAAATCGCTGAGAATTGAGGTTGGTATACTCGTTCTACATGTATATTCTACTTTAAAGGTTCATTCACTTTAAATGCATACAGATATTCTGTAATCATGGTTAAGGCTCAGTGTATTTTCTAACCATAGTATAAGTTTAAAAAAACACACACAGGCATTTAGAGATTGCCTCTCATTATTATCCTGCATTAAGTATGTTTAATGGCAGGTGTTACTCTTAACTGCCTTCTGTATTATATCAGTGTCACACAGACATAGTTTCATAACTACATGCAGTAATAAAAACATGTAGGTTGGGCAGTTACCACACTCCCCCTAATAACAATATAGTGAAACCATAATATAGCAAATTAAAATTACATCAGTGTATGCAGTGATTGATGATCTTTAGTATGTTCACGTTGTAAAGTAAATTATGCAGTAGTGTTATCTATTAAAAGCAAAGGTCTAGTAACGAATGGCAGGTCAGTCCACAGAACGCCTCAGTCAGATGCTTGTGCATCTTAATTGAACATTCTGAAATGTTGCAAATGGCCGCTTACCTAAAGGCATATCAATAACACTTATATTCTATTAATTTTTCAAGTCTATTGCTGTCTAACTGAATATTAACAACTAGTATACTCAGTAATGCAAAGTGACTGGAAGGCATTTTTGGGGGAAATTAATTGAATTTCATCCTTAAAGCTATCTGACTAAGATTTATGTTTCTGTATGTTTACATAAGAGCAGTCAGAAAGTTGAGTTTAGTTATGCATTAAATCGCTTCAGAACAAGCAATGGGAAAAGTGAAATGGGACCAGCATAACTATTAAGGTGTATTATAATAAAGATTTACAAAATATCTGTATTTGTTTAATTTCCAAAAGAAAATAGGTTGGGGACACTTTGCTAGATTCTGGAACATCTCATAAAAACAGAAGAACATTTTCGAGCGAGAGGAAGCCATTCTGCCCATCTAAGCTTGTCCGGTTCAACATGACTAGGTAGCCCATTTTACACACTCACCACTCTGTGTGAAAAAGTGTCTCTTATTATTATTATTTTTTATTTCTTAGCAGACGCCCTTATCCAGGGTGACTTACAATTGTTACAAGATATCACATTATACAGATATCACATTATTTTTTTACATACAATTACCCATTTATACAGTTGGGTTTTTACTGGCGCAATCTAGGTAAAGTACCTTGCTCAAGGGTACAGCAGCAGTGTCCTCCAACTGGGATTAAACCCACAACCCTCCGGTCAAAAGTCTAGAGCCCTAACCACTACTCCACACTGCTGCCCTAAGTCTAGCCACTTATTTTCCCCCAAAAAAACTTTCTGGGGCCTAAAATAAGATCTCACTGTACTAGTCATGGATAGTGACTTGAAGGAGCCTTTCTCAAAATCGTACTCATGAGCAATCAATTATTTTAGTGAAGGTTTGCATCAGTTAGAACATGATGCTGATATTAATATTAATAATGTTTGTCTTGGAGAACGAATAAAGTGTGATCTGCAGATTCTTAAGGCAGGAAACACTTTAACTGCATGTGTTGTAAGCCTGACTTGGACAATTTTAATCATCAATACAATCAGCATACTCTTTGCTAAGTTTTGCACACAGCACATTTTGGTGTATGGTGGAATGATGAGATATCTGTCGTGACTGGGTTCTGTCCGTTATGCTACCATTGCTTGCAAAGTGAAGTGAGAGTGTTAGTGTTAGCGTTTAAGCTAGTTGGATGCTCATTGCAGGTCTCTTGACCAAAGAACTCTGTTATAGAGTGGTACTTATGTGAGCAATTTATTCATTCTTTTTACATTTTTGCTGCATTAGCATTTATGAAGCTTCAGTTAAAGACTGTATAGTGGACTAAGCTTTACACTTTTAAGTGTGTTGGTTTTAGCATTAACAAAGCTTCAGTTAAAGACTGTATAGTTTACTGAGCTAGACACTGATAAGTGTGGTTTTTTGTGAAATAACTGTTTTTCAACTTTTTGAAAGTGTTTTATTTTTGTTTGTTTGATTAGTTTTGTTTTGAATTATCTCTACAATAACTGAATTGTTTAAACTGTGCAATTTTCTGAACTTTCCTGCGCTGAAAATAAGCATCATTGATCAAGGTAACATCCTGGTCATTCTGCGTATTCCTAACACCTCCCTTGGTGTGTGTCTTTGTGTGTGTTCTACTGTGTTTATTCTTTCGGGAATGTAGCCCGATGTTTTGAAACAGTGCAATACACATTACTTTGTATTGCCTGGGATTATTCTTTGCGGTCACCAGACCGGGATTATAAAAAAAAAACATTTCTATTTGTATCGTGAACTTAGTTGTCTGTCTTCTGGTTTCGTAATCACATCACCTCTACACCTGCACACTGCAAACCACTTTGCCACGGTTCCACATTAGTTACACATTAAAAAAAGATCAACTGCTTCTAATTTGAACTGTCCTTTGTTAATCCAGTTGTTATAAGATAACACACCCTCTATGTTCCTGTGTAATGCACATGACTTTTTAACACTATTACAGCAATTTGAACAAGTTGGAATGACATGTTCTGATAAAATATCAAACTTAACACAGTCAGTATGCCAGAACAAAAGAGACCACCCTCCAGAGGAGATCAGTTTGGTTTAACGAAAGGACTATTTAAGGGGACAAAGTCTCCTTTAAAGTATACCACAGTAGATTTGCACGGTTTTACCATGTTTTTCATACTATGCATTTGCCATAGTTTACCATATATCTATAAGGTTTGCAATGCTTACCTGTGCTTTACCATACTTTTACTATGCAGTATTACACTTTGTTATGCCTCTGCTTTGGTAAACTTTTACAAGTTCTTGTGGAGCTTTCACATATGCTTCCAAACTATCTGTTTGTCAATGGATCTTACTGTTGTCAGGATTACACATCAGGCAGCACTCAAAATCATCCTGCTATCAAGCAATAACCAACTGTCAAATGGCAGTCGTGGCGCGTACATAGGACTTTCCACTTTAACATAAAATATGTATGCATTCTGTATTCTATTCAATTAATCTAAACCGTGTCTCATCCATACAAGTAAATATCATGCCAGGGAGGGTTTTGATGATTTAAACAAAGGTGCATTAAGATACACCACACTTTAGACAATATCTTTTTACATTGTCAAAATAGTATAGTGCTTTTTGGTTATCATAATTTGTCTCTTAATGCTATAATCCTATAAAACAAAACAAAGTAGTCGTAGCAGTAAACTTCAAGGCCAAGTACTGTTGCTAGGGTGTCCATTTGGGAGATACTTTTTCCTTAGTCCTGAGAAATATAAATAACATGTTGTGGGGGTCATTACAGTAAAACAGATAGACTGTTCATATGCAGCCAGTACAACTGATTTAGGCACACACCAAAGAGATGAAGTAATCAGGGTTCTCCATTTCGGCAGCTCCTTCCCATGTTCAGTTGGTAGGTTGAATTCCTACACTGCACAGAAAATGCAAAGGCTTCAATATTATTCACTTGCATAAGCTTTGTGTCCCAGCTGCAAGTTGAGGACCAACTGAAGCCCCTCTCCAAGCACTCCAATTTTATTCCCACACCAAAGGTGGCTAACTGAGGGAAACAATGTCTGTGGTATGAGCTGCGCAATGTGGAATAGCACCTGCTAGTTTGACTTTAAAAAAGCGCACATCTGTATTTATGTAGAACATTTCAAATCTCTGTTTGATTTTTTTTGGAATGAGACAAAGCCTGAACAACGTAGACTGGGACAAGACACTGGAAGCAGAATATGTGGAAAGTGAATGGACAACATTTAGAGACATCATGCTGGAAATGCAAGACCTCTTCATCCCAAAGACTAAGAAGGCCAAACTAAACAAACAGTCGCCAAAATGGTTTAATTGATCCATTAAGCAAAGCATCGGGAAGAAGAGGATCTACAGAGCATACACGACAACAGCACAGCAAAATAAAAAGAACACAAGGAAGTGCTTGCACAGGTAAAAAAAAAAAAGATGTTTGACATGCTATAATGGGAAGGCAAGTGGTAGCATGCAAAATGACATCACAGGAAACGAGGGATAGTCCAAACCCTTACACAGGTACTTTATTATTCCACAGGAACTCAAAGAACCCTGGTCTAACCAGCAATGGCTAAGACCAGGTTGTAAATTAAGGTTGCACAAAATAAAACAGCACAAAGTAAAACTCCTGGTTGAAACCAGCGATGGTTACAACACAGAACAATATAAACAGTTCAAACACAAAAACAGATCAAACACAAACACTGCTCCAGCAGTGTGCACGCGCCCCTCCACATGTTTAATGGCCGTCTCTTTATGTGCTCAGGGAGGTGTAGTGCAGTGCTCCTTTAGACCAGGGTGGATCTGTGAATAAGTGGTGAGTCCAAGGTCCTGGCTGGAATAGCTTCAGGCACAAGTTTGTTTGTCTGGAAAAAGTAAACAGTACAAGGTATCCACAGCAATAAATCCTGACAGCGCAACCATCCTTACGCAGCGCCATCACAGGATGGGAGGGAGACTTACAGCATTGATTCATTCTCTCCCTGACACACATGCAAAAAGAGATAATGAACTCGACATGGCTTCGGACATTAAACACAACCCCAAAACAGTCCTTCCAATGCCACAACAGCAAACAAACAGTCAAGGAAGAAGTCAAGAGCCTTAGGGACAACATGGGGAATGTAGTGGAGGATGACCAAGTAATAACATAATTGAATGTTTACTTTGTACACATTTTCACCAGTGAATATGTCAACAATATCCCCCCTGCCACTGTAAGTCCTGGAAGCACTTATTAGGCTGTGTGGTCCAGTGGTTAAAGAAAAGGGCTTGTAACCAGGAGGTCCCCGGTTCAAATCCCACCTCAGCCATTGACTCACTGTGTGACCTTGAGCAAGTCATTTAACCTCCTTGTGCTCCGTCTTTCGGGTGAGACGTAGCTGTAAGTGACTCTGCAGCTGATGCATAGTTCACACACCCTAGTCTCTGTAAGTCGCCTTGGATAAAGGTATCTGCAAAATAAACAAATAATAATAAATCAGAGCAAAGTACTAAGAAAATTGGAGCATCTCAAAACTAACAAATCCCCTGGTCTGGATTGTATATACCCAAGTGTGCTTAAAGAAACAAGGCAGATCATTGCCAAGCCGCTGGCAAAGATTTTTCACAAATCAGCCAAGATGAAGGATGTCCCAGCTGACTGGCATGTTGTAAATGTAACACCTATATTTAAAAAGGGAGCTATGGTGGAGCCACGAAACTACAGACCCATCAGTCTCACCTCCACAACATGTAAAATCCTGGAATCAATAGTAAGAGGAAAACTAGGAGTGTTGTAAGGAAATGAATATGAGGTCTGTAAATGAGTGTGCACAATACCAATTGATGTGTTGGTAAGTTTCCTTTATTGATTGCAATAATCAAAAGTCACTCTTTTATAGCGTAATCATTAGCATTACACACAATAAGGAGGCGTACAGTTATTAGCAGAAATTAAGCTATGATATATGTGACCTAATCTCTGGGTGGGTATCGGACACGCCGCTGGTGTGTGTTCAAAGAGGATCTTGAATGCTTCTCAAAGGCACTCTCAAATGCCTGTGTTATATATCTTGCCCATTGTTGGAAAGATATTGTAAGTGTGTAAAATTATATATATATATATCCATTACCAGTAGCCATGTGTCAGATTTTTTTTTTATATCTAAGAACATAATACATTTTTGAAAGTCTTTCAAGACTAGTCATATTGTGCATAGAAGAAATAATTACATATTGTGTACACACTCCAGTTTGATTACAGAGCATTAACCTCCTCTCAGACCTTTCTCATTTGAAAAGTAAGATGTCTTTTTATTTGTATTTTCTTTATTCGTTTTGTATTTAGTATATAGGATGTTTGGATATTATAGGATATTAATTGCCTACTCGTAATGTACAAAAGGGATTTGCTAAACAGATCACCGCCCATTCCACTCTTCTCCTTTAACCTCAGTGACCAGACCTGTTGCAGCCAATCCGAGATGAGTCACGATACCAATGATACTGTAGCGGAGTGTCCCTCCCCTATATATTTGTGCACTGTTTTTGTATTATTGTTTGTGGTGCGGATAAAAGCGCCGCGTCCTTTGTTATTGTTTTTGTATAATTTAAAAACTTCGTGAGGATGCGTGGCTGATCAGCTACTGATTATTTAACTAGCTGACAGTCACGCATCCTTACTAAACTTGTGCAGAATGTGGCCGAGGGGTAATAAGATAATTAACAGCTAGTTAACCCCTCGGCCAGAGTATAAGAACCTGCAGCTGTCCGTGTTGCGGGGAAGAGTGTACAGAGGAGAGTACGGGGAGCGGAGAGAGCGAGGAAAATAAATAAACAACTGCTAAGTATCGTGCTGGGTTAAAACCAGCACACTTATTTGTTTCTATTTGTTTGGCCAACGTGCCCTTTTGTTTTGTAGCGTTTTGTTGTTTGTTTGAATCTTTTTTTTGTTTTATGATTTAATAAATCAGCTGAACGCCGTTGCGTTCAGTTTCACCCGCCCATCCATTGTTTTGGTTCTGTTACTTCCTGGTCCGTGACGTCACCACACCTCACCACTGCAAGCCATCCTGCCACAGATACATATAGCACAGGTTATTGAATCTATCATAATCTGGGGCTGTATGGAGGCCGTCTGTCTGTTTGTCCAACTGTCTGTATGTCATACATACCTGCATATTGTCGCATATATCTGTCCGTCCCTACGCACGTTTTTAAATATATCTAAAGACGTGCTAATTCATTTATATCTGGGGGTATATGCTGGCATCTATCTGTCTGTCTGTATCTCGGATATGCATTATAACATCGCCACACACATATTGAATAATTAAAATAAAATAATAAAATAAAGTTAAAATCTCAACTTAAAAAAAAATGAAAATCTTCTGTGAGTATCAATAGTTTCTATTTTCTGTTGCGGAAGGTTATCCTTTAAATTTCTTAATAAATCTTCAGAAACGGTATCTATTTCTCTTTTATTTGTTTAAAATACATTAGTAAATCTGTTTTATAATAGCATTAAGGTGCTTGAGGGCGTGGGTTACCATGTATATTGTCACTGCTTGGTTGGTTGCTACGCCTCGTAGCTAACAACGCACCAAGCAGCGACAATATCCACGGTAACCCACTCTCTCATCTTTAATGCTTTAATGTACTATATTTATCTATGTATGTATTTATTTTAAAGGAGAAAACTAAAAAAAAGCCATTAAAAGTATTACACTGAAAAAAAAGTATTGTAAAATTGTAACCCTTTAATCTAGTATGCCTGTAATGGAATAACACTGTTATTCAAAATGTTTAAAATACTATAATATAGCACCCATTACTGCTGTCATTTCTTGTGTGGCTAAGACCCAAATGTAACAGTGTATCCTCTGTAGACCAAATATCCCCATGACAGTAAATGCACATTCATGCAGTCACCCAATGTTCAAAATGCGATTTAAGTAAGGAAAAACAGAAAAAGAGCATGGATTTAATTTATCCAAACCATTTTCAAAGTTATTTAATTGAACATAATCCAAAACTTTTTTTTTTTTTTACCTGTAGACTCACACATTTGAATACTTTGACTTTTAAAATGACATAACAGCCTAAGCAGTCTTGAGAAGAAAACATTTGTAGAAAGATACTCTGGAAGGAAGAGAAATATATGAACTGTGCATTTCTCTGGTGATTTGATGCAATGTTCATATTAAAGAAAGTCCTATCAGTATCCCTAAATTTAATTAATTTAGTGTGGAAGAATATGCATGAAATGAAAGAGTAGATTCCAACCAAAGCATTGGCTGATAGGCTCTGGAGACATGACTATTAATTAAGAAAAATGTGGTAGCAGTGTGCGAAGGGGTGCTTAGATCTAATGTACTTTAGCACAGGGGAAGGGTGAGCTGAAGATAATCTTCTAATAAGGTTCTTTTGGTGGTTGACATTAACTCAAAGAACAGACATTGCTAGAGAAAAGGAAAAATCATACAATGTAAAGGGAATAAACCTCTGTACTGATTATTGTGGTGCCGTTTCTGTCCTCCCTAAATATTACTTAAAAATCTCAAAAAAATATATATTTTACAGAAATTCCATAGCATATTATTCAGAATAAATGTATTATCTATATTATTCTGTTGAAATATACAGTTGTATCTATCTTATTTTATAGAAATGTATTATTCTTCAAAAATCTATAAGAATGTCACATAAAATAATACAATATTGTTAAAAATACCTAGTGAAATACCATTCCTATTTGTCACATAGAAGGACTGTTGGGACCTTAACAAACAATCATCTTGCTAACAATGGGCCTCCAGTTACGTGCAATGCAAGGTCAAATCTCAATAGCTTACAGTCTAGGCAGCATGTATTCTTAACAGTTAAAACAAGGTATGCATTTTGACATAGGGGTACTGTCAAGTACTTATCTCAACAGAGACATTTATTATTTACACAACTGTAGTATACATGTTATTATAAGCAATGTTCTAGCGATTTCTATAACTATATATACAGATTTAAATTTTTATGGGGGGCTGTCAATGGCTTTTGGCTGTGATTTGGATTTATTGTTCTTGTGCTCAGTTGGGTCTGTTTCAAAAAGTCTTTCGATTAGTATACAGTACAAGTGATACTAAATATGGCCATAATCTCCCTCCCGCCCCCATTAGTTTCCAAAGTGTATTCTCCAGATACATGTTTAACTTTATGATTAGGGAAATCTATGTTCTTAAATGGGAAATGCTTTTAAGGACTTCAATTCAGAGTATAGTATGCGGCTGACAACATAGCAAACTCTTGATGGATTGTCATAAAATAATGTAATAAATTTTTATGTATGTCTATTGCTGAAAGCAGTTTGGGAATTACTAAAGGTTTATTGATTCATATACCTAGTGGTTGTTTAGAGGTTGTTTTTGACAAGTACTAGCTGTTCTTCAAAAGAATAATAAAACAAAAATAATTGCAGTCCAAATAAAACCACTGGTTTACCCCATGCTTTAGGATTCTCCAATGAACAGTCAAGACTAAAAGCCTTGATACTACGACATAAATTGCAGATATGAGAAATTCATTTATATATATATAGATATATAGATATATAGATATGTATATCATTAAATGAAAAAAATCTTGCTCATTTCAGAAATATTGTTAAACCATAGAAAACTCTAAAAGCAAGTAAAATTAGGAATTGGCATATCCAAGGAACACATTTTTATGTCTTTTTAGTATTTATTTTGTGATAAAAGCTTGGGCTTCTGGAAATGTGGAATTCCATGTTGTACTAAAGCTATAAGGGTGTGCAGAGAGCCCATCACTTATACACTGAAACCACTACTGGCCTTGATTTTTACTCAGAAAGTGACCAGACAGTCCATTAAGTCGTTTTGAAGTTCCAATATGTAATTGTAATTGTTATTGTGCAAGAGTTACTGTTATTTATTGTCTAGTTACACAGGGATGTCAGGTGTTTATTGTGCTGGGAGTGTTCTATTGTTGATGATGAATGCTTTGCTTTGTTTAGAGACAGGTGTCACGCATACATTCTCCCTGGATTGTTTTTTATATCTCTTGATTTACCATGTGATATACAATGAACAAAATATAATTTTCAAAATGCCTTTTTTCTGTATATTTTTCCCATTGATCTGTAGTTTGTTTTTAACCGGGAAGCCTACATAAGATAATATTGGTAAATCACTGTGTGGTTCCATGCAGTGTCCCTTAATTAGCAGTCCTGTATTTCAAGAATATTGCACACATCCCACTAAGCCTTTCTCAGCAGGACCCTTAAACAAGACATGCCTAAGATGTTGGTGGAAGTAGTTAGTCTTGCCAAAGAATCAAACCCATTATGCTAGATATACCAGCCCTCTGTCAAAGAATGGTCTGAAGAGGTATATAATGTTCAGTTCTTTCAAGAGCATGATTTCTTCATCTGAAAAATACTTTCTTGAACTCTGGGATTACTGAGACATTTCATCTTGTCTGGTAAATATATTTTAATGATGGTATTAAACAATACAATGATGACATTTTAAGGTCAGCAGCACAGCAGTAGTCAGTGGGTATTTTTTTTCTTCCTGGAATCGGAGTTCTCAATAGAAGATTAATTCTCCAAGCTTGTAAAAAGATAGATGACAGGATTTCTGAATTTATCCTGTTCCGTGCTATTTCATGCTTTTGTATTCTGGTTCTGTCCGACTATCAGAATAGTTATAAAATGATACGCGAAATGTAAAAAAAAAAATAGAATAAAAAAATCCATACATACTTAATTGTAAATGACAAAGTTTACAAGTTGTTGAAAATTTATTCTATCATTATGCCTTCACAACCCAAGGGGCCCTTTATAGCAACTGGTACAAACTCAGGCACAGATTCGCCATGCCATACTGCCAAAGGCGGTGGGATATTGGGATTCGGAAATGGAAATAAACCCCAAATTGAAGGTGTCCACTGGATCGCCTTAAGCTTGCAGGTCATCAACGTGAACTGGCCAGAAATACCAAACTGAAGCCATATGAATGTATCATCCATAGGCTGTGCTACATCGTATACGGGTATGTTTTAAATAATCTGTAAATATTGTACAGGTATGTTTTAAATAATCTGTAAATATTACTGAATTTGTAATGCAAGAACAGGCTCATGTTGAGGGCTAGAAATACCCAAAACTTCTCATTTTAGATATGTAAATGCATTGAAAATCACAAGTTAAAAAAGTTCAAACCATCGTGCACACATTAAAATGGTTTGCCGTCTACAGAAAGTGTGATCAGTGCTCAGTTTTAGTTTACCTAATTTGGATCCCTGCATGTACCATCATTTTCAGTTTTTTTTATGTAGTGTTCTAAATATCGAAATATATGAAGTAATGAACTCATGTATGATTCTGCACAGCTGACACACCATTGAACACCATCAAACTTTGGACTCTTTATAACATCCAAACTGAAAATAATGTATTCAGCACTGTGCATTTAACTATACGCTAATGCTTTATGAATTCAGTACAACTAAAATTAAGATGTTTGTGATTCAATTGTTAAAACAATAGTGTAATTCAGTTTCTAGCAGTCATCTTTTAGGCTGCATTGCCTTGGCTGATTTTAAGAGCTTATATTCTATAAAGAACACATAGTAATATTAATTTTACAATCCAATAGTATGAAGTTAAAGGTTTAAGGTAAAGTTGTGATTTACAGTTAGGGTTAGGGATATGTGTTGATGCTGCTGGAGGTGTTGCATTCAGCATCAACACATATCTCTAACCCTAACTGTGCAAGTGTGCATGCACCAGTACTTGTAATCATTTTGATTGTCATAATACGCAAATTAGGAGACTGTTGGTTGGGTGCCTTTGATAAATTAAGATACTATATATAGAAAGAAACATGTGTTACCTAAAGATAAATCACCGAGGTCATGCTTTTAATGTTTCACAAATTAATTTAATGAAAACCGTAAAGCTGTGAATATTATTACCTGTAAATTTAAGCCAAACTAACAGGAACAAAAATATGTTAAAATAATTAAATCTCTTCAGCCTAGAAAAAAAGGGAAAGGGGAGACTTGATTGAAGTGTCTCAAATCATAAATGGTGTAGATAAAGCTAACCCAAGACACTACTTCAAATTTAGCACAGATAGAAGAACAAGAGGGCATGAATGGAAGCGGAGTAAAAGTTTAGAACAGAAGGTAGGAAGCACATTTTTATATTCACATTTGACAGAGAGTTATGCATGCATGAAATAGCCTACCAGGTGAAGTAGTAGGATCTAAAACACAGGGAACATTTAAAAAAAGACTAGATCACAGAAGTATAGTGATCAAACTCTGTGCTTTGAAATTAGCTCTCCCGACTAGGGGAGAATGGTGTGCTAACAAGGGATGAGCCTTGATGGGCTGAATGACCTTTTCTTGTTCCCACGTTTTTCTTATGTTCTTGTGAACTGGAGCAGAGGTCCTGGCAAACATACTGTATAATAAACTACGGTATGAAAGCAGGCAGCAGTTACTACTGTGCATAAAGAAGCAGAGACTCTGCCAACATCAACTATTAGAAAAACTAATATCCAATAAAGGGCATTTACTTACTCCTGTTCAGTCTGGTTGAACAAAATGTTACTCAACATCAGCACTTCTCAGAATGGGCAATTTGATGATGTTGGGCTCTATTTTTCATCACACATCATCAGCAAAGCCTTTGATTTAGTTGGACAATATAGGGTTCCATTGGTGGATACCGAAATGGGTGTCTACATAGTTGATGAATAGGAAACAATTATATTTTTTAAAAATAAATAGTATTTAATGAGAAAAAAATAATAATGCTGGAACCAAAACTTTAAAACCCATACATTAGATTACTTTCCATTTTTAAATACCTTTGGATATGTTTAGATTCACAGTTAAACTTTGACAGCCATAAAATATCAACATCAATAGCACAATCTGTAAATCTAAGACATGTTATGGTCTATTCACATAATAGTAAACATACATAACAAGCGTGTGTGTCACTAACTGTAGCTTGTTCATCTTAGGAATGGGTTTTTTGGACAAAAGGAATGCAATATTATTTCAGATTTAACAAGGAATTGAAAAAGCCCAGAATCAAGTTAACCTTGTAGAATAAACAAAATGTCAGACACAGTTGCCTGAAAAATAATCAATATCCCTATTTGCACATCCAAAGATAATTCTACTCCCTTTTTTCTGAACTCAAACAGCACAACAGGGTGAAAACAGAAACTTGGATTTATGAGTGACCCTTTCCAATAACCAGTCTGGTTCCAGTCTGCATAAACAAATGCAACAACTACATCTGATGTTGAAATAGAAGGTGAGATTTGACAGGAAATTGAACACATGTACCAAATCCATGGCTGTACCAAGCCCCACCTTGACAAATCAGAATAACCTGAGATTTGTCCCTCTGAATTTTGAAAATTGTCTCCGAGAGAGCCGAATAGGGGTTCACAACCATGTTTTATAGGATGCATTTGCCCCTAGGGAATTCTTAAAAAGAATTTTGAGTTTTGCAAGAGCCAATCTGATTACATCTTTCTGCAGCTGGCTCAGTCTGTCTGCTGACACGTTGGTTATCATCGGAACAGAATTTCTTGAATGAACATTTATCTTTATCAGCAGCCACAAATATTGTGCATTGCGTCTGTACAACGAAACATAGACCTTGGAACTCCTTGTTTGTGTATATATGATAGTGTCTGTTGTTTTTAATCAAAACTGACTTCACCCTTTCGCAACAGAACCCAGTACTTGATTGCAAGGCATATCACTTGTAACTGTAGTCTGTTGCAGTGCTTATGTATTGCAAACCATATTCCTCCCTTGGTTGGCCTTAGAGGCAGGGACCAAACTTATATTGACCATCTATTACCTAAATCCATAGTCGGAGCAATGAGAAAGTGCTTATAGCAAACCATGATTATAAACTATGTACTCATATGCGCAGCCAGGTGTAAACATTAAAAAAAATTGAGACAATTGGAGGGAAAATGAATAAATGCTTTTAAAATGTATACATATTGGTACACAAAATATTTATGAATACAAAATAAGCCATAAAAGATAACTGATAAAATATAACCAATTCATCATAAACAAAGAAGCTGAACATACTGAAAGCTTTGTATCCTCTGCAGGTATCACTCAGTTGTGGACTGTAATATAACACTTAAGATGAACCTTAATTGATAAGTATTAAGAAATACTACACTATGCAGTAACTGCTGTAGAGAAGGAGTTTTGTTTCAAGATATCCTGAAAAAGGGATTATGTTATAAAAAAAGTATAGAAAAAACAACTGGTATGAAAAAATTATACAAAAAGGTCAAAGCCAAACAATGCACAATAGGGGCTAAAATACCCCTATAATTTTTAATGTACCAGGCACTACTCTTAAAAAAAATTATCTACTTGATTTGGCATTTTTAATCTCCATAGTATTCTCTGAATCATCCTCATACTTTCCAGACCCTGGGTACTCATCTACAACAGGACCTGGCCATGATACATTGAATGAACAGCCATACTAACCAGTACGAGGCACTCTGTTCCTGTTATACAGCGCCCTCACAGGTCGGGAGGGAGATTGTTGACTAGGATTCATTCGTTCTCTGTCACAACTTAACACTTACCTTTCAAGTTGGGCCAGTGTTTAGAAAACGTGAAGCACACCTGCGTCTGTATCCCTGACTCGCCAAATCTGAAGCAGCACTTTGTTGCTCCTGTTTTTTTAATGTTAATCCCTACTGTCCCACACATCCCTTGCCATTTTAGAAACCTTCTAAAATAAACCGCAAATTTCGGCAAGTTAATCTGTGCAAGGCAAAACATGCTGTGATAATTATTTCTAATATTTATCAACTATGTAATTTATGACATGTTTTTTTTGCCTTCAAATTCATGTGCAGCAAAGTTTATTCAATATTGAGATAGTTTCTCCGCACCTAAGAAAATAAGAATTACTTCATGATGCTGTTTTCCCGTTGCACTGCTAAAGTCTCATTGATCAACCAATGAGCACTGACAGAAAGCGAAATGGGCAGAGATTTGTGATGCATGCCAAAATGAAATCTGATCAGAATGAAAGCTCGGCAAATCACCATGCAGTGATTATAGTGATCTTAATGGTGGCCAATAGCAACTAACAGAAACAAAAGCAGTGAAGAAACAATGCAAGCAGCATGAACTGTGCTGAATGGACTGTGTGAGTGGATCAATGCATCCGCGTTGGATGAAAAGCAGATCAAAATATAAGGGAAAAAATAAAGTTATGAATGATCAAAACAAGTCATATATGCATGTACACATACATATAGACCTATTGTCATTGCATCCCATTGTATTCCCTCACTACGGTTATGTGCATACTCCGGTCCCGAGCGCATGCAATTATGCAGAGTCGACTGTACATTGTAACTATGTGTAAGTACACATGTATTTACTAAGTAACTACTATGTAAATACACAGTAATTAGAGACACAAGGTAAACTGTTATCACATCTTCAAACCTCAACTGCAGCTAAAGAGAATACAGCTATCAATCACTAAACCTGTTAAAGATCTGAATACATTAAGTTTGTAGTAAGGGTTGATATTGGTCATCAGTGCACTGCAGTTTCCCCTCCAACCATTTAAGTAGTTAAAAAGCCTTTGCAATTTAAGATATAGCAATTCTTAGATAATACTCTTAATTAGACAACCAACTTACTGCCATTAAGTAAATGTTCCAATTAAATGTGCAGTACATTATAATGTATTAGTGTTTCCTCCTGTAATTTCCCTTGCCTTACATCCACAAATGCTTTTTGTGCCCGTTCCCATATTTATATTAATAAGAGTGTGTATTGTTTACCAAGGTTTTTCATGCAGGCAGCTTAAACAGGAGCAACATACAAATACTTACTGATAATAAATCTTTCTTATACACTTATATAATTTAAGCTCGGAATGAGCTGTCTTAAAATGTACTTTATATTCTGATTTATCCTGTAATAACAGCTGAAAAAATGCAAACAGGCTTTCAAATGCATGTGTTCTTAAAGCATCCACTTCAATACAAGTGGCCTGAACGTGGTGTAGTAGCATGGCGGTCAAGGCTAGCCAGCGGCAGAAATAGCACGCCCAGAGGCGACAGACTACATATTAGTGCTTTGGCTTACTGTTATTTAATAACAAACAAAAGGTTTAAACAAAGATCTAGATCCAAAACAGCATGTAAAACAAAACAGCACCCACGCTGCTGCTAGCTTGGTGAAGGATAGAAAGCACAACCTGCTGCTCTCTGACCTTCTTCTAAACAAAACACTCTCCCTCCGCCCCCAACAAACATTTCTTTATTCTTTTAAATGGTGTAGTGTCTTCAGCCAACCAGGATTGATCAGACAAGTAGGAATTGCATGGCTTGCATTCTCGGGCTGAGCAATTAGACAATCATCCTCCCCAGAAAGACACCACCCCAAACCTATTATCTCATTTTAAACCATGTGGCTGGGCAAATGGTGACCATCTTAGCGCCACGCAGTTCCCTCACACTTGAGCCAAGATGGTTGCCAGCCACAGACACACATATTTTACTGTGTAGGGTCTTTTCTTTGTCACACGGCCATTCAACAGTAATATATAGCCATTATGACTATATGTAATATTATTATTTGTTTATTTAGCAGACGCCTTTAACCAAGGCGACTTACAGAGACTAGGGTGTGTTAACTATGCATCAGCTGCAGAGTCACTTACAACTACGTCTCACCCGAAAGACGGAGCACTAGGAGGTTAAGTGACTTGCTCAGGGTCACACAATGAGTCAGTGGCTGAGGTGGGATTTGAACTGGGGACCTCCTGGTTACAAGCCCTTTTCTTTAACCACTGGACCATACAGCCTCCAGTATTGTAGACTTAAAAGAGTTTCATTTTCAACCTTTGGGGATTTGTACCAGCACTGAAGAGAAGCTTAATGAGGCTCTCAGGAAGACCTTTCATCTGTAGAGATGACATGTTGAACGTCTAAATCTAATCCAGTTTAATCTAAATCTAAATTGAATCTAATGTAGGTCAGCCTTGACATACTATTTAGTAGGAGAACACACTCACCAGTCTGTGAAATACAGTTAAGTACCATTTTTATATTCCACATTTCAAACACAATCAGTCAAATAATCAATAATAAATAAATGCAGAAATAATTGGAATGATTTTTTCTATGTTCTTTCCCCTCTAATCCCCTCTGTATTAGGGAACCATTTTGTCGTATTCACTTTAATGTAAAAAATCTGTTATTTTGAAGGAGTATCTTTTAAGGCAGGGCCTTCGTGCTAAATTAAAACTTTTACAACCTGTAATGATAACATTGGGGTTTTTTGTATTGGATTATTAGTAGTAGAAGAAAGGAAACCTGATACTTATTTAATACATCATGTCCTGGTACAGAATATCAGCAAAAGGTAAATCTTCCTATATAATTGTTCTGGGTACTCTCTTAAAAGGGTAACGTCCTGGAATGGGTGAGAGAGTTAAGGCCTGCACACACCAGACGTGATGCGATTTTTCATTGGGCGACAAGATACTTTCGCAGCGGCATGACCATACACACTAGAAGAGACACAGAGGCGATTTGACAGGCTTGAAAACTGCCAGATCTATACAACTGTTAAAAATTGTTATTGACAAAAATATGATCAAGACTGTTACATATTCGACAACTCAAATTATGAGTGTCTTCTCTGACGGTAATTCAACATATATGGCAATAAATCATATACACCAGGCTTATCCAGTTCCTTCGAAATAGACTCCCATAGATTGTCTTTGAGATCTGTATCTTTATAATTACAATGAACTTTGTCGTAAAGCTCTGGGTATTTTTCCTCAGTCATTTTGGATACTGCTTCACCTGCTGGACCACGAGGGCAGTATTTTATGAAAGATGGTGCCCCAGCTCACACCACCCGTTAGCTGGCTAGATGCAATTGGCCATTTAAAGATTTCTGTATAATAAACTAGTACTCAGTAGTTTCTTATAGAGTACATTTAACATTGTAAAGTGAAGTGAGGCCCTTCACAATTTAGTCATTCACATAACAAACTTAATCTAAATACTGCAAAAAAGCAAAGGAAAGGGGTATATTTGTAGCTTCAACAATTACATTTTCTCACGTTATGAAAGCGCACAGGGGCTTTAGACCCCGTCTCCCTAGCATACACTGTGTAGTCTTCAGTTAAAGTCAATTGTCAACAGTAGCTTGTAAAGACTACAGTGGGGACTTTATTACATGATACATCGGATTAGTATGTATGTTCCAAATTATAGTCTTAAGTTTTGATCTTAGAAAACAGTCTGGGAACTCAGTCAGTGCAATTTTGCTGGCTACATTTTCTCACTTGCACCATAACCTTAGCAACTGGAAACAAGTGATTTTTCCAGAGAAAGAGGACCCCTGATGCCATCAGACTTGCTGAAAATTGCTCCCTATGATAAGAGCAGATTCACACATTTCTATAAAAAGCTAGCCTGAAGGTGTCGGTGATATGGAAATTGAAGGTAATTTCATGTACTCTACCAGAACCTCTCTAAGCTTTCTTACTTCCTAAAACATTTTTGTTTTGTTAAATCAGTGGTGGCCAATACATCAAGTATTGAGATCCATTTTGGTGGATCTCAATGGGCTCCACGATTCACCAACAATAAAGGGATTATCTGGCTTTAAGCCAGTGGTGACCAATATGTTAAGGTAGCAATGAAAAAAAATGCAAACATATCAGCATATTCAACTAAGAAAGGACGGAGAAAAGACAAATTGATCCTGTATTTTTTTCTCCAAAAACTAAACACAGTGGCACAAAAGAAGTTGCAGCACAACAGCTGAGCCTCGAGAATTTGATCAGAAAGCTTTCCACGCTTTTTCTACTGCGGGTCAGTCGTGCTAAAAACGTAGTCTCCCACATGCATGTACTGTAGAACCACAAAAAACAGCAAATTCCAGCTCCCATCTTTCGTTAATGTTACGCGTTGGTGACAGCTTCTCCTTCTGAAACTGGTATATTTTCATCCAAATCGGTATTACTGGAAGGCACAGATGGCTCTCCCCCATCTTTTATAACTCGCACCACAAAGCGATCCATTGAAACCACCAAACACAAACTCAGAACTGTGCACTATGAAACGCGTTGAGGAAGCTTGTTGCTCGGGTTACTGAGGTATGGAAGCCAGAGTACAGTTATTAGCGCCATCTACTTTGTGGAATTAGTGTCTTTTTTCTTTGTATGTATTCATTGTCAGGGATTACATTTTTTAAATACACAATCAACCCTGTTAAAACTATGCTATGCTTGTTCAGATTTTCCCCAAGATCCACCAAAAATCTCTCGAGATCCACGTATTGGCCACCACTGTGTTAAATGAATAAAGAGAAATCTGTCAAAATACAAATTGCACACTGCATCTTTCTTTCTCAGACTGCATTAAATGACTACATGCATGCTTTAATTTACTGTATCCAATATTGTTATATAAAGATAATAATACTGATTTATTATATTATATTATATTATATTATATTATATTATATTATATTACAGTAATTATGTACAGTATTGGCTAGTTAAAACTGAATCTTTTTTAAATATAAAATGGTCAACTTATCTTTTTTAAATGTGGTTTTACTCAAAAATTAAACTCTCAGACCAGACCATCCTTTGAATATTGATTGTCTCTGATGATACTGTTGCTATATACAGTAGATGCCAACTGGCCTATAACAGTCGTATAACAATCCTCCACAATGCATATAAACTGTGTGTATATGCATTTAGTTACAATATATATATATATATATATATATATATATATATATATATATATATATATATATATATATATATACAGCTCTGGAAAAAATTAAGAGACCACTGCAAAATTATCAGTTTCTCTGGTTTTACTATTTATAGGTATGTGTTTGGGTAAAATGAACATTTTTGTTTTATTCTATAAACTACTGACAACATTTCTCCCAAATTCCAAATAAAAATATTGGCATTTAGAGCATTTATTTGCAGAAAATGACAACTGGTCAAAATAACAAAAAAGATGCAGTGTTGTCAGACCTTGAATAATGCAAAGAAAATAAGTTCATATTCATTTTTAAACAACGCAATACTAATGTTTTAACTTAGGAAGAGTTCAGAAATCAATATTTGGTGGAATAACCCTGATTTTCAAGCACAGCTTTCAGGCGTCTTGGTATGCTCTCCACCAGTCTTTCACATTGATGTTGGGTGACTTTATACCACTCCTGGCACAAAAATTCAAGCAGCTTGGCTTTGTTTGATGGCTTGTGACCATCCATCTTCCTCTTGATCACATTCCAGAGGTTTTCAATGGGGTTCAGGTCTGGAGATTGGGCTGGCCATGACAGGGTCTTGATCTGGTGGTCCTCCATCCACACCTTGATTGACCTGGCTGTGTGGCATGGAGCATTGTCCTGCTGGAAAACCCAATCCTCAGAGTTGGGGAACATTGTCAGAGCAGAAGGAAGCAAGTTTTCTTCCAGGACAACCTTGTACTTGCTGTTTTGAAGGCAAAGGGTGGTCACACCAAATATTGATTTGATGTAGATTTTTCTTCTGTTCACTCACTTTGCATTTTGTTAATTGATAAATATAAACTATTAACATGTCTATTTTTGAAAGCATTCTTACTTTACAGCATTTTTTCACACCTGCCTAAAACTTTTGCACAGTACTGTATATATATATATATATATATATATATATATATATATATATATATATATATATATATATATATATATATATATATATATATATATATATATATATATATATATATATATATATATATATATATATATATATATATATATATATATATATAGTACTGTGCAAAAGTTTATAATAATAATGCTAAATAGAATACTCAAATAGACATGTTAATAGATTATATTTATCAATTAACTAAATAAAGTGAGTGAACAGAAAAAAATCTAAATCAAATCCATATTTGGTGTGACCCTTTGCCTTCAAAACAACATCAACATCAATTCTTCTAGGTACACTTGCACAGTTTTTGAAGGAACTTCGGCAGGTAGGTTTGCCCAAACATCTTGGAGAACTAACCACAGTTCTTCTGTGGATTTAGGCAGCCTCAGTTGCTTCTCTCTCTTCATGTAATCCCAGACAGACTCGATGATGTTGAGATCAGGGCTCTGTGGGGGCCATACCATCACTTCCAGGACTCCTTGTTCTTCTTTACGCTGAAGATAGTTCTTAATGACTTTAAGCTGTATGTTTGGTGTCGTTGTCATGATGCAGAATAAATTTGGGGCCAATCAGATGCCTCCCTGATGGTATTGCATGATGGATAAGTATCTGCCTGTACTTCTCAGCATTGAGGAGACCATTAATTCTGACCAAATCCCCAACTCCATTTGCAGAAATGCAGCCCCAAACTTGCAAGGAACCTCCACCATGCTTCACTGTTGCCTGCAGACACTCATTCGCGTGCAGCTCTCCAGCCCTTGGTGAACAAACTGCCTTCTGCTACAGCCAAATATTTCAAATTTTGACTCATCAGTCCAGAGCACCTGCTGCCATTTTCTGCACCCAGTTCCTGTGTTTTCGTGCATAGTTGAGTCAGCTTGGCCTTGTTTCCACGTCGGAGGTATGGCTTTTGGCCTAAGTCTTCCATGAAGGCAACTTCTGACCAGACTTCTCCGGACAGTAGATGGGTGTACTAGGGTCCCACTGTTTTCTGCCAGTTCTGAGCTGATGGCACTGCTGGACATCTTCCGATTGTGAAGGGAAGTAAGCATGATGTGTCTTTCATCTGCTGCAGTAAGTTTCCTTGGCCGACCACTGCACGGTCCTCAACGTTGCCCGTTTCTTTGTGCTTCTTCAAAAGAGCTTGGACAGCACATCTGGAAACCCCTGTCTGCCTTGAAATTTCTGCCTGGGAGAGACCTTGCTGATGCAGTATAACTACCTTGTGTCTTGTTGCTGTGCTCAGTCTTGCCATGGTGTATGACTTTTGACAGTAAACTGTCTTCAGCAACCTCACCTTGTTAGCTGAGTTTGGCTGTTCCTCACCCAGTTTTATTCCTCCTACACAGCTGTTTCTGTTTGAGTTAATGATTGTGTTTCAACCTACATATTGAATTGATGATCATTAGCACCTGTTTGGTATAATTGTTTAATCATACACCTGACTATATGCCTACAAAATCCCTGACTTTGTGCAAGTGTACCTAGAAGAATTGATGCTGTTTTGAAGGCAAAGGGTGGTCACACCAAATATGGATTTGATGTAGATTTTTCTTCTGTTCACTCATTTTGCATTTTGTTAATTGATAAATATAAACTATTAACATGTCTATTTTTGAAAGCATTCTTACTTTACAGCATTTTTTCACACCTGCCTAAAACTTTTGCACAGTACTGTATATATATATATATATATACAAGGAGGATTTATTTATTTATTTCTTAGCAGGTGCCCTTATCCAGGGCGACTTACAATTGTTGCAAGATATCACATTATTTTTACATACAATTACATTATTTTTTACATACAATTACCCATTTATACAGTTGGGTTTTTTTAGTGGAGCAATCTAGGTAAAGTACCTTGCTCAAGGGTACAGCAGCAGTGTCCCCCACCTGGGATTGAACACACAACCCTCCGGTCAAGAGTCCAGAGCCCAGAGTCAGGTTAGCAAGGTACAGTAGATGTCCAGTTTGCAGCTGTGGTAGCATGCAGCAGAGGTTCCCACAGAGAAGATCCTTTGTACAGTGATCAGTAAGAGAGGAGCCAGGTTGAAAGATCAGCACTCCAGACAGGAAGGAGGTAAGGTGGACAGCAACCAGAGGCAGTGTAAGCAGCCAGCAAAATCAGCACTCTGGACAGCAACCACTGGGCTCACCTTCCAGCTCAGCGCTTCAGAATGAACTAGCCTGCTGCAGGGTACTGCTGACTCATGGAGACATGATGAAGTGATTGCTGCCAACTGGGATCGTCAGGCAGCAACTACCACCTCATTGGCCCCCTGTGACAGAGATCGAATGATTCTTGGTGTTAGATCTCCCTCTCGACCTGTGAGGGCACGGTGTAAGAGGAACAGAGTACCCTTAATTAAATGGCACGACAATTTATTCCGTAGGGTAGGTGGAAGTCGGTCATTTAGGAGAGGCAGACTCACGGTATCCAAACTCAATGACCCGGACGGTAAGCGGTGTGGCATCCGAGGATTGGAGGAAGCGGATGCGCTCGTTAACTTAGGGTCATGAGGATATAAATAGGGGGTAGCGTGCGTGATCTGTTCCTTTGCATATGGTTAAGTTAAATAAACGAGAAGGAGCCCGTACTGTGAATAAACCGTGAGTGTTTTCGTGTCTGTGTATTAACACTGTGTGTCTTGTGTGTTATTTGTCACTGAAGATTACTGAGCACGATCCGGGCTGCAGCCGCAGAATGGCGAAAAACCGGACTTCACCACTCACCTTTCCACTACAGGAACTGTCTTTGTTTTCACCACTAGCACTAAAATCACGCACTGTCTAAATTGTGTCTGTGTTTTGTGTTTTGTGTGGGTGACGGAACGGGACTTTGGGTTATGGGTCAAACCCGTGGGATTACAATCCGAAGTGATACACGCCGCTGTACCACTTCCAACACTGTTATTATTTGCAGGTTTGCCTTAAGGCTCTGGACATTGATTAAATTAAATAAACACCCTTGCACCTGTACAAACGTTGTCTGTGTGTATATATATATATATATGTATATATATGTCTGTGTGATTACTCCGCTTTGCACTGCACTCACCTGCACGTCTTTACCACTTTGCCACACCCCCACAGCCCTGGATAGAGTTAGTTAAAGTTAAAGTACCACGTGTGGTCATACGCATGCCTGATAATAATCAGATTACTCTCCTGAACCAATCTGCACAACTTAATCATTAGGGACTTGAAAGAAATAAGTCTCAAGAACAGTGACAAAAACAACTTTGGGTTGTTTTGGCTATGCCAGAAAAAAATGTTGGCTCAGTGAAATACAGCAATCCAGTTTGAAAGAATGAGCAATATCACATTAGTGAAAAATGACAGATGATTTGGATAATAGAAGCAGACACTGTAATGACAAAATTATTGTTCTGCCATTGAGTTTGGAAGGCTGTAACCCAGTTATGTTTTAGTCAACTACTGTAGGACGTGGTGGAGTGGAAGAGTTGTGGGGAGCCCCTGTGTATATAGCCGCCCATAATTTCTTTATCTCCATAATATATACATAAGTTTGTTTTGTGTCTCTACCCACCCACCTTCACTGAACATACAGGCACAAAGAAAGCTGTGGGATTCACTGTTGTCTTTCTTACACAGTGCTGCACCGCTGTGCACTTTCAACCTCCATAAGTATCTGACTAAAATGCTGGTTAATTTTCTGTGAAACCTGATTTCTAGAACTTCAAGAAAGATAGCTTTTCAATGCAGTCGACACTTTGAATTGGGTCAGAACGTCCCTTTGCAAGCATAATGATTTGTATTTGTTTTTGTGGTGAGGGTTTCAGTTTGTTTTATACATACTGCTAAATGTATTTGTTTTTGAGATTAATAGTTACTTTATTATTACAACAAATGTTTTGTTTTCTCTTCTTACAATTAGAGAATATCAGTATGAAAATGTTTAGCCCCTTCCCATTAAATTCTAACTGACTTTCATCAGTGCAAGGCTTTTCAAAATTGAGATACAGTAAAAAAATAAACTAATCATCTATACATTGTTCAAAAGCTTTTATAATGGGCAATTCTCTTTAACACCACTATTGAATTATAATTTGATAAGGGAATAAGGGTTGTGGATCCCTTCTATTAGTAACATTCATAAATGCCTATTGAACAGTTAGAAAAGTTTCAACTTAAGTTTACTTAAAAAAAGAAATGTGTGGCTGTCTGAACAACAATTTTCATTTTTCATCAAGTTCCACTTCCCTCTAAACACATTTCTGAGGCTTATAATTTATTTATGAGTGAGCATCCTGAACCAAATTTCAATTGCTCAGTATTAAAATGCAAAGGGATCTTGAGATTATTATTGATGAGAATGTCTGGTCAATTTTATATTAGGTTTACTTAATTCTACCGAAATGTAAACATATCCTCTTTAACGAGGAAAAGGGCATATGTATATATTTTTGGCATTAAACACTTAAGTTCTGGACATTCCCTTTCCATTTAAACCAGATTATTAGTAGAGTTGTCATATATTCACCTTATTAATATATATCATGACATATTTGTTAACCTCACAAGGCTTGGAAAATATATTTTTTTTAAACTATATTTATGATTTCCATTACATGAGAGTAGGTGTTAAAACATGCTGATATTGGACTCTCACCAGGATAAGCACCAACTAAGATGTAGCTTCTTTTTCTGTAAACTAATGTGATCTATCTGCATTTCCTTCCATCTGATGATGTAGATATCCTTCTGCCTGGTGTTGATGGCTGAAGTGTAATGCTGGCTCCAGGGATCAGCCTATTTTGCCTCCCTGGTGCATCAGCACACACAGCGGCTGCAATGCTGGCTCCAGGGATTAACCATAGTGCGGCCTCCCTAGCACATCAGCATGACAACCACCTGGACTGAGCTGAGTAGGGGTACTTCTCTGGGGTCTTCAAGTGGGCACCTTCCATCCTTGGTGTTTCGACGACTAGCCCACGACACCTTAAGAGGGCTCGACAGTGATTCAGGCGTCCCAGCATCAACCCCCTCTGTCCCCCATTCAGTTAAGCCCAGCTTTCTTACCTTCCTTTACATCGACGTTGCTTTCTTTCTACGATGCTTGAGGTCCCCAACCAGAATCTTTTCGTCTCAACCAAAGCCAGTTGCTGCTCCTCTCTGCTGCTTCAGATAAGTTCTTCACTATGCGTTGCAATTTTTGACCACTGAATCCGATGTCTCTGAGAAACCAGGTTGTGGAGTGTGCCACAAATCCTCGACAACCCACCTTCACTGGGTAAACCTGGACTCTCCATCCTCGCTGTTCCGCTTCAGCAGCCAGTTGAGCATACCGAAGTTTCATCCTTTCATACGCCTCATCCACAGCATCTGCTCATGGCACTGTTAACTCTACCAGGTGAACAAGGCATGCTGATCCAGTCCACAAGACAATCTCAGGTGGGAAAATGAGCTGTTGTCCAACATCTGCCAGCATTTTCCAGTCTCTAGAGGCCTCCAGTTGTCCTAGATGAGTTTTGGTTTTAATACCTTTTCTTGGTGGTTGCTCCCCTGGATGAAGGAATGTTGTTCTTTGTGTGTCATATATTGCTGGAATTGGTGGTAACCTGTTGGTCATGCTGCGCTTGTCTTCCAATGCTAAGGCCAAACATCGCAGCACCTGGTCATGACGCCAAGTAAACCGTCCTTGGATAAGACCAACCTTACATCCTGTCAAAATGTTGCTGGTGATGAACACAAAGGACACCACGGATCCTCTCCTACCCATAGAGTAAGGTTCTGTGGTGATGGGAGAACAAATGAAAGGAGAAAAGAATCCTCCAAGATGTCATCTACAGCCTGGCTAGAAGCAAGCCTTGTCAATGCAGACATTTATATGGACCATTGGACTATATGAAAAATACATCTCCTGAGACCAAACCTAAAGGCATTCTGATTTTCATGGGTCTTGTGTTCAGTTGCGTGTCACTAAAGCTACACACTTAATACAATAACAGTATCTGTTCATGTCAGTGTGTAAAGAGTGCTTCTTTGAAATGTTTTTTTTTGTTTTATTAACACTATGATGAATACTAATTACATTACAGTTCTAATAAGGCTTCTTTTGCTTTTTTTTTAAAAAGCACAAGCCATTTGTCAAAACAGGAGTTACAATAACAGTAAGCTGAATGTAAGACCAGACATTATTTTAACCAAAGATTATAAAAAAAGATTATGATTTTGATAAAAATCTGACCAAAGACAATTAATGTATTGAAACAGCCCCAGTTAGAATAAAGTGATCAGGCATGTAACATTTGATAGCTACAAAAGGGGCCAAGTTCAATAAATGGGGGTTAACCTTTGCTTAATTCCCTATAGGTATGTCCGTCATTTTGTGATAATGACGGACATACCTATAGATCCCGGCAGTGACCATAATGACCATATTTTATCAACCTCCTAAAATATGTGAATTCTATTTTCTATTTCACTTACTTTCTTGACGGTGCTTTACTAGAGAACAAAGCATATTTAAGCAGGATCACAAGAGTTTAAATGTATATTTTCCACTGAGACTTGTTGGGGAGATTCAGCAGGAATTGTGTGAGACAGATTTAGGAAAGAATATGGGTATTTTCTACACCAAGGTATGTCAGTGCCATTGTCCCTCAGTTTTCATAAGCAATACATTAAAAAGCATCATCTTAAAAATGTCACACTCTGCACTAAAATTTACTTTTCTTGGAGAATATCATTGTGATCTCAAATAGATCTTAATACATAAGGGCTATAAAGTACTGTATGTCGTATTAGCATTTGTACTCATTTATTCTCGCTACTCAGCACACTTAGTGGTTACACAATGCAATATTCACTCAACTTCTGTGACTTTCAACTTCAACATTCTTTCCACCACTTTTTAAAGAACTGACTTGTGAATATGCCCTACACCATCCTGACCATTAGGGGCACTGTTTCACATGTGGTGTCAGCATGGGATCAAGAGGGCCTCCTGCTGGTGGAATAAAGAAAGACAAAGATGGAGCAACTTTTCCAGATGTTGGTTGCTGTACAGCAGCAACAAACACAGCTGTTGCAGCAAGTCACCCAAAGCTGTTGCAGCAAGTCACCCAACAGCTACAGAAACAGCAAAATGTAATAACCCCCCCCCAGTAATTGTGTTAAGGAAACTAGAACCAAGCTAAGATGTGAGGATTGCCAGAATGTCACAATGGCCAGCAGCCAGCTGGGTCACCTAACTTGCCCTGTTGTTGACTGGTGAAGCCCAGGCAGCCTGCCATGCTATGAACCCGGACTGTACCATTTGTTTGCGGAGGTGATCTCTGCTATAAGACTCCTCAAGCTCTATCCTTCCAACTAAAGGATTTGTGTTGGAGGTGAGAGAGAACTGTATTGTTAATGTGTCCTACACCATCCTGAACACTAGAGGCACTGTTTCACAGAGAAATGTGTAGTTCTATCTTGCAACAGCTATTATCCAATGCAAATACAGCATGACTTGTGCAATAAAGTTATTAGTGACACAGGTAATGCAAAAGGAAAACAACCCACTATGCTGCAAATATAACACACAACACAGATAACTCACACAGAAGAACAGGAGACATCCATAATATCAATTCCTTTCAAGTGGTGAATAACAATGCCTCACAGGAAACTGGGCTGTCAATAGCTTGCTGCATTCTATTGCACGAGAAAGATAGCTATTATTTCTGGTAAATGGCTAGACCACTGACTCAGCAACTTCACACAGTTTGCTAAGTTGCAGTATGTGGTGGACTAGGCGTTCAATAGCAGAAAATCCTACAGATACTTGTTAGTTATATTACTTGTGATTTTTATTCGAGACAGAATGTTGCACTTTTTATGTCCTATTAGGCTTTGTTCTCTAAAAGATTTAATTCACAGTTTTGAGGATGTGGCTGAATAAAATGAAGTGGGGTGTTGCTATATGTAATTATGAAAATGTCTGAACTTTAAAAGGTTCACCAATTCAACTCATGAGTCTGGGGTCCTATACATGCATGTCACAACCCTCTGTATAGTGACCAAGAAGAACACTTGCTTGCACACTTGCAGCACCACTCGCTGGATGCAAGGCATGATGGCCTGGAACAGACTGCTTGCTTGTTGAAAGTGGAGAGACTAAATAGGGAGTTCCTCACAATGTAATTGGCTGCAAAGAAGTCTCCATTAAACAGATGGGAAAAATACAAAGACAGGCTCAAGCTGTTACAAGCAGATAGGTATGTGCATACCAGTAAGCCCTAAATGAGGAATATAGACCATATTATCATGGAAGTAAAACTGACTAAACATTTGAATCCGGATGCTCTTAGGTAAAGGTAAAGCCACAAAAAGGGATAATATTGAATTGTATCTGTTATATCTGAGTGCAGCAGAGCACATTCCAAGCTTTTCTTTTTAACTCCAAGATGAAAAAAACGAAAGCTTGTGTGTGATATTGTGCAGAAACCTTAAATAAACATGCATGGCTGTTCTTCCAGAGCCTTTTAGCACATGGGACAGGGCTTTATCCTTCAAAGCAGAAGATCAAAGTTCAATCATCGGTCACTCCAACATACTTCCCCATACAGTCTTCAATGAATATTTTAAATTCAACCTGAAACACACAAAACATCCAATTATAAGCACAAGCCACGAGTATCTACTGAAGGAGTTGTGATCATTGACTAACTATAAGCAGATATTTTATATTATAACCTGTTTTATAATACAGTCAGAAACACATTCATTTATGTACCAGGTGCATCTCCTTATGAGTACTGGTATCTGAGTACAAGTACATTTATGAGTAGTGATTGATTATTTTTAAGGAGAAATCAAACCACCTTACAATGGGTATGACTGACTTTTCATCTGTTCATTTTAAAGATTCAATGGATTTCTTGATCCAGAAAGAATTTATGAAAAAAGGGGGAAAAGAAAATTGTTAAACAGTACGTCAACTGAGAGCAATAATTATGCTGAAGGACAGGCTGTGTCACAAAAACATTTTGAACTGTGTTCAAAGAAGAGCTGGACAATACACTCCCTAAAACCTGTTATTTGTACTGAGTACATGGTCTCCAGATTTGTTTCCTTGAGAGTGGGACTTAACTGCTTTTTCATAGCATTACTGCTGGGAGGATTTATTTTAACATAGACTTTAAATGTATTAGAACTGTACCCCCCTTAGGTTTTGTCCGAAAGGCCTGGCTAGACATACAGCTTTGCCTAGCTAGATGCAGACAGGAAGGCAACAGGGAGCTGACAGAATCTTTTAAAACAAGATTCAAACAGTGTAGAATGTCTGGCTTGTGTTTAATCATAAAACCCTTTAGAAACCAACAAAGAAAGCTTTAGACGTGAAATGTTTTCTGTGACTGGTAACCCTCTCTGCCCAGTAGAAAGCTTTAAAAAATGCATGTCCAAAGCACCAGCAGATGTGAAAGCTTTTTTCTTCCATCTCAGAAAGCTTAATTTAGCAATGCAGTGGTTCAGGGAGGGAACTCACTTTTTAAGCTAGATTAAAATTGTAAACATCAAGTATATTATGCACCCTCATTACCAGAACGTTCGTCAGTCAAATGGCTAGTATCTCATTCGTCATTCGCTAAACAACATGTCTAATGATCAGCTAAAAGGAGCTTTATAGATTACCTCAATCCATTTGTCCCCGCTGTACGTCAGGGTTCGTTTCCTCCCCAGCCTCCACCTGTTTTTCAGCTTTGTCTAAGGGAGAGGGCAGCTATCCTGCCCCCCTGCCCATGGATTCCCTACAGTCAGCCTCTCCACTATCAGCAAACTGAATTATGGGCAGGGGTACCTCGAAGGCCAAAGATGTAATGAAAATATGTATAACGTAGTATTTGTTGTGTAAGCTTTAATAAATATTGTTCTCTATCGCATGAGTTTTCCTGTGTGAAATGTTCTTGTATTTCAAAAGAAGCAGGCTTAACCAGAAGATACACAAATAACAGGAGAACTGCTGTCCATTTGCTCTCTGAAGCTGGCTTCCTGGGAAATCATGTCTACAACTAATCATCGATGTGAAAATAGTCTAAATATTTACTAGTCTGCATCTCTGGAGGACAGGAAAAAATGGTGCACTATTCTAACTGGCAACAAAAAAAATAAAGATGAGCAACACCTTTACTCCTTACTGCTTGCTCTCAGCCAAGCTGCATAAGAAGCTCACCGAAGATGACTTCACAGTAAAACAAAGGCAACCACTCACCATTTAACATGCAAAAATGTAAAATCCAATGTACACAGTGGGGGGCAATGTACACAGCGGGGTGCAGCTGGGCTCCATCCCTGGACCATAGTGTTTCGTATCTACATCAATGACTTAGTTCAGGAGATAATTAGCAAACTTGTAAAATGTGCAGCTGACACAAAGCATGGGGGAGTGGCCGGCATGCCTACAGCCACCCTGAAAATCCAAAAAGTTTGGCATACAGAACTGGGCAGAAACATGGCAAATTAAATACAATGTCAGCAAATGTAAAGTGTTATAATACAATGTTGAGACTGCACTTGGAATACTGTGTCCAATTTTGGTCACCACAGTTCCAAAGGGACATTGTGGCACTGGTCAGAGAAGAGCAACCAGACTAATCCCAGGGCTAAAGGAATGAGATGTGAAAATAGAGTGAAGAATTAATTAGAGGTGGACATGATTGAAGTCTTTAAAATCTTAAAAGGAGCTGATACAGTTAACCATAAGCAATGCTGTAAGCACAGTAAAGAAACCAGAACCAGAGGACATAGGTAGAAACTAAATGGAGATAGACAGGACAGGGAAGGAGATTTCTTCTACTTGAGAAGACCCAGCTGGACAAAGTTCTTAGATGAATCAGCTACTTGGAACCAGAACAAGCTCAGACAGGCCGAATAGCCTCCTGTCATTCATAAATGTTCTTATGTTTTTATATATTAAACTCAACAACATTTTTACTTTGTGTGTGTGTTTTTTTATATCTATGAAGGGAGCTGTTTTATAAGTGCAATAACGCACCCTTGCTATGCACCCAGGGCTCAATGCACAGAACTGTCATGTGTTATTGCTTATGTCATCTAGAATATAGTAAAATGTCTACCAAGTGCACCCTGAGGGTTTAGTAAAACAAAGGCACCTACTGCATGCCCAATTAAAACACACACACACAAACACTACATCTGGCTATTCCTTTTAATTGGGGGGTTTGTACTAAATCAACATAAAAATGTTCTCATCACATGGGACTGTGGCATATGCTTACTGTTTAGCAATCAGCCAAATAAGATGTAAATAGTTGTTTAAGCATTACTACTTTTGATACATATACAGCATTTTTTTAAAACATTTATTTAAAGTTTATTTTGTTTTAATGTTAGGTATTTTGAAATTGCACACATATGGATCTCTCTGATGCTAATGATAGTACAGTAGATTATACATAAACATGATCCTCTGTATACATTTGTGGCCTGAGTTACATCTTTCAAACTTAAAAGATAGCAGCCAACAAAAAATTGCCAGCTTGCAGTAGTTTTATTTATTTTTGGCAGCATCACAAAGGCAGCAGGAACCATCTGTTTGCATAGGGGTAAAGTAATTTAAGAAAATCTAATAAGATGGCTGTCTTAGGCTAATGTGTGTTGATTTTCCCATTAGCTAGCTAGTAATTCTTTGGCTTTATGTGATTGTAATTTTATCTATTATCTGAATGACAGTAGAATGAAAACATTAATTAGATACCGGTTATACCGGAAAGCTGTTGATAGACTTCTTTTAAAAAACTTATTTATAGATAACCAATTTTATAAACAGACTGTAAAAACAAAATAAACAAAATGTAACATTTATAAACAAAATGTAAAAAATGTAGGTAGTTTATTTCACAAGGTGGAATCAGTGTGGGAGAATGGGAAGAATGAGGTAAGCCATGGTTTGGCTTTGGGGGTCTATAACAGGATAGCGGCAGGAAAGAGACTCAGAGGAAAAGAAGCTGCAGTTTAAGTACTAATGCGCACTTTAATAAACAAAAAATAACACCAAACAAAAAGGGCACAAGGGCCAAAATATAGGGTTAACAAGACACAAAAATATTTTCAGGCTGGGCATTCACCTTCACTGAACAAAAATAAAATACAAACACAGCAACAACACGGATTCACAACACTCACCAACTCTTCTCACCAAATGGGCCTCTGGGCTCTCCTTTTATGTGATATGGCAGCCACATTCTCACATGTTTTTGGCAGGGACAGGAATTAACCCCATCCCTGCCAACCACCACCAAATCACAAACAAAACACTGCAACATTTACAGGCAGAGCTCTTGCTCTGCCACACATCTCTGTACTGAGTTTGGAGGTTCTTCGGTTTGTCTTTACCGCCATTGGTGATTTCCCGAAAATATTGGCTAATTTCTATATTCGTGGATCAATTACAAAGTTTCCTTATGTGTCTACTTGTCTGTAGCCATACTTCCTATTTAGCAAAAGTGAGAGTGAAATAAGGCGATTAGAAAATGCAATATCATTGGTTGAACACACAAACTGCTTGTGTATCTCCAGCCTTTAACTAAAAAGTAGATTGTTAAGTATTCTGAGAATAACTGGTTATAAAACAACATCTTGTATTTACAGTATTTGATTTAGCAACAATAACATTTTGTGAATATGGCCTGCATTCTGTAACATATAAAAAAAAGCTTATTTTCCAAGTCAGACATTACTTGGTAGTCTTTTGATGGATTAAATACATTTTGTATGCATGACACTTTGTTAAACTTTTTTTAAAGAAACCAACAACAATATTAACAATGTAATAAATGCCAAACTTGATTTAATAAATCAATATATAGAATTTCAGGGATGAAATTTGCATAACAAATACATTAGTCATGTGAGGGCAGTCTAATTTGCACAAAAGTACGATATGTTGCAGTTCAATTCCTGAGTCTAAAGGATTGCATTGTTTCTATACTAAATTTATCTTCATGTTATTTTTAGGTAAAGAAAATGCCTACGTATTGCTTTGGTATTCTTTGGCCTATGTCATTCCTTTGACAGACAGGACTACAGAACAAGGATGTCAGTAATGTAGAAAAATATCCGCTGTTCAAAAATAAACTGTCCACAAAGGTAAATAAAAGAAAATCAAACAAAGTTCAACAAATTAAGCGGGATCCTTCCCTTTTCCTTGTGCCCCTCAGACACTGTGTAGCCAGGACGTCACGTTTTCCCTCCAGCTCAATGGGCCGATTTTCAAGCCGTCTTTGTCTTTGTGGAGACGGCAACCACGTTCAACACTTGGAAAGCTCTGCACCCACTTCAGTACTCTGTTTCACACGCTCTAGCACTGACCACACTTTCTGCACCTCCCGGTTCACCCACCCTGCTTGAATAAACAGACAGCTTTTATACTCAGTTTACGGGCTGAGCAGGCAATTTACGCATTCTTGGTATTTTCACGTGGCTGTCTGGCCCTTTGTGCAGTGAGGCAGGCTGCAGCGCTGCCTCCCTGTCACAGACATATAGATGAACTGATGTGCAGACAGACAGACACCCCCTATAGCTCCAGAAGCTGATGTTCTCAATAACTAAAATTAAATAACGTTAATAGCCAGTTTCATGACAATGGATAAGCAATTCTCCAGATATATGGAAAAATGTAATTGTGACACACAGACAGATAGGTGGACAGATACAAATACGCTGCATTTCTAGATTCTGATATTATCATACATATTAAAAAATAAAATTGTAATTTCAGGTATATTAGACCCTTTGTGTACTATTTTTAAATTTGATGTTAAATATTTCATAATGAATTTAGTACAGATGTAATTTACTATCACGAATATAAGATGATTTTACTAATTATTTAACATACTGATCATGGCATTAGACATGGAATATATACTGCATGTATTGTGGTAGTTGTAAGTAAACTACTTACGAAAAGTTAAAGGCAAGTTAATATAAAAAAAAACAACTTTTCATTAACTATAAAATGTATCTAAATATTTCAGGGAGCTTTGTTATTTTTCTTTGGTTTAAAAAATAAATAAATAAAAAGCATAAAATAGGGCAGTTTTAAATAAAACAAAGTATAATGACTGATACGAAAGCTTTTAAATTATTGATACATACATACATAAGCCATTATAACAAAATCATGAAAAATGTATTCCTCAGTAATTACTATATGCAATGCAGTGACATACCAGTTTTAGAATCTTAAAGATCAGAAACATTTATTTAGCATTTCAAACCTTACATTTTACTTTTGTCAAGACTTTATTTCATGACACTGTGATCCCCAAGGCCTTAAAATAAGGGCCTGAAACAAAACTATTGAATAAACTGGGGTTAGAAATTGTTGCTGCAGTAACTTTTAAACACCCTGTACATTAGTATGCTTGAAAGGACTCGCCTGGCTCTAGAAGAATGTCTGCTCTGTAAAAAAAAAAAAGACCATATCTATAATTTAGTGACGCTTGCAGTCACACCAATTCTGTCAATACTTGGGGAGAAAAATTTGTTTTTGGTGGCTTTTCACAGACATTAAGCAATACCCCAACATATGGTGACCTTGGTAATCACCCTTACATAGTTCAACTTCCTGCTAAATCACTACTATACCCCTTTCTGAGATGGCAGCCCTGTTTATATAGACCAGCTATCTTAGTCCTAACCCCCAACTTCCTATAAAGATTGGAAATAAGGACAAAATGCAATTTAAAATAAAGTTCTATTACACCATAATCATTAATCCTGGTATACTGGACAATACAATTGTATTACAGTGCTCCCCCTTTATAACGCTGTAGTTGGGAGCCATAGTTAAGAGACTGTGCTGTTAGTGTTTTGCCTTATAGAGAATACTAGTGTTAGTGTAATGGCATTATGGGGCAAATGGGAGCCATGATCATACCGCCTTATAACCTGTTCCGCAGTATAAAGGGCCGCCTTATAAAGGAGGAGCACTGTGTTCTATTAGTTTTACAGCTTTACCAATAGAAAAAAATCTGCATTCAGTTCAAAGGTGTACTCTTTACAGCACATGTGCAGAAACTTCTGAGCCAAATAAAACACGCGATTTGCTGGTGCAATGCCCTACACATGGGGTGTCAATTTCATCTTCTGGTTTCAGCGTCCAACTTCAGCTCTGAATTAACATAATTGATCTAGTTATTTCTTAAATTGGACATATTTCATATTGATGATTTTAAAAAAATGCACTTGATTCAAGGTACACTACCTATGAAACATGTTGAGGCCTGGAGAGAAGTGTTAAATTTGTACAATTAATCAAATAATTAGACCAATTAAGTAATTGAGAGCTCGGGTGGAACGAAAACAAGAAGACACTGCGGCCCTCCAGGAACTGAGTTTGACAGCCCTGCCCTACAATGACCCCTCCTCCTCCATCAGACAAAGACCAAGGCCAAGAGAAAAACATGCACTGGCCAGTACACAGAGAAAAACATGCACTGGCCAGTACACAGAGAAAAACATGCACTGGCCAGTACACAGAGAAAAACATGCACTGGCCAGTACACAGAGAAAAACATGCACTGACCAGTTACACAGAGAAAAACATGCACTGGCCAGTACACAGAGAAAAACATGCACTGGCCAGTACACAGAGAAAAACATGCACTGGCCAGTACACAGAGAAAAACATGCACTGACCAGTACACAGAGAAAAAAAGAAACAAAGACAACCAAAGACTATGTTAAGTAATAAATCACCCCACCACACCTCAAAACAGGGTCCAGTGCTGGTGAAGGGGTTGTTATTTAAAGTTACTAATGATGCTTTTTTTGTAAAAGAGCAACTATGAAAAAAAGAACAATGGCTTGGTAGTTTATACATCAGCAGGTTTTATTTGTTTATATAACAAAAGATGTCACCAGTGGTTTTGTAAAAAAATATATTTACATTGTTGTGAAATGAAATGGCTCAATGCCTACTGTACCTGTTAAGAGCTGTTAGCGAAACAATATAAAATAACTACCATGTTTGAGCTGATTACCACTTGTGATATAAACTGCTCAAGAGGCAAGTGTAACCTTGCAGTGTAGTTTGATACACTGCTGTTTCGGATTCTCTCACGTCGGTGAGCCCTGCTCTTTTGCATAGTGATTAAGACACTTGCTTGTGGTGCGTGGGGTTGCTGGTTCGTGCCCACCCAGCCTCCGCCCTGTTATACTGGTGTCATGACCCGGATCTCATAGGCTTGCTGCAGTGGGGGGGAGTAACAGGCAGTTTCCCCTGTTGGTGAGATGAGGTTAAAAGCTCTAAAACCACAAATACAGATGAACGCAGCTCTTTTGCATAGTGGTTAAGACTTTCTCTTGCAGTGTACAGGGTCAATGGTTCACGCCCACTTGTTACACAAGCACCATTCTATTGAAATATTAGCTGACATATTTCAGTTCACTTAATACTTGCAATCCACCCTTAAGTATGCTGCTGTCTGTGCCAATACCATTCTGATGCATACAGTTGATCATTTTTATTGTTTTGCTAGTGGTTCCATAACCAACAGGAGAACCAGAACTCCTTTAATATTGATTCCACAATCAAGAACACTTGTGAATACTTTGCTTAAAAGCATAGTTTCTTCAATGTAGATTCTCATGATTTGTTTTTCTGTAGCCGTTTCATATCTGCTTATTTTGGAAAATACATGTACATACCCCTTAAAATGCAACTAAAGCATGATTCGCACAGGACTAAAAAACAAGTGTCCTTTCATCAAAAGCAGAGGACGTCTGGTAACCTCCCAGATGTGAATTAGTATTCGTCAAGAGGAAATGTGATGTTGTGGGCAGAGAAGGTGCATGCTTTGTAAACAGTGAACTGGGTGTAAATGACTAATTTCATTGTTCCTTTTCCAAAGTCTAGAATAAACTTTTCATCATTTGAGTGATATGTATTTCCATACATACACTGTTCAAAGCATCCATTTTTAAGAGGTATGTTTTGTATTTTCGCCCGACCCCAATTTGGTTATGCCCAATCATTGTGTTTTACTGATCTCTAAAATCTCAGGACAGATTGTACCAATTTTAATATTATATAATGATTTCTTGTAAAGGCTGGTATTGCTTTGAGGCGAATACCCCGAAAATGCTGTATCAATTCTAACATAACACTGACATGGTCGATTCGCACAAGAGTAGAAAAAAAAGGACTCCTGAGTTTGAGGTAAAAATTTCCCAAACCACCTGTTTATCGGGCTTAAGACTTTTGTGAAATACAAGTACTAAGGTGAAATATAAAGTATGTGGACTAAAAAGAGGGTTGCTTCAGCCAAAAACATATGTGGCTATGGATACTGGAAGTGAATTGGTAGTTGTATTCACCAATAAAAAATACAAACAAATAAAAACATGTTTAAAGCCTACTAAACCACGGTAAAGGGCCATCAATCGCATGGGTCTCTTTTGAGATGTTTAGTGGGAATTTTTTATTCAAGATCAACATGGAGCTTTGTGTTTGTGTCTTGCAGGCTCTGTCTCATTCCTTCAAAGTTGGCCTTTCTAAATTTGGTTTTTGATGTTGTTTTTAATTCTCATAGTCTTTCCACTATTTCCATTTTCAGTACCTTGTCTTAGTTATTTGAGAATACTATGTATAGACAAAAAATGTACTGCATGCATTATGGTAAAAACAATTCCTCTAACGAGTTGTGCATGTAAGCCCTGCATGTTGAAAAAACTGTGGAGGGAATTCCTTTAAAAAGATGTTTAATTATTTTGTTTCCTGAGCTACAACAGAGCTATAAGATGTAATTTATATCCTCCAAGCACTGTGTTTGCCTGTTTGGCTAACTGAATAATATAGTGTCAAGCAGTTCAGATTGAGTTCATGTCCTTACGGCTAAAACAACAGCACTTGTAAACAAACACACTGAACAAACTGTTCAACATGGTCTGTGCAAGAATGAACTACAACTATGGCAAAACGTTTTGCATCACCATGAATTTCAGGATTGAGACATAACTAAAAAATATATATATTAAAACTATATGAACAATTGAGATATTTTATTTAACATCATGTAATCAAAGAAACTACAAAATGATATTGGAAGTCTGACGGAAGCCACAGTAGTCATACAGTATTTCATTTTAGATTTTGAAATGTCACATTTTTCAATTTTTGTCAGTTTTTCTTTAAGTATATGGAAAACTACAAAGTGGTATGTAAATCAATATGTTGATGTAACATTATTCAGCAGGTTTCATTCTACTTTATGAAGAAAAAAAAAGTTAATTCTAAAGGGTGATGCAAAACGTTTGGCCATAGCTGCATGTAAGGTAAAACTAAGGCCCTGTCCACACTATGCCTTTAACACTAGAACCACCACGATTATACTCATAACCGCTGCCTGCAGTCATTATGACGGTTACATTTTAAACATCAATATTAAAATGAAAGACAAACTCTCGGATACAACTCAAATGTTTTATTCAAGCATGTCATATCAAACATCTACACAGCCAAAACACTGTATTTAAATGAACAATTAAACATAAAAGGGTTTATTTTCTAACTTACCACATATAAAGCACTACTTCAAAAAATGAAAAACTGTAATAAAATAAACATTTCAAAAGAAACTAGTGTGTAAACAGGTATATGTACATACAAAACTGTAAAAACAAAATTATTTTTTAATTAAAAAAACTAAAGTAACATGTTTTCTCTTGTGTCACTCGGTGCAACACTGAATCCAGGTTGAGCTGCAGCAGCCTGCTGCTTTGCAGTTTTCTGATTGAAATATTTCTGCCGAAGCACTGTGGCTAGCTTCAAGATGAAATCTCTCCTACTGATATTTTCCCCAGTGCATTCCTTGTTAAAAATGAAGGAATTGATGGCTGCCAGGTCCAGCAGAGATAACAGGCTTGTATATGAATTCAAGGTTATATTCAAAATAAAAACATGTATTGTAAAAGGCAGTCAAAATGACTACTTTGGTGGTTCTAGGTGGGCGGGATTATAACTTCCTCATTTTCGTGATCTTGCCTTTCAAACATCGTCAGGGTATTTAATACATGTACTTAGAAAAAGTCATAAACGGACAACCGCATAACCTTCAGACATGCAGAATAATTTAAATTTGAAAACCTCAAACCGTCAAAATGACTGCCGTGGCGGTTCTAGTGTTAAACCTGTATTAGTTGCCTTTAAATTAGCTTAAAAGTGCCAAATACTGAAAACAGAGGTGCTATGATTGTAGGGCTATTATTGCTGAAAAAACACCTGTCTGTTCTTTTTTTATTTTCGACAATGTTATATCTACAAAGTATAGTAGTTCCCTTTCAAGTCGAAGACGACCACCAACATTAAGTATGGGATATTCCCTGCCCTAGAGGTAGGTAATACTGAGCTCTCTATATCAGAGCTGCCGAAGGCCCCTTCCTGTGATGAAGCACTCGGTCCCGCCTACCGAGGGTATAAAACCGTCACTCACCGGAAGATCTCCCTCTTTTTCCTTCTCAAGACGGTAAGGTAAGACCTATGTGTCTAGAACTGAGCGTGTTGATAGGAAGAGCCCTTGAGTCGATTCGGGTCAGTTGTAGTTCCTAGCATTCGTGCTGAAAGCTGGCTTGCCGCTTTCCTGGAATCAATGACTCTTGAAAAAGACAGAGTCTTTCATCTTTCTGTCTTTCAACGGCCCCCCTTGGTGGGCCGCTCTCTTTTTACTGTCTGTCGTATGTGAGTGGCTGTCTGTGCAGCCATCCGCGAGTGAGTTGTCTTTTCCTAAAGAGAGTTACACAAGTATCCTCCTCGGGGCCAGGCCTGGCCGTATCCCTGCTGTCGAGTGACCCAGCCGCGCTCCCTTCCTCGGGGCTAGGTACTGCGGTATCCCCACTGTCGAGTGACCAGGCCGCGCTCCCTTCCTCGGGCTAGGTCCTGCCGTATCCCCACTGTCGAAAGTGACCAGGCCACGCTCCCTTCCTCGGGCTCGGTCCTGCCGTATCCCCGTCCGGCGGAGCCGCCCGGCCGAACCTGACCGCTGCGGTGAGTCGGTTCATGTGCGTTCGGTGTACTCTCTCTCTTTCCTTCCTTCTTATAAACTGTAATTTTTGCTTGACAAAAACTTCACCCACCGCGGCTTCGGCCTCTGTCCCCCCCCGGTACACGCTTCGCGCTGACCAGGTGTGTGTGTTGACCACGCGGTCTGGGTACGCACTTTGCGTAGCGTCCTCTCCGGTGCTGAGGCGTCTGCTAAGGAATAAAATAATAATAATGTTGCAGTTTCAAAGAAAAAGAGACACGTGTTCCTCCACCGGGCTCCGGCTCTGCCGTGCCCCGCTGTGGAATTGACTCTGCTGGACTGTCTCAGCCCACCCTCTCGGTACACTTAAAATATTCAGTTCACCCGAGTTGCCGTGGTGTCTGCTTTATTACTCTCACAGCTTGCTCCCCGAATGGAGCCTTAATATTGTGCTAGAGGCTCTCATGAAGGCCTGTTTGAGCCCTTAAACTCCATTGAGCTGAAGTATCTGTCTATGAAGCCTTTCTCTTAGTTATCACCTCCGTAAAGCGGATCATTGAGCTGCAGGTGCTGTCTGTGCACAGCTGCTGCATGCGCGTGTGGGAGGATGGAAGCGGAGTGTCGCTGCGCATCAACCCTGCTTTCCTCCCCAAGGTGATTACAGCTTTCCACATTAACCAGTCTGTGGAACTGGAGTCTTTTCATCCACCTCCGTTGCTTCAACGGAGGATGAGAAATTTAATTTTCTCTGCCCAGTGCGGGCATTGAGATGTTACGTGCTTAGGATAAGAGCGCTGCGTCAATCTGACCAGCTCTTTGTCTGTCACGGAACACGGACCCTAGGACAGCCCCTCTCAAGCAGCATCTGTCACACTGGATTGCAGACACGGTGTCGACTGCATATGATGGTGCTGGGTTCCCCCATCTGGTAGATTAGCTGCGCATTCGACTAGAGGGTTGGCTATATCGTGGGCCCTTTTTAAGGGCGCTTCGATGTCTGAGATTTGTACTGCGGCTAGCTGGGCTATGCCGCATACTTTCACCAGATTCTACCGCATTAATGTGGTTGATCCTGCTGTGCCGTCTGTGGGCAGAAGGGTCCTTGAGGGTGTAAGTTCACACCGCTAACCTCTGGGTTAGACAGCGCTTGTGCGTCCCTCATATGCTGCCGTTCCTTCTCCCTCGTGACGGCTCTGGTATACATTATCCCATACTTAATGTTGGTGGTCGTCTTCGACTTGAAAGGGAACGTTAGGTTACTTACCGTAACCCTGGTTCCCTGAAAGAGAAGACGACCACCAACCATGAGGTCGCTCCGGAAGCCCTCACGGGTTCGGTGGAAAAAGAGGGAGATCTTCCGGTGAGTGACGGTTTTATACCCTCGGTAGGCGGGACTGAGTGCGTCATCACAGGAGGTGGCCTTCGGTAGTTCTGATATAGAGAGCTCAGTATTACCTACCTCTAGGGCAGGGAATATCCCATACTTAATGTTGGTGATCGTCTTCTCTTTCAGGGAACCAGGGTTACGGTAAGTAACCTAACGTTATAACATTTCTTTGAAAATGTAATTGATGTGATACTGAATATCTTTAACTAGACATATTTATTCATATTCCAGTGAAGCTATTGATACTGATGATCACATTGCTGATGAGGAACCGCATGAAACACATATTATAAAAGTACATAGTTAAAAAAATAAACTTCATTGCAATTAGTAGTAGAAGAAACTTTTAACAAATAATTGCATTTAACCATCCTCAGAGATTAATAGAACAATCCAGTTGCACCTGCTGTTAACCCGGAATGCCACGATAAGGACAAGTATTGTAGCATGGTTCTTTTTATGATTAACACCCGAAGTATTACCAAAGCCCCTCCTCAATTACCATAAAATGACACCTACTGGTGAAGTTTGTTGTAAATCATTGTCAAAATAAAAAAGGAATAATAGTGTGCCAATTATAACATGTTACCTCTATTTTCATTGTAAACGTAGCCAGTGCACAAATCAAGCATTTAAATGTCCCAAATACACCCCATGCACCGTCAGCTGCCAAAGATATGGTCATTTTAATGCCTATAAAAGCCATTTACTAGCATCAAATTGTTTTATTAATAAGGTGTCTGAAAATGAGCAAAAATGACTTCGGTACTGTACTGCTGAAACTAAAATGTCTTGGGTGAGATGCTTCACATCTAAGCACTGAATGAAGCTTCAGCCTCCTTTCAATGTTGTCAGCTTTCATTTTGAAGTATGTCACCTTTAAACATAACAGTATGCCAGATGTCCAACAAGTGCAGTGACAGCTGCAATGTTATCCATGTACTTCAAAAGCATTTTAGATTTACACAACATTCAGTGTGACAAAATAGAGTATGTACATTTAAACAGTTAACATAGAAAACGAGTTGTGGCAGGATGGCTTGCAGTGGTGAGGTGTGGTGACGTCACGGACCAGGAAGTAACTGAACCAAAACAATGGATGGGCGGGTGAAGCTGAACGCTACTGCGGTCAGCGTATTTAATTAAATAATAATACAAACAAAAGATTTAAACAAACAACAAAACACAAAACAAAAAGGCGCGATGACCAAACAAATAAACAAGTATATTTTTAAATATAGCAATTGTTTTTTTTATACTCGTCGCTCTCCGTATTCTCCTCTGTACACTCAACCCCTCAGCACTGACAGCTGCAGGTTCTTATACTCTGGCCGAGGGGTTAACTAGCTGTTAATTATCTTATTACCCCTTGGCCACAGTCTGCATGCGTTTGGTAAGGATGTGTGACTGTCAGCTAGTTAAATAATCAGTAGCTGATCAGCCACGCATCCTCACGGGGTTTTTAAATATAAAAAACGATAACAAAAGACGCAGCGCTTTTATCCGCGCGCAAACAAAAATACAAATAATATAAATAAATACATAGGGGCGGGACACTCGGCCACACAAGTATAGAACTTTTTGCTTAAAGGCAAACAAAATTCTTGGATATATAACAACAAGAGTACAAATCCAAGGAGGTTATGATGAGGATGATACTGGTGAGACCGCACTTGGAGTACTGTGACCAATTCTGGTTACCACAGCACCAAAAGAACATTGTTGCCCTAGAGTCCAAAATAGAGCAACCAGATGAATCCCAGGACTGAGCTACAAAGACAGTCTTAAAAGAACTGAATGTAAGAATTAGGGGATATAATTGAAGTCTTTAAAAGGAGTTCACATAGCTAACCCAAACCAATACTTTAAATGCAGTAGAGAAAGCAGGACCAGAGGACACAGTTGGAAATGAAAGTGTTGGTTAACTTTTGTTATATGAATTTCTGCGGTATTTTTTTCAACATAATTCCAATGGTTTGATATTTGTATTCACATATCCCTTGTCATAAATCAGTTTTGACTAGTTCTTTTTGTTTCGGTTATGCATTGGGTGTTCCCATCAAAATGTCTTCAACAGTCACAACAATGGCTACTTGAATCCAGCCTGTTCAAATCAAAAACATTTCATTGTGTCCGTCATCTTTGCCATGATCCTGCCTGATCGCTCCGGCTAAGCTTCCATAGGGCGGGAACAGGTTTGTGAATATGCATGACAAGCTCTATATAATCACATCCTCTTTGCAGACTCCTGTTAGAGCAAAGATGCAAGATGCACAGGGGGCATAAATGCAACCATAGGAATATTTATCTTTGTACTCAAAATGTGCATACGACACTGTCACACAGAACACCGTATAGCCTAGGCAGTGAAAAGGCAGTGCTGCTTTGTGTGTAAAGTTCTCGGTTAAGGCTTTATTACAGGTTCTTATTCCACCCTAATCCACCCGTTCCCACCCCTGAACCTGTTCTGGAACAAGCAGGCAGGATCCTGGCTAAATTCTACACTTCTTGAGAGCAGTAGGGAATCAATGAAATGGTTCTGATTGATCAGGCTGGATTCATGCCGCTGATGTTATGAGTTCAGAAGACATTTTGACCCGATGCATAACCAATGTAAAACAAAAAAATGATTTATGACCAGGAATGTGTTACTAAAAATATCAAAACAATCGCAATTATGTTGAACATACAGGAAGCTAGGGAAAGTAATGCACCATGTTTTAAACCCAACATCCTGTTCAGCAACACTTTAAGTGGATTAGGGCAGAGGGAAGGGGACACTTCTTTGCACTCTCATTCATGCATTTCCTTATGTTCTTATGCTAACTTGAAATAATCAAACCACATTATGATCCCTCTTGTGTCTTTTTTAAATTAAGATTTATTAAACAAACTTGAAATATACATATTTATAAATGATCTTACATGGAACAACCATTAAAATAATGTACTTTGTCAATTATAAAATATTCTGAACTTCAAATACATGTAAAACCTGATATAATAAAATGTATAAATAGTGCTGGTTATATTATACTGTCAAGAATTAATAGTAGTGCAGCAGATAATTTAATTTACTTTGTGGGATAGTTTATTAGGAACATGGAATTAAATTATGCACAGCAGCTTTACCATATGTTGAAGACTACAAAAAATAAGTTAATGAAAATTCATCCTTTGAGTTATTTTTGTAATAAACATGGTCCTGAGTGTCAACATAAATGAATATTTTACAGTGAGGATGCACAGGGAATATTAGCCTATCCAAACTTTTCATCACCTTGCCTAACTTTTAAATTACATAAAACTGACAAAATAATTTCAGTAAGTCTTACCTATTATGATAAGCGTGGATTTTTAAAATTATTATTATGGTATTATTATTATAGCTATTGAACAAATAAAAAGAGAACAGCTGATTTTTAAATTCATGAAAATTCACACGATAGTGGGGAATCTTAGTTTATTTTTGTATATTCTGTTTTTTGGTAGTATTTTAAATAAAGTGGATGGATGACCATGTGATACATACACCTTACCATACAAGAAAGTCCAGCCACCTTACCCCAAAAGTGTGTTTGTCATGCCTGCTGTTTTAGTATTTGGCAAAAATAGGGTTAATTCCTCTTAGACGCCATGCTGGGAAGTGCACCCAGGCTCATTTCCCTGAGCCATCTCCCGTAGACAAGCCATGTTAGTTGAAGCAAGTTCCACTGATGAGTCTGTGAAACAGCTGGCCAAACCTATCGGTTAATCAGAATATTTTAACATTGGAAGGCGATGCTTGGGGAAATACGAGGAATGAACCTGCAATTCTTATTGACTGGAATTTAGAAGGAATGTATTTTCCTTGCATACCGGTCAGCCCAGTGGGAGGTCACTCTACTCAGACACAATACAAAATTTGTGTGGTTTTGTATGTCTGTGTGAGCCCTGTGTGTTACCTCTGTATTCCCTATTGAGCCTGTAGTGAGATCACTTGCAGAGTCAATTAGTGGTAATAGATATATTATCAACCACTGGTTGACCCCATAGACCTGCCACAGGTATAAAAGGAACATACCCTTACTCGTCACTGTCAGCATCAATGCGTTATGGGCAGGCAATTGAAAGGGCTTACAGAATGCCTGATTAGTGAAAAGTGTAGCGTTCATGTGAGGTTGTACAATGCCGTGAGACCACACTTCAAAACCAAGCGAGTTCAGAGCCAAGGATCATCAAAGTAAACCTCAGTAATTATTTCTTAGCACAGAATCCAGCATTAGAGGACACATTGAGTTGAGGCAGAGGACAGGAGTATATGAAATGTTTTAGCAAGCTATGCTGTTAATGCTGAGTCACTGGGAGCATTTACCATCTGTATGAAGTCCTGGAATCAATTAGCTAATTCAGTAAGAACTGGACCAGCAGGGCTAAATGGCCTTTTCTCATTCATAACATTTTCATGTTCTTATAAATGTAGTGTCTGCCGTGGTTAGGGCAGGGGAAATTTAAAGTTGAAAAACTACACCTGCCCTTGTTTATGTAGGAGGTAGGGGACCTCTAGGTTGTGACCAAGATATGGGTTCCTTCACACAAGCCCCTTCAATTAAATGAAAGTCAACAGTCACAAGTGCAGAGCAATTGCATTGAATGATAGAACGCCACAGGAATCTAATTTAGAATTAAAGAGAAGTAAATGTCAGGTTTCTATAGTTTAATAGGTGAGGTTGAAGTTCAATAAGAAAAACACCAAGTATTCCAAGTATTTTAGGCCAGGTGGCTAGTCCACTTATTGTTCAGTTTCGTACCAAACATCTGGGGGCAACCCATTTCTTCTCTTAAAATGTCTATCATGGTACCATATATATACTACTAAAATATCTCCACTTGAAACATGCCAGGGTTTTTTTTGGTGGTGGTGGGGGGTTTGGTGAAATTTACACTAAGTACTTTTTTTTTGGCTTGCCATGGTTGCTTGATCTGGTCTGATGTCACTGTTCTAAAAACTGTGAATTGATTGGCAGTTTAGCAAGTAACAGAATTTATCATTGGAGGAGATTATGGTGGTGCAGATAAACCTTCAGAATTCAAAATCCATAGAAGGGTATGTACATAGTTAGAGCTTCTTTCCAACAAACATTGTACCTAAAGATTTGAGCAGCTCTCACGTTTTATAGCTATATGACGTCAGATAAAATCTCTGCCCAGCAATATCAACATTTTACTTTCTTTCAGTTAGGACCCTGTATTCCCAAACTTAATTTCTCAAAATGTCAAAAAAAAACAAACATGTGTATTGTGCACCGAGATTTGAAAAATTATGGAAAAGAGACAAAGTTTAGTAAAAAAACACATGGGGTACGTTTTGCCAAACTGCTGTGTCAAAGGGCAAGGAAGTTGTAGAAGGGACATGCAAGCTGTTTGCAAGGCTTCTGATTGTAGCAGGAAACGCAACATTGATTTACGGGACATTCTTATATTCATTCGGACCTGTATCATTCCCCCTTGCCTCCTCAAATGGAACACTGGCAAAAGCTGACAAATTGGTCTTGCTCAAGCACATTGAGAAAATTGTGCACTTTGTGACAGATACCCTCCTGTCAGTATTTAAGCATCAGAACACAAGCGGCGTTTGGTCCCAAGTACGCCATATCTATGGTACCAAGCAGAAACTTCCTGTGCAATGGAAAAATATTTTTTAATGGGTCTTGGACAGGCCGCTGGACATCCCTGCCCGTCAGAATGCAACTCCACCCTCAAGTGGTAGAGCACATATGGGAACGTTTCAGGAAGGCCAGGATCGATCCCTTTGCCACGGCAGAGACGACTCACTGCCTCCTATGGTTCTTCCTCCACCACTGTGGCAGTCCACTAGGCATCAATGCCCCAGCCCACGAGTGGCCCAGGACGCTCTTGTACGGATTCCCGCCAATACTGTTGCTCTCGGCCTTCTTAGAGAAGGTCCAGAGAGAGAAGACGACAGTTCTCCTGGTGGACCCCAGATGGCCCAGGAGAATCTGGTTTTCAAACCTTTGCCAGCTACTGCTAGGGCCTCCTCCACAAGGTCATTGTACGCGTATATATGGAGGTATTTTCAGGATTGGTGTCTGACCAGGAGTCATGACCCTATCTCGTGCCTGATAGCAGTCATTTTACAATTCCTGCAAGAACTGCTAGAGGAGTGTAAATCCCCCTCTACGCTGAAAGTGTAATATCGCAGCCATATCTGCGTTCCATGTCCCCGTAGACTCGGTGTCTCCAGGTGCTCATGTCCTGGTGACATGTTTTCTCAAGGGTGCTCAGCGGTTACGTCCTCCTAGAAAGGACACCCTCCCCAAGTGGAGTGTTTTTGTTAGCCATCACCTCCACTAAGCGGGTCAATGAGCTACAGGCTCCTGTATGCATGTTTGGGATGATGGAAACAGGGTGTCGTTATGAACGAACTCTGCTTTCCTCCCTAAGGTGGTTACGGCTTTCCACTTGAATAAGTCAGTGGAACTAGAGGCTTTCCATCCCCTTCCGTTTTCTTCAGAGGAGGATCGGAGACTAAGCTCCCTTTGCCTGGTTCAGACATTGAGAAGCTATGTTAGCAGAACGAGAGCTCTGCATCAGTCAGACCAGCTCTTTGTCTGTTATTGTGTAAGGACCCTGGGTCAAGCCTTTTCGAAGCAGTATACTAATGCCAGCCTACCCTCACCTGGGCGGGTGGCCGTGCACTCCACCCGAGGAATGGCTACGTCATGGGCCCTCTTTAGAGGAGCCTCATTGGCTGATATATGTACTGTGGCTAGCTGGGCTACTCCACATACTTTCACCAGGTTCTACCGACTTAATGTGGTAGATCCCTCTATGCCATCATTAGGCACAAGGATCCTTGAGGTTGCACACTCGCACCAGAAACACAAGTTTTTGTGTCCCTCATCTGCTGTCACCACTCACGATCCCTTGCAACAGCTTTGGTATATTTTTCCCAAAAGTATTCCCAGCTCTGACATAAAATGCTCAGTAAATACCTGACCTGTGGCAGGCATATCCCAAAAGTATTGGTTGGTGATTGTCTTCTCTTTCAGGAAACCAGGGTTACATCCATAACCTTTTCAACACTCCGCGGTTAATACATATCCCGCAACTTTTGAGATGCGCTCTTGCGCAGCTCAAATTAAATACACACCCGCACCTACTTGTGCTTGCGGGCTCTTAGTATATTGGCACGCATAGAGTGTATGTATTGTATACTGGTGCAAATACAGTTAAAACAATGTATGTATAACAAATATCTGTTTAAAACTTCACTTGATGAATTTTAGGTTTCTGAGAACTTCAATGTGATTAAATTGTGAATGAAAGCGAGAGAGTGCTCCCTTCTTTAAGGTTTGCTCAGGTGTGGGAGTGAATGTCTCTGAATACAGGCCTAGCATTTGTCTTTTTTTGTGTTGTATTTTGAAACAAGTTTTGTTTTACCTCAAAGTCTTGTCTGGTAGTTCATTTGGGAATCACATCCAACTCACTAGAAATACTAACATATGAATGTAACAATACAGCTAAATGTGACATAACAAACTTCTACACGTTTGCCAAAAGTATTTTATAGTCATGTATCTAAATGTATTAAACAACTAAAAACGGTGACACTGGTGAGTTGTTAAACTACTACAGCATTATATAGTTTAGTCTGGAAAGAAGAGATTAATATAGGTGGATGAAGTTATCTAAAAGAGACATGAAGTCATCAATGAGGATGCGCTTTTTATTTTTTTCCTAACACATATCATAGATGAGGCAATGATCTGTAGATTTGCGTTGAATTTTCCTGAGTACTTTTTAATCCCCAAACTCTATCTATGCACGCTCCATCCAGCGGTCTGTGCAGCGTGCACGCGCATCTCTTTTCAGCACGGCGCGCACTAAAGCTGGTAATCTTTGGCAGATGGGTGTTTGGAGTCACCTCAGCGGCATCATACAGCAGCGGCAACCTGCCACAAAGCTGCAACCGATACTGTAACAGGAAGAAACGCAGGGATTTTACTTAGAAATAAGAAAACTATTAGGCTTTAAAATATTTGTTACACATCTTGCAGCGTTGCTAACTTCACAACCGGGTAGACCCCGTCTTCGGATACTGACAATGTTATCTGGTAAGTGTAATTTACAATGCTACTGAAAAGTGAGTCTTTCACTCCATTTACCATACTATCAACCTGAATTTTTAAAAAAATACAATCAGTTTTTACTGTCATTGAACAAAAACTACCGTACAGGTAAGAAATGCATGTAATAATAATACAATAAGGGTACTCACAATAAAACGGGAAACTAAACAGGTGCTCAGAAATAATTTCTTAACTTAAGCATTGTAGTTCATGTTTTTGTGTGTGTGTTTTTTTTTTCATCTAGTTTGGCAACTTGAGATACACAAAAAAGCATTATTGGAAGAAATAAGAACCTCCAAGAGATTAATGAAGGTTCTATACCATTTACCAACCTTTCAGAGTTTGTTTAATAATACAGACCAGTATTTAAACATGATTTCAAAACAGTGGATAATTTAATTCCGCATTATTTGTTGTTTTGTTTTGTTTTTTTTAAGAGCCCAAATGTGTTTTTATTTTGTGAATTCAATGTTTTAAAAAGTTGCTGTTTCAATTAAATATGTTTCTAATTTGTGTAAATACAAATACTGTATTTACACAACACATTGGTAAATACATTATGGGTTAGATCCGTATTCAGTGCACAGTCACCAAAAATATTTTGATACCGTAACTAAAAGATTATTCATAAAAAAGATTAGTTAATGTTTTCTAGATCTGCTTAGAATATTATTGGAATGTGGTATTATCGTTATTTGGCTTTCTGGCCTTATGATAATTGGTTATGCGTAATGTACAAAAAACTGTTGTCAGATAAAATAAAAAAATGTAAAATAAGTAGGATGTTCTCTACTCAGTACATTGTGTGAGCGAAGCACGCCCCCTTGCAGCTCATACAGATTTTGATCTTGTTGACTCTGTTCCGTGAGCGCTATTGGCGGGAGGCGGGGGCTGCACGGGGGGGACAGGGGGGACTTGGTACTGCAATTGATTGTTTACAGGATCTTACGGCTGGAGTTATGGTGTGCTGCTTAATAGCTCTTTAAAATACCATTTATTATACTGCACTTTCTCGTTACAGGACAGTAAATGTGACAGTCTAGGAAGGGGTCGCAAATTCAAGGGAACAGGATAGCATCCTACGAAGAAAAAGTTAATTCAAAGGATATTTACATTTTTCTTTCTTTCTGGATACCAGTACGTGGAATATTTTTGGAGCTTTGCATCATGTCTGTAAGAGAATTCTGACATGTGTTGTGAGGACTGGGAAACACCTTCAGAAAGAAGTAAAGCATCCGATTTGCAGGAACAGTTCAAACTGTGATATTGATCTCGTTTAGTGCGTGATGTACTTGGAATGAAAAACTGAGAATGGAAATTATTTGGGAAATACTTTTTATTCTTCAAGCCAATTTCATTGTCTGCATATCAGGTAAGATACTTGTAACTGAATTAACTGCCGTGTTGCCGTTTAAATTATAGAACGATTGAGTCCGTTGTTACAAGTTAAATCCACATAGTTTGTAATGGGAAAGTTAACATCCAGAAACATGGTAAAAGTGAGTTTAAACAATGTCTGTGTTTAGATCATAACGAATTTCCCAGTCAGCGCTGTCGCAGTTCATTGTGATCCAAAAGAGTATTATTAGGTTTGACAACTAAGGTCGATAGAATGAAAATTGAGGTACTTTTTTTCGGTCGCAGTAATTGCAGTGTTTTGGCCACTGAGCATCTACAGATTTGTTTCATCAAGGTCAGGAGATCTAATATATCCAATCCAAGAAAAAAAAAAATAATGTAATTTAAATTCCCACCAGTCTGTCCAATTAGAATAGACATGCGCGTTGCCTTGCGTTAAGGATTAGAACAGTTTATTCTAAGGAGAATACGCTTCCAAAAGCACAGCCTGCCAATTATCCGATCATGGCAGTCATGCAAGAATAATTATGTTGTATGTGCAGCCAAGGAAGACTCACTGTCTAGCATGTCAAACACCGCACACACCAGCAACTCTTTGTACTTCCCTTACTAAATTACAGTATTACCAATAGTACTTGGACATAAATACATGGATTTACGGTACTGGGTATATTTTATAGTGCATGGGAAAATACATATTATAAAGCGACGGCAATATGTAACAATACAGAGTGAAAAAAACTATAATTTTATATTATGATAATTAAGTGTAGACATGTATATGACTTATCTTGTTATTTTGTTGATTGGGGAAGGTGCTATCATGTTTTTATTTCAGTACAATTTAAGAGTGACAAAGTATTTGGTTTCTGATTTCAGAAGCAGTGTTTGTGGGTTGTGTTTTTCGGGTTATGAAACATTATTATTTTACATACCGGTACACTAAAAAAAAAAAAAAATCTTTCACATGGGGAATCAGGCTTTTTCCTAATGGCCTTTCCAGATAATGTAAAATATTTATCAAATAAAGGAATTATTCGTGTATTGTTCCAGAAGCAGCGTTTTAGAGTACAGATGTTAATTTACATTCCAAAGATTGGAAAACCAGCTATCCCTCTAGAGTTCAGGGTCTGCATTAACATATCTGCCCTATAACGATGTTTTTTTCAACATCTATTCTTTTTTAAACTTTTGTTTAATTGATGATATTTGCATTTTACTTGTGTTTTCCTTTTATACTGCTATGACCAGCTTCCTTAATGTCAATCCATTTTACATTGCTGCTGTTGGAGCGATGTACGTTGTGTATTCCTTCTTTTAGATAAATTGCTCTAACTATAAATTACTGGCAACCAGCAGCCTTTGGATACATGTATTGCTCATGAAAAGGGCCACTTACACTTTTCTTACCTAATTGGCTCTGTTCACAATATAAAATCACTACTGCTATAAGAAAAACAAAAAGGAAATATAACAAAGCGTGTTTAAAATCATTGCTTTTCAGGTAACCAAATGTTATTTAGTAGAATATGGTAGAACCCCATTTTGAATGTTTGAATATTTAACAGCACTGTGTGTTTGTTTAGAAAGCTTCATTCTACCACTTCTAACCACAATACCTCACTTTCCTGTATTGTATTGCAGGCTCATATAAGGGAAGCATACTCTCAGTTTTGGATTAGGGATTTGGCTGCATCTCCCCAGTTAATCCAAATGACAGTAAATAGAGCACATAAAAAATGCAATCTCTGGATTGTGATTATGTCATGCAGCAGAGTCAAAGAGCCATATGCCACCCCATCCTTTTTCTGGAAAATTCTTATAGGCAAGCTATCCCTGTAGGAATTTCCTGTAGGGAAACACATTCATAGCTTCTACTGTATGTAATCCTTTAGTTAAATTAGTTGAATTAGTTGTTTGTGACTAGTTGATCTAAAACTGTTTCATTTCATTATTTAATGTCATCATTATGAGATAGGGGTGGCTTTTTATGCTTTGCTAGGATCCAAGCAGCTTTAATTTTACAATTTCCCAATTAAAAACTGATACTAACAATAGCATTGTAATTCATACTATACATACTATTGATTTCCTGTTCAGAATCAATGCACATAGGAGGCTGTGTGGTCCAGTGGTTAAAGAAAAGGGCTTGTAACCAGGAGGTCCCCGGTTCAAATCCCACCTCAGCCACGATCTCATTGTGTGACCCTGAGCAAGTCACTTAACCTCCTTGTGCTCCGTCTTTCGGGTGAGACATAATTGTAAGTGACTCTGCAGCTGATGCATAGCTCACACACCCTAGTCTCTGTAAGTCGCCTTGGATAAAGGCGTCTGCTAAATAAACAAATAATAATAATAATAATAGTCTGGGAATGCTCAAAAGTGAAATTGGATTATTGACAGTTATTGACAGTAATGTGACTGGATAGTTTTGCTTGTTCTGTTGTATTATTTGGACAGAAATCATTATCAATAAAGGTGACATAGTAGACAGTGCTTTTCTATATTAGCAGCACACAACACAGGGAGATGCAATATTCCATGGGAACTAAATATATCTGGACTATGACCCTCTTTCCATGCCATTCACATACTCGCTGTGTAGGTCAGTGATATTGTGTTACCTGTAACATGAATAGGTCTTTAACACAAGAGGACCATTTTAGAGTTCGAAACTCTGTTTGGTGACTGCTATCTGTGTCTGTATCATCATTTTCTAAAGAGACAAAAATACAATTACCAGCTAGGGCTTCAGTCCCCACGTGTTTAGCTTCAGTTCTGCTCAGTGCACACGTCACAATCGGCTGATAATAAATGAAAAGATTGTGATCGTGACTCAGCTTCAATGTCACCAGATTCAAGAGCAAAGTTTCCAAGTGACTCAACTAGCATTTTATATATATATATATATATATATATATATATATATATATATATATATATATATATATATATATATATATATATAAAATGAGTTTCTTTCATTTAGTCTTTGTATTCCTTTTCATGCTCCAAAATTGACTTCCTTGAGATTAAGAGCTGTTTAGCAGCAGTTTCGAATTACATAAAAGCAGGAAGAAAACCAAGTGAATCTTTCTGCTTTGCTTTTGGGATCCATTAGAAGATTGCTGTGGGTGTATTGGTTGTCTGTCAGATTGGGCTGACAACACAAGATGTCAGTAAATGGATGGTATTATGTATATATCATAAAAAGATAATTGGAGAAGTTGGTATTGATTCTTTCTGAGAGTGTTAAGAATCTTCCTTTCCCTTCGAGCACCATTTCCTCTTGAAAGCCTTATGCAGTATATTTGAGCATTATGTGCAGCATTCTGGAACCACCCTGTCAGACCATCCCAGCTGTTTTGTGGCATTTGGGGGTGTGGGACCCACTTAGACCACTCGCTTACAGAAATAATTGGTATATCTGAATATGGCTTAATATATTAAACTAATTCTATTGTATTTGTATTCTATGCCCATTCTCCTCCATAGCCTTTACTGCAGTTTGTAATGGAATTCAGACAGACCTGACTGTTTTCAAATTCTGATTAGGAACAGGGCACGAAATTACAACTGCATACAGTTTCGAAAGTGTACCCCTGGTCTTAATTTGTACAATACAAAATGTGTTTTAATGGGTTTCTAAAAATACAATAATAAAACATTAACCAGTAGACTACTGTGTTTCATTCATCGGTTGCATCCCAGACGACACCTATTGCCATTAAAGGTTTATATTGCTTGGTGTCATCAGGGAACACACACACATAGCTGTAATAAATCCATACTCTGTAAGGTTGTTCTTGACTAAATCTTTATGGGTAAACAAATCTACAGGTAAAACAACCTGCTGGGGTAAACAGTATGGTTACAATCCACAAATTGCACATTAAAATGAATATACAACAACACCACTTGGAGGGCATTTAGCACATTATAGCTCATTCTGTGCCAATTCACGGGGTGGGAGCCAGGCTACCTGTAGTGACGTTGCCTGACTTCTTGGAGAGCCGCCCACAGTTAGGACCAAGCCCTTGGCAGGACGAGGTCCACGTCGTGGTGAAGTCACCATCACAGGTGAGACCGCGTTGTGGTGAAGCAAATTCCAAGGCTGGGCGCACACGGCACCCTCAGGAACATAGCGTTAGTAAAGATTGAAACATACAGAGAAGGGATCCCCGTCTCTTTGGGGACCCTACATACACAAGGGATCCCCGTCTCTTCGAGAACCTGAAGAAAGGGGGAAACTCTGGCTGAGAGCTGCCCTCGATGAGGTGAATTATAGACTTCCAAAGTTGAGACGGAGACACATACCCGAGAACCTGAAATGAGAAGAGAGCCTCGTGTTATGAAGGAAGAGCTCCTACAGCAAGGTTTAGCAAGAATAAGCTTAGCTCCTCAGATTGCGTGGGTAGTGATAGATCATGAGATGCTAAAAGGTTGGGTTTGGCTGGGCGTCCCCTCTGACTTGTGGAGAATCCTCCTATGGAGGTAAAGGAAGCAGAACTTAACCTTTGCACTTCCTTTTTAGTTTAATTATTGAGCTTATTGCTTTATTTAAATTGTTTTCTTGATGTTACGTTTTCAGGGCATTTTGTCTATTTTTATTTTTCGCTGTTCTACATTTTTTAAAGGCAACTTCATTTTAACAATTTTTTAACAGTACTCACACGTTTGGTGACCATCATAACTGTTGCATGAAACCAGAGTGTAATAATCCAGCACCGCTGCACTTAAGCATTTGTATGTCAGCTGACAATGTTCAGCTGATATCCCATCACGACTTTCTTCTAAAAGCGTACAGCCTCTATATATGAACCCCCAATATCTCTCACAAGCACCTGGGTACATATTGTTACGATATCACAACAAAAGCAATACACTTTTTTTGTGTCCATATGTATAGGTATTATGTACTATATATCAGCTTACAGTATAATACAACAAAAAATCGACTGACTGATAATACCCGAAAATAATCATAATTTTTTTTAATAAAGTAGTCGGCGCAAATATAGTATTAGGCAGTGGATTGCGTCGATCGCCGACTTATTTTGACCCCATGCATTCATTGTCACTATTTTTGCTTTGAAAATAATTGGTTATTTTTTTAGCAGTCATTTTTAACGTTTTAGCCTCTTGAAGTACTTAACACCGAAAACCCACCCCTTCATCTCTCTGATTAGTTAAATGATGTGTCAAGACGTAACACAGCTGTCATGTGGTTCCAAGATTTAGCAACGGTCTGCTAGAAGGGAAATTAATCCTTATTGTTAAAGGCACAGTAGCGTCTGCAAGACGCCTGGTGAGAACCGTGCCCATATTTTTAATTAGATGCTGGTTAATCTTTGCTCTTGCTGCTGATGTAGCTGCCCCTATTCTGAATAAATGAGGAGTATAGAATTGAGGGGGAAGTCCTGCTCTGGAAACCAATGTAGACAGAGGAGATGTAAACCAATGTCTGGATATAACAGGCTGGCTAAAATATTTTCGGGCTGCTGTGCCAGCCAAAAGTTAACTGCGTAAAAAAATAGAATTTTTCTTCCCAGCATATCCCGAACAGGTGGCGAAGAGAAGGATGGATTGGCATTACTTTAAGCGTCTGCTATATCTGCTTTTGCTAACCAGGAGCTGCGACCTGCCAATTTAATTGAATTAATTGCATCTGATATGGTAATGTTATATAGAGAAAATTGATCGTGAGGAATGAGCGAGTTGATGCTACTTGTGCTTGATCCCCGTGGTGCTGACAAGTCAATGATGAGAGGCTATTTTCCTGACATTTTCAGAGTGGCGATGCCAATGGGGTTAATCCTGAATAGTGGAAACAGGGAGCTGCAAACGGACCATAAATCCTTTTTTAATCTATTTTTGAATAAGAGATTGTACTGTCTTGGGGTCTGTAGTAGCAGAATGGAGGTTTTTGCTTTGAAAGGAGGAGTCCGTCAAGTAAATAGTTGACGAATATTTTATCTCGATGATCCAGAAGTTTTTGCTTCAATTCGGGAATATTTATAGGAGTGGAGACTGAGCGTTGAAGAAAGTCACTTTGGAACTACTGGGCAGATGGCTTTTGAATGAGCGTCCCCACAGAAACTGCACATATGGATATTTTTGCATTGCCTCATTGAGCAGATACTGAAATTGAAATTATTGCATATTTGTTTCCTCCTGCGTATATGATTCTTTACCCAAATCTGTCTTCTCTAGTGGATTGCTCAGGTGGGGCAGAAGAATGGATGGAGTTGGGGATCAAGGTTCTGTTAGAAAAATGAGGAGGAGTGACGCAGATTGTTGATCTGGTGGAGGTTGAGGCTATTGCAGCTTTCACGCAAAGAGAGGTTGAGTGGCCAGTAGAACCGCAGACCCCGCAAGCATTGGCTCTGAGACCACTGAAAATCCTATTGAATAAGTCTAAATCAGGTTGTGCCCAGTTGATTATTTGGTTATCTGTTGCCAAAATAGCTGCTGCTTTTACTGAAAATGATTTGTGGTAATCAAAAAACATGGTCCCTCCATATCTGACAGACAGCTTGAGTATGAAGAATTCGTAAGAATCCAATTCTTGTCTGCGGTTTGGGTATACTGAACCTATCACATAGCGAAGGCAAGGACAAATTCCCCCGGAGTTAGATTTTTCAGTAATCTGGGGTCTCTGGATTTCAGCGTGACTGATAAGTCTCTGCAATCCACCACTTTATGGTCCAGAAACTCTGATGTAGACATCGATAGAGAAACCAGATTAACGTCCTTACCTTCAATTATGCTGCGCCGATTCTGCTGGGATATTGAGTGACGGCAGGCAGTAGTTGAGGCGGTGGAACCATATGCTGTTGCAGATGCAAGGTTGCAGACCGGAGGATCTACTGTAGGGACCGGGGTTGGTATATAACCAAAAGTGATGGTAGCTGCTGCGGCAGCTGCGTTCATGGCAGGAATGGAGGAAAATACTGAAACTGCGGAACCTTGCTTCTCTCGCTCGATTTTGGACACTCGTTTATCCAGATTGCTAAGTTCGGTATTGACTGAGGATAAGGTATCTGCGAATGGTTGCATGAATGCTTTTATTTTATTGAAAATGCAAAAATGTTCCTGCTGGGTTTCGCTGACTGGAACGGCTGACTGCTGGCCTGATGTGCTGGCTGCTGGAGAAGCTTGCTCTGAAACATTCTGCCTGTTGTCTGACCTGGGTCGCTGAACAGCCGAGCACATCTGGAGAGTTTTCTTGGGTGGAAAAGTTGGTTCTGCCGAGATGGAATTACAATAAAGAATGAAAAGAGATTCCCGATTGCTCACTGCTGGGATCTCGCTGCCGTTTTTGAGAAGGGTTTTTATGAGCTTATTGAGAGTCCAGTCCTTAAAATAGTGTCGTTCAGGACATGTATCCTGGGGCCGGAGCCGCTTGGATCGACGGGGATTGACTCCTTGGATAGCGGGTATTGGTATGGTATCCTGCTCAGGAGGTACTTGTTTGGATGTTGCTGAGACGCCTAATAGAAGAAAGAGTGGTGGGCTGATCAGCCTTTGAGTTGAAGCTGTCGGAGAGTGCTCTGATACGGACATTAAGTTATCCTCGAAATCCTCCGAATCCGAGGCAGAGAGGATGTTTTTAGATGGGTCTTGCAGTTGCTTAGGTTGAAACGAAAACAAAAAACATAAGACAACTGCATAGGGAGTGACTAGCAATTTAAATAGGAAGTAGATCTGATTGATGATAGGAGATAAAAGGATAGGGTGGAGCCCAGCTCCCGCCACCGAACCACACTTAATAGGTTAACGTTGAATGAATCCAAATCCAGGAAACGGGTGTAGATCGTTATCCACATTACTGATGAATCACACTGTAAAGTGATTGATGGGTTAATGTTTCATTTAATATCTATCAGCTGACATTATTCGCTAAATATTTTTCCTCTTGGACTGGTTGATCTAGAAATGTAATGAATACATGCTACATTTTGAAAACAAACAATTTCAGACAAATTATAGTAATTTCTCTAGATTTTTTGAAGCAATTAAAATAAAAACAAATGCTATCCAGTCATTTGCGTATGTCAATATACCTAACACCTTGAAAATAGTTAATATACACATATATGTATCATATATGGGCTCTAGCCACCAATGTCTTTCTCCAGCAATATTTTATAATGGACTGTGCTAATGGAAATTGTGATATAAGGATACTTTTCTTACTGATTCTGATTAATCAGCATAGCTTAATTTTTTAATAGTCATTTGACATCATTAGGAAATTATTCATTAACTCCCTTGAGAGGAACTCTTACCTGGATTGCTTAGCTCTGGGAGAATTTACTAAGGCCCCCCATCAGGGTAGCTTTTAAGTTTCTCCTACTACAGTATATGAGCCATTCATTAATAGCAGCTTCCATGTTGGTGTAGTGACACATAGGTTTCAGTTAAAGAGTCAGCTTGTTTCCCTGCAGCTAATCCTACTGTATACAGTTAATGGAGACAGTGAAGTGTCAAATAATGTAGTAGGCTGACATCAAGTACCATAAAACTTTATTTACACGCCCCCAGCGGTCATTGTTCAGGGCACAGCAAGCCCCCAATATCGCAGGTAAAGTCATAAACAGACCTAGAAATTACAAATCATAGGGCATTATTGCATAGTCCTCCCTAGTTAAACACAACATTACAGACACTAGAAGGTATGGAAACAGCAGGCACAAGATATGGTAATGTTTTTACAAAGCAAACATTGATTAAAACAAATAAAACTTGTACAAATACAGGCATTTTATTTTAAAAAATCAGGTAGCATTGGGAACTGTGTGAATATTGAATAACACATTGAATATGTGTGGGGTTTTTTTTTATTTAACTCGAATGTTATCGTTGAACACTTGAGCTGGACATTTAAAATGCTATGTGTGTCTTGTGCAGTATCGAATCCAGCCAGAATAAGCACATTGTTTTGAAGTGAATATTTCCAAAAGCTAAATTTGATTAAAGAGGAAAGGTGACATTTATATCATGCAGTCAAACATGACTTTTAGCAAAATGCTTACATGTTAGTGTTTAGTGCAGTCGTCTGTTCTTTGTGAATCAGCTGCCAGACAGCTTGTTGATGGGCACTCGCTATCTATATGATATGAACACACTCAAATAGGTCTGGAGCAGGGAATCCAATTCCAGACACTTCCCAATCCCAGGAGTTAGGGATTTATTATTATTATTATTATTATTATTATTTTATCCTGAGATTCCATTTTTGTAATAATAATAATACAGTGCTTTTGCTTTTATTGGCCTAATAATTAGCGGTGTGCATGCATAGGCTAATGCAATCACTTGACAAAGGAGTTCAAGTAGTGCGCTCAACTCTCACTCACTGTCAGCAGCTGGTTGGGTGTTTATAGTTAACCTCGCCCAACAGAAAGGAAACGTACACCAGTACGGCTGTGGTTTTATTTGAAAGGAGATTCAACATTGTTAATTCGATTGCAAAGTACTACAATGTGGTAAAAAAAATTAAAAAAATAATCTGTTGTCCGCCATTATAGGATTTTTCTCGCGTACCCCTGAGGATTGCTCAAGTACCCCGAGGAGCTCGAGTACCCCAGAGTACAGCGTACTAGTTTGAAAACTGCTGCTATAGATAGATGGCTTACCCCCATCTAAGATGGCTTCCATTTAGCTGCTGCTGGCGAGAAAGCCGTCTCACTATATGTTAGTAGTTTCCATAACAGCGAATTATGCTTCCATTAATTTTTCTTGATCTCGTTAACATGCATTTTGCTTAACGAGTTCCCCTTATTTAATTGTTGATACAGGAAGTGATATACGTGACCTGCGACAATTAAGCTTTTTTAAGCAAGAAAGGCATTCATTAACAACCTCGTCAACTCAATTCCAAAGCATTAACGGATTGATTTAATTAACACATTTCATTTGAAAATCACTCATTACTAAAGCTCTCATTACTATACAACGAGTTAGATACAATAACACTTTGAAAATCCTGCCCAGTATATCATGAGTTATCTTGTAGGTCTGTAGTGTGACACAGCCACCATGGCAACTGTGGAGGTGTCAATATTTTGAAACAGACAATGTACCAGTTTAGTGGTTGTGTCACCTATGGGACACAGTGAGTAATGGCACTATTAACATCTTTAATAGTTTATTCTGTTTTTGAAGATTGTTAATTGTTAACACACGTGTTGAATATTTGAGAGATTCATAAAATGTGTTTCAAATAATTTAATACACATAAAGAAATATATGTTTTATTTGAAAGGTAAAATATACAGATAAAAGTGATATTAATAGCAATGATTTCATGCAGTGCTTGAAATGGAAAAAAAGTGGCAGTACTCACAGTACTCTCAGGCTCCCTGTCCAGCTCTCTCTCTGACTGTCTCCCTGTCCAACTCTCTCTCTGTCTTCCTTTCCACCTCCATCTCTGTCTCCCTGTCCATCTGTCTCTCAGGCATCCTGTCCAGCTGTCTCTTTCCCTCTCTCCCTCTCCAGCTCATCTCGTCTAATCAGTACTGTATCTAATCGCGACTTGACCTGGACCATTCAAAATTCCCCCGCTCTGTTTTGTAATGCACTCTGGGAGTTGCAGTTGTTTTGTAATGCACTCTGGGAGTTGCAGTTGTTTTGTAATGCACTCTGGGAGTTGCAGTTGTTTTGTAATGCACTCTGGGAGTTGCAGTCTGTGCTCTGCTGTGACGTAAATCTTACAGCTGCTGCTGGGACAACAAAGTATCAACTAGAAAGTCACATAATTGCAGCTGACAAGCTGGAAAAGAAAACAGGCAGATAGCCAGTGATAAGCACCAAAGTGCTACTCAAATGTTTTAAATTGAGAAGTGGCGGTACTGCGTTCCAGTGAGTACCGCCCCATTTCAAGCACTGATTACATGTGTATAGTAAAGTGCAGTTTCTGACATTACTCATCAAATAAATATGTAATATATGTAAAAAAAATGGACACAAACCAGTTTTTGTTAAAGTTAAATAACACAACTAACTAATTGCACAATTTAACCCAGAGGTCCCATAATGTAGATTCTGTTTTCACTGTGTTAAACTGTGGTTGCGAGTATTTACCACTTCTGTTCTTTGCAAAGGTAACTATTGTGATTAAATGAGGACAATAGATAAAACAACTGATATATAATTATAATTAGAGTGAACTTTGTGAAGCATCTCCATGTCATACAGTACCAACATATTTTTCACATAAAATGCTTGAACCTAATACTCATCCTGTCACCATTCTGCAGTTTTCTAATTTTTTACAATTTTATCTGAGCAATGCTAAAACAAAACCAGTGATTATCACTAAGCGATACTGTCTGTTTGATAAGTCCCATAATACAAGAGTGACTTGGCGAAACCTACCGGTAAATTCACAAATTTGTGCATGCGCAGTAAAGGCAATATGTACTTTTGACACCATGTTGTTTTGGAAAGCTAAATACTGTAAATGAGGGATGCCAAACTTTCTGTATTTTGTGTCTCAGATAGTAATAGTAGACATACTGTAGTTGAAATGTTTTTATTTCAAATCCGATAAAACATTTTTAAATGACAAGGGATGGTACAATATTGCAATATTGGAAAACAGCGTGCTGTGTCTATTCACTACAGCTTGACGAAGGCCATCTGGCCGAAACATTGCTCTGTTTTGTTCCTTTTTAAATAATAAATAATAAACAATGGAATTTGATCTACCATCTGTTATTATGCTGTTGCACCTCTTCATGCATCAATCATACACAGAAGAATAAGACTTGTATACAAATTTGTATTGGGTAATGACCAATGCATTACTTTTTTACCACCATGTGACAGGATGCGAGTGACGTGGTGCAATAAATACAATGTCCAAACCAGATTCTCCCAAAATGTCAGTGATTTATTTAATAAAGTTTAAGAAACAAAATAACAAAAATTACAAAAGAAAAACACTCCTAATCCACGATCCTCCGTGCTCTGTTATTCCAGGGATTGTGGTGAGTGGTTGGTGCCGTGCTGTGAGGGAAGTGCTCCGGGGATTGTACTGGCTCAGTGGCTGCAGCCCCTCACTCCTACTCCTCCGCTGTAAAAACAAACACAGACAGCACGTAACACAAAAACAAAACGAGAACAGCTCCGGCTGGTGGCTCATTTCTCTCAGCGCAAAAGCCCAGGTACTGACGTAGCTGCTTCCCCTTTGTACCCAGCAAACTCCTCCCTGCAGTCAACGCGTCGCCATGGTTTCTCCAATAGAGGGCTGCCCCGCAGCTGACTGCAATGGAATCGTCCGGAGTACTTGCAGCTCACGCGCCCTCCTAATATGGTCACCTTCCGGTTTCCACCTACCACCGAGGTGGCAAATCTAGGAGGCAGCATACCCTCACCTTTACACAATGCCCTTTCTAGTTGGGAGGGAGATTTACAGCATTGATCCTTTCTCTCTTTATCACACACCATCATATCTATTCAGGTATACATGTTCCAAAACCATCCTCAGCCTGAGGATGAGACTAAAAAGTATACAACCACCCGCACACTCCACCGGGAATGTCGAGAAGATTAGCTCATCATCTTTCATTCCTCCACACAATAAGTTTTATTACTGGCAATATGTGTCTTTATTCCAAAATGCAATATGTTTTGTTAAAGAAAAATAGAATTGTTCGTTTTTACAAAACCAGTAACAAAAACATTTTGTGAGAGCTCTGCCAGTATATGCACTGTGTGGTATAATTTCGTATTCCACGGGACTGGTGCCATGGCCGAAGTCCTTAAAAAACCACATGTCCCCTTATTGATACCATCATTTTAAATATAATTTTAAACAGAACAGAAGAAAACACAGTAATTAAGCACATGCATTTTTTGTATATGGGGATAAGTTATTTTATTTTACTGATGTAAGTAAAACCCTGATTTTGTCAGCAATTTAAACCACTATATATATATATATATATATATATATATATATATATATATATATCTGTATTAAAACTTCATATTCTATCCCATGTGTCATTTATCCTTTCCATGATTTTTTTTTTTTTGCTGTTTAAAATCCAGGTCACATCCACTGTACTGGTCTCTATTACAGAACAGTACCCTTTGCTATTGAGTTCCTCTTGCTGCCTGTGATTGTGCTGATATCAAACCACAATGAATGACTTGACATTGAGAATCATATTTTTAGATATATTTGTAACAAGAATACATTCTAGGCAGGGGAGGTTAAGATAAAGCAAACATTTGGAATTTAAAAATAAATGTGTTCAAAAATATGTTACAGTAACTGATTTACTGCATTTGTATTTATTAAAACTACTTTAGCCTCAATTGATCTGTTTTGTGTTAAAGTCTCCATTAATGTCATGGTGTAAGACAGAGGGGTTGGCTTTTAGACACTCTTAGCCTGTGAGCTATTGGCGTAGCTGGGTAAAGAAAGGTATGCGAGCACAAGGACATGTTTTTGTCCTTGTCCAAGTTTTTTGTGGGTCATTTTGGATCAACTGACAGCCTGCAAAATGACCAAATGCTCTTACTCAATTCAATCACATAAATTTAAGAACATAAGAAAATGTACGAACGAGAGAAGGCCAATTGGGCCATAAATGCTCGCCATCTTGAAAAACAAATGAAAACATTGTACCATAATAAGATTGATTATTAGTTGTAACCAGCACAGTTATTCAGAAAGGACAATTAAAAAGTAATAATAATCATTTTGAACAAGTCATGTAATTCAAGTAAGAATCGTTTGGCATCCCTGGTTTTTGTAACAATTTATTTATCTTTAATCAAACTCTTTATTACAAACCATTCTTCTCTGCATAGAAGTCTTAATTCTGGTTTGTTTAATTTCTGTATTTTAGTGCATCATGTTTAAGGCCCTGTGTAAATCGCGATGTCACGTGCTGCGCGGAAATTGTGAAATTAGCAATACCTTGTTTTCTACAATATTCTTAAGAAATAAAAATACATTATTTCATAATTATTATTTGTATTTCATGCATAGTGCTGTCCAGTGATTGTCATGTGACTATATGCTATCTAGGCGGTAAATTAAAATACTACACCACTGTAAAACAAGAAAATAGATGTCTCTAAAAAGGCTAAAAATGTGTCTGCAGCAGATCACGTAAAGCAGTATCCAGCAGGAGTTTTCCATGTTCCAAAAGTCCACTGAAAACCATGAAGCACGAAACACATAAAATTTTGACCTGGCAGAGGCGTTTGTTTGTGCAAATATCCCTCTTGAAAAATTGGACAACCAAAAGTTACGTAAATTCTTCAGACTGAGTGTAGCAAATGGTGGAACAATTCCTTCATCAGCCCAGCTTACCTACAGTTGCCAAGTGTCACAAGCAGGAGATTATGGAATTGGTAACAGTCTGGTTGTTTGTCAGTGGTCACTGACGAGTCGACTGATGCCCAAGATCAGTATGGGTTACACAATGTATTTGTTTTTTCAAGACCTAAATGGTGAGCATGCATCTGACATACTAGAACTGAAAGCTGTCCTTGCAGATACACTTTACCTACAGGCTGTTAATTACAACACAGTTTCACAAGCTATTGTAAAGTGCTTGAATAACTTTGATGTTGAATGTAAATTACTTACAGTAGTTTCTTGTATGTGTGCTAATACTGTATTTCTTGCTTGTGTTTTGAATTGTTTTACATTATTTAGTGTAGTTTAACATTTGTCTCTGTTTTGAAATATAATTGAGACTAAAATGTCAAATGTTATTGATACTTGTGGTTTCCTTTTGCTTTGTAAGTCCTTTAGAATAGTATAGTAATTATTGCAGATAAAGAAGAAAGCAGTTTGTGAGGTCCAAGTATTTCAAACACTAAATCATGAGAGCTGTATTATTAAAAATAAAATAGCTAATAAAATGAGATGAACATGTTGAAGCTGACTGCAGTTCTGATACTGCACTATGTCTATGCAAACTGCAACTGCAATAAAACTGTTACCTCACCAACACGCTCTTTAAGAATTAACTCTCCCACATCTCTGGGACTTTGATTTCAGTGGCAGTTCTGCCAGTCCAAAAGGGAAATATTAAACATCACTGCTAAATGTGTTGCTTTTACAAATAAATATGAAAGTAAATGTTTCTCGTGCTTTAAAATACGACAGACACTGGTATGGTCATGTTTTTATTATTCTTCTTCTTATTATTATTATTATTCTTATTATTATTATTATTATTATATTCCAGTAGAAACCACCATTATTTATTGTGACCAATCCTTCCTAGTATTCTTAATTTTCCATCCCCGGATCTAACTGTGCTGCATTTTATTGTTTAAAGTGCTTTTCACATGACTGAACAGTGATGCAACATGGATCATTTAGTATGGTCCTTCACTTTAGCTTGAATAATGTAGCAATAAACAGATAGAAAATACAACAATCAGTGATCTGGTAATGTCCCACGGATGCTTGGCACAAGTATCTTTTAAAGCTTTGATTGCTTTTTGTGTTACACATCCTACAATGCAATATGTGCATTCTGTATGACTTTATTTGTAGTTATCAGTTAGCTATTGGTTTTAAATTGATCTATTAAATCTAAATGCAGACTTCTCGATAGTCAAGGATTATTTTCCTTGTGTAACAAATAAAAAAAAAAGTTAAACTGAAACAGGTCTGTTAAAAACATGTATATGGATTGTTTTATTCATTTCAAACGTGGAGGAGACAGAAAAGCATTTACATTACATGTACAAGCTGCACAGCATTTCCATCAAGAGAAATAATGCACTTACAGCAGGCTGATATGACAGTTACTGCTCTGAAATTCTAATGTCTTTCTCTGGCTGTTCACATAATATTGTACCTTACCCTACATCTCAGATTTTTAGCTGACATTAACCTTGTCAGCAGTTTAATACTGCTACAGTGTGGATTCAATCAAACAATGTAGCACGGCTTTATGTCCCACGTTGTCCCCCTGTTCTAGATGAAAGTCAATGCAATATGAGAACAGGCCTCAAACACTCTGCTGTATTCCTATGCAAAAGGACGACAGGGTGTCCGTATATTCGAATATGTGGACACCTCGGGGCGTTGTGCGACACGAGACGGAGTTGAGTGCCTCCAACCCCCGAGAAGTCTGTATATTCGACGTATATGGACACCCTGAAGGGCCTTATTGCATCTACAGAGCAGCAGTCATCACAAATCCAAGCAGCTGTGCCTTCACTTGTTTCACTTGGTATGGTAAATTACCCCAGTCAACACCAATGCCCCTCACCTGATTGTTAGCACCTGATTTGTGTGGAGAGCTCAGTCCAAATAATTGGTTCATGCAGCCCCGCCTCTGAAAAGTTTGATTTAATGCTTCCATAGATGATGTGTCCACTATATATGTTGAATTAATCCACACCTTAATTTTTTAGTGACAAAAGATCGATAGCAGATTTCACAGTGGAGTGGTCTATGGTGCATGATTTATTTATTTTTGTTTTGCTAATGTATCAATAAATGTTGATTGTCGTTTCCAACATGTTAAACTGAAATGACATGCATACATGTCATCAGTGGTAGCCTTTTGTTCTTGAAAATGCCAAACACGACTGCAACGTTATAATAATAGGTGGAAAAAACAAATACAAATAGTTGCCTAATGGTAATGTTTTGATCTTATTTGAAACGATGTAAAAATGTATTAATGGCTCTAAAGTAAAACTGAAACTTATCATTCACTTTGGTATTTTGCAAGGAAAAATAATTTTTATTAAATAATTCATTATTACTTACCTTGAAACTTGAGATGCGTTTGACGATATTAGCATCATTTGGTGAGCATAATGAAAAGTGTTCTGTTGCCTCTTCTGTAACTGCAGAAATATTCTACAATTCCTGTCATGCCATTGCCTTAGTGCAAGTTGCCTTTGCCCATGCATTTACTTTGTGCACTTCAAGGAGATCATGTGTTTTTTTGTGTTCTCCGTAATCTTGTTGATGTGTAGTGTGAAAGAGAAATGTTCTCAGTACACTTGAAAAGATAAAAGTGTACTCAGTACATCTCCAGTGTGAAATAGAAATGATCTGATTAGGTTTCCCCTGGAAAGAGCTTTGTACACTAGGTAAGTGTACAAGAGGCTTGCAAAAAAACTGAACACAACATGCTTTAAAACAATATTTAGCATATTTATATACTCTCTAGACACATGTGCTACTCTGTGAATTGGTTAATACTTAGTATTAGTTGTATATTATGAAATCCTCTATTAGTGCACAAAAGGTTTAACTGTAAGTAAAGAGTCAGCATGAAGAGAATTATATTTTATTATTCAATACTCCTTTCACTTCTAAGTACGCTTATACAATATATACAAATAAATGTTGCAATGCATATGTTATTTGTTTTATAAAGTCCTTGGTTAACTTGTTGTACTCACATATTTCAAGACACATCTGCTGATTGAGATTGGGTGGGATTTTAATCAGTACTGAGAGAGGATGCTGTTTTGCATGCAGTCTTCCGAACTAAATAAAAAAAAAACTTGCCCTTCACTGCCAAATGGTTTTGGTAAGCTATCCAACACACTCAGTAAATCAGTATGATGTATAATACCTCTTACTTATGCCTTTGACTTTTTCATTCAATTTCTGTTGTTGTATGTACAGTAAATATGAAGTTACTGATTCTGAAATTAGTGGTTGGCAGCTATGAGGCATAGACCCCTGATAATAATATTATGAAACCACCTGCTGCTGCACCGGTATTTGTATTAATACGGTACTATGGATGGAGGACATTGCAAAGTTCCACCTCACACTATACTCAACCACTCATGTCATAATGCAGTCATGAGATAATAATAATAATATAATATCTTTATTTTTATATCGTGCCTTTCATAGTGGACCACCATCACAAAGCGCTTTACAGAGGTAGGCTGTGAAATGTGCATTATATGCAGAGTCACTTACAATAGGAAATTATACTTATAATTAAAAGATACTATAATTATAAATTTGTTTTTGAAACCTGATGAATTTACAAGTCAGTTGGGCACATGGCCCAGAACGTGCAGCCTGAGTCTTTGTGATTCTGCAGACTAGTTGTATCAGATTCTCGAAATTCCCTCTTATTAAGTTAGTTTTAAAAGAATGTGACCTAAGTCCAAAACTTTGGAGCTCAGTATATGATCCAAATTATATTTCTATTTCAGTTTTACTTACCTTAATGGTTTCCGAGTTTGTAATACCCCCCCCCCCCCGAGCTGAGGTGAGCCGAGCCGAGCCGAGCCGAGCCAGGCTCAAACAAGAGCTGTTTAATATGAGAGCATAATATAAATTAAAAAAGGCACGAGACTGAACAAAATGGAGGGAACTGATCATTTATTCAGTACACAGACATTTTTAAATGAAAAAAAAACCTTAAAAAAAAACATATTAAGCACTGCTGGTGCACTGAAAACAAGTCAAATGGCCTGTCTCTATTCTAATCAAATCACCCTTTACCATGTACTGTATTCTGTGATTTAATAAATGTGATGGGCAGAGCATATAGTGTGAGTTCACATGATATAATGGGGAATGTGTACTGTAAGCATGCAGCTAAACACTGTTTGAATGTCTTAGTTTTTTATTCAATATAAAAATATGTTCTCAACTAAAAATCGAACGCACAGACAAAAGACACTTTTTTGTTTTTAATTAAATTAAATTATGATTAACAGTAGGATAGCTATACAAAGTACAACGGTTCAACATTGTAACTAGTATTATGGTAAGAAATAGCATCATGACATTGAGTTGTTAATTAAAAAATACAGTAGAACAAAAAACAATAAAATACCTTTTGCTTTCCCATGATCATAGTTCGGTTACTTCAGGGGCTAAATTAACTCCATACATCTGAACTCAGACAGAATGAAACCGGCTCTTCTGGCACATGGAAACCTTGTCCTTTACCTTCCTCATATCTGTATTACATCACCCAGGAACAATGTATATTTTAATACATATCATGTTAAATAAAACAAGAAAGTAAGGGATTAATAGAATTACTGTACTGTTAAAAAGCAGAAACATGATTTTTTCTGCTCCAAAGCCAGTATGAGTTTGTGTGCGCTTTCTTCTTGTTGTTCCTGTCTCGGGTTAACACGCATGGTGTTAGTATAACAGCTTCCTCTGAGATGGGATATTTTATCATATCTGATGGACCACTGGAACCAATTCAGTCGGATATGACAGGTTCTACTGTAGTGTATCTATTTTTCTTATAAAAGTGAAGTGCAGTTATATTTCGGTTTCATCCAGTACCTTGCATTGACATCTGCCCAAGAGGTGATAGACACATTAGACGCATCCCGGCTATAGCCAGAATAAAGAAAAGAAAATCATTGACCTACTGTATTTTCATAGCACACAAGTTATGGCGAATGTGCATAACATACTGTATGATTTACGCCATCTGAGTGAATCCAAATACGAGTATTAGTTTCCCAAGTAAAAATAACGGGTTCTCTGCACACCTCTACAATAAGTAATTTATTAAGTTTTGAGGTTTGTACTGTTTCTTTTGTGCTTGCTTTCAGTACACAACCTAATTTCCTATTAGGTTTTTCATTATTGCCTCTATTCTAAGAGCAGCTTTGTCGACTCTAATGTACAATGCAATATCCGAGAAACCTTGACTGTAATTCCAGGTCACAGCCTTTTTTTGTAGTTGAAACAATGCCTAGCCAACCAATTATAAAGTGCAAATCCTTTGTAATGTAGCTTTGCTTGTACAGCTGACACAACATGACAGGTCTTTTTTCCATACTAATAGTGTAAGGAATGGATGGTGCAACATATTCTGAAAATCTTTGTATAAAAGCTACCCATTTCACAAATTGTGTCCCACATTTTTTTAATTTTTTATTTAAGCACTAATAATTAATGGATTGCAATGTCCTTTGTGAACGTTTTAATGTATAAAAGCAATATTTCTGTCTTCTTTTTCAGCTCAGCAAAATTCACCAAAATTCAATGAAGGTTGGTGGGCTTACAAAGAGGTTGTCCAAGGGAGCTTTGTTCCAGGTACGATTTCATGTATTTTAGTTGTCAATTTATCTGATAAACATGTTACAGAAAAGAAACCACTAAAGCAGTGAGCATTAAAGATATAATTGGACAGTAGGATCAATTTGATGATCCTCTGAGGAGGTATACAAATCATGGGTTACTATTTGGTGCATAAGTCGCTCACTACTGTATGTGTGATTGGTTGCACATTAAGGCAATAGTAGAATAATTGTTTGCATGTTTTCTCTGGAATAATCATTTTATGGTACAACAAAATTATAATTTATATTAATAACACTGGCCCTGTGCACTAAAGCTGATATGCAGTATAAGAACATGCCTTTAATTCAAAAGATACAAGGGAAAAGGTGTTATATCTTTGGAAAATGGTTCCCCATACACTGAAAATGGGTTAAGAGTTTGTCATAGGTGTCTGGATAACATCTTGCTTCCTAGATGTATTTAATCTTCATAGAGCATATTCTTTTGAGGGGGCAGGTCAAATTTGAACTGTGATTGCAAACATAGCACCTCCGTAACAAAGGGATTTTTTTTTTTTGCTGTCTTGTTTTTTTTTTATCTTAGCCCTATATTTATATGTATTATATTACATACTGTTTTTGATTTAAGTCGTTAAGTGGCCAATATATGTGTTACAGGCAAAGCCTGAAATAAAAATTTAAATAACTGCCCACTGCTTCTCGGACAGAGTCTGAATCACTCCCTCTGTTCTTTCAGCAGAAAGAGCAGAGGGAGGGCAGCAGTGTGGAGTAGTGGTTAGGGCTCTGGACACTTGACCGGAGGGTCGTGAGTTCAATCCCAGGCGGGGGACACTGCTGCTGTACCCTTGAGCAAGGTACTTTACCTAGATTGCTCCAGTAAAAACCCAACTGTATAAATGGGTAATTGTATGTAAAAATAATGTGATATCTTGTAACAATTGTAAGTCGCTCTGGATAAGGGCGTCTGCTTAGAATTAAATAATAATAATTCCTGTTCTGAGTGACAGGCAGACCATCGGAACAAAAATTAAAATGAGAAACCCTATTGACACTTGAGTATGAAAAGGACAGTATTATTAATAACGTAATAACAACCAATAAGAAGAAGGAGTTGTATTGAACTGTCCAATCAGAGAGATGGATGCAGTTACTGGGTGGAACATGAGTGATATAGCTGATTCACGTTTGACAGTGTTTCTCAAAGCGATCCAAGAGTTGGAGAGCGTACATAATACATATCCGGATTTGAATAATTTGTTTAAAATAAATTAGTCTTATATATGTCATTAAATATTTTATACAGTCATGTCATCAGTAAAAAATACATTTTTAAATATATGCCTATTTTCTGAAAACGGGCTTCCAATGTAGTTTTTATGAATGAGATGAGTGAGTGAGTGAGTGAATGGCACTACTCAGGTAGGTGTCAAACAAGCTCTTCAATCATAGCTTTGTCTCTGTCCCCTGAAAACATAAAATGAAAGATCTTTGAGACTTTGACCGGGTATTGCTGGGCACTCCTAGATCTGCCGCGAATCCGCGATTTGCCCTGTTTCAGGGTTTGCCCATAACATATATACCATTTAGATTGAAAGCAGGAAGAGATGAGCCACCTTTTAAATAGGTTTGCTACTGGTATAAATGTATCAAAGAATATTTGCATGGTAATTGGTTGTTCATTTTGTTTGCTATTATTAAAAAAAATACCGCCCTCTAATATGTAATCCTGTTGGTTAAAATGTATTCCATTTCAGCTATGAATGTGTAGTGAGAATGTGATGGGGTACACCCAGTGCTCGAGTCCCCCCCAAAAAAGTGCCGGAACACACTATATAATTTCAACAACAGTTAAAAATTAACTAAGAATAACATACAGTAGAAACACGTTCATCCGAACAGCTGGGGTTGTATTAATGAGCGTTCACATGTTTACAAAAACAGCAATACACATACATATATTACACTCTAAAGGTTTATTTAAAAATGAGTATTTTTGTGTATATAATGTCACTCTGGAAAGCACATCTGACAGCAGTACTGAAGCGTTATATACAAGTACATTTAAATGTAAAACTGATTCAAACAAGTGAAGCACTGTTTTTTTTATTCGTATACACACACATGTCAGTTCATTGCTTTCACATTTTTTTTTAAACATTAAAAAAAGGAAAAAACTATAAACTGAATACAGTACTGAAAACAAGTTTCAATACTATTCTCAAAACAGCAGGATGTATTCCATAGTTTTATGTTTCATTTGTGTGGCTATTTCCCCCAAAACAACAATGATGTGTGAAATGAAATAAGTGATAATACAGTATCACGTCTTTCTTAACAGCTTATTATTTGTAACCTGTAATTTGTAACTTATGTTTCTTATCAATAAATTCACATTTACTGTTTTAACTGTCTTATCTCTTCATACAACGTAAAACATTTGTACTGATATTGTTCAAAATTGAAGATTATATAGCATGGTTAGGCAAAGACCTGTGTGCAGATACCAACAATTACTATGCACAAAACCCCGGACCTGGCACAAGCAGATAACTTGAACTTGAGCATATGTGGAAGTGACTGGAAGAGTAAATCACAGTCAGCACATATTTGGATAGAAACAAAAATCATATCCCTCTTCCCACAGTATTTAATGAGTAAAAGCTAAATACATTAATATTTTATGTTTTTTTACATTCGCTTTTGTAGTTACTTTTCTTAACTTTAATATATGGTAAGACTAGTGTTTCAAACATATATTAACTAAAAATAAAAAGTCTTCATGAATTTATATAACAAACATGTACATACCATACAGCGCTAAAGTGTACATACTGTAACAGTTACACCCCTGCTGTTTTTATGTATTTATTGTTAATATATACTGTATTGTACACTTAACTTACCTGTCACAGGTTGTTTTTAGGCTTCTTGTTAACAACAGAAAAGTAGGACAGTATCACATTACGCTTTTTATTAGACATTCCTATCAGTGATGTACTGGTAAATGAAAGTGTGGTGGAGTTGAGCAGATAGATTGAACAAATAAACAAATAAACACGAACAGATTGATTGTCATTGCCCACCCGCCATTATCGTCTTTTCCAATGAGCACGCAGAGAGGTTGACGTGAGTCCGTGACCACACTCGAGCGAGAGAGCGCGAGTTTGCTGTCTACACATCCAGAACGAGTCGACGGCAATATTCTTTGATACATTTTCACGTGTGTGGTCAAATACGAACATAGTTTGCTGGAAAAGATTTCTATTTATTTTCAAAAAGGTTTTAAAAAAAAGGGGCGGAGCTCCGTTCCGGTGCATTCCGCCAGGACTCGAGCACTGTGTACACCACGCCCCTATGTTTATTTGTATTATTATTGTTATTGTTTAATGTATCTGTGTTTATTTTAAATGTTAAATGTGGTTGGCACGGATGATGTTTGCTTTGTGTCTCTGTCAGACTACATCCCGTGAGAATGCGTTGTCGGCAGCTAATAATTTACGGACAAATAGGCTGTCGATTAGACTTAATAGAAAACCTGTGCAGAATGTGGTTGAGGGATAAACGAGGTAATTGATAACCAGTTTATCCCTCGACCATGATATAAACCAGCAGCTTTTGCTGACACGAGTTGGGGGTTGTTGGAGTAAAGGAGAAAGAAGACGGAGAGAAAGTAAGAACAAAATAACTAAAAACAATTGCTACTCGTACTGGATTAAAACCAGCACAATACTTGTTTGAATTTCTGTGTCTGTTTATTTTGGCCACTGTGCCGTTTTGTTTTGTGTGTTTTTGTTTGTTATTTTGATTCATTAAAGAAAGAGCACATTTGCGACTCACCCTGCAGTACACTTGAGTTGTGGGTATTTCCTGGTCTGTGACGCCTCCACACAGCCATCCTGCCACAGAGAATATGAAAAAAATGTTGCTTAAAAAAGGGGATATTATTCACACAGACAATCCCAAAGCTGATTTTCAAAAGACCATCAGCAGCAGTTGCTGAAGTGTTTTTGTCTTTACAAGATCCTCAAATTGAAAGCCCTCCCTGTCACATCCCCTTCGACACAAATAACTTACTGCTTAGACAGACAGCATATATCTATTAATTTTATTTAAAATGAAAGCCAAAAAAAGAAAGGGACAGGAATAGGTTTTATACAAATGCGAGACTTAACTATATATGAAAACATGTTAAATCTTTTGAAATGGCCTAAAAAACAATGACACCCACAAATTCCAAGGTCACGTCTGTCTGGAGGAATCTAGATACTTGATCAGGGATGTATCTACCCAGTTTCTTCTTTCTGCCTACATGGGGTGACAGGTACTGTGGTGTACTTTTGATTGTAGTGCTTGTGATACTCATTTATAAACTCATTCAGGATTGTAGGCTTATCTCTTAATGAATAATTTGAAAGTACTGAAACAAGACAACAGAAAGATTTCCCCTGCAATATGCAGGTCTGTAAGAGTGGGAGGCCTGTGTCAGAAAGCTAATGATTCAATTTCAAAAGCCTGTGTTCCATGGAGTTTCTTGCAATCTTGCTGGCAATGTGACCTTGTACCCAGCAAATGACTTTGATAAAGAAGAACCCTTTAACTTCTGCAATGGGTGATTGGTCCCAAAGTTTTAAAATATGTTGTTTTTATATGTAGTACCTACAGTAACTTAAAGCTTTAGAAAGCTCAATACCTACTGTTTAAAAGCTACCTTTGAGCTTCATAATACTACAGGATAGAGTATATTTTATCACGCATCATGTGTTATTAAGGACAAAAAATGCGAGCATATGAAATAACACAAGGGAAATGTAAATTGAAGATATTTGCTTTTTAAAATATTATATATCTATGATAAAGTGGAGTGCGGTCAAGGCTGGCCAGCAGTAGGAATCGCGGACACTAGAGGTGGATGACTGAACAAAGAAAAGGTTTAAACAAACAAGCAAATCCAAATCACATCAAAACAGCACCCAAGCAGAACTATTGCAGCGCAGAGACGGGGCGCACAACCAGCTGCTCCCAGTATTCTTCCTAAACTAATCTCTCCTTTCTCTCCTTTTAAACAAAGGAGCTGGCTATTCTTTTAAAGCATGTGGCTGGGCTTATTTGATCCTCAATTAATCAATTAAGCCCCAGCCACATTCTGCACATGGATTTGGCAGGGGTGAGATTTTAACCCCATCCCTGCCAAACTTAAATTCAAAATATATACACACTATCTACACGCACAGAGCTTTTGCCCTATCACAATATCATATAACCCATTTAACGGCTACCATAGTATTTATTTTTCGTTTAACATACAGTACCATACAGTAGTAACATCATGTTAACAATATGCTTGAAACAAAATATAATCTGTAGACATAGCTGCCCAGGGACTACATAGAACTCTGAATGGCAGCTTATTGAATCCTTTCCATTTACAGGGTAGTTTTGGTTTTAATAGTTTGGTTTGTGAGTTATGTTATGGTCCCCTTATCCTGTAAAACAATGGTGATTTGTTACTTCAACCAGCAAGCCAATTGGATTCTGATCTGTGCCCTTTGTTATCAATCCGATCTTAAATGTTTTCAAGCCCAAGTTAATGTTCCTTGTCGTGTGCATCATTGGCAGATTCTGTGATAAGTAATACTGTTAAAACAACACCCCTATATTCTTAAAAATCTCTCTCTCTCTCTCTCTCTCTATCTCTCTCTCTTTCTCTCTCTCTCTCTCTCTCTCTCTCTCTATATATATATATACAGTACTGTGCAAAAGTTTTAGGCAGGTGTGAAAAAATGCTGTAAAGTAAGAATGCTTCCAAAAATAGACATGTTAATAGTTTATATTTATCAATTAACAAAATGCAAAGTGAGTGAACAGAAGAAAAATCTACATCAAATCAATATTTGGTGTGACCACCCTTTGCCTTCAAAACAGCATCAATTCTTCTAGGTACACTTGCACACAGTTTTTGAAGGAACTTCGGCAGGTAGGTTGGCCCAAACATCTTGGAGAACTAACCACAGTTCTTCTGTGGATTTAGGCAGCCTCAGTTGCTTCTCTCTCTTCATGTAATCCCAGACAGACTCGATGATGTTGAGATCAGGGCTCTGTGGGGGCCATACCATCACTTCCAGGACTCCTTGTTCTTCTTTACGCTGAAGATAGTTCTTAATGACTTTCGCTGTATGTTTGGGGTCGTTGTCATGCTGCAGAATAAATTTGGGGCCAATCAGATGCCTCCCTGATGGTATTGCATGATGGATAAGTATCTGCCTGTACTTCTCAGCATTGAGGAGACCATTAATTCTGACCAAATCCCCAACTCCATTTGCAGAAATGCAGCCCCAAACTTGCAAGGAACCTCCACCATGCTTCACTGTTGCCTGCAGACACTCATTTGTGTACCGCTCTCCAGCCCTTCGGCGAACAAACTGCCTTCTGCTACAGCCAAATATTTCAAATTTTGACTCATCAGTCCAGAGCACCTGCTGCCATTTTTCTGCACCCCAGTTCCTGTGTTTTCGGTGCATAGTTGAGTCGCTTGGCCTTGTTTCCATGTCGGAGGTATGGCTTTTGGCCGCAAGTCTTCCATGAAGGCCACTTCTGACCAGACTTCCCGGACAGTAGATGGGTGTACCAGGGTCCCACTGTTTTCTGCCAATTCTGAGCTGATGGCACTGCTGGACATCTTCCGATTGCGAAGGGAAGTAAGCATGATGTGTCTTTCATCTGCTGCAGTAAGTTTCCTTGGCCGACCACTGCGTCTCGGTCCTCAACGTTGCCCGTTTCTTTGTGCTTCTTCAAAAGAGCTTGGACAGCACATCTGGAAACCCCTGTCTGCCTTGAAATTTCTGCCTGGGAGAGACCTTGCTGATGCAGTATAACTACCTTGTGTCTTGTTGCTGTGCTCAGTCTTGCCATGGTGTGTGACTTTTGACAGTAAACTGTCTTCAGCAACCTCACCTTGTTAGCTGAGTTTGGCTGTTCCTCACCCAGTTTTATTCCTCCTACACAGCTGTTTCTGTTTCAGTTAATGATTGTGTTTCAACCTACATATTGAATTGATGATCATTAGCACCTGTTTGGTATAATTGTTTAATCATACACCTGACTATATGCCTACAAAATCCCTGACTTTGTGCAAGTGTACCTAGAAGAATTGATGCTGTTTTGAAGGCAAAGGGTGGTCACACCAAATATGGATTTGATTTCGATTTTTCTTCTGTTCACTCACTTTGCATTTAGTTAATTGATAAATATAATCTATTAACATGTCTATTTTGAAAGCATTCTTACTTTACAGCATTTTTTCACACCTGCCTAAAACTTTTGCACAGTACTGTATATATATATATATATATATATATATATATATATATATATATATATATATATATATATATATATATATATACAGATTAACCTGTTTTATATCACCTCACTTAATATCATGCCGTTTATTATCACAATTTTTTAAAAACCACTCACCATGCACCCGCTTATTGTCACGTTTTGTGGCCGGGTTTTACAAAGTAACCACATGATAGAATTACTTTCCAAAACAACTAACAACCAATGATCATCTCGGCTGATAAACTGACATTTTGTGCAGCCTGTCAAATGCTGCGTGGGCGGGTCTTAACGGGATAGAGTTCAGTTACAAAACAGCAACGCCAATAAATGTTTATTTTTTAATATAGTCTTATTCACACAAAAAAACAAGTGCAATGCCTAATTGATAGCTATCATCAGTCAACAATTCATGCCATTTTTCAGATAATGACACAAACTGTTTCGTTCCAGTTAATGATACAAAACATATTTGTCCTGCAGTAAACTATATACATTTGTTTAAATGTAAAGAATGACTAAATGTACAGTATTAAAACACTTCTCTTTAATTCACTGTTAGTTTTCTTTCTTTTTTTTCTCGCACTCGTCATGTGCTGTCATGAAACCTGCTTTATATCATGACCCGCTTTATATCATGAATTATGCCTGCACGGTAATCATGATAGAAAGCAGGTTCATCTGTGTGTGTGTGTGTGTATGTATAATCAAAAGTTTACGTACCCCAATGGAAATTTATAATTTCTAGAAATTTCTCGAAAACAAAGAATTATAGGAAAAATCTTTTGTAGCAAAAGTTTTGCTTTTGTGGATGAGGAAAAAAAAAGTTACAAGAAATAGATGTCTACAATTATTTATTTCAGCAATTTTTTTGCAAAACTCCAAAATGCTAATTCAAAAGTACACCACCCACTTTATGTATCTCGGGTTGTCAGGGCCCAATATAAATCCTCTACGCAACCTGCTTTTTCTCATTTTTCATATAAAAGGCAGCACACCATTTTAATTCGTACTCGAAGGATAATTGCTTCTCATCAACTTAAGTCTCCAATTAATTTCATGAGTCTTCCTCTCCTTTCTCAAATGCACAAACCCGCTGTATTGAAAGAATCCCATTCCAAACATAGGAGGCTTGTTGCTAGGGAGCTGACGTCACTGCCCTGTGACTTTTGCTGGTGCATTGCTGCCACAAGTGAACACCTCGCTGGCTAAAAACTGCTTCAGCAAGTAGATATTTAATTTTGCTTTGTGTTATTGTGCAATGCATGCGTATATGACAACAGTATAATATTAATGCTTTGTTTTTATTTGTTTTGTATATTTTTGTTTGTGATGTGCAGTTTGAAATAAAAAGAACAGTAATTCTAAGTGCAATTGCCTATGTATAGTGCAGACTGTAAAAATGGGGAGCCAACTCCAGGACTGCGATATATCCAAATCCGCAGTATAGCGAGGGGTGGGTGTATTCATACCCTGACAAGGAAAATGAAATAAATAGCTAGTTGAGGCACCTTTGGCAATAATGACCTCTTTTAAATTATTAGGATATTTCTCAGTGAGCTTTTGGCATGATTCTTTAGTGATTTTTGGCTATTCTTCAACGCAAAATTGTTCCTGTTCATTCAAATTCCGAGGACTTCTCTTTTGCACAGCGTTCTTCAACTCATACCGAAGATTGTCAATCGGATTTTTATCGGGACTTTGACTTGGACATTCCAGAACGTTAATTTTATTTTAACCATTCTGAAATAGATTTTAATGTGTGCTTTGGATCATTGTTGTGTTGGAACGTACAGTTGCGCTTTAAACCAGGCTTTCAACCAACCAAATCCAGCATTTTCTAGACTTTTCTAGAATTAGGTTCTGCATTATCATATTGACATTTCTAGCACTTTGTAGACAACACTATCATAGCATCAAAGGGTATAAATACTTTTGAATTAGCATTTTGGAGTTTTGCAAAAAAAATGCTGAAATAAATAATTGTAGACATCTATTTCTTGTAACTTTTTTTCTCATCCACAAAAGCAAACATTTTTCTACAAACGATTTTACGTAAAATTCTTTGTTTGAGACATTTCTGGAAATTATACATTTCCATTGGGGTATGTAAACTTTTGACTACAACTGTATATGCAAGGTGATTAGAAAGTAAGTTTACCACATCAATGATATGGTTAGCTATATATATATATATATATATATATATATATATATATATATATATATATATATATATATATACAGTACTGTGCAAAAGTTTTAGGCAGGTGTGAAAAAATGCTGTAAAGTAAGAATGCTTTCAAAAATAGACATGTTAATAGATTATATTTATCAATTAACTAAATGCAAAGTGAGTGAACAGAAGAAAAATCTAAATCAAATCCATATTTGGTGTGACCACCCTTTGCCTTCAAAACAGCATCAAGCATCAATTCTTCTAGGTACACTTGCACACAGTTTTTGAAGGAACTCGGCAGGTAGGTTGGCCCAAACAACTTGGAGAACTAACCACAGTTCTTCTGTGGATTTAGGCAGCCTCAGTTGCTTCTCTCTCTTCATGTAATCCCAGACAGACTCGATGATGTTGAGATCAGGGCTCTGTGGGGGCCATAACCATCACTTCCAGGACTCCTTGTTCTTCGTTACGCTGAAGATAGTTCTTAATGACTTTCGCTGTATGTTTGGGGTCGTTGTCATGCTGCAGAATAAATTTGGGGCCAATCAGATGCCTCCCTGATGGTATTGCATGATGGATAAGTATCTGCCTGTACTTCTTAGCATTGAGGAGACCATTAATTCTGACCAAATCCCCAACTCCATTTGCAGAAATGCAGCCCCAAACTTGCAAGGAACCTCCACAATGCTTCACTGTTGCCTGCAGACACTCATTCGTGTACCGCTCTCCAGCCCTTCGGCGAACAAACTGCTTTCTGCTACAGCCAAATATTTCAAATTTTGACTCATCAGTCCAGAGCACCTGCTGCCATTTTTCTGCACCCCAGTTCCTGTGTTTTCGTGCATAGTTGAGTCGCTTGGCCTTGTTTCCACGTCGGAGGTATGGCTTTTTGGCGCCAAGTCTTCCATGAAGGCCACTTCTGACCAGACTTCTCCGGACAGTAGATGAGTGTACCAGGGTCCCACTGTTTTCTGCCAGTTCTGAGCTGATGGCACTGCTGGACATCTTCCGATTGCGAAGGGAAGTAAGCATGATGTGTCTTTCATCTGCTGCAGTAAGTTTCCTTGGCCGACCACTGCGTCTCACGGTCCTCAACGTTGCTCGTTTCTTTGTGCTTCTTCAAAAGAGCTTGGACAGCACATCTGGAAACCCCTGTCTGCCTTGAAATTTCTGCCTGGGAGAGACCTTGCTGATGCAGTATAACTACCTTGTGTCTTGTTGCCATGCTCAGTCTTGCCATGGTGTATGACTTTTGACAGTAAACTATCTTCAGCAACCTCACCTTGTTAGCTGAGTTTGGCTGTTCCTCACCCAGTTTTATTCATTCTACACAGCTGTTTCTGTTTCAGTTAATGATTGTGTTTCAACCTACATATTGAATTAATGATCATTAGCACCTGTTTGGTATAATTGTTTAATCATACACCTGACTATATGCCTACAAAATCCCTGACTTTGTGCAAGTGTACCTAGAAGAATTGATGCTGTTTTGAAGGCAAAGGGTTGTCACACCAAATATGGATTTGATTTAGATTTTTCTTCTGTTCACTCACTTTGCATTTAGTTAATTGATAAATATAATCTATTAACATGTCTATTTTTGAAAGCATTCTTACTTTACAGCATTTTTTCACACCTGCCTAAAACTTTTGCACAGTACTGTATATATAAGACTTATATATAAGACTTGAATCAATAAAACACAACCTTCCAGAGAATACAATTTTATTTTGCATGGATGTAAAATCCTTGTACCCAAGTGTCCCTCGTAAAGAAACTTTAGAAGCTTGTCAAAAAGCACTAGATAATAGACTAGATAAATCAATACCAACAGCAGAAGTACTGAACATGATCAACGTAGTTTTAGAAAACAGTTATTTTACATTTGTTGATAAGAATTACAAACAAAACGATGGTACAGCAATAGGATCTAAATTAGGAATGCATTTTGCCAGTACATACATGGGAAAATGGGAAGAACAATTACTTAGAAAATCGGAAAGGGAACCTTTAGAATACATTCGGTTTGTAGATGATATTTTTGGGGTTTGGACACATGGAGAAGAGTCTCTCTTCCAGTTTCATAAAATAGCAAATGAAATACACAGTAATATTAAGGTGGACCTTCGATGGACAAGGAAAGAAATAGAATTTTTAGATACCATAGTAAAACTTGAAGGTGGTTCAATTGAGACTGACCTCTTCTGTAAACCTGACATGCACCAGTATTTACACATGTCCTCTGCACATCCGATACACACTAAAAGGGCAATCCCAAAGGGTCTAGGAATAAGAATATGAAGAATATGCTCAAAAGAAAGTGACTATGTAAAACAAAGAAATGTATTAAAAACAAATCTTAAAAAAAGAGGATACAAAGAGAGAATTATAGAGACGGAGTTAAGAAAAGTGGATAAACTAAAAAGAGATGATCTACTAGATTATAAAACTAGAGATAAAAAGGTCAAAAGAGTCCCATTAATAATGACTTACTCTAAACTTTTGCCCAATATTTCTAAGATAGTTTGGAAACTGCGGATTCTACATAATTCAGAAAAATTAAAAAAAAGTATTTCTTAAGGCCCCAGTTGTAGCATTCAAAGAGAAGCTAATTTAGGTGATAGTTTAGTTCACAGTAAACATAAAAGAATAATTGACAAAATAGGTTCTACTGAACATGTGCACCAGTAGATGTAAAGTGTGTAAATACATAGATAAAAGTAAAAATATAATTAAACATAAGAACACCACATATCCACTAAAAACTAATACCTACTGTAAAAATAGCAATGTTGTTTATGGAATAGCCTGTGAAAAATGTGATGAAATCAAATATGTTGGAGAGACTGGAACTACTTTATATAAACGAATTCAGAGCCACCTTTCATTAATTAGAAATAAAAAATGAATGAACCAATAGTACAGCACTTCACCAGTCAAGGACATGACATAAATGATGTAAAGTTTGTAGTATTAGAACAGCTAAAATTAGACAATGCGACATATAGAAGAATAAAAGAAAGTAAATGGATAAATAGACTGAATACGATTATGCCAGCGGGACTCAACAGAAAAGAATGAACTAATTAACTTCAATAAATATATAACATTTAAATAAATAAACAAAGTTTGTTCAAAAGTTGTGCATGCTGATGCGCTAGGGAGGCCAAATCTAGACTGATCCTCAGAGCCAGCATTGCATGATATAATAAAAATATAAATTTATATAAAGTAAAGTTAATTAGAATTAATACAGATTCAAAGATAGAAGTAAAAATGATGTCACAATATATAGAACAGCATTACATCATGTAAGAATAAATCATAGATTTGAATGTAAAGTAGTTGTCATGCCGTCAAAAACCTATAAATACCTCCAATGTTTTGATTCAAACACAGGCTCCCTTGAGAAAGATATGTGCAACATATCGAAACGTTGGGCAGCTGGCTCTTTGAGCTAATATATATATATATATATATATATATATATATATATATATATATATATATATATATAGAGAGAGAGAGAGAGAGAGAGAGAGAGAGAGAGAGAGAGAGAAAGAGCTAACCAGAATGGCATTCTCTTTCAAAGTTAATTTATTTCTGACTAAATGTTTGTCATATGAATTAAACAAGTCTATTTATTGGTCTGTTCAAGTAATAATAAAAAAAAATATGTTGAGGTTACTTTCTTTCAGTCAGTAAATATGTAAACAAAAATATAAAATTGCATCTATACATATGGATTGATTTCCAGATCAACAGAGACCTTAATGATTAAAATGATACAACATGTTTATTTTTAAGATTACTTTGTAAATAAACATAGCAATACTTACAAACAAAAGTTAAGCTCTGTGAACTAATTACTACATTATTCACATACCAACACTGGTCCTCTGTGTAGTGATACCATTGCTGTAAAAATAAGTGTAATTGATGAAATATTGATGGGACCTAGTTCTGCCTCCATCCTATGCAGGCACTGCAATTGTCAAAAGCTGAGCTCTGTAAGTGGTTTCCGTTGCATGTGTACAGACTCTGATAAATTTCTACAGTGTCTGCAGAAAATATGCAAGCATTCTTCCTTACTTAATTTAAGTATCCCCTTGAGGGAGCGTATATGTCTTTGTAAACCAGCTGCTGTTGCTTCAATTGCTAAAATTGCATAGACATTTCAGGTGCTGACTTTTAGAGTTAGAAAGAACATAAGAAAACGTACAATCAAGAGTAGGGTATTCTGCCCATCTAGGTCTGGTTCCGAGTAGCTGAAAGATCTCAAACTGTCAAGTTTGTAGTGGTACAGCCTTTGGCAATATGCCAACCACGTAAAAGTTCAGTAACTTCCCCAGAGTGAACATTAAACAAGTCCCAACACTGTGACAAAAAGACTGAGCCACAGCAAAAAAATAATTTGCAGGTTTGAAATTGATGAAACCGAGAGGATCTGGCTCATTGCAACAATATACTGTACATATGTAAAAAAAAAAAAAATATGGAAGTACCAGGTCAGTAAATGCCAGTGTTCTAGAGAATAAGTGCCACAACATGATAACAAATCCCATAAAAAGCTATGTCCCAATACCTTATTTTACCATTTTCAGTCAGTTTTATAGGACATAAGATATGCTAAAACCAACACCGCTGGGGTGCACTAAATAAACAAAATAATTTTGTTATGCTAAATAAACTGCTAAATAAACAAAATAATAATAATAATTTGGGATTGTAATATATACAGTTATAGTATATTGCACCACTGACCAGCAATATCAAGCTTCATCTAAATTAATGTATCATCAGCATTAACTATTTGTAAATGTTAATGCATGTGTAATGCAATTACAAATTGCTGTTCTGCCCTTGCAAAATGAGATCAACCCCTTAATGGGTAAGAATCTGGATCTAGTTTAGTGTCAGTATTAAGCTTGTATTTCAATAAAATATGGGTGATGCTTTTTTTTCTTTTCTCAAAAAGGTTCATGACAGAACCAAATTCACTTCTTGGGGTTTTAACAAGAAAAAATCTGTGAACAATTGACCTTAAAATTGTTCTCAACCCCAAAGCAATACAAATGATTTGTATTTCAGAACTAACAACTAGACGAGTTATATTGGTGATATAAATGCAGTATTGCAGTGCATTCAACTCCAGATGGAGGTCAAACATTGACTACAGTGACACTGTGTTATCTTCACGTGGAATCATGTGACTGATCCTACCCTTTAAAAATAAACCGAAGAACATGGCTTTATACTTGACAGTCAGCCTTTAAAAGATTGTTCCATTTGCCAATTGGCCTTTCAAGCTAAAGGATGTGATATATTACAGTTTGAACAGCTGAATGTCAAGTAAGAAAGAAGAAAGAAAACATGGTTTCTTCAACAAAATAATCAGCAATAAATTAAAATGAACCCCTTTTAGTTGTAACTGTAGTTTAATGTAATTTATTATTTGTAATAACCAGATACAGCAACACAGCAAGTGCAGTTACATGATCATACAAGATCTTGGATTACAGTTTTATTACATCAAGACTGCGATATTATAGCGAGCTGTGAATTAATTTAATCTGTAATGACTATCCCTAGACGTAGGTGGAGTTTGGGGGTGTATTTCTAAAGAGCAAGCAGAAAGCAAGTACAGTACTTCGGAAAAATGGTCATCTCATTTCAAGTTCAGTTATAAACAATATTTTCACATTATAAATGTTAATCGTATTTTCATTGTGAGTGAATTTTGACAAACATTAAACCTACATTTAAGTTACTAAGGGTGTTGAAAAGTAAATCCTGTGACTAGAAATGGAACCGGTACCACTGGTATATGAAAATAAAATATTTTTACGTGGTCCAGTGTGAAACAGTATGTAGCTGCACCATCTGTGACAAATGCACAGAATTCTGGGTTCCGGATTTTCTGTATGATTTGCTTGTTTTTTGGTTGAGTTTGCATACTGTGTTTTGAAAACTATTTGTGTAGTGATATCAGAGTGCTGTTTTTATGAAAGGAAGACAATACTGCAATTTGACTCACATGTTTTTTAGCATAACAAAATATAAACAAAACTTATATAGCACACTGCAAACCAAAGCTTTATTAAGATTTCCATTCCATTATTCAATACATATTTAATTGAACATTAAAAAAATGTATGAATGAGAGCAGGCTATTTTCATTTACATTTTTTCATTTAAAATTTTTATTGGAAAAAGGCCATATGAGCTTGTGACAGAGAGCGAATGAATCCTAGGCAGCAATCTCCTTCCCAATCTGTGAGGGCGCTGTATAACAGGAACAGAGTGCCTTGTACTGTCTGTGTTTGTCATTGCTAGACGGCTAACACTAAGCCGGGAGCTGTTGCTAAGGGGCCACCACAACCGAACTAAGAGCACTCACTGTCAGGAGATGTGACCGGGTCTATGTTGTGTCTTTCTAATTGTATTATTATTTCGGGACTGAACCCCGTGGTTTATTTACTGGCGATACACATCGTTGTGTAGAGCCAGTAGTATTATTTCCGGTCACCAGACCAGTCTTAAAACAATAAAAGACTTGTTTAGACCGAGGACTGTTTGTTTGTCTTTGTTGGAGCACTGCATCACCACTACACCTGCGCACGGCCAACCACTCGTTCTCAGAGCTATAATTAGCTTGTTTACAAATGGCGTCCAACAGCAGCAAATTACAAGCACATAAAATGCACAGAATACATATTTAAAACTATACACAACATCATGTACATACACAGGGCTTCTTCAGAAAATGAAACAATACATTGTTAAATTGACGATGGGAAGATCTGTCCTATCGGCAATGCATTCCAATCTGAAACTGCAGCAAAAGCACAAGGTTTCCTTCAAGTTGCACTTTTTACCAATGGTATTTTTAAATATTTGGTACCACAAACAATTCGTAAGGTGTAAACCACAGGTAAACTCCTGGAATAGATTACTCAAATAAACAGGCAGTTTGTTAAGCCCATAATCCCATAATCAATGCTGGTACAGTTCCTAGTACTGTAGCCAGTTGATCTCGAATTCAATCACCACATACTTATTATGTAATAGAATCCTGGTATTTGTCTGAGGATTGTTGCCTGGACTGTATGGGGAAGGTAAATACTGAAAAGATATTTTTATATGTCATACAAATATTTGTATATATCATACATATTTGAAATCTTAATAATTGCTATTTTATGTGATGTGTCAAATACTGTGCATTTGTATCTCCTACTGGATATAAACTGATGTCTAGTTATTATTAAACAGTGCCATGTATTTCCCTTGATATGAATATATCATATCTCAGATTTCCTTTGCCTGGATGAAAAGTAGGGGTCTTGGACTGCTCTTTCTAATCTAGTTAATGTAAACATAATAGAAGTGTTATTTTATACATGGCAGATTATGATCCTATCAAAATAAAAATTGCAATACCTAATGTGTGTCTTACGTTTTATATTCATCAATTTGCTCATTCTATACTTTAAAATATTAGAAAAATAAGGGTTCTTTCTTCAATTTATTGTGGTGTAATAGGAATACAAATGTATTTATTTTTTAGCTCTGAAATTAAAATGTCAGAAGCTTTTATTTATGAAGGAAGACTGAAGCCTAATCCATCCGTTCTGTCATGATAGAATTAGAATGTCTGAGCTCGTACGTTTTTTGACAATGACAAATGATCTGAAATTCTATTATTTTGTGACATAATATAAAGGTTGCTTAAGGAGTAAATGATATTCTAAAAACTGTGGGGGGGAGGTGAAGCTTATTACAGGTACTTATTACAGGCAGAAATACTATCAATATTTGGAGAGATTGTTAGAATTGAGTTGTTGTTAATATTATTATTAAATGTAAATGGGGTCTCTTTGATCAACCTGATCCTATAATAGTGTCCTCCCATTAATTAGCAGAATTAATTTTTAATCTTGGATGGGCATTCTCTGTGTTTTCTTTAGTGCTTGTTGCCTGGCATGTGCCATCTTACATCAGCAGAATGGTGTGAAGTTTCAGGCAAGATCCTTAATAGAGTGCAGTTGTTCACACTTCAAATAATTTCTATTGTAACCCCCTATTGTAACAATACAGTAGTAAGAAAGAAAGACAAATGTGTCATAAGGTAATAGCAACAAAGGGTGCATACCTAAACACAACGATAAATAGCAACATCACTAAAAATGACAGCTGTTGACTTGAAGCACTGGCTCAACCTTGACTCAACAAACTCTCCAACTCTAATCTAGTGAGCTAGCCAACAGAAAAGATGGTGACATCCACAACAAGCATAAAACTGTGATACAGATATTATGAATGGAGTTTTAGATGCATTAGTGCACACGGACAAGGCAGTAAAAATAAACTCAGAATGGCATTACTTCTGGGACATAGTTGCGCTACTTTTGCACATGTCTCTGCATTACTCCCTGCATTGTAAGGAACATTATAGTCACATCATTTTCCAGCTGTGTCTGAAATACTTCAGGTTTTCTCCCATGAAAAGTTCAGACAGCTGCAGCAGCTACTGCAACGGCGTCCGTCTTCATTCAATAAAGCCTTCCCAACAGCCCAGAAACATTGGCCTTGTAGTGACATTTTTATTGACTCAATGCTGACAACAGAGGTTGAGTTTAAGTAGGCAGGCAAAGCTTATACAGTGCTCCCCGTTTATAATGCTGTAGTCGGGAGCCATAGTTAAGACCGGGAGACCGTGCTGTTTGTGTTCCGCCTAGAATACTAGTTAGTGTAATGGCGTTGTGGGGCCATGACCGTACCATCTTATAACCTGTTCCGCAGTATAAAGGGCTGCCTTATAAAGGGGGAGCACTGTATCTATCAACGGTTATTTTCAACAGCAGCAAATATAATCAAAACCTTTTCTCAAGAGCAAAACTGAAAACAGTTTACACTGGTGCGGCAGCAGTGTGGAGTAGTGGTTAGGGCTCTGGACTCTTGACCGGAGGGTCGTGGGTTCAATCCCAGGTGGGGGACACTGCTGCTGTACCCTTGAGCTGCTGTACTTTACCTAGATTGCTCCAGTAAAAACCCAACTGTATAAATGGGTAATTGTATGTAAATAAATAAATAATGTGATATCTGTATAATGTGATGTCTGCTAAGAAATAAATAATAATAATAACCTTACCATAACCTCTATTGATTTGTATTTTTGTATTTCCTTACTTAGTTCGCAGGGGGATGTTGTTTGGATAAAAGCAATTCTTTAGAATGATGCACCATTACTTGTTTTTCAGAGAGAAAGAGCAGGTCGTCTTTGCAATTGTAGGGGAGAGTAAAGTCATTTGAAAACTGCCTGTTGCATAGTGTCCCGCCCCTTTGTTTATTATTGTATTTGTATTATGATTTATACGTATATATGATGGCGAAAGCCAGTATTATTTGTATTATAATATTATTACGTGCCTTTTTATTTCAAAAAGTGTTTTGCTTTATTTAAATCTTTTTGTTTATATTATTTAATAAAAGCTGAGCGCCGTAGTGTCTCGGTTTCACCCCCCAGTACTGCCTGTGTGTGTTCCTTTCTGGTCTGACGTCACCCCTGCAGCCATTGCTATCACACTGCCCCTTTTTTTAAAGCTTATTTTGGTTTATTTTGGAGATTTTGTTCTACAAGGCTATCCACTTTAAGATTGTATTAAGATCAAAGATGAAGGCACTGCTCAGATGTACAGTGTGTCTGAATTTCTTCCAGATTCAATAAAAAGTCAAGCTTCATCAGCACTTGAATACTGCTGAGGAGTTCATGCAGAACACTTTCTGCTACTGTGCTACTTGTACTGACAGTGCAGCCACCTGGGGATTCTACACAGATCTGTGTCTCTGGCTTTCATTCAGTTGTTTTTGTTTCGAAGGCCCCACACACTCCTGCTAATAATCCAGAGTGCTCCAACCACAGCATCTGCCACTGTGCAAGACCTTGTGTAAGAGGGGTAGGACTTTATGGGAATCCTTTACCCCCTGGCTAATTACTTTACATTAGCTTCACACTCGGATGAAAGCTGTCTTTACTTAACCCTTGTACGGCTTGCTTGGAATGTATGGGTTGCATGTGTTAAATAAAATTCTGAAGACGAATCACAAATAGTTTCTAATTAAGATAACGGGCCTGTTTCACAAAGTGCTTCTAAAGTTAGAGGCTCTTCTGCTCGGTGTCACAAAGGGTCTGCTACTGTCCTGCTAGCTAGTATAATTGTAGGTGATGCGAATGATAATTACCATGGTAACCGTACTCGCGCGCCGGACATCTAAATGAAGATGGAGTACACTTCACTAAATGGACAACAAAACTAAAAAACATTTTAGCAACTATAAAGACTATTCCAAAATCTAGTGTTGTCCATCGATGAAATGTACAATTGAAATGAGTGTCTTCTGTATTTTAACTGTGTGTGACTTTATTTAGATTTTTAACAAAACCAAGTTTACGATATGATGACTTTTGATTAAAAAAAACATAACCAATACAAATCATGTTGTGTTTGAAATAATGCAGATATAGCCTCAGTAAATAACATTTATTAGGCATATACATACAATGAATGTGGTACTACATACACGCATTGGTTGTTCTTAAAGTGTAGATAAAGGGAGAGCACACATTATTATTTTTGCATTAGTTTATATTTCTATTTGAAACAAATATTGTGCAGTACAGCTACAGCAACAGCCCACTCACAGACACCCTGTGGGGAATAACAGAGGGCTCCTCCAAACTTACTTAGGCACTGAAATCTGGACTTCATTAGCCCAGAACATCTTTTAATTGTGCATCGTGCCTTCTTGTGTTTTCTATTTCTATCCACTGGTGTTACAGGATTAAGAACTGATCTATTGGCAAAGCTGCAAAAACACAGGCAATAATGTGTGAAGACATTGGCTTACTAATCTTACTAATATAATGTACAGGTAGTGGATAAAAAAATGGAAACACCTGGGTAAATGAGGGACACCAAGTATATTGAAAGCAAGGGCTTGCACACAGGTGTGGCTCATGCGTTAATTAAGCAAATAACATCCCAGCATGCTTAGGGTCAAGTATAAAAATGTTGGACAGGGCTGGTTGCCTATAATTATCACTAGCATGGCTGCAAGAGGAGACCTCAGTGACTTTGAAAGAGGGGTGATTGTTGGGGCACGTTTGATAGGAGCTTCAGTGACCAAGACAGCTCAACTTGCTGATGTGTCACGAGCAAAGGTGTCTAAGGTGATGTCGGCATGGAATTCCGAGGGAAAGACATCATCAGCAAAGGTCAACAGTGGGTGGAAGTGCATGCTCCAGGATCGTGATATCCGTGCATTAATTCGAAGTGCAAGGCAAAACAGGCGAGCAACTGCAGATCAATTGACTGCAAATTTCAACCTGGGGCACAAGCAGCCAGTTTCATCAAAAATGGTCCGCCTAGAACTCCACAGAGCGGGATACCATAGTGGCCCAATGCCCTATTAAGTGACTTTACATTGGTGTTTCAATTTTTTTTGTCCACTACCTGTAGATCACCAACAGTTCTTTGAAATTCTCCGGATGCAGAAAATGCCAAAGCTGCAAACGCTTGTATTTCAGTTGGTACAGCGCAAGATCTGGTCTCAAAATGTCACATAATTCTAGCATTAGATTTTGAGTCAATCTGTAACGTTGTTTCAATTCAACACCGTTATATTCATCTAGCGCTATTCCGGTTCTGCTCACAACATTTCTGTCGGCTTGCTGTCATCGTCTGTGTAATACGGCATTTATTCAGATTCATCTGCTTTCCCGTTTGAGGTAAAGATAGAAAACCACTAGAAAACCTCAGACGGGCTTCTAGGTTTAGAATGTACTTACAGAAGCTTTTTAACCCTTAACAGTGCTTTGTGAGACTCTCTGGAAAGTCGCTGTTAGCAGCAGCGTTCTAAATATTTAGCAGCCCCTTCTAAAGTTACTGATACCTAGAATTTGTGAAACGGATAGAAGGATGTTCACTAGTTAGAAGCATGCTAAATGCTTAGGAGCGCTTTGTGAAACAGGCCCCAGAATCTTAGCTGCCTATAATGATAACACAGTTAAAAGAAATTGACTAATGGAGTATAATCATAGTACTGACCTGGAGGTAGCAAAATGTTAAAATAATTGAGCGTGCCGAGGATAACATACAGGTACTCAAGTATTACTTCATGAGTTACTGAAAGCAAATTTGTTAACTGCCCAATATTTCAGGTCTTATATTAAGTCACATATATGTAGGCCTGTGTAGTGTTTTATGTTAAAACAAAATGGATTTGTGCGACAGTAAGTACAATTTAATTGAATTATTTTGTTAGCTCAACTGCATTTAAGATAGAAAGGGCCATGGGCCTCAACGATATAGAACATATCTAAGCCATGTGGCATTTAAGAATGAATGTAACATGTTTTTTCTTTTGTTGGACTATTCACTCTGACTTTTTGGTTTTCATTTGAGTGAGATCCAGATCATCTCCATGAATATTATTATAATTCAGACATTCTCTGGTTTGCTATCAGGAATATTTTCATGAATGGGGCCGCTGTAAATTGCATTCCCACTGCTGTACTAAACTGTGCTGCTTGGTTTCAAATGTGGATTTGTTTCAGCAGTGTGGACGGCTGCTGTGAGGTTAATGTAGCAGCGAGGTAAGGGTCATGTATGTACAGTACCTGTGAAATCTCCTGGCAGGATTTATAAAGAAAGAGGATGAAAGAGAGGTTGTGCATTAAAGAGAAGCATCCAGACTCAAGTACTTTAATAATGAACACCCTGAAGCTTGGGAGAGTTATAGGTCCTAATGGAAAGGCACTGAGCACTTTAGACCCAAATGGTTCTTGAACCCTGCTTGTGCTTCCAGACGTAACCATGCTAGATAATATTGTTTTCTCTATTAGCCCTAACTATATTGGTAACACTTAAGACAAATTGTTTTCCTTTTATTTTGTATCGCTGTACCATCCTAACACAGGATCTCTGATTTAAATGTATTGTCAATTCATCTGAATAGCACCCACATAGCAACTGTGAAATATGCTGAAATGGCAAGCTTTTTATTTTACTTTTTTCTCTGTCTTGAAGAACGTTATCTATCCACACCATTCCATTCTAACCCTCTTTAGATAAAATGTATCAATTAAAAACCAGTTGTTGCAACTTTAACCTTTTACAGACAAGCACACAACCTCAATTTAATATTAGGTAGTAGACCAGATTTACTGCAGACAAGACAAGGAACTGCTACATCCCTAGCTTTCTGTAGAAATAATGGGACATGAACACTATGAACTGTGTATATGAATACAAAGAAAACATACTGTCCTTTAAACATATGGGGCCCTATTTAGCAAATATGTGCGCAGCCGCTATCACTAGGGGACTTCTAAATCACATTTTCGCTCGGGCAAAAATGACAGTGTTAGTGAACCACTGCAATAGCGCACAAAAATGTGATTTAGAAGTTGGGTCTTTTTGCCTTACATTTGTCATACATTTTAAAAACATTATTTATAAATGCTGTTTAAATATATTAAAAAATATATTTTGCAACAAATTGGTTTAAATATTTTGGAACTGAATAAAAATATATTAACACTAGAACCGCCAGTTATAGGCGTACCTAGAACCACCATGAGCCTGACAGCCATATTAAAAACAATATAATTCTAATAATAAAAGGGCAAACAATCCGATTTAAGTCATAGTTTTATCCAGCCATGTCACATAAAGCATCTGCACAACCGATATTATTTAGTTTTTAAATGTCATATTTCAAATGTATACATAATGCATTTCTCTCATACGAATGTTGTATTTCTCAATATATTTACTTTATATTTTAAAAGCATTAACAATATATATCTCATATATTTTTCATATCTAGAAAAGGGGCCAATTAAAAATCTATAAAATATCTTGATGATATATTTTTATTATATTACATTTTATTCAAGAATGATGTTGGGAAAATATAAGTATCATACATGTCTTATTATATATTAAAAATATATTTTTGTTCCTTATGGGTTAAGTGAGGAGGAGGATGACCAAGCCCCTCAAGCAAGGCTCCAAATATTTTTTTTTAGCAGCCTGGAGGGATAGAGTGAATATACAAAATTTAAAAAGTGATCTATAAGCAAAATTAAGTTAAACAACAATACCTAAGTCTGCATTTTTCTTTATTGGTCAGCATGCGCACATGCGTACCAGTTATGTGAAGCCCCTGTCTAGATATCAGTGATTGTTTGTCTGGATGAAAAGCTTTTACTGATTTTCCTGTCCGATTTGTCTCCTAACACAACCCACAATTCCCCTTAATAATTAGGCTCATTTGTATATATATTTTTAAATGTGTTACATATGTTGACTCTTTGATTCATAACATATTTAATAATGATTTAGTTAAATATTAAATTAAACATGTTAAATAACTCTTTATTAGTAACACAATGCTTATGGTGTTTATGGTGCAGTTCCAAACTCGTCCATTACATGGGAATATATAACATTGCATATACAGCATAAATTATATAGAAAATGTGGGGTTAGGTCACTTAAACCTATAGTCACATGACTAATGATTACACAAGTGTGATTTCCAAGACCATTCAAAATACATTCCTTGTGTTGCGTGGTTCATGTATTTTCAGACATGGCTAGTCTACCTGTCATAGTGAAACACGACACCAACTATGATTTGACTCGAATATAGAAACAGATATATATAACTGATCGAGATTGCAGGTGATAATTGGTCGAAAGACCCATTATATTTGAACTTATGATCTCGCAATATAGAACTAAGTCCCTGGTCTGTGCATCACCATTTAGTAACACTGCCAGTGAGATTGGCGGTTAAATGCCGCCTGATAGCCAATGGCATCGCGCCGCTTATGTGTGTCCTGGCCGACGCCAGTGCAAAACAACATTCTATTTACAATATAAGGCATGTTTCATAACAAGCCATTCCAGGGCTCTGTGCATATCCTGATATTTATCCACAACTGAAAATTAACCCACAAAGAGTTCCAAAGTGAAACTTTAGGAAAGTAAAAGCAGGATTTACACTATTTTGAGGCCAGGAAAGAATGTAAAAACTCATTAGATACTCATATTGAAGTGCAGTTTATTGAATTTTGAAGATACTTGAAACCTATTAATTTTAATAATCTTGTTGACGGTGGGCATGGTTGTACCTCATTCGTATTTTGCTGTATTATAACAAAATTACTGTGAACAAATGAATTACCTGTTACTTTGATTCTGTGTACTGCCATGACCTTGTTATGAAGGAAAATAAATAAAAGCATGTCTTGCCTATTCTATGCATAACCAGTTTAAGAGGATTAGGACCTGAATTGCATGAAGAGATTGGGATTTACAATCTATTACAACTTAATATAGAACACCGGGTTAATATAGAACACTGGTTTAATATAGAACACTGGGTTAATATGCACTGCTATCAAGGCTCAAGTCTAATGCTTTCAAACCAAAGGCTTTAATGGATCATAAGTAAAAAGGTGCTTTGGTTTAAACTGAGTTGAAATGCAAAAGTTAAAAGCTTGCAAATGAGTCTTAGTTTTGTATTTTTTTTTTCACTTCCCCACAATGTGCCTTGAGGAGTCTTTTCAAAAGAAAATGTAAGTGTTACTGAACACGCTTTAGTGTCTAAAACAAACGCACGGAATTGTTGTCTCCTGTGCTGTATGTGATAAAATGCCCTTACTACATCGCAGACGCAGGTTTTTTTGTTCTTAGACTATACTTGCATATGAAGACGGAGTTGTGTAGAAGTATCAGCATAGAACAGTGGTTTTCTATGGAAGGTCATCCCGGTCAAAACCGCATGCCTAGTACATGTATTGATTTGAACCAATCGGAATACATACAATAGTATGTGTTTTGAATAAATGTAAATGAACTACACATTTTCTGCAGTGTGTGATCATTTTACAGCAGTGCCTATGTACGGGCTGCTCATTTTACAGTCATGCAGCGTAATTAGAAGAGTAGCCAATCATTTTCCGGATAACTTTTTTATTTCAGACATGAAATACGCTTAAAAAAAAATCAAGATTACGGAAAATTGCAAATCATGGCAGTGAGAGATTTTCTTCTATGGTGCAAATATAGATTTGCTGAGTGCTGCCGACTTCTTGAGATGGACAATGTTGACGGTTCAGTTTGTATTAACAATGTACACAACCGGTTTTTTTTTTTCTAATAATATTTATGTCAGTTTTACAGTAAAATATTGAGTTACCATAGCTAATATTAGATTCAGTGTCAGATTTTTCAACACTTGTTTAAAATTACATATTAGTTATAGTACACTGAATTAAAGCGATTTCTAAGGCTCTGAAACCCCCGGTTGATGCTCGTCTCGGAGGGTCATGGTCTATCCATCTTTCACTAGACTTTGCCCAATGCCAAGTCCATATATCGCCACGAATTGGGCGGGAATGGCAGATGTAAGGCAACTTTTAATTGGATAATTTATTACACATACTTTTTTCTTTAAATTCATTGGTTCTCATTTCATTTTCAGTGATCTGATTCGCCAAATTAGTACGTGTAATAATTAGAATTACAACCCGTACTAAAGTCAGAACGTGTACTAAATATTTGAAACACGTTTTTTGACCCGGATGGCATAATTTTCAACCTGTAGTATGCCTACCAGTAACAGTACGTGACAGGCTTGCAACTGGTCTGGCAGTTGTTCTTTATGACGATGTGATTCCTCAACCACAATACAATACTTCCTCAATCGCACTATCGTAATGTATTTATCTTTTGGGCCACTGAATCACAGAGTAATGAGAAATTATGATGCAGGGCTCCAGACTGCGACTAAAATCGTTGCAAATGCGATAACAAAAACAGTTTTTTCGGGGTTAGGCACAAAAATGCTGCCTCTCCGTTTAAAAGCATGTGTCAATATTTATGTATGTAACATAACATTGTTCTATTAAAAAAAACACATATCACATGTTTTAATAAACTGCAGTGTGAGAAGGATGGTAATAATTTGATCGAATATAAATGCTTGTACGTGTAGAGAGATATTAACACCAGCAGAATACGGGAACTCCAGTTTCTTACAACAGTTGTGATGGCGACCAAATGTGTGTGAGTACTGCCGTGTAAAAATTGTGTTTAAAATGAACAGTTGCATTTAACAAGTGTAGAATAAGAACAGCGAAAAACTAAAATAAAAATACACTTAAGGTTTGTGTATTGCACACGTGCCATTACTAAAATGTTCTGGAAACAATTATTGAAGGGCTGTAATGCAGCAAAAATCTTAACAATTAAACAAAAAAGGAAGTGAAAAGGTTACCATATAAACCTGAAAAAATATATCTTTAACTCCAAACCAATGTTATCTTTCGCCAGTCAAATCGGAGAGTGGATCCCAGATATAATAGATTCACTTACAATGTTTACCGTCAGGAGTTTAAGTGTGGCGGATATTTACTTAATTTAGTTATCTATGAAATTAATCCCAACTTTTAACTTGTTTTCCAATTACTGTCCCACATGTAAATAATTGCAATATGAATACACACAATGGACTCTATTGAGTAATATCCATTGAGTCCAGATCCATCAATTTAACATCGATACAATACTAGACTGGACTATTAATTCGTACAGTGCGTAGTAACAGATCAAAAACAAACACAGACACTGGTTTAAAAGTATAACCACATCAATTTATTTATAGCACAGACTAAATACTAAATACTAGTGGTCAAACTAGCTTAATGTGAGAAGAAAGGAGATAACAGTCAGTATTGTATATCACACCTGAATTCGTACCATACTTTTACATAACAGTCAGAAATGCTTTCATATAACCTTTGAATTCAGAGTATGCAATAACTTGGATTAATATACATTTCAACAAACATTACTTAGATAAGCAATCATATGCTTCATCTGTGCGCCAACTGAAGTAATATGAAAAGTTGAGTTTATATTTGATAGTTACGAGACAAGTTTCCCAGTGATGCACAGAGAAGGGATCCGGTCTCAGGAGTTACTTGCACTTGTGGTGACATCAGCAGCGGGAAGTTCAAACAGAACCGCACACTTTAACCCTGTCAGGACCAAGCATTTTTCTGTGGGATGCTCCCCCATGACCAGGAGTTTTTTGTCTGTATTTGACCCTCTTGCTATAAAACATACTAAAAATCTATTTTTTACAGTAGCATCATGGAAATGGTGTCCTTTTTTCAGAACACTGGGGAACATTATATACATCAGAAACCACACAAAGGGCCCTATTTAGCAAATATGTGCGCAGCCGCTGCGATAGCCCACGCATGAGACCCGACTTCTAACGCACATCAAATAGCAAATCATGCGCCCAGCCAATCAAAGCACAGTGGGGGAGTAAGTTTAAACCAATAAGGATTCAACATTCCCTTTCAGAGCACCTGTGTGTCTGCAATAGCGAACAGAGGGTATTCTGAAACCAAAAAAAAGACAGAATAAGACAAAAGCGCAAAAGTTTTTAAAATGTACAGCAGCCAAGTGAAGAGGATGACCAAGCCATTCAAGCAAGGCTACACATATTTTTAGCAGTCTGGAGGGGGACAGTCAATACAAAATTTAAAAAGTGATCTATAAGCAAAATTAAGTTACATAATTTATTTTTCTGCTTCACTTGCGCAGCGAGTAAGAGAGTGACGGGGGGAGGGAGGTGGGTGTAGAATCAGGAGTTTTGAGTTTTCCTTAAATTAGGCATGTACAGCTCACCTTCAAACTGTGAGCACCATTGCTGCCTTTATTATAAATGCTTTCCTGTTCCTGTTTCCTATAAGGCTTTGTCTGGCTGGCTCGTGCAGCATCTGCAACCTCCAACACTGGGGCTTCAAGTTCAGCATCTGCTTCCCTCAAATCCTGTAATCTTTCCTCTGTAAATTCAACATCCATTATGGAGAGCTAAGTTCTGTAAAACACAAGAAGCCAGGATGATATTGCTAACCTTCTGAGGAGTGTACTATAGTGTTCCCCCAGAGACATCCAAACATTTTGAGGATTCCAAATGTTCACTCATTTACAGTACGAGCACATTTAAAGGTACAGTTACACCTCTGTTCGACAGGGGTCGTGGAGTTGAGTAGCAACTCCACGACCCCTGATTAGAGGAGAAACCTCAAAATGGAGCGAGGTAACCAGCGGTGTACCACAGGGATCAGTATTAGGTCCTCTGCTATTCCTAATCTACATTAATGATTTAGATTCTGGTATAGTAAGCAAACTTGTTAAATTTGCAGACGACACAAAAATAGGAGGAGTGGCAAACACTGTTGCAGCAGCAAAGGTCATTCAAAATGATCGAGACAGCATTCAGAACTGGGCAGACACATGGCAAATGAAATTTAATAGAGAAAAGTGTAAAGCATTGCATGCAGGCGATAAAAATGTGCATTATAAATATCATATGGGAGATACTGAAATTGAAGAAGGGAACTATGAAAAAGACCTAGGAGTTTACGTTGACTAAGAAATGTCTTCATCTAGACAATGTGGGGAAGCTATAAAAAAGGCCAACAAGATGCTCGGATATATTGTGAGAAGTGTTGAATTTAAATCAAGGGAAGTAATGTTAAAACTTTACAATGTATTAGTAAGACCTCACCTAGAATATTGTGTTCAGTTCTGGTCACCTCGTTACAAAAAGGATATTGCTGCTCTAGAAAGAGTGCAAAGAAGAGCAACCAGAATTATCCCGGGTTTAAAAGGCATGTCATATGCAGACAGGCTAAAAGAATTGAATCTATTCAGTCTTGAACAAAGAAGACTACACGGTGATCTGATTCAAACATTCAAAATCCTAAAAGGTATAGACAATGTCGACCCAGGTGACTTCTTTGACCTGAAAAAAGAAACAAGGACCAGGGGTCACAAATGGAGATTAGATAAAGGGGCATTCAAAACAGAAAATAGGAGGTACTTTTTTACACAGAGAATTGTGAGGGTCTGGAATCAACTCCCCAGTAATGTTGTTGAAGCTGACACCCTGGGATCCTTCAAGAAGCTGCTTGATGAGATTCTGGGATCAATAAGCTACTAACAACCAAACGAGCAAGATGGGCTGAATGGCCTCCTCTCGTTTGTAAACTTTCTTATGTTCTTATGTTCTAAGCAGTGTCAGTAGCCACCGCTTCAGTGGTTACCGATTGTCCCCTATCAACCAGCCTCTCAGACTGTCATCCCGCTGAAACGTAGCTGCCACCTGCGAATTAGCGAGGATAAACACATTTGTGATGTAGCTGTTGGCATCACAGATCACACACTACTTGCACGTTGACAGAATAAGTCCCCTTACGATTTATGTAGAGGTGCCCATTCTGTGTTGGTCCCACTTCAGTATGATTGTGTTAAAACGATCACGGTCCTTTAAGGGTTAAGCTCCCTACAGCTCGTTTTCTATTCCCATAATACATCACTCATTTCAATCAGTGCATCAACATTAAACAGGTTTCCATCAAACTGGATTCTAGCGAACAAGCAGCTGGCGTCACAAGTTTAAATAAATGGTTATCACATACATTTTCTTGAGCCGAACAAAAAAAAAAGTTTGATGCATTCCATACATAACCAACCTTGCTGATCATTCTGGTTATATAACATATAGCTGTACTGAAAATGGACCAAGAAGGAACAATGTATTTTCAAGAATGAACTGAAATTGGACAAATGTTGAGCGATTCCTCTTAAATTTTGTTTTAAAAACGTTTTATTATTCATTAAAACAAAACATGAAACAAACACAAGTTCGGACACATAGTGACTCATCAGGTGTTGCAGCGATTACATTAATAAATAATAAAAAGTTTAAAACAAAATGTAAGAGGAATGTGATGCATATAAAAGTATCACAGACGTAGGCTACATATAATCTGAAGTACCACCTGTCTGCTAAACACGCTTTCACTTCTCAAAATACACTTTCTAGCAACAACACAGCAACAAATGAAACCTATCACTTTCTACAGAGTCCACTTTTAGAAATTCAGGATTGCTGCATGTCCATGAATCAAGCAAAGTATGATAATATCCAATGCTGTTGCAAAGTGGACCGACTTCTAAGTTCTAAATTCTAATTCTAAATTATTAAAGATATCGGTGGCTTACCGGTAGCTGTCAATTAAAAAAATAATACTGCTGGAACTGTCTTTTGTTCAGTACAGAAAAGGTGATATGGAACAGCACTGGCTACAGCAATCTAGGATGTCTAACGAAGTCAGCACAAAAACATGAGCGTTCCCAACCTCGCTTGCAAGCCACTGTTACACTCAAATCTTTTGGACAAACCCGGATTGACGTTCAACTGGATGAGCAGAAGCGTAGGGATACAACACATCACAATGAGCAAGTAAGAAAAAATTGTGCAGTTCTTAAACGCTTGATTGATTTTGTTGTTTACCTTGACAACCAAGGCACCAAGTCCTCAATAGAGGTAATTATGTGGAATGACTTTCTCTGATTTCTGACGAGGACAGCATGACAGTATACTCAGGTACCTGTAACAGATTTAATCTCTTCAGTGTATCAGGTTCTGCTAGATGCAATACAAGCAGAAGTACTAGAAGCCAAGTACGTAGCTGTAATGGTAGATGAAACAACCGATGTTGGAAACGCAGCTCAGCTGTCTTGTGTTTTCAGGTATGTGACAGTGGCCCGAAAGAACGGTTGTTCTACTAAAATAAAAATAATAATAAAAATGCTTTTAAAAAGACCCATTTCCCGTTGGGCTTATTTTTATGCAGGACAGCCGCTATAAGATTGTTACCTTTATTAAAAATGTGGACGGATTAATTTTCCGATTAATCTACAGGTTAATCAATTAATGCCCATAAATTAACCAATTAAAAATTGTAATCGAGTGACAGCCCTAATATATATAAAGATGACGAAAATATTAAACATGTCTGCAGCAGAAAAGGGGATGTCTGTAAGAGAAGCAAAAGAAAACAAAGGGTCAGACGTATGTCGGCATTTGTAAACGTTGAATCAGGTCGCTTTGAGTTTTTTTAATGTAACAAAAATATTTGGACGCGGTAATGCAGAAAATCTGAGTGCAGCCATAGTTGTTTGGAAAATGAACAAAGTAGTTATCCAGTACAGAACATTGTGGGGTTTAAATTGGACGGTGCCTCTGTAATGCTGTATGTTGCTGTATGAAATATGTTTATTTTATATTATAATCAAATGTACGTAATACCAATGGACATGATATATGATCACGTCCATTAGTGAGGTCAGTATTTTGTAAGGTGGCTGTCATGTAACACAACTGCGCCGACCCCTGCATATGATGTGTTATTTAAGTTGAAGTACTGTAACGGCTCTGTCCGGTGCTCCACAAGCAAGTTTTTTTATAGTACAAAAAAACATAGGAGATTCAAGAATAATTCTTTTTTATAATTATGGGGGGCAATTACAGCTTTGGAAAAAGTTTTGCAGCACCCTACATAATTAACCAGTTTTGCTTCATAAAGTCAAATGAACCCTGCTGAATAATGTTCCGTTAAGATATTGAGTATGTGCTAGCTCATAAAATTTGTTCGGAAAGTATATCTATTGCATTTCTGTGCATCATTTACCATACAGGATACATTTTTATCCACCTCTATCGAATGTATTTTTTTTGTTCGCTCGCATGAATTAACTAAATTTCACCTTTTTCCACCACAGTTGTCAAGCTTTTTTGTATACGCATGAGTTTTAGTGAAAGTTTGATGGAAACATAACTACTGTTGCAGGAGGAAGCATGACCTGAATACTCTAATGTTAATAGAGAAATTCTCTTTCTGTGATTTTTATGACCCATTATGTGTGAATAGTATAAACGCAATTAGGATTATGTCGAAAAATATTGCTGTGATATGGACAACACTGTAAACACATTTGTTGTAAAAACAGTAGGGTGCAGTAGCACTTCTGTGTTTTATTGCTTTACTTACCAAGGTTCAATCCCTGTAATACACATCTTTTTCGTTGACATAGTATATTTCAAAAACATTATTGTTGCCATAATAAAATCAAAGTATAAGTGAAGAAAGCAGCTTTGATATTCAGAAGACAACATTGGTTTTAATAAGCTTTAGAAATGCATGTTGAATTCACTGAGAATATACCTATAACAAAACGTTATACCGGTTCCGAGAAAGGATGTAATTTATGCATGAAGAGGGAGTATAACTCAAAGTGTTTTTTTATGATGTGTGAAGTGAGTAAATTGCACTGAGAATGAAAAATGAGTGCCATGATATGCAAATAAATCACTAGCTGATGCACACTGATTAATCATATATATATTGCTGTTTGCCTTCATTTATTTCATTAACTTATATTTAAACTCCATACTGAATGTTTGTGTGCCAAATAAGTATTCTCCAGGCAGTGGCAGAGGAAAAGAAAGATGGGCCCTGGTGTGGAGCCTTATTGTGAACCCCCCCCAAAACGTTAATGTAGGCAAGGCAAGTGTTCAATATTTACCAATACCTAATTCTCAGAATGTTGGCATGTATGAAACAGTATACGACTACATGTAGTTAGAATGATTTCTACTCACCTACTTGAATTACAATTTGCATGCATCTTTACATCCAACACTACACTTATTTTTAAAAACAAGCTTAGTTAATCACCCGTCACTCCAGGATTCCGCAATTCTGCGATTTGCAGAATTCATTCAGGGGTTGCAGAAATTTTCTCACAAAGAAAACCTTTTTTTTTTTTAAATCAGAAATACAGGCATATTAATTTGCCTTTATTTATTTAACAGCTTCTGCCCAAACTACAGAATAAATCGTGCTGCACACAGAATATAACTGCAAAAAACTGTGCTCAACACCACCCAAAACCTTCCATGAAGACAGTTGGAAACTGTTCTACAATATTGAACAACCAATAGGCTGAAGCACAAGTGGTCGCGGAGTTTGAAAAACAGATGCCGGTGAAACTTAAAACAGTGCCTAGTACCAGCCTCAATGCAAAAACAGCTGCAGGGGAAGGAAAAAAAGTTAAGAAGCTCATTCTAATTCCATTTTTTGTTTAAACATAATTAAGAGAATTGAAAACTTGGTTGCTATTCTGAAAGGAGAATCCGCCCCTAATCAACATGTCATCAACAAGCACCATAAAGGCTCCGTGTAGCTTTCACTCATGTTGTTTCTTTGTTTTGGTCTCTCAGTCACGCGCGGTGAGGCCAAAACGGGAGACGGCCGTCTTAGAGCCTGGAGAAAGGGCTACCCTCAGCCATGTATTCCATGAGGTTTCCCCCAACCATCAAAATGAAAATAATGTGAATAGGGTTTTTTTTCCTTACCTGAGTGCTGAGCGGTTAGTATTTAGTTCTGCAGGGTGCGTGGGCAGGCTGGAGAGGCTGGGCTCTTTTCCTCTGCAGTCATGCCCTGGGGGGCTGGCCCATGTTTCAGCTGCTTCACTTTCATTCATCTTTTTCCATATTTTTTGGGGGGTAGGTGGCAGTGCGACACTGGGGCTTGTTGCATTAATCATTCATTTTTATTTTACCTTGTCTTTTGGGGGGAGGTGGCCCTGAGTGCCACTTCCTATCTGAAGTGGATGCATGATGTAGTTCGTGTTTCCTAGCCGGCCTCGCACAGGTAGCTGTTGAGAATCCACGGACAAGGTCTCCAGCCAAATTTATCATTCATCATTAAATCGTCTGTTCAATTGCAAATCAATAAATCATCACATTGCAGATTCTCCATTCTGAATAGCAGTGCCTGTTGAAACGAGGGAGGATAAAAACACAATTATTGGCACCAGTAGCTACAATGATACGAATATGAAGGTTTTAACATGTGTGCATATAAATGTGAAGGATATTATCACTGCTAAATCTTTTTTGCATGGGCCCCTGTACAGTTATTCCAGCCGTTCCTCCTCCACTGCCTCCTGCTTGTACTTGCAGAAGTCAGTGTGTCCCTAAAGTGGCCAGTGTTGAGCGAATCAGCGCATAGTTGTGGTGGTCTGCAATGTGACTGACTGAGGGGTTAGCCAATGGGACAGAAATACGAAGTTCTTATCCAGTGAGGATAGGCGGTTCATGGTGAATGCTTCCAGAAATAAACACTGCCTGTACATTGCAAAGTGTGGATTATTTATTTATTATTTATAAATGCCATGTGTTGACATTTCAAAGACTGCAAACTCCATATTATTGGCAGATTGTTTATTCATCTGTGACTCAAACAAGAAGCTTTGTGGAATTTGTGGATATTCTGAACACCAGTTTTACATGTCATTATGTTTTGGGTTTTTTTGTTTTTGAGTATTTAATATCGCCACTATCAGCAACAAAATGGCAATTTTTATTAATTATTTTACAACTTTATTTACACGCCACTAAAATTCTATAACTGCTGATTGACAGGGGCCATTGGGTTTTGGGGGGTTTGAAATTGGGGTCTATTGAACTTCTTTTCATTTGTGTTTCAATAGAGGACTGTCAAGTCAATACACTGTACAGTTTTAAAACCACGACTAGCCAAAGAAAGCATTCTGGAATATACAAATTTAACTGATTTTTAAGTATCCCTTGTAACTCAAAGTTCACAACTGAGAGTCAAAACCCTTTTTAGAGCTTCATAGATAATCTGAATTACTCAAGATCTACAGAATATCATACTGCGACCTAATTTTAATCCTCTGTTATTCAGATCTCAAATTCCATGTTTATATTGGGAGTTTCTATGCAGCTCATGAGGCTTTAGAGCTCCAGAGGTCTCAAACCTTCTCAATCTGGTATAACATTGGAGTATAGTGCTTGCTTTGTTTTTGTTCAGAAAACTCTCATTTTTAGTTAGTCTCTAACTCTCTTGAGCATTATGTATTATTATGTATCTATTTGGAAATTTAAATGGATACTTGCTAGCTTTCAGATCAGTAAACTGTCCTTAAAAATCAAGCAAGTTTTTGTGCCGGAGTTCTAAAAAAGCTTCTAATTTGGCTGACGTGTCTTCACTGTTCCTGCAACAGCCTCCACAGAAGCATCTTGCCCCAGATACACCAGAGTTGCAATTTATAATATTTATTCCATAACTGGAAGTCCTTCTCAGAGAGGAACAGTCCATTCCCTGTTAGCAGCCAGGTAAACCCACACTGCATGCAGTTCTCTAAAAACAGCTCAATCTTCTCCAGGATAGCAGCACGTACTTCACCTGCATATGTAGCTCTCCATAGCACTCTGCTCCTTTGTTCTCAAAGGCAGCATGTGTTTAAAATAAACTCTGGAGGGATTTATAGGTGGTTGATGATGACACATTAACTATGTCTTCATTTATATTCAAATCTCTATTTTGAGGTAATTTTGTTCTGTAGGTCAGAATACTGTAATTAATGACCCTCCTGCTGCTACCAGCAGCTGTCTATCTCAGAACCCCATAGGCTCTCTGTCTTTCTTTAAAGGGCATAATATTTTATTCTTGCAATTAATCCCCTTGGGATTATTGCATTTAGCCCATTTTTTCCATTTTGTTTTCTTTTATTCCATGTGCTACGGTATCTAGTTTTATCTATTCAGTTCTTAAAATCTTAAATCATTCATGTTTTGTCATTTATCCAAAAAGTATTCTACTATCATCTTATTTCATCTTATATTTAATATTGTGTTCTACCAGTCTCCCATTCATATTGTATCAAATTTCTGGTAACATATACTATAAATTAAGTTACAACTCTAACAAGTCACATTCTCTACCACTGATAATTTGCACAATACCATTTTTAGCTTGTCTACTTCAGTTTTTAGCTTACAAGCTGTCCTGTAATTGGTAAATTATAAAGCCCAAGATCAGGATCTTCTTCACCTCACATAACTGCTCCTGCCTCGACCAAAAGACTGTTTCACGATTGAACAATGATCCTGAAATCACTACTCAAAGTATTGTTTTAATAAAATTCTACCCAGTACTTCAGAATGATCAATAGACTGGAATAAACCCAGAGCAGTTGCTCTCAGGTCTGTTTTTTCCCTCTCAGTTATCTAAGAGTGGAAGAAATGTGTTCAACCCAGGATCAACTTTTGGGAGGCCAATGTCCCTCCATCACCTGGCATTGGTCAACCTCTCACCAACCAATGCTGGAAGGCGCACCTCAATTGATCCTGGCTTCTACTGGTACAGAATGCAGGATCTTTGTCCTTTTCTGCATCTGTGTTTGCTAACTCCTAAACTGTTAAAAAATCCTCTAATTTACCACTTTTAACTTGGAGGCAATTACTTCAAGGTCGCCCTTTCTGAAGTGAATCGGAGTTTTAATTGTGTTGTTTTACATTTCTAATAGACAATTTCAATCACATAGGCGTCACTTGTTTCCAATAGTACCACTATTTCCATTTTCTGCCTTCTATTTAAGTCAAAGCAAGCGTTCTTATGAGTAGTCTTTCTTCAATAATGCATATGACATGCATTACCATGTGCTGCTACAGGTAGTACTGGTGCAAACTTCTTTATTTCTGAGAGAATGTGTCAGGAAGTCCTCAAGGGCATGCTTTTTTGCTGCTAAAACAACCTTCGAGAAGAAATAAAGAATGTAAACAGAACCAACAAACGCTTTTGATGAAATACAGTGCAGAGAAAGGTAATCATTATTCTGTATAACATTAAACATGATTGTGACACACTCCAAAAGAAATGTCAATTTGATATTGGTTGCTTCCATGTTTCCGTTTTGAGAAGTACAATAATCAGCTTGTTCTATTACTTACAGAGGGGCACATCAGAGATGTATATATTGCTGTAGCGTTCAATTATAAATGACCATCTACATTCCATATGTGGAGTACTGCAGTATCAGTACAGTCAATGCAGAGTAAAAATTGAATGCTTTAAAAACATGCTTTAAAAATAGCTATTGGATTTAAAAGCAGAATACATTATCAGCACTCCAAATCTAGGTTGCTGCTTTCTCTGAAAACAGTTGGCACTTTAAATGAAGCAGACTTTCTTTGAAGTTGGAAATAAGAATCACGCCCACGCAGATGCTTCAGTGGAATCTGATGGCTCAGGAAGAATACTGCATGCAGTTTAAGATTGTTGTGCTCTTTATAACTTGGTAATGGTATTATAGGATCATTTGCAGTGCTGGCTCTGAGTTCTCCAGGCTTTAATGGTTCTGCAGAGTGTTAATGCTATTAAAATCCTGTCCCCATATTGCTTGTAAATTACCAGCAGCATAATTATATTAATATGCATGCATTCTACTGTATCTTTGCCCTTGTATTCTTAAGATGCTGTGTTCATTATGCTTATTTCATAATCTCCAGAATGTACTCTGCTGAATGTCAGCATTCTGCTACACTGTAAAGTTTGGCATACATTTTGTTTTTGTCCGTTCGCTGGCTTACTTAAACGGTTTATTAGAGAGAATTTCAGTAGAGGATGCTGTACTCCTTCTATGAGTTTAAGCATAAGCATTGAATGAGTGCATTCCAAAAACATTTAATCTGTGATGAAAATGACTCCAATTATTGCTATTAAAGTGCTGTCACAGTCTCACTGACACAACATTGTAATTCCCTTTCAGGTGTCTGGTTAAACAGTGGGCTCTATTCATCAATGTGTCGGTTTTGAGTTTATTATTATTATTATTATTATTATTATTATTATTATTATTATTATTATTATTATTATTATTATTATATGATTTATATTTAGTCCTACATTTTGTCATATGAGAACTTCAGAAAGACAGCATCGCATAATTTACTGGATGCATTCCAAGAATGGGTCGGCAAGTAATACATCATACGTTTTTGAACATTATTTAATTTTCATATTTACTGTTGCAGAATAAAATGTAGCAAATGCTATATTGTAGTAGCATGTTGAGTTATTTATTGACATACCTTTTTAAAACAAGCCATTCAATAATAGCATGTGGATATCCAGCGATATACTTGCGCATTTCAAAACGAAAAGAGCTGCAATACCCGACTGATCACCAGCCTTACAGTGGAGCAAATCCAAACACATTTCTACAGGGGAAGAGTTTAGGTGGGATCACACCTCACATTGAAATGTTCCCTAAAATTGATACTAAAACAATGATGAATCACTTTGAATTACCAATTGGCAGAGTTAATAATATGTAAAGTACAAATAATTGCAGTTTTAAAAAACTTCTGTATTTCTTCCTAAAAGACATGATACTGCTGTCGGAAAAACGAGACAGGTTCAATGTCACAACATACCACAAACATTCGATAAAATGGCGTAAATCATCCCTTAATAAGACATTTTGCAGCTGACACATTGATGACTAGAGCCCTGTGTGGTGATAGTGGCAGCTATAGGGTTTCAAACAAATCAGTAACTATGTTGAAAAATCACACTTTAAACATACAGTTGTATCAAATAACAATTGTGGTTGACTTGTCATTCTATTATTCAATCACCCATAACTTGTCTGCCTCCCCTAAAACCTCCACTAACAACTACATCTCCCAGAATACAATGTCTTCAATTACTTGGAACAACCCAACAAACATTATCCAATCTCTGTCTTAACCCTGTTGTCTTTGCAGCCAATCACAGTAAGAACAAAAAAAATTCAAAGCTACACAGGTTGAAGCGTAAACACCGCAGTCCAGCTACAAATCCAACTGGAACCATTGTCAGAGGCAACCGCTAAAAAATAGATGCCAATATTAAACAAACTGTTTTATAACGTATTAATGCATTTCCTTATTTTATCTAGCTGTATGGCTTTATATTGACATTTTAACATGTTTAATGAGTTTAAGAATTTAATGTTAAAATATAAGTAACATAATTAATTTGCAGCACTGTGATACCTCAGACAAATTGAGCTGAGCCAATAAAGCACCTTTAGAACCTTGTAGAATGTTTCGATTTTTGAAAAAAAGACATTGAAACGTCAACTCATTTCTCATTGACAAGTTAACCATTCAGTGTTACCTCTAGTTATGGTTTGTATGTAGCATTCATTTTACTGTATAAATTAAGCCCTGTTGAAACAGTATTTTAACTAATGGATAATAGCCTTTAATACTTTATAAATTATAATAAGACATCCTACTTCTTGCCTGTGGTAAGCAGAGACTCAAAAGTAAAGAACTACCAGATGTTGTTTAATACTACGTGTGTGGTCAAGAAGAAAGATCCCTTTGACACTGAGTGACACCGTTAACTCTGAGTGTTGCACAGCTAATTCTATAACAAGAAGTTAAATATTTATTAAATTAACCACACAGCATACATAATTTAGTTATCTGCCTTCAGTCATCACTGCAGTCCGAATTAATTTGCCAAAGTTTTTGAAAAAATGCTCTCCATCTTTTGTGCGTCAAGGGATCTGACATGAAAAACCTTCATTTTCAGACTTTTCAGGGTCCCTACAGCAGGGATGCTTCAGCAATTTTGAACCTTATGGTAGTCTATGGACCGAACTTAAATCCAGCACTTAATGATATAAAAAATGTGCAGTCAAAATGTTTAGTTGGCTAGACAAAATACTGGTAGTAAATCTACAATAGAATGCTCTGCATGCCCACATTTCCCACTACACAATGTTCTTATAATAATAATAATAATAATAATAATAATAATAATAATAATAATAATAATAATAATAATAATAAACCGACACATTGATGAATAGAGCCCACTGTTTAACCAGACACCTGAAAGGGAATTACAATAATAATACCCACATCAGATGCAGGGCCAGTGCAAGGCTCTCGCCAATTGAATGTTATTATAGGTTTTGCTATTGGGTTAAGGGGTATAGGAGTTCAGCAAATTCCTCAGTAGATTCTTAATCCGTCCTGGGTGTTCTGCAACTTCGTTTTGTAAATCTTGCAGCAAGATGTTATTAAGCCCCACATCTGTTTCTTTGAAGACGTGTGGAAGCCAACAGGTTGTTTTGTTATTTTGTTTTTTCAAAACATATTGCTTGTCTTGTGACACAAATCTTGCCCTCTTAGGTTTTGGAGATTTCAACTCTATACCTGGTCACATACCTAGCCTGGTGCTGAGGCTGGTAATCTACAGAAATAGATCACCGACACAAATTCCCTGCTAAACTAATTGAATGCATTTATGTTGTGGAACAAACGTGACGTTTAATGTTCTTGGTACATATGATAGGGAACTACCTAGAACCGCCACGCGGGTCATTGTGACCCATACATTTTTAAACTGCTTTGTTATGAAAATTAAAGACATACTATCGGATACAACTGAAAAGTTTTATTTATGAACATCATATCTAACATTTAAATGGAAAATTAAACAAAAAGGCTTTATGTTTAAAACGAGCGCATATACAGCACGACTACAAACAGTGAAAAAATATAATAAAATATACATTTCAAAAGAAACAGGTATGTACATATACCCGTGTACAGGAGTAAACGGGTACATGTACACACAAAACTATAAAACCAAAATCATTGTTTCTAATACTACATAAAAAGAAAATATAACACTACTTCCGCTATGACGGCTGCATTGTACTCTATGGAGGAGCGTACGCGTCTGCCAGCTGACTGTGCCTGCATCCAGGATCTGTGTTGTAAACACAGATGCAGTTCCATTGAACACTGTTGTGTAAACACGTGTAAACTGGTACATACAAACCTGTTAAACCAAAATGTTTTTTTTTTCTAATAGTAATATAAAAAAGAATATATGACATACGTTTCACATTAGGCACCTAAGTTGTTATCCTACCTGTCATTTCAGTTTGCTGTATGCATCTGAGTGCAGTTTACCATATTCCAATCAAAATGACTACTTCCAAGATTAAATATTTCCTTCTGATATATTCCCAATTGCATTTGTGGAACAAAATGAAGGATTGTTGTCTCCAGGTACATTGAAAAATAAGCAACTAGGCTTTCGCTGAGTTTGCATCTTGACAAATCCACAATCATAGCAATCTCTGTCTCGTAGTCAGTCTACAAACAAACAAAGGCTTGAAATAAAAATTTTTAAAAAAAAGTGTGCTAGAGGAGGGGGCGTGTCTTGTTTGCTGCATTTACAAAAAAAAGAAAAAATAGAATATCTTACGTTATATTAAAAAAAGACATGGATTGTAATGCATGGGTCACATCGACTTAATATTTCTTGCGATTCTGGCTATCAAACGCCGTCTGGATATTTAATTCATATATTTAGGAAAAGTAAAAAACGGACACACACATACGATTTACAACGGAAGAGTAATTAACATTTTAAATCCAAAATGGGCCAAATTGACCCGCATGGTGGTTCTAATGTTAATCTTAGGGACTCAAAATCTAGAGCTTAAAGCAATCACAACCTACAGTGTGTATCATCTGTAGTTGTCCTGTAGGACTATATCTGTTGAGATTTGGGAAGCTAAGAAAGAAAATCAATGCTGTTTGTGAAATGTTAATGATGTCTTTCTGAAATCCACAACACACATACTTTGCTTGTGAATTAAAATAATATGGTAGAATGATAATTTAATGTTCAGGAGTAATGAGTTTTTAAAATGATGTGCCTGCATACTACATTCTCTCATTATTATGAATACCCCAGTGACAGCTGTAACAACAGAATTGGATGTCTGTAATCTTGTGAAAATCTTGGCAGAATAAGATGCTTATTCTTGAAAGAGAAGTGGTTTGAAGAACCTGGTAGCAAACCCACGCTTTCATCTGAAAAATATCTTTCACGGAAATTTCAGTTAATGACAGGGAGGATAAGCTTGAAAGGGTTATTTTGCACACAATATCATCACAGGAACATTTCTTTTGTAACTAGAAAACAAAAGCTATTTAAAACAAGAATACTACATGATTTTGTGAATATTCATAACATGTGAAATAGAGGGTAGGAGTCATGGAGGGTATGGAATGGGTTACCTAGTCACAATGTTGATGCTGAATCAATGGGATATTTTAAGACCCAACTTGACAAACTTTTTAGATTAATCAGCTAGGAACCAGATGAGCATACATTTGATGGACCAAATGGCCTCCTCTCGTTCGTAAAATTTCTGATATTGTTATTTAAATATAGTTTGAAGTATGTATTATTTCTTAGTCTTCTAGACTAGAAATAAACAAAAGAGAAGACGGCCACCAACGAATACTTTTGGGATATGCCTTCCATAGGTCAGGTATTCACTGAGCATTTTATATCAAAGCTGCCTATAGGCCCTCCATGGAGTGACGTCCTCGGTCCTGCCCACTGAGGGAATAAGTAGTCACTCCGCGGAGATCTTAATCTTTTTTGCATCGAACCCGCGAATGCGAGTGATGCGACCTTGTAAGGTTTGGTGATCGTCTTCTCTTTCAGGGAACCAGGGTTGCACCCTTAACCTAACATATCGTGTGCTTGTGGAGGAGGCCCTAGCATTCTGCAGTGTACTGACGACCGCGTCTGAGAGCCCTAAGGCGGACAGACAGTCCCGTTCAGGGACCAGACCGGTTCTGGGTGCCAGAGAGTGCCTCTCGCCTGACTGAGGAGATTCATGCGCAGCAGGATCTCCCAGAGCTGGCCTTGCAGCAGCTGGCAAAGGTTAAAAAAACAAATTCTCCTGGGCCATTTGGGGCCAGCAGGAGAACTGTCGGCCTGTCGGGGAGCAGCAGTATCGGCGGGAAAGCGTATAAGAGCGCCTTGGACACTCGTGGGCTAGGGCGTCGATGCCGAGTGGACCTCCGCAATGGCAGAGGGAGAACCACAGGAGGCAATGAGTCGTCTCTGCCATGGCAAAGAGATCGAGCTGGGCTTCCCCGAAGCGTTCCCAAATGCGCTGCACCACGTGAGGGTGGAGTCGCCATTCTGACGGGTGATGACCCTCCCTTGAGTGGAGATCTGCCGCCCAGTTCACCACTCCCGGGAGATGGACAGCCTGCAGGGATAGTAAGTGCCTCTGTGCCCAGATCAACAGCCAAAAGGCTAAGCAGTGTCACTGAAGGTGCCGAAGCACCGAGGTGGTGAAGCTGTAGAGCATCGACAGAGCCGAAGCACCGAGGTTTCGAGGCTATGGGGCACCAAGGACACTGATGCATGGAGCTTGAAGGCGTCGAAGCACTGAGGTGTCAAGGCCTTGAGGCACCAAGGATGCTGAAGCACTGAGGCACCGAGACTATGGAGCATCAGGGCACTGAAGGCACCAAAGGTATCGAGGCCACCAATGAAAGGAAGCTCCTGAGCACCGAGGGTGGCAAAGCACCGAGGTGTCGAGGCTGTAGGTCACCAAGGCACCGAGGACCCGAGGGTACTAAGTGCATCGAGGCCGAGACACTGGGGCGCCGAAGCACCGAGCACAAAGTACCGAGGGCTTCAAGCACCATGGGTACTGAGCTGTGTGTCTAGGTCGGCCAGGGTGTCCTTGGCTCACCGCGCACCAGCGACCCCAGTCTGGCCGGGGGCCTGCGGGCTTGCCTGTAGCTGAAGCTGCCCAGAGCTGCATTGTCCTCCAACACTGTAGCTCTGAGGTGGCTGCATGGTGGGCCTGCAGTGTGAAAAAGAAGCAGTCGGCTGATGGTACACGCTTCAGAGGACAGTGTGTGTTCATCTTCGCTGCTCCCGAGTCAGCGCGGGGATGGTAGCGGTGAGCTGAGCCTAAAAATAATTGGCTATTCCAAATTGGGGAGAAAAAAATTATAAAAACAATTGGCGACTACTAAATTTTAAAAATAAATAATAATAAAAAATAAAAAGGCAAGCTCGTGATGATACTTGAATGTCAACTAATACAAAGCAGGTTTTTCACATTAAAGAGTATCCTACAATAAAAATAAAACATTTAGCCTTTTTATATTATTATATTAATTTTATATATATATATATATATATATATATATATATATATATATATATATATATATATATATTCAGTGCCTTGCAAAAGTATTCAGACCCCTGACCAATTCTCTCATATTACTGAATTACAAATGGTACATTGAAATTTCGTTCTGTTTGATATTTTATTTTAAAACACTGAAACTCAAAATCAATTATTATAAGGTGACATTGGTTTTATGTTGGGAAATATTTTTAAGAAAAATAAAAAACTGAAATATCTTGCTTGCATAAGTATTCAACCCCCACACATTAATATTTGGTAGAGCCACTTTTCGCTGCAATAACAGCTTTAAGTCTTTTGGGGTAAGTATGTACCAGCTTTGCACACAGTGTCAGAGTGATTTTGGCCCATTCTTCTTGGCAGATTTGCTCCAGGTTGTTCAGGTTGGTTGGACGACGCTTGTGGACCGCAATTTTCAAATAGTGCCACAGATTCTCAATGGGATTGAGATCAGGACTTTCACTGGGCCACTGTAGGACATTCACCTTTTTGTTCTTGAGCCACTCCAATGTTGCTTTGGCCTTGTGCTTGGGATCATTGTCCTGCTGAAAGGTGAATTTCCTCCCAAGCTTCAGTTTTTTAGCGGACTGAAGCAGGTTCTCTTGCAGTATTTCCCTGTATTTTGCTCCATCCATTCTTCCTTCAATTTTAACAAGATGCCCAGTCCCTGCTGATGAGAAGCATCCCCACAGCATGATACCGCCACCACCATACTTCACTGTAGGGATGGTGTGTCTTGAGGCATGGGCAGTGTTAGGTTTGCGCCACACATAGCGCTTTGAGTTTTGGCCAAAAAGCTCTATCTTGGTCTCATCTGACCACAAAACCTTTTCCCACATCGCAGCTGGGTCACTCTCATGCTTTCTGGCAAACTCCAGACGTGCTTTCAGATGGTACTTTTTGAGTAACGGCTTCTTTCTTGCCACCCTCCTATACAGGCCAGTGTTATGCAGAGCTCTTGATATGGTTGACTGGTGCACCATTACTCCACTCCCAGCCACTGAACTCTGTAGCTCCTTCAAAGTGATTGTTGGCCTCTCTGTGGCTTCTCTCACAAGTCTCCTTCTTGTTTGAGCGCTGAGTTTTGAGGGACGGCCTTTTCTTGGCAGTGCCTGGGTGGTGTGATGCAGCTTCCACTTCCTGATTATTGATCCAACTAAGCTCACTGGGATATCCAAACACTTGGATATTATTTTGTACCCTTTCCCTAATCTATGCATTTGTATTACTTTATCTCTAACTTCTGTAGAATGCTCTTTGGTCTTCATTTTCCTTCAGATTCACAGCCTGACCAATGATCCTTCAACAGTGGGGTTTTTATCCAGAAAATGTGACAGCAACTTTAATGGTTCACAGGTGGAGGCCAATGGTAAGGTAATTGTGTCCTCGTTAGGGCAATTTCTTTCATCGGTGTAAACTGGGAGCTTCCACAGCACAGGGGTTGAATACTTATGCAAGCAAGATATTTCAGTTTTTTATTTTTCTTAAAATATTTCCCAGCATAAAACCAATGTCACCTTACAATAATTGATTTTGAGTTTCAGTGTTTTAAAATAAAATATCAAACAGAACGAAATTTCAATGTACCATTTGTAATTCAGTAATATGAGAGAATTGGTCAGGGGTCTGAATGCTTTTGCAAGGCACTGTATATATATATATATATATATATATATATATATATATATATATATATATATATATACAGTACTGTGCAAAAGTTTTAGGCAGGTGTGAAAAAATGCTGTAAAGTAAGAATGCTTTCAAAATAGACATGTAAATAGTTTATATTTATCAATTAACAAAATGCAAAGTGAGTGAACAGAAGAAAAATCTACATCAAATCAATATTTGGTGTGACCACCCTTTGCCTTCAAACAGCACAGCATCAATTCTTCTAGGTACACTTGCACACAGTTTTGAAGGAACTCGGCAGGTAGGTTGGCCCAAACATCTTGGAGAACTAACCACAGTTCTTCTGTGGATTTAGGCAGCCTCAGTTGCTTCTCTCTCTTCATGTAATCCCAGACAGACTCGATGATGTTGAGATCAGGGCTCTGTGGGGCCATACCATCACTTCCAGGACTCCTTGTTCTTCTTTACGCTGAAGATAGTTCTTAATGACTTTCGCTGTATGTTTGGGGTCGTTGTCATGCTGCAGAATAAATGTGGGTCCAATCAGATGCCTCCCTGATGGTATTGCATGATGGATAAGTATCTGCCTGTACTTCTCAGCATTGAGGAGACCATTAATTCTGACCAAATCCCCAACTCCATTTGCAGAAATGCAGCCCCAAACTTGCAAGGAACCTCCACAATGCTTCACTGTTGCCTGCAGACACTCATTCGTGTACCGCTCTCCAGCCCTTCGGCAAACAAACTGCCTTCTGCTACAGCCAAATATTTCACATTTTGACTCATCAGTCCAGAGCACCTGCTGCCATTTTTCTGCACCCCAGTTCCTGTGTTTTCGTGCATAGTTGAGTCGCTTGGCCTTGTTTCCACGTCGGAGGTATGGCTTTTTGGCCACAAGTCTTCTATGAAGGCCACTTCTGACCAGACTTCTCCGGACAGTAGATGGGTGTACCAGGGTCCCACTGTTTTCTGCCAATTCTGAGCTGATGGCACTGCTGGACATCTTCCGATTGCGAAGGGAAGTAAGCATGATGGAAGTAAGCATTTCATCTGCTGCAGTAAGTTTCCTTGGCCGACCACTGCGTCTACGGTCCTCAACGTTGCCCGTTTCTTTGTGCTTCTTCAAAAGAGCTTGGACAGCACATCTGGAAACCCCTGTCTGCCTTGAAATTTCTGCCTGGGAGAGACCTTGCTGATGCAGTATAACTACCTTGTGTCTTGTTGCTGTGCTCAGTCTTGCCATGGTGTATGACTTTTGACAGTAAACTGTCTTCAGCAACCTCACCTTGTTAGCTGAGTTTGGCTGTTCCTCACCCAGTTTTATTCCTCCTACACAGCTGTTTCTGTTTCAGTTAATGATTGTGTTTCAACCTACATATTGAATTGATGATCATTAGCACCTGTTTGGTATAATTGTTTAATCATACACCTGACTATATGCCTACAAAATCCCTGACTTTGTGCAAGTGTACCTAGAAGAATTGATGCTGTTTTGAAGGCAAAGGGTGGTCACACCAAATATGGATTTGATTTAGATTTTTCTTCTGTTCACTCACTTTGCATTTAGTTAATTGATAAATATAATCTATTAACATGTCTATTTTTGAAAGCATTCTTACTTTACAGCATTTTTTCACACCTGCCTAAATCCTTTGCACAGTACTGTATATATATATATTCAAAATTTATATTCATATTCATTCAGTCATAAATCAGAATCAAAAACTTAATAAAATATATTAACCAGGGTTAGTTTCATGCTTGCCTTAAGCCAGTTGCTTGAAAGATAAAAGGGTTGTTCAAACTTTTTAAAATCCCCACTCTGTTCAGCCCTGAATTAGCATGCACCACAGCTTCTACATAAAGCATTCTGGGGCTGGTAGGAGGGAGGAGGTGTGCAATGATTTAATGTCAATTACAAAAGCAAATAGCATTGGTCCCTTTTTAATTCATATGCATAATCAGGGGTCAGTATCATGTTGCTGTCGTATAGGTGATTTAACTCTTGTCAATCAGATGAACCTGACATTCCAGGGGTATGTTACGTCAGGTTTTTAATATATGATTTAAAATGATAAATATACTTTTGAATGATTGAACCATGTTAAACCTTCCTTTCTATTATACCTTTGTGTGGAAAATCACATTTCACAGCACTCATTCATGCGTCAGTACTAGTACCTCTCTACTGCTCTGGTTCGTTGCATTCAAACTGATTGAAAAATGTGTCTCTTGTGACAATGGCAAAACATATTTTAACCAATGCTGCAATTTCAATAAAAAAGAAATGGAGCAAAGCAAAATTAATTAATGTTGCCATGTAATTTAAAATGTTGATTTAAAATGAGAGAATCAGCCATAGAGTAAACAACAACTACCATTCTGTACTTTATTAAATGCATCCAATTCCACTGCAGACTGCCATTCATGAATGCCGCTGACATGACAGTACTGCTGTTGAGAAGCTGATTCAGATGTGTGTGTTTTTTTTACTATTTCAGCAAATTCTAGAGTGTAATGTTTGCTGCTTACCTTTTTGCTTAATCTCTATTTGTATTAGTGTTCTGTATACAGTCCAAGCGAAAAATAGAAATGCTCTATTTACAGAGATAAATGTGTACTGTGGTATTATTTTTTGCTGTGCTGGCTCAATCAATAACAATACAGTCACTTTTTTTGTTTTCCTGGAGCCTATCCCTGCAGTAGTGCTTGCTGATCTTATGTTCGCATGTAGCTTGTGTTTTTGTTGTTCCACTTGTGGAGTTTGCAGGGGCTGTACTCAGAGCTGAGACACAGTGAATGCAGCAGGGCATGCCTCTGTGGTTGGTGTGTTGGTCCTGTTTTGCTGCACACTAGCATGTTTGATTGGATGTGTCATCTTTGCCTTAATCTTAACTATACCTAGATAACTACTGATAATGTTCAAAGTGTGACACCTTGGCCAGGATCCAGGCAATGATGGCAGACAAGATAACCCAATCAAACCGCTCTTAATATGGCAGATTGTTTTGCAAGCATTAACTGTGTTCCCATTTTGCATTGGCAAGGGTCTAGGAGTGGCAGTGCCAAGCCTGTTCTGAGTAAGGGTGCACTGATATTTGTATGAGCTGTCAGCTGGCCATTAATGAAGCAGCCTGGAACATAAGGAGGGAGACTGGATTTTGGTGTGTAGGATATACAGCGGTAGAGGTGCCCGTAGTATTAGTGCCACACACTTTTACATGTATCTATTGAAACACTCGTACAATTGTGATAAAACTTGGTAACAACATTTTTTACTTTAAATTATTGATACTATCAGAATGTCGGGATTCATGGTGATGCCTGTATGTAGATATGTACATATTCCCAACTTGCTTACTTGGTGGTCAAGATGTATGATACTGACAAACTTGTGGACTCAGCATAAATGGGAGAAAGTGACATGCTGACCCTAAAGGCTCCAGAGGTTAATTGATACGTGTGCAGCACAAAAAAAAAACATTCAAGCAGCCATTCTCATTAACCATTTGACCACAGAATGCCTCTTGGTGGCTGTCTTGTATATTCTTGGAGCCAGTTTTTTTTATTTTTGTATTTACAGCAGTAATGCTGTCCAGTGATATGCCTGTTGACACTTTAGTGATCATTACATGACCCAGTTAAAGGATAAAGGCACAAGCTGATTTCTCGACATTTACATAAATCCGTTGATGCTTTGTTTGAAATAGTCAATTGAATAAACATTTGTCTACTACAGTACCTAAGCCCTCCCCATTGTGCACCTCCCCCTGGGAGCTCCTGTCCAGGGTCGGCAGTGGAGTAGCCTGGACTCGAACCAGCGATCTCCAGGCTATAAGGAGCATCCTGCACTCCATGCGGATGGCCTTTGCCGGATGCGCCACTCGGGAGCCCAACCTTGAGTTATTTAAACCTTGATATGTCTTTTACTACTCATATTAAGGTCATAATAGATTTCATGCATATCCATCATGCTGCAATCAGAGATTATCTTGATTTACCTCTTCTAAAAATAATTGTTAATTTGTTAATCTGTTCCTGCTTAAACTATTGCAATTCTGTTTCATCAGACATTCCAAGCTTCACTTTGTATTCAATGGAGGCAGTGCAAAAGTATGTGCCCATTGGTCAAAACATTACCACGGTAGTGTCTAATTTAAAATACTTTATTGTATATTCACTGAAGGAGAATAAATGATAGCAAGTTACAGATGTTGAAAACAAGCAAGCAGTATAGTTCTTTGTCTCACAGTAGGTTACAGTGTAAAACCCTAATCGATGATTAACATCAACGTTTATTTTAGAAAGAATTTACCTGGTTTTTTTTCAATCTTTATTTTTCCATTCAAGCAGAGAATGGGTGAAATCTACTGTTATGCTTTAAAAAAAACACAGACCTTTTTTTTGGCCATTTAGCAAAACCCCTTTATCATATTCAACATGTAACAAAACCATGGTTACCAACATTCTAACTGAAATAACGTTTTGGTCACAGCAGAGCTATACCTTGTATAGATATAGATCCAACATACATTTACAAATTGTCTCAAATAAACCGTAGAAAACGCAGTGTATAAAAGTGTATTACACAGACTTTTACAGCATAAATTTATAAGCAAAAATAACATGCACAGAACAAAACATTAGATAGTTGAACAGAACTAACTTGCACTTATTATTCTGAGCTCTGCCCCTCTCCCGCTTCAGCAGAGCTGGACTCAGAGTCACAGGCAAGGCAGACGGGCCCGCTTCGTCCTGCCGCGGAGACTTCGATCAGGGTATTGTGCACAATTGTGCACAATATTCATTAAGTGTTTTCCTTTTGCCCCACTGTGGCGGTGTGTCCCGCCCCTATGTATTATTATTTGTATTTTTATTTGCGGCGGGTAAAAGCGCGCGTCTTTATTACTTATTATTTAAAAACCTCGTGAGGATGCATGACTGATCAGCTACTGATTATTTAACTAGCTGACAGTCATGCATCCTTACCAAACGCGTGCAGACTCTGGCCGAGGGGTAATAAGATAATTAACAACTAGTTAACCCCTCGGCCAGAGTATAAGAACGAGCAGTTGTCCGTTGTGGAGGGAGAGTGTACGGAGGAGAGTACGGGGAGAGAGCGAGAGCGAGACCGAGAGCGAGGAAACATAACATTTAAAAACGACTGCTAAACAGGGTTTGTTTATTCGTTTGTCCCTTGTGCCTTTTTGTTTTGTGTTTTGTTTAAATCTTTTGTTTTTGGTTTGTTAATAAATACGCTGAATGCCATAGCATTCAGCTTCACCCTCCCATCCACTGTTTGTGATTCAGTTACTTCCTGGTCCGTGACCTCACCACTGCGAGCCAGCCTGTCACATATGGTGTCCTGCGTGGGACAAACAACGCCTCCACGAGCCGGACCAGAAAAGAAAAAGGACGTTTTTTTTGTTGTTTTTTCAAAAGTATTTTTTTGTGTTTTTGGAAAAAATAAAAAATAAAAAAATGGGGAAGAGTAGCCGGAGGAGAAAGCAGCAGCAACAACAGCAGCAGGAGGCGCAGCAACAGCAGCAGGTCCTTACCACGCTGGACGTCTGCCTCACCTGCCTGAAGGGTGAGGAGTGGTGCTTCGCGGTTGGTGAGGTTGGGCACGTGGCACCGGACCAACCCACTCCATGGCAGGAGAGGAAGGAGCCTGAGCATCCAGCAAGGGTGAGAGAGGACCCGCATCCTCCAAGGCGGAAGAATCCCGTCTCTTCTGAGGGGATCTGGGACTGGCTGGCGGAGCCTGAGAGGGATATAATGGTCGCCCTCCCTGCTGTGATCAACCTCCTGTGGGCGAGAGATGGGGAGCGCTGGGAGGCCTGGGAACAGAAACACCAACCAGCATCCCTCCCAGACATCGCAGCCATGGTGCTGAACTACCTGGCTGCAGATATGGGAGGGGCCCCGCTGCTGTTTCCAGCGCCAGAGGGAGAGGAGCCATCAATGCCGTCTCCAGTGCCCGAGGGAGAGGAGCCATTGCTGCCGTCTCCAACGCCCGAGGGAGAGGAGCCATTGCCGCCGTCTCCAACGCCCGAGGGAGAGGAGCCATTGCTGCCATCTCCAACGCCCGAGGGAGAGGAGCCATTGCTGTCGTCTCCAGCGCCAGAGGGAGAGGAGCCAGTGCTGCTGTCTCCAGCGCCAGAGGGAGAGGAGTCATCGCTGCCTTCTCCAGCGCCAGAAGGAGAGGAGTCATCGCTGCCTTCTCCAGCGCCAGGGGGAGAGGAGCCGTCACTGCCGTCTCCAGCGCCAGGGCGAGAGGAGCCGTCGCTGCCTCTGTCTCCACCACCACCAGGAGCAGAGCAGCAGGAGCTGCCTCTGTCTCCACCACCACCAGGAGCAGAGCAGCAGGAGCTGCCTCTGTCTCCACCACCGCCAGGAGCAGAGCAGCAGGAGCTGCCTCTGTCTCCACCACCGCCAGGAGCAGAGCAGCAGGAGCTGCCTCTGTCTCCACCACCGCCAGGAGCAGAGCAGCAGGAGCTGCCTCTGTCTCCACCACTGCCAGGAGCAGAGCAGCAGGAGCTGCCTCTGTCTCCACCACCGCCAGGAGCAGAGCAGCAGGAGCTGCCTCTGTCTCCACCACCGCCAGGAGCAGAGCAGCAGGAGCTGCCTCTGTCTCCACCACCGCCAGGAGCAGAGCAGCAGGAGCTGCCTCTGTCTCCACCACCGCCAGGAGCAGAGCAGCAGGAGCTGCCTCTGTCTCCGCCACCTCCACCAGCAGAGGGTGAATGCCTGCTGGTTCCGCCTCAACCGCCGTGGGAGGACTGCTTGCCCCTCCCACCTCCACCAGCAGAGGGTGAATGCCTGCTGGTTCCGCCTCAACCGCTGTGGGAGGATTGCTTGACCCTCCTACCTCCACCAGCAGAGGGTGAATACCTGCTGGTTCCGCCTCAACCGCCGTGGGAGGACTGCTTGCCCCTCCCACCTCCACCAGCAGAGGGTGAATGCCTGCTGGTTCCGTCTCAAGCGCCGTGGGAGGACTGCTTACCGCTCCCAGCTCCACCAGCAGAGGGTGAATTCCTGCTGGTTCCGCCTCAACCGCTGTGGGAGGATTGCTTGACCCTCCCACCTCCACCAGCAGAGGGTGAATACCTGCTGGTTCCGCCTCAACCGCCGTGGGAGAACAGCTTGCGCTCCCAGCTCCACCAGCAGAGGGTGAATGCCTGCTGGTTCCGCCTCAACCGCCGTGGGAGGATTGCTTGCCGCTCCCAGCTCCACCAGCAGAGGGTGAATGCCTGCTGGTTCCACCTCCACTGTCATGGGAAGGACTGCTCCTGCCCTGCCTCGCACCGCCAAGGATGCCTGCCTCGCACCGCCCAAGGATGCCTGCCTCGCACCGCCCAAGGATGCCTGCCTCGCACCGCCTGGGCTGCCTGTTGCTCCGCACGCCTGGGGCTGCCTGTTGCTCCGCGATCGCCTGGGGCTGCCTGTTGCTCCGCGACGCCTGGGGCTGCCTGTTGCTCCGCACGCCTGGAGAGCCACCAGTTACAGTGAACGAGGGAGAAGTGGAGCTCCCGCTGCCGCCTCCATGGCCAGGGGCTCCCCTCCCGAGTTCGCCTCCGGAGGGTCCGCTACTGCTGCTGCTGCCGTCGCCTCCCGAGGGTCCGCTGCTGCTGCCGCCGCCTCCCGAGGGTCCGCTGCTGCTGCCGTCGCCTCCCGAGGGTCCGCTGCTGCTGCCGTTGCCTGCCGAAGGTCTGCAGCTGCTACCTTCGCCTCCCGAGGGTCCTGCTTTGCCTGGGGTCGCTACCAGTCCTGCCATGTGGCAGGAAATACTGTGGCTGGAGCCCCATGAAGGGGAGCTGCCGACCACGGAAAAGGGGGGGGAGGTCAGGAGACCAGCTCCCCCAGCCGCACTTTCGCGGCAGGAAATATTATGGCTGGAACCCCATGAAGGGCAGCTGCCGGCCATGAAGAAGTGGGGGAAGGTCAGAAGACCAGCTCCCTCAGCCGCACTTTCGCGGCAGGAAATACTGTGGCTGGAGCCCCATGAAGGGCAGCTGCCAGCCATGAAGAAGGGGGGGGAGGTCAGGAGACCAGCTCCCCGCAGCAATTTCGCTGCAGGAGAGGGGTGGCGGAGCCCCACGGAGGGGAGCTGCCGGCCATGAAGAAGGGGGCAGGTCTGGAGACCACCCCAAAATTTTTCTGGCCAGAGGAGCCGCCTGTGCGTGGTCCACTGGGACGCTACAGTTGTTGGGGTGGGAGGAGGACATCCCACCGTGGCCGCCACCTTGGCCCGTTGCTGCCCCTGTTCCTGCGCCGGGACTGCTAGCGGGACTTTAGGGAATAAGGGGGAGGTGGCCGAAAAGGCCATGTGTGCTGCGCACAAGGGGGCATGTGTGGCGGTGTGTCCTGCCCCTATGTATTATTATTTGTATTTTTATTTGCGGCGCGGGTAAAAGCGCCGCGTCTTTTATTACTTATTATTTAAAAACCTCGTGAGGATGCATGATTGATCAGCTACTGATTATTTAACTAGCTGACAGTCATGCATCCTTACCAACGATGCAGACTCTGGCCGAGGGGTAATAAGGTAATTAACAACTAGTTAACCCCTCGGCCAGAGTATAAGAACGAGCAGTTGTCCGTTCTGGAGGAAGAGTGTAATGGAGGAGAGTACGGGAGAGAGCAGAGCGAGACCGAGAGCGAGGAAACATAACATTTAAAACGACTGCTAAACAGGGTTTGTTTATTCGTTTGGCCCTTGTGCCTTTTTGTTTTGTGTTTTGTTTAAATCTTTTGTTTTTGGTTTGTTAATAAATACGCTGAATGCCATAGCATTCAGCTTCACCCGCCCATCCACTGTTTGTGATTCAGTTACTTCCTGGTCCGTGACCTCACCACTGCGAGCCAGCCTGTCACACCCCCATTTTCAAATCAAACTTGTAACTGTCACATATACCTATAGCAAAAGCCTACCCTCACCTTAACCTGCTAATTTCAAAGTAGGTGCTTTGAATGACAGGTGCTGCAGCTGGCAAATAAAAGTGCACAGTCAGTGCAGGCCATGATGATTGACAGTCATTTAAGCGAATGAGAGCATTGTAGTGCTGCTTCAGTCAACAGGATCTGTCAGAACAGGGTGAAACAGTGACAGTGAAACTACAGTACTAACGGGCCACTGAGATGATTGACAGCGACCCCTAGCCATTCAGAGCGGAAAGGAGACAGCACAGTAAGTATAAAAAAATAAGTGACAATTCATTAAAATACATGTGAGTATTTTGAAAATGTTAAATTCGTATTTGCAAGTCTTGTCATGTTCTTCTCAAAAAAAGCATTTTTAATAGTGTAACAAATAAAAAGCATGAAAACATGTTTCGCCATTTCCGCACCTAATACACCTCATTTGGAATTTTATTAATGGAGGCATTTAAAAAAAAAAACTACCTATACCCCCTGCCCCCTCCACAAACTGGTTGCAATCACATGGTTATAGTGCTTTATTACTGTATAATTTTTTTGCAGGTGTATTACAGATGGTAGTCATTGCCCTGTACTTACGGTGCTGAAAGAACCCATCAGCCTACACAAATGTGTGTTCCAGTGAACCTCAAACACTATGAGAACATCCTGGCATTGTTTATAATGAATATATGTGTTTGATTTACTGTAATAATAAAGGGCTGACATTGTCAATGTCTAATACAAGAAAATTGTCAAACAAAACTGTACCAATACAGGAAATGTATTGTATTTTTACAAAGGATTTGTGTCTCTGTTTAAATTTACCATACCAATACAATCAGTATACAGTAGCCAATGATACCTATGAATGTATTTCAAAACCTCAGTGCTGTGCATACTGTATACTGTATAAAATACTAGTATGCAATATTTAAGACCACTTCATATACCACTCATGATAATCATGCATTTAAATCATAACTAGCCTATTTCTTTAAAACATAATATAAATAAACATAAGGAAAGTTACATGGTGAAGGTGTCAGTACTTATTCTATTACAGAGACTTTTTTTTTCTTTGCATGAGATTGCGTGCTGAATATCATGAAATGTTTATTCTTTTCCCTGTCAAGAAGGTAAGCTCACTGTTTTATTATGAAAATTGAGTTTTCCCCACCCCTTCCATGAATGAAAATATTTTATCATGACAATGCGGTGTCATGTTCCCGAACATACCATTAACGTGTTATAATATTGTGAGAAGATGTCATGCTACATTTAACCACACCTCCATGTAAGTCATTGTAAGACAAACCCCTGTACTGATCGGTGCAATGCAGAGACATGTTGCAAAGACTTTTGAGACAGACCAAAAACTGTGCCTTTTCATGAATTATTTGCTAAGGTTTGGCTGAACAAAATTGAAATGCAGCATCATAAATAAATTATCCCAGCGAAGGACATGGAAGTCTATGTGCCGGCTGCACGCACCCAAACCTGGTGCATGCTCCATCTTTGATTGAATTAGATTAGCTTTTTCCAGATGTATGGAAAAATGTGAAGTATATGTATGTACAACTGCTTCCAATATATTCATGTAGCCACTAGCAATCAGTACACATTAAATACCTTTGCTGTAAAACTGCAGAGTACTCACTGAAGTGGGAATCCCTTTAATACAGTATTACTATACTTCATTTTAGCTGCTATATTACAAAGTTCAAAATATGGCATACAGTATAAGGACTATGAACAATGCAGGTAGGCTATCATTTTCTACAGTATATATTATAAGTTACACAGTGTACTGTTCTATCTGACCATAGTTTTCTGTGCCTGTTATAGGCTATGCAGGACTGGCAACACTCATTTAAATAAGTCTGGGTACACAACAGCCTGATCATGTAAAAGGGGTGAATCAGCTTTCATTTGAGCTCGGAAAATGCAACCAGGCAGGAATTAGTACGAAAACAACAAAACATGTAGCAATGTAAAAAGCTAATAGTATTACAAAATCATGCTTCTTGTGCTTTAACACATACTCATGTCTATCATACTAAAGATGATACTATGAAATTATTCTAAACGGGTACTGTTGTGGATAGTTAGAGTCAGTGTTTCATTTTTAGGCTGATTTAAGGCTGGGGAAGTAAGGGATAATTAAAGCATTTCTTTTTGTAACTATGATTATGGCTAGTTGGTGGGGTTTTACATAACGCAATATTGGTTTTGGGAACGCAACATTTTACACTACCTGTGTGGATCAAGTACTTCCCATCAGACAGCTATTCAAAAGCTTTGAATCGGATGTGTCTGTGTTTTCTATCTTGCAGTGAAAGCCTGGCACCTGGTGGTTCTAAGTGAGTATAGAGAGTGAGTGTGTTCATGTGGACCCTAGATGGATAGTAAACTGTTTATGTCAATTTAACATGGTCCTTTTTTTACAATGTCTATTTTAAGATACTATAAAGATTAGTTAAAGTTCTATGATTGGTGATGCGTAACTGGAATAAGGACACTTCAGTTCCATTCAAGTTCACCTGTTATCAACCCAGTACAACCCACCCCATTTCATTGTAAATGTTTATCATTTTACTTTGTGAATGTTGGCAGTTTTATAAGTCGATGGGCTGTATTCTGATCACAGCGCAAATGGCGCTTGCCCTCGATTCTGTGGTGCAAAAATGGAGTGGAGACATAACCCCTGTGCTGAAATGGTATTCTGAAGACGTGTCCTGCACCGTTATATAGTGCCTGCCCCATCGCCACATGCTGGCATAAATTTCAGGGTGTGTTATCATTAACATTCACCGAAGCAATTCTGATGACATTGCAATGGGGTCCCAAATAGACAATTGAGCACTGCGTTAAGACCTGCTGAAACCAGGTTTATTTAGTGGCGCAAACAGGAACTTTAACAATTGAACACACTATAAAAAGCAAAGTAGCCCTAAGTAGAAACGACATGCACCTGGACTGACATAGAAAGAGGAAATCAAAGAAAGAAAAATAAGACAAAAAAACGACAAACCATAAGAAACCAATATTATTCATAAATTAATAAGTAAATATATGAATAAAAAAATCCTATTTTGCAGATACAATGGAGTACTACTTTTATTTTAACGACGACTGTAGCAATTTATTTTCATGGCAATTATTACAAGTGAAAATATTTACGTACAGTATATGGAGAGCAGCATAACAGGAGCACCACTTCTGTATCTGTATGTGTGTGTCTGTCCTTCCTGTCCCTGGTTGTTGCTAGTGCTGTGTGTGAGTGCGTGTATCATGTGCAACTTTAAACGAGTTAACTGCTGTGTAAACTTAACACAATGTATTTGCTTTGTTTCCGTGATTGAAATAAGTCACTACTATCGGCAGACCAGAAACAGGATATTGGTTTCGCTGCCTGATAATGTATGAGCTTAACTAGTTTGAAACATTATAACAAATTAGTAAATGGATCAGAGATTTCCAATATGAGGGCTTAAATCTCTGATGAAGGACCTTGAATGTTATCTTTCAAACTATGTTTAATCACTGTTCCAAATCAGTAAATACAGTATTCTTGTATTTTACCTTTTGCCTGCTTGTTGAAAGAAAGTCTCCGTTCTTGTAGTGCACACAGCCTCTGAATGTTGTCTGTCAATGTAAAATTAAGCATATCACAGTAACAACACAGGCACGTCGCATCTCTTCTAAAGCCAGGAGAAGGAGGCTTTGACTTTATGAACACACACTGTGAACAAGTAACTGAACAAACAGCATGATCAGGATTAACATATACTGCAGATAACTAGATTATTTTAATTACTAAAACTTTTAATTTTATTTATTTTGCTAATAAATGTTAGGACCTAACGTTATCTTAAATACTGAAACGTACACAAATGCTCGAACATGCACGGGAGGGGGCTGGGTGGAGCTGGTTGGGCTCCGGGAAATATTCCATGAGAATTAAAGCCCTGGTTATATTGAAACTCTAGCACATTACAAGCTCAGAGGAAACGTGATGCGGCACCTCATGCCCCGCTAGAAAATGAATCAGCTGCTGCTACTGGTAGACAGATCAGGGAGGGTGTGACCGGGTGTTACGTCACGTGCGTGGATCACCGCTGTTTAACAATACAGAGAGACAACTGGGGGTAGAGTTGAAACGCCGGCACAGGCGCGCAGGATTTATTAATACAAACAGAAAGGAAATAAAAGGTGGTCATGTGACGTTACCAGCCATGGTAACGCACAGAGGACACATACAGCAAGCTGTACAAAAATACAAAATAAAACACAGTACAAAAACTACAAATAAAAGGTGCCCCAGAGGGCGAGCGCTAGCCTTATAAACGAGGCGTCCCGCTCAAGGAACCGGCTACACTATGTAACCCTCCTTATACATCACATGGGATCACTATCCCCTAACTAACCTTCTCATGAGCCGGTATTCATACAACGACTCGTGCTGCTTCACACGGCCTTGGATGGGCATTGCCTTCACAAGCACCACTTGCAGTCTCAGGGTTGCGTAGCTGTCGTTCCTGCACAGCGGACCCTCTCCTCCCGAGTATACGCCGCTCCCCTCTGGCATGGCTTTTAAACTGACGGACACTCGGTCAAGACCCGCCCACCAGTTGATTGAGGTCCAGCACAGCCAATCACTTGCTGCCCTTCCCCTCAACCAAGCCTAGCAGGCAGCAAGTCTCAATCAAGTGCCCGTCTGTAAAACAATAATTCAATTAAACAAATCAACTCCAAAACGACACACGATAAACCCATTTCCCCATACAAATTATATCCACACTAAATACACACATGCAGGGCAATCGCCCTGCTACAGAGGGTAGGAAGTATTTTACACTTTACATGTAGTAATGTCAATGCCATGAAATAATGTACCTTGTATAAATGAAATTTATAATTAAAGTTCGGGAGGAGGGTCAGACACCAATCTCCGCATCACCAAATTGAATCATTCAATTTACACATTAGCCAATTAAATTGTTAGCACTATAAATACCCTCTTCACTTATCTCTCAGTTGCGTTTTGATTTCATTGTACATGCACGCATCATGGTCTGCATTCTGGATTATTCCGTTTCGACGGATGATGATCTGTTTGCTTTTCCCCGGAGCCGAGATCCACGCAACCAGTTCAACCAGCCCTTCCCGGCCAACGCCACGACAACTTCGGTCGGCGGTATTACCACTCCAAACTTCTCTGCCCAGATGTCTGCTTCTCCTGTCTGCCGTGGCTCCGCCTGGCCACTCGTTCCTCCGCAACTCCTGACATCAGACACTGGATGATCTCCGGCTCCAGCTTTATCTTCGTAGCAACAACATCCCATTCAAATCTACAGCACGTAAGGAGAATTTGTTTACTTTATTTCATCCTTCCCGTCGCAGGCGCTATGACGTCATCACACATCGTTGCTTTACCCAGTGTTGCCAAGTCTCACGACAAAACGGGTGTTTCTACAAATTCCAACCTGTGACTCTCAAGAAACAAGCCCAATTTCCGCTTATTATAAGCGGACTTGAAACACCTCGCCGCGCACCGACTGCATCTCCACGAAGCGCGTCTACATCCGGAAAACTCCGAAGGCGGGACCACAGCACCTGTCAATCAAAGGCTCATTCAGCAGTTCCTGAGCATGCTGGCTCCAACTATAACCTTTCAGGTTACCTCCCTCACTGCAGGCGTCCAGCAGGCCCTGCAGTGACCTCTTTGGCCAGTATGGGCGTCCAGCAGGCCCCATAGTGCTCCCTTCACCTCCAACTATAACCTTTCAGGTTACCTCCCTCACTACAGGCGTCCAGCAGGCCCCTGCAGTGACCTCTTTGGCCACTATGGGTGTCCAGCAGGCCCCCATAGTGCTCCCTTCACCTCCAACTATAACCTTTCAGGTTACCTCCCCTCACTGCAGGCGTCCAGCAGGCCCCTGCAGCGACCTCTTTGGCCACTATGGGCGTCCAGCAGGCCCCCATAGTGCTCCCTTTACCTCCAACTATAACCTTTCAGGTTACCTCCCCTCACTGCAGGCGTCCAGCAGGCCCCTGCAGCGACCTCTTTGGCCACTATGGGCGTCCAGCAGGCCCCCATAGTGCTCCCTTCACCTCCAACTATAACCTTTCAGGTTACCTCCCCTCACTGCAGGCATCCAGGAGGCCCCTGCAGTGACCTCTTCGGCCACTATGGGCGTCCAGCAGGCCCTCAAAGTGATTCTTTCTCTGTGAAATGCTTTTCTTTCTGCTCATCAGCAGTTTTGAGCATTTGTATCCAGAGATTGTTTTGCCAGATTTGTAATAACTTCATTGAAGGAACCTGTGCTATTCTGCCTGTAACTTCCTTCATTTCTGCTCACCGTAACTCCACCACACCCAGCATCAACAGTCTCTCACGAAGATTGCTCCCTGCAATATGCAAATCGACCACGCCATATTCTTAATCAAAATTGCTGGGAAAACGCATGACTGGCTAAAGCCAATATATCAAACACATTTAAAATCATGCCCATTGAGCCTGTCCTCAGGGGATTGTATTTTTATATTTCCACTTTTCTGTCCGGTCCCCTCCTACTAAATGCAATCTTCTGTCCCTCCTAGGCCATTTAAACTACATGGGAGCATGGGAAGATTTGCAAACAAGAGGAGGCCATTCAGCCCATCTTGCTCGTTTTGTTGTTAGTAGCTTATTGATCCCAGAATCTCATCAAGCAGCTTCTTGAAGGATCCCAGGGTGTCAGCTTCAACATTACTAAGTTGGTTCCAGACCCTCACAATTCTCTGTGTAAAAAGCCTCTTATTTTCTGTTCTGAATGCCCCTTTATCTAATTTCCATTTGTGACCCCTGGCCCTGCTTCAAAAGTCTCCTGGGTTGTGTAAAAGATCCGACCTTTTCGGTTCAAGGTTCCCCTTTAAAACACGGACCCAACACGCAAATGGATTTTTTTTAAAGCTGTTGCGCTTATTTTTAATGAAACACAAAACAAAATAAACAAACAAACAAACACCTAGCTCGCTTTGAGCACTAACTAAACAAAACAGAACTTAAACTAAAGACAGGACAGCTAAGCTGTTTACCTGTAACAAAACAAACAAAATCACACACACACAAAAAAAAAAAAGACTCGCCTACCTTTTTTTTTCCTTTTAAATACGGCTGTACCCACACACCAGCACAGTCGGGCTTCTACCCTCTTCAGCAGCCGCCCCGAGCAGACTGACTGCTCTCCTTAATCGGGCACCTGGCTCCAATTTTCAATAGTAGCCAGGTGCGGTAATGATCAACAATAACACAATTAACAAAACAATTAAACAATTAGCAAAACAAACCCAAAATGTGCCTACGCATTACGTTTTCCTGCAGGAAGGATTTAACCCCTCCTGCTGTCTCACATCATCCCCATGTCTTTTCAAGACATCGCCATACAACGGCCACCTCCTCCACCCTTAAAGACCACCCACCCTCAAGTCCACAATGTCAATTTTCGCCTCTTCCACGGGCGGGCTTGAGGGTGGGTGGTCCCTCCGCGCTTCCAGGAGGGACCCAGGACCGGCGAGGAGGGACCCAGACGGCTTGTCCAGGGCGCACCACAGCGCAGACCGGGTGACCGGGAGCCGGACTGACAGGCAGAGGCGTGCGCCTGTGGACCTGGCGCAGCGACCTCTGGAATCCCAGGTGGAGCGAGCACTAGGCAAGGAGCGGAGCAATCAGCAGGGGAACGCTTAGTGACCTCTGCCTGCATAGCGACGCCTGCCTCTTGCGCAGTGACGTCTGGGATTCCAGGGGGAGGAGTAAGGGACCAGGCAAGCGGCTGTGCCTGGCTGTACTGCGACCTGGGAGCAAGGTCCAGCGCAGGGAGGTCTGGGCATTCCGCCAGGTGTCCACGATGACGGGACAGGGAACCTCCCTCAGCAACGCCGGACTCACTCTGCACGGTTGGTTGTTCTGGAAGCGGCAGCTCCACCCCTCTGGCTCTCGGGATGGCAGCTCCATCCTCTGGTTTCGGGACGGCAGCTCCACCCTCTGGCTCGGACGGCAGCTCCCACTTTTGTAGAAGCAGCCCAGTTCGGTTGGCTCCCGCCCGTATTATCCACGGGCCAACCCCAGCTCTTGTGTCTGCTCTCCATCTTCCTTTGTCTGCTCCTCCTGAGCAGCGGTGTTCTTATTAAGCCTCTCTATTAACTCTTTAAAATCCATGTTTGGTCTCCAGGGGCGCCTACACTGCTGCCACCATATGTAAAAGATCCGACCTCTTTTCGGTTCGCTGTTCCTTTAAAACACGGACCCAACACGCAAAATGGATTTTTTTTTTTTTAAAAGCGCGGTTGCGCTTATTTTTAATGAAACACAAAACAAAATAAACAAACAAACAAACACCTAGCTCGCTTTGAGCACTAACTAAACAAAACAGGAACCTAAACTAAAGACAGGACAGCTAAGCTGTTTACCTGTAACAAAACAAACAAAAATCACACACACAAAAAAAAAAGACTCGCTCTACCTTTTTTTTTCCTTTAAATACGGCTGTACCCACACACCAGCACAGTCGGGCTTCTACCTCTTCAGCAGCCGCCCGAGCAGACTGACTGCTCTCCTTAATCTGGGCACCTGGCTCCAATTTTCAATAGTAGCCAGGTGCCGTAATGATCAACAATAACACAATTAACAAAACAATTAAACAATTAGCAAAAACAAACCCAAATGTGCTTTACGCATGTTTTCCTGCAGGAAGGATTTAACCCCCTCCCTGCTGTCTCACACTTGACTTTGTCAATACCTTTTAGGATTTTGAATGCTTGAATCAGATCACCGCGTAGTCTTCTTTGTTCAAGTCTGAATAGCTTCATTTCTTTTAGCCTGTCTGCATACGACATGCCTTTTAAACCCGGGATAATTCTGGTCGCTGTTCTTTGCTCTCTTTCTAGAGCAGCAATATCCTTTTTGTAACGAGGTGACCAGAACTGAACACAATATTCTAGGTGAGGTCTTACTAATGCATTGTAAATTTTTAACATTACTTCCCTTGATTTAAATTCAAAACTTTTCACAATATATCTGAGCATCTTGTTGGCCTGGCCTTTTTACAGCTTCCCCACATTGTCTAGATGAAGACATCTGAGTCAACATAAACTCCTAGGTCTTTTTCAAAGATTCCTTCAATTTCAGTATCTTCCATATGATATTTATAATGCACATTTTTATTGCCTGTGTGCAGTACTTTACACTTCTCTATTAAATGTCATTTGCCATGTGCTTGCCCAGTTCTGAATGCTGTCTAGATCATTTTGAATGACCTTCTCTGCTGCAACAGTGTTTGCCACTCCACCTATTTTTGTGTCATGTGCAAATTTAACAAGTTTGCTTACTATGCCAGAATCTAAATCATTATTTAGATTATGAATAGCAGAGGACCTAATACTGATCCCTGTGGTACACCACTGGTTACCTCGCTCCATTTTGATGTCTCCTCTAATCAGTAATTACAGTTGGGAGTGGCTGCTCCCGCGTTCCCTCCCCCCATCACTGCAGGCGTCCAGCAGGCCCCTGCAGTGACCTCGCTGGCCACTATGGGCATCCAGCAGGCCCCCATAGTGCTCCCTTCTCTGTCAAATGGTTTTCTACCAGCTGCGAGCTTCAACAGGGCCCCACAGCCCCCTTCTATTCCTTACCTCATACGGTTGCCCAGCAGGGCCCTGCTTTTCCATTCACTCTTCTGCCCTTCCCAGCGGTCTTCCAAATGTAACCTTTTAGGTTACCCTCCCTCACTGCAGGCATCCAGCAGGCCCCTGCAGTGGCGTCCCTGGCCGCTATGGGTGTCCAGCAGGGACCTCCCTGGCCGCTATGGGTCTCCAGCAGGACCCCATAGTGGTCTCTTCTCTGTGAGATGCTTTTCTTCTTTCAGCTTATCAGCAGTTTATTCAAACACTTTCAAAACCATTCCCATTTCTTTGAATATCAGTCAGGGCCGCAATACTGCATACTCTGGAGGCCTTCTGTTTTCTACATGTTAACTACTCCCTAATCCACGTGCATGCATTTCCTCGAATCCCTACTGCGTTCAGTTTGAGAAATTAATCTTTTATGTGGGGCTTTCTGGAAATTTAAATAAACCATGTCATATGCTTTGCAATTTGTACGCTAATGAGGATAAAATCCTCAAGGCAGAGCTTTTATCTCCTACCTTCTCTCGATTTGATCCTTTCTGTCGATTCCCTCAACGATGTCATACTCGTGGATCCTTTTTTTTTCGCAAGGAACTCCGCCTGTGGGAGCTCCTACTAAAAGAAAGCAATGGCAGTACTTTTCTTTTACGACAACTGTCTCCTGCTGCACAAAGACATTCAACCGTTCAAAGATGCAGCTCCCTCTCTTGGCTTTGGAGGATACTACAAGGGAAAATGGTTTTCTGCTCCATGGCCCGACGAATTCAGCATTATTCCTATAACCGATCACTCCTCGTCATTGCGCAAAATGTGTCCATTTGCAGTAGCCGCATTCCTTTTGGGGGTCTTCCTGGGCTCAAAATCCATTCTTCTCTGCTCACATAATTCACCTACAGGTCTAAATCTTTAACAAGGTCATTCATTCTCCCACCATATAATGAGAATATTCAGAAGGATTACCTGTTTATCTGTTACTCATCAGTTCATTTTCAGAGCTCAACACATTCTCGGCCACCTGAATATAATCGCTTGTCTTTCTCATTTCCAAACGCAGAGATTCAGAGCATTAGCTCCCGAAGACGACCTCCTGCCAACTCAGATTCCTCCCTTTTCAGACCTGACATTCATGTGAGCCACCCGCTGCATTCCCTGATTCTGCAGGCTCAAGAAACAACTCTTCTCAGCATCACTCCCCGCTCACTGCAAATGTACTGGTCATCCTGGAATTGCTTTCAAATTTCATTTTGCATTCAACATTCCTTTCCATCATTTTCAGTGCCCGTAAGCGTCATCCTATATTATGTCCCTTAAGAATAGAGCTATAAGATTTGAATTTCCGGCATCCAGTTTTTCTACAAACTCAACTCAATTTCGGTGTCCCAGCTCTACACTCTGCAACTCACAAATTTCACTAATCCTGAAAGGGCTTCAACTATCAGAATCTCTTTCTCCCCTGCTTGCCTACCTATCGCCATCAACGTACTCTCTTGGTGCCTCTCATCTGCTCCAGCTACTCCTGCCTGTTTTAGATAAAACCTTAAAGCTCTTTCTCTTAGCCTTCTTGGGTTCCCATAGGTGCTCAGAGTCTACATCGCTCTCAAATTCAACCCCCAGATTCAACCCTTAATCTCTGACCTAGCAATCACCTCATCTGATACCCTTTCCTTCCTGCTCAAAAGAAGTAAAACTGACCAGGAAGATTAGGGAAAGCTTTTCAATTTGTTTATAAATTAAACTCCCATGTTGGCCCATATGACCCCTTTCTCTCTTATCCATCTCCATCTTTCTCAGGGCGCATCACCCTCAGGCCCGCTGTTTATTAACGAAAACTGAACAATCGTCACCCAGCATTTGTTCTTCTTTCACCTTTTCACCTGATTTATTTCCAGGTGCGGATTCGCAGCTGAGCAGTTTTCCGGTCATTCCTTCAGAATTGTAGTAGCTTCTTCCCACGGAGTTCCAGACTCTCTTATCAAACGGTTAGGTTGTTGATCCTCCAGTGCTTACCAAGTTTACATTATAACAAATATTACGGAGCCTAAAAATGCTTTTACAGAAATGTGCTCTTAAGCGTTAGTAGCCTGCCTGGAGGAAGGGCAATCGAATCAGCCATGGATTCCCAGAGGTTTATTTCCCAAAAATGGGTTTTGTTTTCCTCTCCTGCGTGCTGATGATCATTTGTTAAAGGTTGGCTAAACCTTCAAGTGGGCTATATTCATTTCTAATTGTGGCATTGAGACCGGCTTGTTCTTTTTGGGGGTCTCAGCCTCGTCCAGTCGGCCAGGCAGCGAACCCTCAAACCAAGTTAGGTTTGATGCCAAATGAATGTGTGATATACAGCATACTTTTCTGTAAAATCGCATACTCCGCATTCTCTACAATAAATATTTGTACTAAAACATTTTGTGATTGGTGTTTGTCCCGAACTACTGAAATGAAATTTATAATTAAAGTTCGGGAGGAGGGTCAGACACCAATCTCCGCATCACCAAATTGAATCATTCAATTTACACATTAGCCAATTAAATTGTTAGCACTATAAATACCCTCTTCACTTATCTCTCAGTTGCGTTTTGATTTCATCGTAACCCACCACCTCCCCATCTCCACCTTTCTTAATAACAATTTTTATGTTTTATCAATGGGGGTCTCAGCCTCGTCCAGTCGGCCAGGCAGCGAACCCTCAAACCAAGTTAGGTTTGATGCCAAATGAATGTGTGTATATACAGCATACTTTTCTGTAAAATCGCATACTCCGCATTCTCTACAATAAATATTTGTACTAAAACATTTTGTGATTGGTGTTTGTCCCGAACTACTGAATTATTATAAATAATAAATGATTGCCCTACGTGCCTCTACCTCTTTTATTAATATAGCTATCTCCTGTGTCGTGAAGCATGGTTTACGTATTCTCTCAGCGAGTGACCTACTTTTTGCTGTTCTGACTTTTGCTGTTTTTTCTTGCTCTGTGCTACTGCCGCTCGACATGATCGCCACTTCTACATTCAAAACGGAGCCTTGCGGTCACACAAGCGCATTCTGTCTCTTAAAGAGATTGTTACCTGGCCCTGATTGGGTAGCAGATTCCCCAACCTACTCAGCATTGATTGGCTGGGCACTGTCACTGTGCCACTAAACGCGCTTGTGCTGGGTTTTTATTTTGATCAGAATCGCACTTTTGGAGAAGCCACACCTTACGGGGCAGACGCGTTTGACTTTAAGCACTGCGTCCGCGATTGCATTCCAGCCTGATCTCTTCAAACATACTGTACATGCCATTCTTGGCAGTCAACAATCAACATCACCTCGAAGCACAAATGTCTCACCCAGCTTCATGCTGTAAATGAATAACAAGTATTGCTCACTATTGCTTATTAGAATCTATTTAGTGAGTAAGTAATCGGTGGGCGGTGTATAGTTGGCAATACATATCTCCACCCCCAGTCATCCCACTGTACATAGCTAGAAAATAGATGGCTTGCTCATTTAAAAATCCCAGCCTGGTTGTTTTGCATGTATTCATACTTGGTGGAGGTGGATAGTGTACATAGAGATCTGTTTCTCATCAGATTTAAACCCAGAGAACGACCAGGGAATGTAAGATGTATTCTAGTCTCCTTGTCAATATAAAGTTATTTTTATGCTGGAATGTATACTGTTTTCCCAACCCTATGGCTGTTTACTGGGATTAAAGCTGTCAATGCCTCAACCGTAACAGTAGCATAAATCAATTCAGAGCAGATGTTCATTCCCAGAAAGTGCATGGCTCTGTGATCTCACATCGCGATTCCCCATGGACAAGCACAGACAATATTTTATTTTCAGAAAACTCCATTATGCTTACCCTAGTAAAATCATATCAAAGTGTAATACAGTATAGAGAAAGCTTATGTAAAGCATAGGTGAGCATTGTAAAGCCCATAAGTAGCTTTCAAAATTGCGTGCCTTGTTGTTTCCTTGTTGTTACCCCTACTTGATTTTCAGCTGCAACATAGAATCATACAAACTGTTACATTATATATATATAGATATGTATGTATATATAAGCACTCATTTTGTTGGGCTTTTTAATTGCTTTCCCACTCTGCCTGGTAGCTGACAGCTTTGAGTTTACTAAACCGTGTCTGTGTAGCTGTCATATTCTAGTCAAGTAAATGCCCATTTGGTGTTTGAATTCCACGTTGTTGTGACCCGCGTGCTGTACTTTACATGTGCACAACAGGCGAGATGCATGTCATGGATGTCAAGTCTCAAGGTTTACCCGTGAAGCTCACAGTTTTTCAAAATTTTGAGTGTCTCACGGCCATGCAATAGATTCTCAGGTTTGTTGTTATTGTTTGTGAGGCTACGAAACATGATACAGAGGTAAATCCAATACAACTGTCCAAGCATATTTTTTCTTTTTTTTTGGGGTGGGGGGGGGGGGGTGTCACCATGAAGAGGTGTACATTACCATTTTATATTCCTGTAGCTGCTACGCAAACTCCCCCCTTACTCCAAAGACAGAATTTCCTTGTTGTCTCAAACTGACGGTTTGTCTGCGCGAGCCTTCTATGTTTCTGTACACACAACACGTCATTACTCGGGCACAGTCGAAGGAGAGGCTGTCAGACTGTCACTGTCTCGTTCACGCAGAAATTACCACAGAAATAAAAGAGAAATGGACATCAATGAGAATTTAATTATTAAAGTCGAAAATTATAATGTTTTTTTTTATGATGCCAGTGTCAGTGGTTATAAAGACAATACAAAGAAAGACACCATATGGTAAGAAATAACAGAACAATTGGAAATTGATTGTATGTCTATCTCTCTTTATTTCACCTTAATTTTAGTCAAAGTGACGGGGAGCGACACACTGGTTTCGTATTTCTGTAAAAGGACGCTTCTTTGTTTTAATAATGTTGACCAATAATAATATGCTGTATTTGTGTTGTTTGTTTAGGGGTTGACATGCATGGCATGTCATTATTTGAATTAGCTAAAAAATCAATTTGATTTCTTAAGAAAAAATGTGTTTATTTAGGTAGACTAGGGCACTGAGTTTTCTTTTAGAGGGGTTGTTGTCATCTCATACAGCACATTTAGTCATCATTTTGTTGTGATTGTATACCCTTGATGGCACCCATGTGTCCCACAACATATGTTCTCTTTATAAATCTCTATCAAGAACAAGGTTGACAAGAATGATTTCTTCCACAGTTATTTTTTCTCTCTCCAAATTTACACCTAGCTTGTATGCAAATGAACGACTGAAGGCTAAGAAAGAATCACGATGTGTGAACTTGTCAAATTTGTGCCTCCCACTCCATTCTGCTCTGGGTGAGACGTTAACCTAAATGATTAACAAAGCAGCTTTTCCTGTTTTGTAGCATGGGTATAATTCTGCGGTGCATTTCAATAATACTGACTATAATAACTGTAATAGATTACAACGTGTTCTCTTAAATTCCGGACAGTCAAAAGTGGAAAGGCTGAAGAGCTTCTATATTTAGATTTCTGTTTCGCAGAAATGGTGAAGACAGACAAATCAATAAAAATACAAACAAATAGAAACAAGTCTCACCCCTGTCTCTCCTGGCCTATCTGTATACGTATCAGTGTCAAAGCCTCATATTTTAGAAACCTTTTGAGTTAGTGATTATTTGGGCTGAATGTGTTGCTAATCAGGACAACGACGTCTAACCTAATATGGCTGCATATTGAGGAAATGTGATTTGAATTTCTGCTGTATTCTTTGATTTTCTTTACCCTTTTACTGTCGCATTGTTTTATTAAGTTATTAAGAATGTCAAAATCTGGGGTACTGTATATGGAGGGGTCCTGTCTGTTTGTACAGTTACATGTATCTATGTTTTTACCATGGAATGTCACAAATCTGACATTCAGGCTATCTAAAGAGGCTCTGATATAATAATGAGGAAACTTGGTAAGGACATTCCATTGCACACGCAAGACTATACGAATATGAGGTTATGGCTGAGGCGCCTGTCCATTATCATGTACGTAAAATTGCATGACTTGCGGTTCTATGTTCACCCACACAAATAAGTAATGAAGGTCTGATTAGCCAAAAGTGTCTTTTATACCAGCATGTGCCAACACCATCTAGTGTTTTCAGCAGTGTTTTGCCAGCAAAACAAAATTCCATTTGATCCAAAGTGCCAGATCACGAATATCATTTGTTTTAGGTAATACAATACGTTAGTAATTCGTAATTCAGCAATAGGAAGAAGATGGCATTCAATGACTGGTGGTATTGTGTAAGTTTACTTCATTGAATAATAAGTGTATAGTTGTGACGGGGTACTCCCCACCCCTTTGCATATTATTTATGTATTATTTTGTATTTGTATTATTGAGTGAGTAAACGAGAAACTGAAAACTAAAATAACAATTGCTACTTGTGCTGCTTGACACCAGCATGATACTTGTTTTATTTAGAGTTTGTTTAGTGTTTGTATGTTTTGGCCAACGTGCCGTTTTGTTTTGCATTAGTGTTTTGTTCTGTTTAAACCTTTTATTTTATTTAATAAATATGTGCATCAGCGCGTCTCATACCCAAGTCTGCTGTTGTGTTGATTCTGTGTCTGATAAACCACCACCTCCACAAGTCAGTCCAGGGAGTACTGCTGGTGTTATTTTTATTTTTTGAAAGTTTTTTTGTGAGAAGAGAGAAAAAAATGTTTTTGGAAACAAATGAAAACACAATAAAGAAATGGGAAGAAAGAGCAAGAAGGTGTGGAAACAGCAGCGCGGAGCTGGTCGCAAGTCCCGCCACGTCTCTGCCACGGTGGACGTCTGCCTCACCTGCGTGGAAGGAGAGGAGTAGTGCTTCCACTGTGGCGAGATCGGGCACACATGTGGCAGGAGGAGGAACTGGCACCACAGGCACAGCAGAAGGACCGCTGGGATGGCTACTTCCGCCTGGTTGAGGCCTCAAGTTTGTGCCTTTCCTTCGCGGAGGGGGGCCCCACCTCTACCGCAAGGGGTAGACTGCCTGCAGCTCCCACCTCCACCTCCAGAGGGAGACTACCTGCAGCTCTCATCACCACCACAAGAGGGAGACTACCTGCAGCTCCAACCTCCACCACCAGAGAGAGACTAGCTGCAGCTCCCATCTCCACCGCAAGAGGGAGACTACCTGTTGCTCCCATCGCCTCCCAAGGATCAACTCCTGCCCAAGCCTGCAAAGTCTGTAATGCCTAGGGCTGCCAAGACTGCATTGCCTAGAGCTGGAAAGCCTGCATCGCCTTGGGCTGCTGAGCCTGCACCGCCTAGGGCTGAACCACCTGCACTGCCTGGGGAAGCCAGCTCTCCATCGCCTGGGGAGGCCAGCTCGTCATCGCCTGGGGAGGCCTGTTCACCCTCGCCTGGGGAGGCCCGCTCTGCATCGCCTGGGGTTGACCGTGCGCTATTGCTCAGAGATGCCTGCCCTGGAGGTCATTTGCTGCTGACCTCCGGGGATATGCTGGGGCTGGAGGAGCCAGCCTGGGAGCTGTTAATGGCTCCGCTGACAGTATTTCCACTGTCAGCTAGGAGGCTGACAGTATTTCTGCTGTCAGCTAGGAGGCTGACAGGATTGCCGGCCATCGTCCCCTTAAAGCCTCTGTTCTTGTCCCAGGACTTTGAGCGGGACTTTCTGGAACTTCAAGGGGGGAGGTGGCCTTTAATGCCATGTGTGCTGTGCACAAGGGGGGAGATGTGTGATGGTGTACTCCCCGCCCCTGTGCATATTATGTATCATTTTGTATTTGTATTATTATTTAAATGCAGAATGTGTGAAGTGCCGTGTGCCATTGTTTGTTTTAGTTTTATGTTTTCTCATGAGAATGCGTGACTGTCAGCTAGTAATTATCGAATTGGCTGACAGTCACACAGATTTGTTAAACCAAGGGGTTAATAAGATAATTGATAGCTAGTTAATCCCTCGATGTGTAGTCCAGGTGGAGTGCAGGTGCAGGAATCCCACAACAAAGTACGGGTGAAATGAGTTCTGTTTATTTGTAATCCAATGGTCTGATGGTCCGAGCAGTAAATAAAGAGCTTCCAATGCACAGCAATGTGTACTGCACAGTAATGATAAAGGGTTGCAGTCCCGTAAATAATAAGCACAGTACTTAACACAATTCGACACACAAAACACGGTCACAAGTCCAACGTGAGTGCTGTAGTGCTTCTGGTGAAATACATTTTATTACGTGCAACAATGGTGAACAAGTAGTGCAGTGTTGTCCAGGTTTAGTGCTGGCCGTGGGCAACAGCTCTGGATCACCGTTTAGTCTAACAAACAAACAGTACGTTTTAGACAGACAGACAAAACAAACAAAACACTCACATTAGTTTCACAATAACAGGTCCTTTCAGTCTTAACCCCTTGGTTAACAAGTGCAACCACTCCTCCAATCCAAAGATGCCACACCGTTAACCTTCTGGGTCAATGATTTAGTGTACCATAGCTCCGCCCCCTTTCTAGATGGCCAACTTCCACATAAGCCTGGGAATGAACAGTCAGGCCATCCAGTCCAGGGTACTCTGTTCCCTTTATACAGCGCCCTCACAGGTTGGGAAGGAGATCTAACACCAAGAATCATTCGATTTCTGTCACATTCGGTTACCACTATAAGAACCTGCAGCTTTGACTGATCGAGGTGGGGTGTTCAGGGAGAAAGAACATGACTAAACGAGAAACTGAAACTGAAAATAACTATTGCTAATCATGCTGGCTTGACACCAGCACGATACTTGTTTTATTTAGGGTTGTTCAGTGTTGTTTAGTGTCTGTTCATTTTGGCCAACATGCTGTTTTGTTTTGTATCAGTGTTTTGTTCTGTTTAACCTTTTATTTAATAAATATGCGCATCAGCGCGCCTCCTACCCCAATCTGCTGTTGTGTCGATTCTCTTTCTGGCCTGACGTCATCCACAAAGCCATCCTGTGACAATAATGCTTATTATTTATGAAAGCTTTGTGTCTTTAAACAGTGGATTTCAAACAGCCAGTGAAATATTTTGTGAATTTATGCAGGTACCCAGAGGCATTAGCATTATAATTTCCTTTGAGAAGTGTAGGAGGAAATAATGAATGCAGTGCCTTATTGATGCACATAGATTGCTAGTCCTTTCTCCAGCCTCATTTTCCAGTCATAAGAAGTCTGTAACTGATAATTAGACAGGGCAAAAATAATTACTGTACAAACATAACTTGATTTCTCTAAGCCTCATTTAGTCCCAGAGTTCAGAGTACAGGGACATTCAAATTGATGACTCAAGGTGGCTACCGGCAACGAAGTACTTAAAAAATAGTCTTTGCTTAGGTGTTATACATAATAAATGTAGTTTAATTTTTAAATCATTTTAAGTCAGTCCCTCTTTGGAAATAATTATAAAAAAAGGTTATTCAGTAATAACACAATCATAAAATCTGTGCACGTCTAAATACAAATCTTAGACAAGTGGTTTAATAAACTGGTTAATACCTTGTACAAAAAGGCATCCTCTGTGTCAACATGCTATATCTATAAAAAAGGGCAAAGTTAACCCAGCCTCCGTCCTGTTACATTGGTACAGTGGCTGGGATCTCATAGGTTGGCTGCAGCCGAGATAAAGAGGGAAAGAGTTGTGTGTTGCACCACCATTATGGATTCTGTGAGATGAGATGAGGTTCTAAAGAGTTCTAAATACAGACGGTTTCTTTGCATAGTGGTTAAGCTGCTCACTTGTGGTGTGCAAAGTTGCAGGTTTGATCCACTACATATAATTTAGTGTTGGGCCAGGCTATTAACGGGTCCAAAAAAATGTGCCACAAAATTTTTGAGAGGCATCTTGCTAAAAAAGCCATAACATATTTCTACATCTGTGACAGATACATTTGGTTACTACGGCAATGGGGTCAAACAAATACCGGTTTCGTGAGGGAATTACACAATCATTGTAATTGATGTGTCAACATAAGTTTGCAAGGTTTAGAAAACTCAAAAATGTTGCTGAATTTGTCATTCAAGGTTGTTTTTAAAAAAATCTATTTTGTCTGCTTGTTACTTTTTTTTGCAGCCAACACAGACCATTTTAAACGTCTTGTTTCCAGCAGAAGTTTGTTACATTTTTAAAGATGGTTTCAATAGCGAATTGAGTTACAATGTACAACAGTTGACTCAGTAGCTAGGCTAAATGTTAAAATGTTTCAGCCTTGGTTTTTGGGTGATGTTATTGACGAACTATCAATGATAACACATTTTAGGCAACTTACACCGGTAGAATAGAATGTAAATAAAAAAAAAAAAAATTTCATGACACTACATGAAATATGTTTTTTTTTTTTTTAAATTTTTATTATGATTTGTGAATTTCTTTTAAAAATACCGTGAATTTTCTGGACCCCTATGACTGCTGCCATTTACAGACTTCATTTACAAATGAGCTCCACCTACAATTTGCACATGCATATAATTAAGGCTTGACATGCCTTAAAATGCATGGCTAATGAGCGGCGGAACGCATTGTACGACGGAGTGCATTTTGGCTGTGCTAACACAGCCTTAACTTGCCAAAAGTGTCATGATACATACGGGGCAATTTTAAGGCCGGCGTTAATGCCGTCGCAAATGCTTGATACATGTCCCCTATTGTTTCTAAAGGTGAAATACAGGACAGGCAATAAGTATCAAAAGACATATATAATAGATTTACTGCTCCTTTTAATACCACAAAGTATAAAGGTTTAGTTTTAGGTGCTGGGTATAATATGGGTTGTGGGGAAAGTGTTCTCATATAAATGCAGCAGACACAGTCGCCATGTCGGGGTATGTAACAGTCAGAAGCCATTATGTTTACAGATATTGGCAAAACATTTTCGGTAGATTAGTGGGCGATTGATTCACAGCCCTCATGAGCCCCTTTGTCTAAATAATTCCTGTCATGCTCCAAATAATTTAGTGTTTTACAGGGGATGATTTAAGATATTATAATACTATATAATCTCAATAGGTATTATGTGTAATGGAGTAATTTGCATCACATGAGAAATAATAAAAATATAGCTACTGGTCCTCAGCAATGAGGTCTACAATTTTGACAAATAATTTATTTTGGTAGTTGTAGTAATTGAAACCAGAGGGTTGTACAAACTTGCATAATGTAAGCTGCAGTATTATTTTTAGATATTATTTTATAGCAGCGCTTGACTTATTTAATTACATTTAGAGAAGTTATTTTCTATCTTCCTAAACTGAAGAGTGGGCTCTCATTATTTCAGAATACATTTGCATGTTGCATGGACCAGTAACAGCAGATGCCGTGAGGATCTGGCTTCAAAATGAGTTACAGGAGCAAAACCTTTCTCGGTGTACTCGGTATAGATTGTTGTTATTGTTTTAAAAAACTACTTTCCAAAAAGTAAATTCAAATTTCTGTTACTTTTCTTTCAAGCGCTTGGAGAACCTCGCACCCCACATTGCAAGCCCTTAAGCACTATGCCAAAGAGCCAGGCTTGTCTGCATTCGTGGCTGTTTAACTTTTAATATGACATCGTCTCAACGATAGGGGACAGAATCTGTAACGGCAGGGCATCACACAACACTGCCTTGTTACACACCATAAAAAGCTCTACATTAGAGGTCCATTGAAATTCAGCATTTCTTGTATCTTTTCTCTTTACAGTTCCCTCTTTCTGGGGGCTAGTAAACTCAGCCTGGAATCTGTGCTCAGTTGGAAAGAGACAATCACCAGCTAACATTGAAACCAGCCATATGATTTTTGACCCCTTCCTGACTCCACTACGTATAAATACGGGGGGTAGAAAGGTAAGTCATTTTTTCTTTAATATTTCGAGGAAATGTGTGATGGATGCCGTAAAATTGTGTGTTTTACAATACTGTATAATACAATGCAGTGTACATGTATGTAGTGCATTTTACGTTATCCGTCTTACTTATTTTATGGCATAACATGGGACATTTTGTGGTCTTGTTTTATGCAGTTTTGTAAATGACTGGCAAAACTCACTGGATTATATTGGTAAAATATATGTGGTACTGGTGGGCCTTTGGACACTGTAGTATATATAGAGCAGGGGTATCAAACTCAGTTTCTGGGGGACCTCAGTGCCTTCTGGCTTTCGTTCCACCCAAGCTCTCAATTACTTAATTGGTCTAATTATTTGATTAATTGGAGAAATGTAACACTTCTCTCCAGGTCTCAGAATGTTTTTATAGGTAGTGTGAATCAAGTGCATTTTTTAAACTGCAGAAGTCAATGAAACCATTTTAAACATGTCCAATTGAACAAATAATTAGATCAAATAATGAGAGCTTAAGTTGGAATGGAAACCAGAAGACCCTGTGGCCCCCGAGGACTGGAATTTGGCACCCCTGATATAGAGTTTTCTTTTAGTTACTTACATTACATTTTTTTTGTTTCTTTTTTATAAAAAAAAGTAGGAGAATACTGTGAATGTTATATTTACTGCATTATAGCATTCAGAGATGACTCTTTTAAATCAGGCAGTGTGTAAACTAACAGTGAACTTGCCTTTTAAAATGATATGCAGTTGAATTGCACCAGGAAATGAAAAGCCCTCTGAGTGAATGGATCAAATGGAAGTCATGCATCAACGTTGTGTTTATATACACAGTTGATGATGTGTCACAGTGATGTGTTATGTCTTAATGAAGACATTCAGCAAGGACTTGGAAAAATCTGACATTTGATTTGCAAATCCATGGTGAAATGGATCATGAAAACCAAAAGATTTAATGGACTAAATTAACATAAGGTGTAATAGCAGTACAGTCTTATTTGGTTGTTGGTTTGATTTAATGTTTCGTAGCACATGTATAAAGGCTTTTCCCCTTACTCACCATCCTGATGCACTGGAAATGGCCACTGGAAAGAATGCCTTGCCTTCTTTGAAGACACCTATTTACATAAAAGGTTTTCACTCAGTGAAATTCGACAATAGAATCGTTTTCATTGGCTCTATAAATAGCTTGTAAAACCTATATGCTTATTACTTCTTGGAATTCTGGGTACGGTTGTCATTTCACCAGTTATTTTGCAACATGCTGTATCTGGTTTTATAGCTTAGTTTTGAGTTTCAGTATTCGTTTATTCAAAGTGTCTGGGAACAATTTAGCATGTACTACAGGGATGGGTTGCTGCCATGTGGGGTATTAAGATGAAATGTGAGTGTACCTTGCATTGTAGTTGTAAGCCTAACATTATTAAGATGACTACACTAGGGTCCAAAAAGTCCTTCAATGGACTAGTTTAAAACAAATTAAACTAGAATTTGCTTGATGTGCATTCTTTTTGGCAATATAGATGCACTGTACAGCAGTTAAACAAGTAAATGAATATAGACATATTGTCATGTGTATAGATTCGTATAGATTTCGACAGAATAAACTGCTACAGAATATTCAAAATCTATAGCAACATCTATAAGAAAGTGCCAGAAAATCTGCTGCATTTATCACCTTGTTTATTTTAAAATCCAGCAAATATAGTGAAAGGAAAAAACATAAACTGGAAAGTAATAATAAATAAATGATGCGCTCAATGGGCTGCACATAAAGCTATGAATTATTTAATAATGAACACACCAGGCCATTTAATTTCCTTCCTATGAAAATCTGATTCACAAATAAGGCACAAGAGTGTAAAACTCCAATTGAGCACGTGTGCGTTTAGACCAGGGGTCTCCAAGCCAGGTCCTGAAGGGCCGATGTCCCTCCTGGTTTTTGTTCCAACTGTACCCTAAATTACTTAATTGGACCACTTAAGTGCTTATTAGAAGCTTAATTGGTCCAATTAATTCATTTAGTGTACAGTTAGAACAAAAACCAGGAAGGACACCGGCCCTCCAGGAATCTTGTCACATCAGTGCTGTTTGTGTTCCAGTACTGTAGTTTACACAGCATCATAACAGGTGTGCAGTAAATAGCTTGTAATTGTTTAAAAGCACTTCTCAGCATAAGATAAAGTATATCTTACTTGAAAATACAATCTCAAGTAGAAAGCCATAATAGCCTAAACAGTAATAGGGATAATTCATGCTTATTTATTAATGACATGTAAGCCATATTTACTGCTTTGGAAATAATTTGGCAGTTGTCAGTATAAACTAGCCTGCATACATACACCTCCAGCAAAATGGATTGAAAATCAAAAACATTTTCTGACTCAGTCCAGTCCTCGTTCAGCCTGTATGTATTTTTGAGAGGGGCAGATGTAACCTGATTGTTCTGTTGCTTTTGTATTTATTATTTAGGTTTGATCAGGTTGTTTAGCTTTAATATTACATAGTGCTGGTGAATTGAAACCAAACAATGTGTTTGGAGTTTCCAGGTAGCCTGGATAGTTTTCTCTACTTTATTCATCATCATCATTAATTTGTCTGTTCAATTTCAATTCAGTTCATTCACATTGCGGATTCTCCGTCCTGAATTTGGTATTAATAAGAAAGACCCATTTTGATCTAGTGCTGTTTGTCTTTCTGATTCACTCTTAAACATGCTGTTGGATAATTTTGCAGTCATAACATATGATTGACAATTTAGAAACAACTTAGTTGCAGCTAGGCTCAGGTAAGATATTTCTTTTAGTTGCATTTTAACATTTGGGATCATTCATGTCATGGGAACTTTGCACTTACTTCAAAATCTGTCCCATAAGATACAATTATGGTACAATTGTGTTTGTATTGGACAGGGAATATGAGGTTGATTATATTCACAGCTGTTTTCGCTTTTGATAAAATGCATTGTGATTATGAAATTGTATTTAATTATACAGATTACTGATGCTAATTAGTTAGAAACACGTTTTTCAGCTGAACTTGTTTGGTTGTTATGTGTGATTACATTTTGCAGCAGTTACATGAGGGGAATATTATGCACATATTTAAAGTGGATAGTGCAGTTTTTTGCTCTTCCTTATGACATCAGTATCTACATGTATTATATAGAAATGTTGCAGGAAATGTGTCAATTAGAAAATAATTTGTGTCTGTTCATTCAGGCGATCAGTAACAGATAATAGCTGCTTTTTGTTGAATAACATGTAAAATGGTAGCAATTTACAAAATTAAACTTTAACAGATGGTAAAAAAGTGTTTTTTCAATGTATTTGTAAACTGACCTAAGTTGCGTTAGCATTGTGTTAACATCCCTTTAACACTCCCGTCTAGATCAAATGAATAGACACCATTATGTAAAAGACCTTTCTTTTATTTGTCAGGGCTTAATTGGCATTAATATAGAGAATTTGTCACCCTTTTAAACAACAAACATGTTGTGTTGGGATCAAATTGTATTAATAGAATTATTTAAGCTGAAACATTTGTTGATTTGAAGGGACAGATTAAAATAGAAAAATAATAAGTATCTGTCATAAACTGTAGAAGAGTAGATAATATCCTCAGTGTGTTCCTGATCAGGTACCACGACCAAATCAAAACCAGTATAAAATCTATATTGAATACCAAAACAAATCCCCATTAAACAGACTGCTGCTTTAAAAGCTTCTAACAATTTCATATCAAATTACACCTCTACTAGTGACATGTTTGTAGAATAAACTAGCATTATAAAATTGATTGCACGGTATTTAGTTTATGTCAAGATTTACAGAGTACCACTGGGTTAAAAGTGGACGTTTGGTTCATTTCTGTGTAGAATAACTGTTCAAGTATCTTCTGTTTTAGACATTACCATCATTAGGCTAGTGTTGGTGCTAGCAGCTTTAGCCTAAGAGATTGACTGAAAGGAGATCTAGGAGATCTAGGATTCAAATCCAAGCTGAACTACTTCATTGTGTGAGCCTGAGCAAGCCTCATGTTTCTGGGTTTTAATATCAGTTCCTTGTTCCGTTAGATGAGATGTTCTCTGTGATGACACTCACAAATCAACTTATTTGTAACGCAGAGTTTTTGTGCCTGAGCACAAGCAGACAGGCCTTTCTGATCATACATCATTTTACACAGATTTATCTTGGTTGGGATGGTGTGTGTCAGAATATGGCCAATATGATACAGGTTCTTTATGGCGATTAGTTTAACTTACTTCATGGCGCAAATGATCATACATAAACGAAACTAGGTGCTTAGCTTAATCTTAGCATATATTAGTTAAGATACAATGGCCTGTTTATGTTAAACCTTAGCACTGTGCTAACAGATGTTGTAATCTTGCTTCATTCTGCATTTATACCCCATTTGGATTGCATAGTCTAGATAAAGAGCAATTAATGGGAGTTTAGAAATGCAGAAGTGCGCACTCTAGTAGCTTTGAGTATGTTCTAAAAAACGTTTAAATTCCCAGTTCACTAAAAATACTGCTCTGCATCTGTTAGCAGAGATTATCGTGTTTCGCCATCTGTGCAGATTAATGTTTGCTGAACGAGGGCACAGCAGATGAGGAGCCAAGTTCTTCAGATAAAGTTCAGATAAAGGATCGCATTTTTTCAATCGACTTTTGCATCTTACACCAGCTTCACACTAGTATGGTACATGGAAATATGTTTTGCAATTCCAAACTTTATTATGATTCAAGGTACACTGTAAAAAAAGAAAGAAAGAAAGAAACAGACAATGTTTCCTCCAATATTGCTACTACCAACATTTGATGAAACATTTACTTTACCCAGGAATATGTCCTGGAAAAGATGAAGTTCCCTTTAATCTAAACCCCAGTCACACAAAACAGCATCTTTGTCTGTGAGAATTGCCTACTGTATTCAAGACAGATTGAGTGCAAGCAGTGAGAGGTATAGCATAAGAAATTAGGAACAAAAATGACATCTTGTTTTGATCTAAACATCTTGTATCATCAGACATTGCTCTCACAGCATTTTATAAATGCATGCTGTCTACAAATCAGATTTTTTTTTTTTTACAATTTATAGATTTGACTGTTCATGTTACAGAAATATAAAAAATCTAGAAAAACCAGTTACACTATCTGTCCATTAGATAGAGCAAAGCATTGAATAATAACATGTTGAATAATCCCACATTGAAAGAGAGAGTTCATTTTTAGCACCCTTTTAAAGGTGTGGGCATGGTTCTTTATCGTCCAGTAGCAGCTGCTGAAGTGCTAATACATTCAGAAGTCACACATTTTAATTATGTTAAAATAATTATCACCTCCTTGTCTTTCGATTGGCAGCGACTCTTAAGAATAATATATATATATCATTTCCTGTAAGGATTTTTACAGTGTGGCTGTGACATATTTTATTAAAAGGTAAAAAATGAAATGTATAAAGCAGTATATATATTTTTTAAACATTTATTTAATCAATTTAAATTGTTTAATTGATGCAGTTTTTATATTTTCTACAAATGTGTATTACCAAAACATAGTGGTTTCAGTGTATTTGTTTGCAGTATTTACTATAAGAAAACACACCATAAATTTAAAATATCAAAAGTCCACGAGAACCCTGTTGGTACGTTTTAGTAACAGATCATACTTTTCCTTTAAACCATAAACGTTTTTCAAATTGTGCAATACCACGGTATTCCGTCAAAGAGTAAAGAAGTCACTTGTGAAACTTAGAAGGCAGAAGGTAAGTACCTCCAAAAACTAGTGGCACTATTTAAAAATCCCAGAACACAGCTTACAGTATGTGATCATGATACAAACAGGATGTATGAATCTCACTGTACCTGTGACAAATATCCAAAAGAGTTGGGTATTTGAGTCCGGGGACCTGTGGATAATATTTCTGTGACATTTCTTGATCAATTAGAATTAATAATTTTTGGAGCTACTAGGAGTTAGTACTAGTCAGACCAAAGCTTTTTCATTTTTTTCAGATGGTATTTTTGTGTACCTTTTTTTACTTATTTTGGCCAATGCCAAAATAAGTAAAAAATTATTTAAAATATTTAATTCCATTCTAAGCATAGTTGGGATACTGTCACGTTTTCTACATGTCTGCAGCCCCAAATGACAGACCCAATCCCTGCAGATGATATTCCCAAATCCAAAAGGAAAAGGTGCTCCATTTGTCCATCATAGAAGGGCCGCAAGACAAACAACTCCTATGCCTCATATAAAAATCCCATCTGTCTTCAATGTGCTCCTCACATGTGTCCAAATTGCATCTGAGCAATGGAACTGCTCTGAATTATTTGAATAGTGTTGTGTTGTTTTCTTTTGCTAAAGTGTCATTTTGTTAAACAGATTTAATTTGTCTGTTTCTTAGACCAGATAAATGATGGATCCACTGGACCCGTGGATAGTACTTAAGTCATTTTTTTTTTGGTGGTTGTTACATGGTAAACATTCAAAGTTCAATTCTACTGAGGCTGTAAACTACAAAGCCTTCCAATTACTTTTGCCCCAAGAGATGTTCTCAATTAAGTAAGGGTTCAGTTTTAGGTTTCAACTCATTATATCATTAATTTGTATTTAATTGCTTTATGACTTTATCTATTAATAAAAACAACTTGCTGCTCTGACTTAAAACTATAGCATGTGCTAAAAAGTTGTGTAAATTGACTAAAAGCAGGGTTTTTTTATGGTAATGAGTTTGAAAGCCATACCGTATGTTCATGAGACTTCAGCAGTGAAGAGAGCATTTGTGATGCAACTTCATGTAATATTCTACTATAACTAAAGATCGTACCAAGCAATTCTTTTTTAACAACTGAGATCTGCTGAAAGCATACCTAGCTAACATCTTTGACCAAATAGAAAAAATAAACATACACTATTAGTGGTTTAGTGCTGTGATGATGTGTATCTGAACAACTGCACAATGAGGGCTTATTAGAGGACTTTCAGACCAAGGGGAGACTAGCTAGATGGTAGCTGCCCTTATTACTATGGGAGATTTGTCAGTTTTTGACGGCGATCTTGGTAAGATCAGCAACAATTCTAGGTGTACAATCAGAGCTTAATTTGTAAAGAAAGAGTGACAATAATAATGACAATAATACCATTCTTAAGAACCGCACATTCAAAATCATGACAAGTTTATTTTGAAAGAGTATTGTGTCTACTAGTGTCATATGTTTATAATATTCTACATCATATACAAGGTAGTAGTATGTGCATACAAATAGATTAAAAGCAACCGCAGGGCAAAAGAAGAAAAAGAAAACTATGCCTGTATACATAGGCCCCTAACCCATTTGCTCTGTGTATTCCATGTTGTTAGCTTAGCTTGTTTTATTCTCTATTAATTCAATTTTATTCATTGAAAAAAGGCAAGAGAGAACCAGACTGTTATTAGTATTATTATTATTTTTTATTATTAAAAAACTTGGTTGTATTTCTGGAAGGAGAATCCACCCACTAATCAACACATCATATCCAAGCACTATAAAAACTCAGTGTGGCTTGCATTCATGTCGCATTCTTTTTTGTTTGGCCTCTCAGACACTCGCTGCAAGGCCAAACAGGGAGACAGGAAGGGCTACCCTCAGCCATGGATTCCCTAAGGTTTCCTCCTACCAGCGTGTAGGTTTTTTTTCCTTACCTGAGTGCAAAGCGGTTGGTATTTCGTTTCTGCAGGGTGCGTGGCAGGGCGGACAGGCCGGGTTCTCCCTCAGTGCATTTCATGAGCAGGGGGTGGGCTTGTGTTTCAGCTGCTTACTTTTCATTCATCCTTTTCCTATTTTTGGGGGTAGGTGGCATTGCGGCACTGCAGTTGTTGCCTTCCTATCCGTGGCACTAGACTACATGATGTCATCATGTTTTCGCCAGTCAGCCAATATTAGAGATAGCTGTCAGCACCCACGGACAAGGTCTCCGGCCAAATTCATTATCATCATTAATTCATCTATTTAAGACGTTTTTCAAATCAAGTAAGTTTATTTGTATCATCTGGCATGTAGCTGAAATCGTAAAGTAATTAAAAGTAGGAACGTCCCTGACAGCGGCCTGTCTCTCTTTAGCGCTTTAACTTGCAGAATGGATAAAGCGGTGTTGAGAATTTTAAGAAAATGCATTTGAGAGCAAAAAATTGTATGGAATTTTTAACTCTACACAGGGTACAATGACTCTACAGGGTACAATGACCTACACACAGGTGTAAACCCTTTGTTTACCAACAAACCTAACCTGAATATAAAAAGCAGGCCTCTATAATGCCTAGTTTGAGCCATATATATTGTGACAGACCAAAGCAGTTAGAAAATGGAAAAACAGTAGCAGCTTTCTGTGTTCCTGAGTTTGGGGTGGCCTGTAGAACAACAGATGATTAGGCTGTAGTGAGGGCAGAATTAATGGTCATAATTATGGCTATGAATTGGATTTTAGATGTTATCCCAATTCCTTATCTTCCCTGATTCACTATCAGCAGTGAACGCAATTAAGTCTGGCTACTCCAAGTCAAGGATGGCTATTATCTTGGAGGGTTTTAGTTTGTTTGCTGACCTAGAAAGACTGGGATTGAAGGTTATTTTAACCTGGGTTTGTGCTTGTATAGGGATAAAAGGTAACAAAGCAGCAGATAAGACAACTAGAGAGGCTCTTTTGCGTGACTGTAATAGAAAACAAGATAATAAATGGCACCTCTGTTGGCAGAGGGATATTAAAGGAAGAAGATATTTTTAAATAGCTGTGAGTACAATAGAGTGTTGGTTAAGAGATGGGGACAAGCTGTTATGTTAAGGCTAATTGTGGTGTAGCTTTATTTATTCTTATTTATTAAATATTACTTTTTACCTCCTCTGAAGTCCAGATTTGAGCTGCTGACCCTCTGGGTGGGTTTGTAGTCATGTCTTTTATGCACACATGCCTATCTGGCCATTCAGGGTTGTTCATTACTTCCCCTGTTTAGAGAAAGCCTGTCCTCGAGCACAGAGAAACTGACCAGAATAAATCTGAACTCAGCAATTTAGACTACACATCACGTGTGAGTTGTACTACTAGTTGGGTGTCATTTGTAATGCTTTTTTTTTTATTATTTATTTTTACATTATCCCTGGTCTGGATTTGAACCGCTGACATTTACCTGTAGAAGAAGAAGAAGAAGAAGAAGAAGAAGAAGAAGAAGAAGAAGAAGAAGAAGAAGAAGAAGAAGACTTACCTGGAGAGAGACACCACAGGAGAATATTGGAGGCTGTGCTTTGTTTGTAGACTTTTGTGCTTTGCTGTGGGGAATGGAGATTAGCTTCCCACATTAGGTAGAATTCTAACCCCATTAGGTAGAATTATAAGGGGTTTGAAGACTCAGTCTAGCTAGTGCCTGCAGCGGCAAGGTTTTGCTTACTTACTTTTAAAAAATGCTTTTGTTTGTGCCTTAAGGCTGCTCTACACCAGACGCGATGCGACAAGTGAAACTGCAGCGATGCGACAAAATGAATCGAACCTACAGACTATAAGTAGTCTACAAAATTACGGAGGAAAACATAATACTTGCCATGGAAAAAATACCCAGAGTTTTATGACAAAGATTATCGCAATTATAAAGATACAGATTTAAAAGGTAATATATGGGAGTCCATTTCTAAGCCACTAAAGTGGCTTTCATTGATACACAAACTTACCGACAGTATGCTATCGAAACATATATTTGTGATAGCTGAGCTAAATATTTATTTGTTGACATTTTAAAGAGAATAACTAAGCCGCAAAAGCACTTTGGATTTCTAACAGAGTTAAGATAGATCTAATCTCAGAAATAAAGATGTTTATAGAACTGCAATAATTGTAATGCATTTCTAATGTTATTGGTGTTTTACATTGTATGAGGAGAGGAGGATTTGATTCTACTTTTAGATGTGATGAGCAAAACAATATGTGAGTACAGATATACTAGCAAGAAAGAAGTTCCTGAAAATATACTGGTGTTTGGCCACATTTGTTATGCTTTAATAATAATAATAATAATAATAATAATAATAATAATAATAATAATAATAATAATAATAATCAAGTATTTCTCACACACTCTGCATCATCAGACTGTCTGGTCTGTCATACAAAAATGCAATAGAAAATACACTCAACTTAATTAGAGGTAACCACTGAACACCTATATATATACGTCATTAAATCTAAATAGAAAACAAATGAAAAGCTTATATTAAAGTATATTGGTGTGGTTGTGGTTTAAATATTTAGAATGCTTAGTCATTGGCATTCTGAGTGCGAGATCTATGATCTCAGCAAAATTATAAAAGTAGTTGCTGCTAAAGGTTCCAATAAGGACTTATAATATTAATAATAATAACATCAATATTGTGTGTATTTAATTGGCGTGTCTGCCTCTGGATTCATCTACATTACTGGGTAATTTCAGCAGGTGCCACTCGATACAAAATGGCAGATATCAACATTGATCCTTTAAAAACCAGTGCAGTAAAGGCGCTCTGCATGGAGTGCAGGATGCGCCCAATAGCCTGGAGATCGCAGGTTCGAATCCAGGCTATGTCATTGCCGACCATGACCGGGGGTTCCCAGGGGGCTGCGCACAATTGGCCGAGCGCCGCCCAGGTAGGGAGGGCTTAGGTTGGCAGGGCAATCCACGGTTCACCACGCACCAGCGACCCCTGTGGCTAAGAGAGCGCCTGCGGGTCTGCAGTGGAGCCATTCAGATCTGTGTTGTCCTCCGGCACTATAGGTCTGATGGCTTCGCTGTGGATCTACAGTGTGAAAAATGACGGCTTGGCAGGAACACGTTTCGGAGGACGCTTGTTTCAGCCTCCGTTTCCCAAGTTGCTGGGGGGTTGCAGGGTGAACCGGGATTAATAATAACACAATTGGCGATTCCAAATTGGGGAGAAAACTGAAGTAAAAAAAAAAACAGTGGAAAGCAAACCAGTGGATCTTTAAATTGGATTCCGTGTTCATTATAGATCCCCCAGAAAACAATTTAGAATAACTAATGAACAAAACTAGCAGAAACTTACATCCAAGATTTTTGACAACTTTCAAAAATACCATTTCAGAAAAAGGCTTGCAGAAAAAAAAACTGTCTAAGCAGTGTTGTGAAAATAGCTCCCAGAATGTCAAGTGCAAATCACTTTGACACATCACATGTTGCCTTCTTTATGTAAAAAGCACATTATAAAGAGGTCGCCTTGCTTTACTCTCTATCCCAAAGATCAATGTGTGGTCTGATTAAGTTGTGCACTATGGATTTCTGCAGTCAGCCTCATCAAAGATCTAATTTATTTTTCTCTAATGATGCCGAATCTAAAGTTCTTCTCTCTAGTGCTTTAATTTTCACTTGGTCATTACAAGCCGACATTGACTTAATGGACTGCAAATAGGAGAGGAAGGTAACATAAATCATTTCTTGCAGTTGTTCACCAGTATTAGAAAGCAAGTTCTGTTGTCATTGTGATTTTTCCAGTGATTTCTCTAGTGAAATTATAGTATACTGTGTTTCTTTAAGCCAGTTCATCAATAAAAAAGTAACTAAGACAAGTATGTGTGTCTTTTAAATACTCTATCCTGATTGGACAAACATGGAGGGGGGGTTGAATATTACAGCATATTCCCATGGGTTCAAACTTGTTTTTCAAAAAGGGGCGAAACACTTGTAGATATCCATACGTCACTATGGGCATCGGGTGTCGTTTGCCACTGTCCGAGTATTTGAAAATGCAGAAATTTGTTGCCACTGTAAAATGGTACTGCAAATCTGGCATGGATATGTCCTGTCGCTAATCCCGGATCACAAAGGACAAATAAAAAATAAAAAAACACTGTCACCGGACACTGCCGCAGGTCTTGTGAGAAAGGTTTGTTTGATGTGCAACGAAATATGGCCAGATGTGGCAAAGAAGCTCTGTGTGATTGTCCTGCTGCATCAAACACCATGTTGCTCGAAATCGCTTGCTGCAGCTCCACCTACTGTTCAGAATGAACATCTAAGAAAAGGGCCTGTAAATCTTCAAAGCTGCAATTTCAATGGCAGTGTTCAATTTAACATCTATAAATAGTGATTCTTGTTTTTAATCAGTTCAGTGTTTATAATAATAATAATAATAATAATAATAATAATAATAATAATAATAATAATAATATTTGTTAATAAAGATGATACTTATTGCTTTTATTAATTTTAAAACCATGTTTTTTTTATTTTTTTTTTATTGTCCTGCACACCTACCTTAATACATGCTTGTGTTCCTTTATTTACAGGGCAGTCTTTAGTGGATTTTACTGTTTTTATTATTATTACAATACAAACTGTTATTACCCACTGACACAACCTTTAATGACGTTGCTGGAATATTGTAATTTACGTATGTCGTTTCTATAAGGTTGTGTGCAGGCAGCTTTTTCATGATTGCATCTGAAATATTTGCAGATGTTAGTGATCTTACATAATAAACACTGAGTCTCAAATAGTCGCCGGTCTCCAATAGGTGCCGGGGCTACTGGCAAATATTGTAAATAAAAGTTGGGGAGTTTATTTAAAGTTTTATGGTATAACAGTGTGAATGCTGGCGCTACAAAATGTTTGAAAAAACTTGGGACAACTGCATACAAAAATCTCCTCCAGTGGACAACCACAGCGAAGGGGAAGAAAAGAGCAACTCCTGTTAAAATCAAGTCCATATCCACACAGAGTTCTCAATAAAAGCAATAGTCTTTATTTCATATCTTTAATTCATATATTTAAAACTTCACAGCAAACATAAGGTGTTTAATCAGTGCAAGGCAAAACACTTTGTGATACGTATTTATCAATTGTGATTTTTACATTTGTCCCAGAATTTTTGTCCCAGCCCTAAAGAAATGTTAATTGCCAATGTGGGGGTCTTATATTCGTTCACCGGACACAGATTTTAATTTACTACCTGCCTGGGTTGTTTGAGTGTGTACTAAGAAGAAACAAATCCGATTTGATTTCTGAGGGAGTTACCAAGTTTAAATATTTACTATACAGTACAGTACCTCCCAGTAGTTCTCTTAATTCCTGCCACCTGCATATTGTACTGATGCACGTGTTGCTTTTTTGCACCAGGTGTGATAAATAGTGGTTTAAACTGCACATTGTAGCCCAGCGAGAAACAGAAAGCCCATTCCATAATAAATACCTCTGTTTCTAAAACAATCACATGCAGGTGTAGATATAACTGAAATATTCCTAAAAAAACATTCATGTCATATTCATATCAGACTCTTTCTTGAGTACATTCAGAGTTAACATTGAGTCTCAGCTTTAAAGGTGCTATCACAGGGGAAGGGCTACAGTATGAAAGACCTATTCAGACAGATGAAACAGGAAGATAATGAGACTGTAGGTCAGTTTATTACATGGCTAAAGCACAAAGCTGAAAACGCTGGTGTTACAGTAAATGAGCACATTAAAGATCAGGCCATTGAAGGCAACTATTTGAAAGAAGGAGGGTACTCACCTGACAAAATGACAGAAAATTGCAGAGGCTTTAGAAACGGCATAAAGTGATCCTTTCCATAACACAGACTTTTTTGCACTTTTTTGCACACATTTTGCACTTTTATGTAAAAGCACAGGAACTGCACAACCCAGAATCCTAGACAACAAGGAAGACTGGAACATTAAATGAACTTCTTAGAAGACAAAGCACATTGATGTGACAAAAGAAATTGAAGTTGAATTCATAGTGACAGATGGAGAAGGATAGCATCTTCAAGGACAAGACACTGCAATTGAGCTGGGAGCACTGAGAATAGGACCCAAAAAAATGCACCCTTTGCAGAAACGGATCTACCATAGTGAAGAAATACAGTGCTTGGGAAAGCTTCCAACAAATATACACTGAGAACAATATATGACAGTGGTGCAGAGTTTGAGAAGAAATCCTTTTAGGCTGTGCTGAATTCTCTAGAGGAGATAGATGGACTGAGAAAGTTGAAGGTCCAACACCAGGGGTGAACAGACTTTCTGAAGCACCAAGGATTGTACAGATATAAGCGATTTGTGTTCATCCAGAGATGCACCAGAGTTATTCAACAAGTGTTGGATAACTGCAAAAGAGCTTACAGCATTTTGGATGACATCATTGTACATGGCGGGAACCAAGAGGAATGCATGTGGCTAGTGCTGAAAAAGCACTCACATTAAATAAAGTGCTGTATCCTTGTATTAATCATGAGATTAAGGCTGTAGATGGCAAATGCATACATTTATTGAAAACACGTTTTCAGAGTTATGAACATTTCAGACTTATGAACAACCTCCATTCCAAAAGTGTTTGTAACTGTGACGTTCTACTGTACTTACATAAAACAAAGACAACATAGTCAAATATATATTTCGAATAGATAGCATTAAGAATGTGTTGCAAAAGAAAGTTCAAAGATTAAACACTTTGAAAAAGTGAGAAAAAATCACAGCCAGAAAATTACAGCCAGACCTGCAAATACAAACCTGTCATTTCTGAAGACTGCACTGCTCACTCGCTAATGGGTTTAGAAGAGTTTCACTGTCATTAAATACATTGTCATTGATTAAGTTGTGAATAATGATTTTTGTGAAGTATACATCTCACTAACCATTTTGTAGCAGTTTGAAACATTAGAACGTGTCATGCATTACCCCTCTTTGGGGGAAATGAACCAATGGTTTGCTTTTCATCTTGTTGTAAATGGCTTTCTTCCTTGAAACTGTTATGTAAATCCAGGCTTATCCAATACAACTGCCAAGGCATGATGCATTGCTGTAATATGAGGAGCAAAGTGCTTTGTGGTGCTTCTTCTTCATACTTTATCTATTCTATATTATCTATTCCTTTATTTTTAACAGTGTACTTTATAATCAACTCAACTACCGAAAATATGTGTATTTTATGTGTCTCCTGGAAATGCACGTTTTTAATGAAAATGGATTACATTTATCTGATGAGGATATGAAAAACTGCATTGATATGCAAAGATGCAAACTACAGTATATTCAAAATAGGAATAAAAAAATATACTACTTGTATATTTACCTCAATTAAAATCGTTGAAAGTTCTGGTCATTTCAAAACCAAAATACTTTGTCACACACTGTGAAAAATGCTACCTAACTACTTCAGCATATTATAGCAATGCATGAGATTTGTTTTACATTTTTATTTTTATTGTATTTTTACCCATGTAATATTCTTAATCGGTACACTAATTACACTAACCACTTACATGTACAAAGAATAGATTGGAATTTTGGAATGCATTCTTTAGAATTGTTTTTTTTTTTTAATTCATTCTGTGACACAGAAATAATAATAATGATATTCATATGAAAATAAGTTTTTTTTTTTATTTGTTTTATTTCGTTATCATTCTCCGAATGACAAATTGCTGGATGTAAATTGAATTATGAGTTATTGGTAACATAAAAAGAATCAAGTCATTACTATAAGTTAAACTGTTTTGATGTGTCTGTAATTATTCAAGGACTCTCCCCTGGTGTTAATGGGCTCTGGCTGGTTTGAGAATGTGTGCTTTGTAGTGTGATGTAAAATCAATGAACAGCAGTGGTGATGCTATACAGATTCAATTCACTAGATCGATGGACAGGAAGAAAATAAGCAGTGACTCTTGTCAGAACTATTTTGGGGAAATGCTTAATGGCACATCTATTTTTAAATACTTAAAAAAACAGATATATTTATCCGCTCACATACAAAACAAAGGTTAGCTTGCTATGAATAAAATATTGATTTATGAAACATTCAATATTGATCATTATTAGCTCAAATCAATATTACGTTCTCAGATTCAATCAAGTGATTTAATGAGGATCAGCAAAATCAAGAAATGGATCTACAATGCACAGTTATCTTCAATATACCACAATCATAGACAGGTCTTCAGATATCAATGTCTTTTGAGGATCGAGTCGATAGTTGCATTAACAGAAGATTATTGCAACCTTATCTTTTTAAAGTTCAGCAGAGTTCTGCAGTTCCAGCTTGCTTGTAGCACTACGATGTCCAGTTCAGTTGTTGTCACTACATAGCATACAGAAAGGCAAAAGCTGTGGGTGATCCACAGGGTTTCAAGAATGAAGGACACAGGTGAGCCTGAGAAACTTACATCTTGGCCCTAGAAAGAGGCAAATGCCTCAATGGTTCTTTTCTAAGGACAGATACTGCTTGTGTTATCCAGTGAAATCGCAGTATAAAACAGCATTTTTGCTTTCCATTCTTATCCAGCATTTGATTTCCATGAGATGTGTACAGTTCAGTATGTGCAGGCTATGCAGCTCTGTAAAGAAATGTTGAAGAAAGAAAATAAAAAAAATAGTAAGATGTTTGTAAAAGTAAATGGATTTGTTTGGGGATTGGAGGGGGAAACATTTTAGTGTGACGGATTATGAGGTGATAACCAAGTCCCTGAGGTACAGTATTTTATGGACAGCTTCATGTAAAATTCAGCAGAGGCCATTACCTCTTGGCAGCTATTCTCTGCAAGAATGAATGTGTCAACCCTGATCAGTAAAGGCGGCGGTCAGTGGAAGCCTTGCCACAATGCTTCAGGAGTTTCCTCTCTTAACAGGCTGGTTGCAAGGCTGCTTAGCTTCCCTGTCAGCAGACAGCCAGGCAGGAGCACTGCATGCAATGGTGTCCCAGTGCTATTAGAACTGGCAGATGTTTCCGATGTTTAAAACAGTGTTTGAAGCAAAGAAGTGACAATTAACGAGAGGTCCCTGTGTATCCAACTATGAAATGTGCTGCTAAGGCCGTGTGCTGCTCCTCCGCTTGAGCTCCAGCCCTGGGCACCAGTAATACATGATAATTGAAAAATGATGTGAAATCACAGTCCACCGAATGAATATTAACCTAATAATAAAACTATTTCCCCCCCCCTGTCTTCACCTTGGTTTAAAATGAAAGTATTACACTGACTCAAATAGGCTTTCTTTAATACATAACCGTATGTGTTTGTACAGCAGCTAAAAGGGTTTACTTTAAATATGTCAGCGTTATTAGAAATTATAATAAAGAAAAATAACATAAAAATGGTTTTCAATCTTGCTTCTCTCTCTCTCTCTCATATATATATATATATTCAATCTTGCTTCTCTCTCATATATATATATATATATATATATATATATATATATATATATATATATATATATATATATATATATATATATTAATTTACTTGCTGCAATATAATGCAACATACATTTCTGTCTATTTCTATCCTAAGTCACACTACTCCCCCTCCTGGTAAAAGAACAGAAAAACATGGTTATTATTTAAACTATTATATATTATCTATTCCTTTATTTGCTGTTGATGCGTGCAGTCTGAACTGCTGCCCAAAAGTGTTGCTTTAACTAAGAATATGAAATTCTCAACGCATGGATGGAACAAATCATGATTTTCACATCAAACTTGTAGTTGCGTGTTGCACAGAAGTATTTGTTTTGTACATCTGTGCAGTTGTTTTGTAAGTGGCCATGTGTTAGATGCCTGCCGTCTGATTTGTTCCAAGCAATGTGTCTGGCATGACAAGTTAAAGATCCCTAATGTGTTTCTACACTGTCAGGCCGTCACAAAGTGAACCTGCCCAGGTCTTGGGCTGAAGCTGGTAATCGTCAGGCAGATGGGTACACAGCAGGTAGAAAAAGACTAACATTGCCTCCCTGTAGGCCAAAGAAAAAAAAGGTCATTGATGAGAAACAAGGCATGAACAAGACACAACATCTGCTTAAAGGCACTGGGAATAGAAAGTATTTATCACTCTGTAAATATACCTCTGTTCACTCGTTTATCTGTTTAATTGTGGTAAAGACTTGATCACTGCTAAACTGCTGCTAAACTAATATGCTGCTAAGGATTTATTTATGTATTTGAGTCTGTTATTCATTGTATGATTGAGTTTTTTTAAATAAACATTATTTTAAATTATATTACGTTGCTCGTACACAAGTCTAGCATCAGTTAAAAAAAATGGTAATTTATGTAATTACTACATAAACAGTAAACCGTTGTTTCATTAAACATGGTGTTTAGTAGTTAGTGGTGTTAACATTGACCTAAACCCAAGAGGTTTAGGTCAACAAAACAGTTACAGATACCTCTAACTTCGGTCATGAAAGGTTCTGTGTACAGGGCTGTATTTGGCAGAACTGGGGTGGAGGTCTTGTTTTGAAATAAATCTACTGTTACAACAAAAACACAAAAGCATTTCACAAAGTTAACCCAAGCAAATAATTCAGCTCAAAGTCGCATGAAATAAACAAACACCTTTAAAGAATTTAATTCTACAGAATATACAGTACTGTGCAAAAGTTTTAGGCAGGTGTGAAAAAATGCTGTAAAGTAAGAATGCTTTCAAAAATAGACATGTTAATAGATTATATTTATCAATTAACTAAATGCAAAGTGAGTGAACAGAAGAAAAATCTAAATCAAATCAATATTTGGTGTGACCACCCTTTGCCTTCAAAACAGCATCAATTCTTCTAGGTACACTTGCACAAAGTCAGGGATTTTGTAGGCATATAGTCAGGTGTACGATTAAACAATTATACCAAACAGGTGCTAATGATCATCAATTCAATATGTAGGTTGAAACACAATCATTAACTGAAACAGAAACAGCTGTGTAGGAGGAATAAAACTGGGTGAGGAACAGCCAAACTCAGCAAACAAGGTGAGGTTGCTGATGACAGTTTACTGTCAAAAGTCATACACCATGGCAAGACTGAGCACAGCAACAAGACACAAGGTAGTTATACTGCATCAGCAAGGTCTCTCCCAGGCAGAAATTTCAAGGCAGACAGGGTTTCCAGATGTGCTGTCCAAGCTCTTTTGAAGAAGCACAAAGAAACAGGCAGCGTTGAGGACCGTGAGCGCGAGTGGTTGGCCAAGGAAACTTACTGCAGCAGATGAAAGACACATCATGCTTACTTCCCTTCAATCGAAAGATGTCCAGCAGTGCCATCAGCTCAGAACTGGCAGAAAACAGAGGGACCCTGGTACACCCATCTACTGTCGGAGAAGTCTGGTCAGAAGTGGCCTTCATGGAAGACTTGCGGCCAAAAGCCATACCTCCGATGTGGAAACAAGGCCAAGCGACTCAACTATGCCGAAAACACAGGAACTGGGGTGCAGAAAAATGGCAGCAGGTGCTCTGAACTGATGAGTCAAAATGTGAAATATTTGGCTGTAGCAGAAGGCAGTTTGTTCGCCGAAGGGCTGGAGAGCGTACACAAATGAGTGTCTGCAGGCAACAGTGAAGCATGGTGGAGGTTCCTTGCAAGTTTGGGGCTGCATTTCTGCAAATGGAGTTGGGGATTTGGTCAGAATTAATGGTCTCCTCAATGCTGAGAGTACAGGCAGATACTTATCCATCATGCAATACCATCAGGGAGGGATCTGATTGGCCCCAAATTTGTTCTGCAGCATGACAATGACCCCAAACATACAGCAAAAGTCATTAAGAACTATCTTTAGCGTAAAGAAGAACAAGGAGTCCTGGAAGTGATAGTATGGCCCCACAGAGCCCTGATCTCAACATCATCGAGTCTGTCTGGGATTACATGAAGAGAGAGAAGCAGCTGAGGCTACCTAAATCCACAGAAGAACTGTGGTTAGTTCTCCAAGATGTTTGGGCCAACCTACCTGCCGAGTTCCTTCAAAAACTGTGTGCAAGTGTACCTAGAAGAATTGATGCTTGATGCTGTTTTGAAGGCAAAGGGTGGTCACACCAAATATGGATTTGATTTAGATTTTTCTTCTGTTCACTCACTTTGCATTTAGTTAATTGATAAATATAATCTATTAACATGTCTATATTTGAAAGCATTCTTACTTTACAGCATTTTTTCACACCTGCCTAAAACTTTTGCACAGTACTGTACCTGTGAGGTATCAGCAGACAAATGTGGATCTGTCTGGCCTAGATTGTCAAGACAGAGATTCCTTGGATGCTGAGCTTTGAATAAGGCCCCAGGTCTGGATAGTGTTACAGGGGATTTGTATTAAACTTACATTACAGAATTGGCTCCCCTGCTATTAATTATGTTCTCATTTATAATAACTCATTACCAACCCCTCTGTCTCAGGCTCTTATTTCACTTATATTTTTATAAAAGACAAGGGTATCAGTGCTCAAGCTACAGAGCATAAGTTTGATTAATAATGACAGAAAAATGTTATCAAAAATGTGCCGTCTATACAAAATCATGACTAAATTCATTCACACTGACCAAGTGGGGTTTATTTGAGGCAGATGCTCTCTGATAATACCAGAATCTGATTGGTAATTTGACTCTCCAATGGCCACTGTCTCGTTAGACTCAGAAAAGACCTTTGACAGAGTGGAGTGGGGGGTATTTGTTCTTTATGTTCCAGTCATTTCATATTGGTCCCACTTTTATTTGCTGGGTGCAATTGTTATATCGACATCCAACAGCAGTGGTTCTAACAAACGGCTTCATTTCCCAGCAGTTTTAACTGGGGACGAGCACCTGGCAGGGATGGCCTCTAGCTTTTTGCTCTTGCCTTGCAACCATTTGCTGCTGCTGTCTCTATAAAGCCCCAGTTTCCCTGGCATTCGAGTGGGAGGTTCAACGCATAAGTTTTTGCTTTGTGCTGACGATATTCTGCTCTTTGTATCTGACCCAGAGAGCTCTTTCCTAGCCCTACATAACCCTTCGTCAGTAGCAAGGAGTGCAGACGCAGCGTGTTTAAAATAACGTGATTAAACTTTAATCACTTACCTTTATTTTGAATGTTCTTGTCCGTCTTGGGAAACAGGAGTAGTCCTTCTTCAAAGTGCACATGGTACATTTTGGGGTGCGTTTGCACCCCTTTCTGTCTTACAAGAAACAAACCTTTTTTTTTACATACCACAATCACAGCTCCTGCTTACTGGAAGAATATATTGTTGACAGTTGCAGGAGAGCTGAGGGAGATGTAGAAACGGTGTATCCCTTCTAAAATTATTAATATTTATAGTCATTTTCATGAAACTGTCTATGCATGCTTTACAGTGTCCTGCTTATTACCTCCAACAGTAAATTATTGAAAAAAAAAGTTTTAAAAAAGGGCGACTTTCATATACTCAGCTACCACTATTTTGTAGCCCCTGCTGACTTGCAGAATCGATGCCTGAGAGAGGCGACAGGCAATTTGCAGTAAATGCCCACACCACCTTTTACATTATCTGTTTAAAAAAAAACAGTGAAATCCGGTCACCCTAATTTCTTTTTGAAAGTAAAAAGGAGCACTTTTTTACAGTCAGGCTTAACAGAATAAGAATCTAAAGGAGGTGAGTGGCTTTGTTTCAATATAGTGACTTACATATTGTTTCAATATAGAGAATTGAGCTGCTCAGACTTCCATGAAATTAATTGGAATGTTTCAGTTGCTAGGTTATTCCCAGAGTAATGGGTCAGGGATTGGGAAGACTGGCATATTAATGATGATTCTGACTACTCACAGAAGCTTTTTTCATTACATTGGACATACCAAACTCCCTCTCCTGCCTATCCACTTAGCTGTCTAATTTAGTCATTTAGCAGATGCTTTTATCCAAAGCAACTTACAGAGACAAGAGTGCAAACTATGCATCAACAACTGCTGCTGCAGAGTCACTTACAATAAAACCTCTGTTTTATGTCTCATCCAAAGAACGGAGGACAAGGAGGTTAAGTGACTTGCTCAGGGTCACACACAGTGAGTCAGTGGTTGGGATTGAACTGGGAACCTCCTGGTAACAAGCCCCTTTCTTTAACCACTGGACCACCAAGCCTCCTATATGGAACTGATATCCTCATAAGCAACAATGTTGCAGGGGTACCTTTGATTATTCCTCCTATATAAAGCCCTTCATGATCCATGAAATACATGTTGGCAGTAGGTATTGAAGACTACCATTAAAAATAGGTTATGTTTTCAGACAAGCAGAGATATCAAACAAGGCTACAAATTTGATTGAAACTGCTTAGTACACCCACAATTTTAGGTGATAGATAAATGCTTCTCATATGCTTTACTATATCACCAATATCTGGGTAAGGTCTAAATGGTATCAGTGAAGACTATTATGTTTGCATTTAATCTGACCACTCATTGAACCCATTCCTGTGAAGCAAACATGGCAGGGAACATGCAGATGTTAGAGTACATGATTCTTGCTGCAGTAAGGCTTGGCCTCAGCTTTGTGATTGCTGAACTCTACTGTCTATGGACGCAGAAGTGACACTCAGTTGACTTATCTTTCTGTGTAAAAACTAGCTTCTGAAAATGAATCAACAAAAAACATTAATTAAAACAAGTAGTATTTAATAGCCTGTTAACATGAATAATACATTCAACTTCAGAGATTGTTGTAACAGAATTAGTAATTCATACTCATCATTAAGTAGACTGTCAGAAAACTTGACAATTCCCCTTTTTTCTTCTAATGGACTGTGCTTTGGACAATTACTGTTTAATAAAACTGCACTTTTAATGAGAGAATTGTACGGGCAGCATTCTGGCACAGTTCAGTTGACAGATGGCAACAGAGGGCAGAGGTCTTACCTCTTTCTGTAATTTTCTCTGAACGTGCTTTTTTAAAAGTCAAATTAGAAATGAAATGCATATGTAACAGTTGCAGTTGTAATTAAGCAATTCATATACAGTATTTTAAATAGATCAATAAAAAAAAAACTCTTACGTCACGTGATACAGAAAGCACAGCCACAGCTCAATCTAGCTATAAAAGAGCTTTAAATGCATTTTTTAAAAGGAGATAGTGGGCTGTATCAGTCAAAAAACTGTATAATATTTAATTTGAGCCTTTTTTATGGGATTATTTTACAATCTACAAACTAGCTCTGCTATCGTGCAGCATGAACAGATTATTTCTGAGAGATTTTTTTTACGAGAGTGTGAAAGTTGCCAACATTTCATACCTTCTTGTTAGAACAATTTTATTTTGACAAGGTTAACATTCTCAGCGTTCAGATATAAATAGGATTTTTTTTTCTTTTTTTTCTATCTCTGTATCTTTATACTAGGGGTGTGCCAAAACAGATGCAGGTTTTGCAGATTTTGAACAGAAAAGTGTAGATTTTTATTTTGCATTCATATTTACAATACAGCACCAGGGAGGCAGATAGTAAAGAGTGTGTTGCTGGCAGCTGCTGTGTGTCTGCCTAACAAAGCACTTGTCTAGTCAAGAAGGATAGAGGCAGTGCCAAACTCAGCAACACACCTGCTGCACTTTTGCAGAGCAACCCAGTTTTGAACTAGCATCTGAGCTTTAAAGTGATTATAGCTAGCATAATAATTCAATTAATTTGACCTGTTGCACTTCCATTCCTTACACAGATCTCAAATGTGCTGTTTTGAAAGAAACATACATTATAGAAAACTTGTATTGTTATTTTATACATGATATCTGGTACTACATTGTGTTGCACTGTGCCTGGAGGCTGAAATTATCCCCAACCATTTCACAGCTTCGATCCTGTCAACTAGCAAACCGCCCCCATTGACTGACATGTGTTCAGCCAGTATCATGCTTTTGACCAAGGAGAAATGACCCAGGAAGTGTATGTGTAACAGATTTCATGCGAAAAAGGCATGAACATTTAACTTACTTTAACCTTTTGTAGTACCAGATGTTATGTATGGCCTACGCATGCTTGCTGTTACATGTGTTTATTCAAAAACTGCATGTTTGACATCTACAGCATGTAACTATGGAAGTGCAGAAAAGGTAATGTTGAAATTATTTTGTTAGCTCTACAGTTACTTCAAGCAGCTGAATGTCAGATGTAAGAGTTCCACTGTAAGAATACCCTTTGTCTATTGATTTATTGTAGCACGTTGAAAAGATGTGATAACACGTTGAAAAGATGCATATATATGCGCCTGCAGGCTGTTCTCACAGGAGTGACAATGTTGGACTCGCTTGCGCTCCACGTGGAAATCTCAGGATAAGCAGCTGGGTGGTTAAAGGTATCAAGGCAGTAAGTTTAATATTGACCAAAAATACAGCGGGCATGTTTTTTGCTGCTGTTATTTTTTTTATATTTTCAAATATCCTAAACCTTATTTGCTCATTCTAGTACCTACTTGTGTTTTTGAAAATGTTGCCTTTTAAATAAAATGTTGCTTTTATAATAAATCTCACAATGAAAGGGTTCCAGTTACTGTATCTGTAATTATTATTATTATTATTATTATTATTATTATTATTATTATTATTATTATTTATTTCTTAGCAAACGCCTTTACCTAGGGCAACTTACAGTTGTATACAAAAAATACATAACAAGAATTACAGTACAATTAAGAGCAAGATATAAAATACAATGACTTCAGTCCAAATAAGAGCAAATACAAAACACAGTACAATTTGATATCGGGGCAGTTCAAGAGCAGGTAACTGTGTTGATAGTTACATTAGGGTTGGATACGAGTGGAAGTGAAATACTAAATACTACAGATTGGGTTAAGTGCAGGATTAAATACTAACTATTCAATTTAACCACACTAACCTGGTACTAATCACGAATAGTAGAGATGGCCACTGGGAGAGATTTGGAAAAGGTCCTCGCTCTACCTGTCCTAGCTCTAACTGCCACAGCTCAGACTGCCCTTGGACGTGTGGCCCTTAGACTGCCACAGCTCAGACTGCCCACGGACGTGTGGCCCTTAGACTGCCACAGCTCAGACTGCCCATGGACATGTGGCCCTTAGACTGCCACAGCACAGACTGCCCTTGGACGTGTAGCCCTTGGAACGGCTGGCGCGTCGAACGGCTGGCGTTCTAAAATGCTGATTGCCAATTTATACTGTCCTGCAGGTCTAGAGCTGGTCCAGTTTACACGCTATCTAAATTCACTTCAATCAACCACAGCTCTAAACACTTTAGAAAATGAATTCCTTCAACCAGCTAATGTAGTTACATCAGCAACAAGCATTCAACTGTACTTACCAAAATCACTAGTTTCTTATTCCAACTGCAAACAAAATCGCTAGTTTCTGATTCTGACTGCAAACTGCAAAACACAATCCAAGCAAGTCAGTTAGGGAATTGTGTGATCGATGTTCAGCTTACTATATCTGTAATGTTAGGGAATTGTGTGATCGATGTTCAGCTTACTATATCTGTAATGTTAGGGAATTGTGTGATCGATGTTCAGCTTACTATATCTGTAATGTTAGGGAATTGTGTGATCGATGTTCAGCTTACTATATCTGTAATGTTAGGGAATTGTGTGATCGATGTTCAGCTTACTATATCTGTAATGTTAGGGAATTGTGTGATCGATGTTCAGCTTACTATATCTGTAATGTTAGGGAATTGTGTGATCGATGTTCAGTTTACTATATCTGTAATGTTAGGGAATTGTGTGATCGATGTTCAGCTTACTATATCTGTAATGTTAGGGAATTGTGTGATCGATGTTCAGCTTACTATATCTGTAATGTTAGGGAATTGTGTGATCGATGTTCAGTTTACTATATCTGTAATGTTAGGGAATTGTGTGATCGATGTTCAGCTTACTATATCTGTAATGTTAGGGAATTGTGTGATCGATGTTCAGTTTACTATATCTGTAATGTTAGGGAATTGTGTGATCGATGTTCAGCTTACTATATCTGTAATGTTAGGGAATTGTGTGATCGATGTTCAGCTTACTATATCTGTAATGTTAGGGAATTGTGTGATCGATGTTCAGCTTACTATATCTGTAATGTTAGGGAATTGTGTGATCGATGTTCAGCTTACTATATCTGTAATGTTAGGGAATTGTGTGATCGATGTTCAGCTTACTATATCTGTAATGTTAGGGAATTGTGTGATCGATGTTCAGCTTACTATATCTGTAATGTTAGGGAATTGTGTGATCAATGTTCAGTTTACTGTATCTCTAATGTTAGGTAATTGTGTGATCGATGTTCAGTTTCTGTTCATGGATTTTATAATTTTTAATAGAATAACTACAGCATTGTTTACTCAATGAGGTAGAATAAGCTTGCAAGCCCCAGACAATTACTCTTTTTGAGCTGAAAATGGATTTGATCATTCGGAGTGTGCAAAGTGCATGTTGCAAACGTATGAGCCATGCCCTAATAAAAAAAAAAACACAAATCTAGTTATTTAATTAAATATGTAATCGCTTACCTCTCACAGATTTTAGTTCCAGACTGCCAGGAATGGTATTAAAACTATTCATCATTTTCTAACCCTGAAATGACAAGACTGTTTTGGAAACCAATGCAATTGTTGATATTCACATGGCATTCAAAAGACTTTCTGTATGATAAAAATGTACTGTTAATATTACAAAAACTACATAAAAGTAACTCAGAGTATGTAAGGACTCAAAAGTGTCCTTAAGGTTGTGTTCATGTTGGGTTTGTTGCGAAGAGTCTAAGTTTAGTTCCTTTGGGTTAAAGCAATGAGTCGGGTTTGCTTGCTGTTCACACTTACTTGGAAGCAAATGTAGTCAGTTTGTTAGTGCGTGAAATTGAGGTTTTTGATTAATTTGTGTTCAGTGGAGCAATGCTGAGCACTGGAGGAATGTATAACAGCTTGAAAGAAAGCATTCTCTACCTGAATTTTGGTGTACGACCATATTTTTAAAAGTGTCCCTGTTTCTTTTTAACTGTCCATATTGGTCCCTTTGATGTTTTTTTGACCGAACTTCATAATTTTAATTTTTGCAGAATACCAGACACAAGTAGCATAATGCTACCAACCAACTACACAAAAATAATCTAGCTACAAAGGTTAATGTGTATGGCTTGTTTCCTGTGTGCAAACAAACTTGAGTTTCCAGTTGGCCACATTGAAGTGTAGCAAGCCAACCAAACTATTTTTGCCAAGTGAACTGTGTTGTTCACACTACACTCCAGATGAACTGAACCATACTGAGTGCGGAACCAGCCCCACTATCGAACTCAATGTGAATACAGTGTTGGTCTGCCTTGCACTTGTCCTCCTCTATTCTCTGTCACTGTGATATTTTAGTTCTTCCCTTGAAATATTTATATCCCACAATGGTGGAATAAAACTACTGCTTTGATGTACAGGTGCCTGCGGGACAAGCATGTACATCCCATAATAGTACTGCGTTCGGCTGACTGAAACTGTAATTTGATTGGTTAGACACAGGAGGTATGTTGCTATGTACACTGCTGTTTCCCGGTTCCCAGCATCTCTATGATCTTTAGCTACTGTACCACTGCATAGATGCTGGCCCACACTAATACAGGAAGAGTGAGCTTTCATTATACAAAAATATATTTGTGAAGCACGTGTCCTGCAGACTACTGAATATCTTGGAAGCACTTGTCCATCGACATTTTTGACTGTCCCTGGCAAACGGACAAGCCTTAAAATCGAACCTTGAAGTGAGTATTCAGATTGTTGAGGGCCTGTTTTAAAATGGATCCCCTGGGAGGTGTTTCCATGTCTGCAAAATGGTATATCTCTTGGAGTTTTTGTTTCACATACTTCAAATAATGTGGGTAAAATGTGTTGGGTGACATGGACCTCCTTTGCAATGTATTGATATTCTCCCTTCAAGTGGAAATGTCAAATATATTGTATTTGACTGTATTGTATGTTCATTGGTTAACAGCTACGGTTTATCTATCTGCAGAACAAAAGTCTCCCCAATTCTCACCAAGCCATATTATGTTTTTCTTTTTACCCAGGTCAGTGGAACAATGTACAACACAGGCCGCCACGTTTCTCTTCGCCTGGATAAGGAACACTTGGTAAACATCTCAGGAGGACCTCTGACATACAGTCACCGTTTGGAAGAGATTCGATTACACTTTGGTAGTGAAGACGGACAGGGATCAGAGCATCTACTAAATGGACAAGCCTTCTCTGGGGAGGTAAGGCTGTAAGGAATGGCACACAGGAAGGCATTAGAAGAGGCATTAAAGATGTATTCAACTTTCTAATGGCTTCCATGGTACATTTTGCACAGCATGAAGAATCCACTGTAAATGATAAGGCAGGGAAACGGATATACTTGTATTATGCCCAGCTAGGGATGCATATCACTGGGGACAGGGATAGAGTGAAAACAGCCATGTACAGGATATAATGATTAGGAACCAGGGCAGCATCTATAGAGTTGACTTTTACTTCGAACAATCTGAACAGAACCAAAAGATTTATCAAGAAAAGTGGACCCACTGCTAATACTACTAGGGCAATGGAGTTAATTAATTTTAAAATGTTTGTTACCACTTTTTTAAGCTGCCTCTGCTTTGCACTGGCCTTTCTTTGCATCTAATTTTGTTTGGGTACTAATAAATGCAAATAGTGTTATTATTTGTTATAGGATAAGGTACAGAAGCCTGACTTTAGTCTTTTAAGTTTTTGTATTTTTTATTTTGTGTATATCACAGTGAATACATCGTGCATTTTCAGAAAACCTTGTTAACACAGATGAAGTGGCAGGTACCTTGTATGTGCTTTGTGGTATTCAGTTATATAAATATATTCTTTAATGTTTTAAAATGTACTTGTGGGGAAAAAGAACAGATTAGCTTGTTCAATAACATATTGGAGTCTTTCACAGAAAAAAAGTTACATAAAGTGACTGTTTGTATGTAAAGTAAAACACAATGATACTGATTATAGGCTTTTTCACTTATACATTTTGCTTCCATCATAACAGATGCCTTTGTTCACACACACACACACACACACATACACACAAACAAGTCTAGTTTTAATAAATAACCACAAGAAAACATGCAGATATAGTTTTTGGTCTCTCATTTGATATCAAAAGAAATGCCTTTATAACCTAGAGATGATGTACATGCAGAACCTGTCAGCTGTCAGATACCAGGAGAAGCTGCCATACTGGGAGCATTTTCAACTTTACCTCAGAGTCAGGAAAATAATTATTGTCATTTTGATGATGCTGCAAGGATACATGCACAGACTGCAGTCTGGAAAAATAAAAGTGATGACTGTGCCTTACCTTGACTTTGACACAGTTTAATGAAAAATAAAATAGTTATATATGATCTTAATACCTGAATCTTCTACTCGCTGAACTACTTGCATTCATCTAGCATTTTGCTTTATTAACTCCCTTTTTAATCGTAATTGGGATTTTAATAAGCAAGCATATTAATGAACGTGACACACTCGTTCTCAATAAATTCCTTGTTGCCTTTCATTATGTTTGATGAAAACTGAAGTGCAATCACTTTGCTGGGTGAACTGCTAAAAGGCTTCTATATATATTGCATTGAGTCAGACAGCTGTTAAACCGTTTATGTATTTTAATCCAGTAGAGTTTCAATTTTCTGCACCTCTTATATGCATAATGATGCATTACTGTGCCTTTGGCCATTTTGCAAATCAATATGTTATTTGAGCTACATTTTCATTATTAGAAGCCAGATTGAGTAGGTGGCAATGCATATAACCTCAGGCGGGTGCTGCAGCCACAATCAACCTCCTGCTGAAAGCTCCAGAGGTAAAGCTGAAAAACTTCCGTAGTTGACTTACCTATGCTGTGTGAATAAAAGACTGTCAAAACAATCAATAATATGTTGAAAAAAGAAATGCTGCGATCTGGACAACACAGGATACAGCAAAGGCAAAGTAATGTGTTTCATGTAAACACTGCAGGGGGTTCTGTAACTCTTTAATTGTCCAAAAACAAACTACAGCCTCTGACTGCCACATACCGTACCTAACTTCTTCATCTTCACACTACTTCTTCAGTAAGATCTATCCCATCTTCAGACTGTGTGCAGCTTAGGAGAACTGAAGGTCAGTGAGTGTCCTCTGATCCCACGACCAGCCAATTGCATTTGCACCCAGGAGCTCACAGCAGATGTGAGTGAGCTGTCAGCCCCTGGAGCACAAGGATCTACCCTGCAGGTGTCTGCTTTGAATGTCTGGCCAGTAGGAACTGCTGTAGCGTGATGAGGAGAACCTGTCTCTGACAGTTTTGCCTGCCTGACCCGCTGGAGCACCAGAGCCAATGTGACGCTCCCTATGGAATCCCAAGCGACTTTGTTTCGGACGCACTGAGATGATGAACTAAATGACAAACTATATAAAGAACAGCAACTTTGGCAGCATACACCAAACTCTCTCATCAACTCACTTTGATTGATAAATAAGCATATTTTGTTTTCTGATTTGTTGCAACAAAGTCAAACAAAACAGTGTCAGTGACTACAATGGTACTTTCCTGGGGATTTTCAATAAGAATTGTAACAACATATTTTTTTTTTATTATTATTTGCAGGTGCAGCTTATTCACTATAACCATGAATTATATATAAATGTCACAGAAGCGGCAAAGAGTCCAAATGGATTGGTGATAGTTTCCATATTTATGAAAGTAAGTGGACAACTTAATACTGTCTTGTTTTTCTATAAAATGTAAATACAAGCATTATGGTAGTTTGCAATGGAGACTGTTCAGTATCCTTCAGTAAAAACAAGCACGTGAATATAGTCCTTAGCAAATCAGGTATGGTCATGGTGGGTGAGACTTGGGGTGTCAGCAGCACCAGCTACTTTGTTAAACCTGTCAAAATATACAAAGGTTGGTACCAACTCCCCAGCTAGTCTTCCTCAGCATATCTGTTATACATTCATGCCACACACTGTGTATATAAAGCACCTGATAACTCTTTTCCAAGCCTAAACAATCTTTGATATGTAAATATACACTACCGTTCAAAAGTTTGGGGTCACTTAGAAATTTCCTTGTTTTCCATGAAAACATACATGAGATGAGTTTGAATAGGAAATATAGCAAAATGAATAGGAAATATAGTCATTGACAAGGTTAGAAATAATGATTTTTAATTGAAATAATAATTGTGCCCTTCAAACTTTGCTTTCGTCAAAGAATCCTCCATTTGCAGCAATTACAGCCTTGCAGAGCTTTGGCATTCTAGTTGTCAATTTGTTGAGGTAATCTGAAAAGATTTCACCCCATGCTTCCTGAAGCACCTCCCACAAGTTGGATTGGCTTGATGGGCACTTCTTACGTACCATACGGTCAAGCTACTCCCACAACAGCTCAATAGGGTTGAGATGCGGTGACTGTGCTGGCCACTCCATTATAGACAGAATACCAGCTAACTGCTTCTTCCCTAAATAGTTCTTGCATAGTTTGGAGCTGTGCTTTGGGTCATTGTCCTGTTGTAGGAGGAAATTGGCTCCAATCAAGCGCCGTCCACAGGGTATGGCATGGCGTTGCAAAATGGAGTGATAGCCTTCCTTCTTCAAGATCCCTTTTGCCCTGTACAAATCTCCCAGTTTACCACCACCAAAGCACCCCCAGACCATCACATTGCCTCCACCATGCTTGACAGATGGCGTCAAGCACTCCTCCAGCATCTTTTCATTTGGTCTGCGTCTCACGAATGTTCTTCTTTGTGATCGAACACCTCAAACTTAGATTCTTCTGTCCATAACGCTTTTTTCCAATCTTCCTCTGTCCAGTGTCTGTGTTCTTTTGCCCATCTTAATCTTTTCTTTTTATTGGCCAGTCTGAGATATGGCTTTTTCTTTGCAACTCTGCATAGAAGGCCAGCATCCCGGAGTCGCCTCTTCACTGTTGACGTTGAGACTGGTGTTTTGCGGGTACTATTTAATGAAGCTGCCAGTTGAGGACCTGTGAGGTGTCTGTTTCTCAAACTAGACACTCTAATGTATTTGTCCTCTTGCTCAGTTGTGCACCGGGGCCTCCCACTCCTCTTTCTATTCTGGTTAGAGCCAGTTTACGCTGTTCTGTGAAGGGAGTAGAACACAGCGTTGTACGAGATCTTCAGTCTCTTGGCAATTTCTCGCATGGAATAGCCTTCATTTCTCAGAACAAGAATAGACTGACGAGTTTCAGAAGAAAGTTCTTTGTTTCTGGCCATTTTGAGCCTGTAATCGAACCCACAATTGCTGATGCTCCAGATACTCAACTAGTCTAAAGAAGGCCAGTTTTATTGCTTCTTTAATCAGCACAACAGTTTTCAGCTGTGCTAACATAATTGCAAAAGGGTTTTCTAATGATCAATTAGCCTTTTAAAATGATAAACTTGGATTAGCAAACACAACGTGCCATTGGAACACAGGACTGATGGTTGCTGATAATGGGCCTCTGTACGCCTATGCAGATATTCCATTACAAATCAGCCGTTTCCAGCTACAATAGTCATTTACAACATTAACAATGTCTACACTGTATTTCTGATCAATTTGATGTTATTTTAATGGACAAAAAATTTGCTTTTCTTTCGAAAACAAGGAAATTTCTAAGTGACCCCAAACTTTTGAACGGTAGTGTATGCAAAGCCTAATTCTGTGACACCAAGAACCACTGTTTGTTTGTTAATTTACTTTCCCTCTTCTAGGTATCTGAGTCTTCAAATCCATTTCTAAATCGAATGCTAAACAGAGATACCATAACGAGAATAACATACAAAAGTAAGTTTCATTTAAGTCCTGCAACCATTTTCCATCATATATGGTAATTTACTGGTGACTATTCCAACCCTTAGCCATGTTTACCTTCTAACAAAGGCATACTAATGTTGCTATGCAATCATTCCACTATATTATGAAGTTCAGTTCCTACAGCCTCTGACCACAATCTTCTTGTTCATATGTAGGTAACTGCAAAAAAAAATATTCCCCTAAATTACGCTTTCTTACGTCATAACGTTTTATATATGCAGCAAGTTTTGTTTTTCTTTTGGTGCAATCACAAATACAACAAAAAACTCGAAACAAAAATATGATTTATGTATTTTTTTTTAAAAGTATGTACTCTATTATGTACTGTATGGGTTATGTAGAGATAAAAAAAGATAACCAGTACCTTATACTTTTTGGGTGCCATTTGCAACAATGTACTTGGCCGTGAATATACAGATCCACTTGAAGTGAATGAAACAAACTGAATGTGATCACTAATCCTCCATGATGTGCACTTACATACACTACACATGTTTGTCTCAAATATGTAGTTTCAAAAGAAACATATGATATTGCAAACATGTATTTGAATTTTCATAAAACACGCCATCTGGTACTACACTTGGTAAAATAAACTTCTCAGTTTGCTTGCTTTGCCTTTTAGGAAATGTGTCATACTTGCACTTCCTCAGCAGTGTCTTAGCAATTATCTTACTGGCTGCCAACCATTGCAGTCATTTGGGGAATCACTCTCAAGGTGAAAGCAAGGGCTGCACACAGAGATTTCTTTAACATAATACCAGATAGTATGTTTTAAAATGAAATAAAATAGATTTTTTTTTAAAATACACATTTGTAATTGAAATAGTGTATTGTTTTGAAAATGTATAAAATTATTTTGTGGAAAAAAGTGCTTTCTACTCAATCTTCCACTCATATTCAAAATGTGTCGTCTGGACCTGGCCTCTTTGAAATAATGACTAGTAATTGTGTGTCAAGGACCCATTAAATGTGTCTGTATTCGGCGCCTGCACATTTGGATTGATTCTTCTTCAGGAATACAGAAATGAGTGGTACTTAAACTAAAAAAAAATCCCTTGTTAAACTCTGAACATGAAATGAAGTATTACACATTTGTGTTTTGAGAGTTCTTTTCTTCATTGTTGCAGACATTTGTGAACCTCTCTCTCACTTATGTTTATGTAAAAGGTGATACAAAGCACTGATAATTCATTAAGCCAGTGTGTCCTTATGATCAGTGTTGGATGAAAACTTTTTAAAAATTAATTAAACAAAATCATGATACTATAAATGGATCATGGTACTATAAATGAAAGATATGTTACTTAAAACTAATTGAGGATAAATTATTCACTAAATACTACATTTTATTAAAAAAAATGCCTTTCTGTTTTGAGAGAGAAATGTTTGAAGTAATTTCTCCAGGTAACAGTGAATACTTCTATTCTAATTGCATTGAGGCATATTTCTAGAATCAGACCGTCCTTCGCAGGCTTGTACAGAGAAGATGATGTATGCATTCGTTTCTTCCTGATTAGATTACTGTAATGCATTATTTATTGATGTCTATGCTAGTGCTCAACATATTATACTGATTCTTTTCTATTTACATTTACTTCCAGTTTGTTGTAGAGTAAAATGTAATATACCACTTTTGACATTTAATGGTCTGGCTCATTTATATTTATTGGTTACGTAAGTCCCCATGTGACATTGCACTATTAGAATACAGGACTGCTGAGTCTCCCAATGTTAGACTGTGACAGCTTTCTGGTATTATGCTCCCAAACCTTGAAAATCAGCTTTGTAGATTGCAAATGTGGTATTGATTTTTAAGAAGGAAGACTGGGTGGAACCCCATAACATGTAAAATCATGGAAGCAATCTTAAGATGGTGAACTTGAAGATTATGTACTTAGTAACAACACTATAGGAGACAGCCAATGTGGAATCTGAAAAGGAAGATCCTGTCTAACAAGCCTCTTAGATTCCTTTGAAGAAGGATGGATGCAAAAATGGCCTGACTTAATATACACTACTCAAAAAAAGCAAAAAATAACACAAATAACATTAAAAAGCTGTTAAACATTTGCTAGGTAGACCTTTTACATGTTCTTTAATTAACTGTTGAGATGCATTTTGCACCAGCTGCCCCCCTAAAAGCAGGTGCCCCCATTGAGACGTCAGTTTGGATTACTAGTTGAGTGGCTGCTCAGATGATAAGATTGTTTGTTGGTGATGGTTTGGGAGTTATGGCTTCGAATGAAACCAGGTGGTGGCAGACAAAGATTCCTGACTGAAGACCAGACTGTCAGAGCTGTTCAAATGCTGAAACTGGGGATACACAAAGACACCTATCTGATTCATTTGGTTTGACCAGTTCTGTTGTTTCCAGAAACATTTCTTCACTATTAAATGCACTGCTTATTTATTATTATTATTTTTTCTTTAGATGATGCATATTTACTACAGGGACTAAATATAGAAGAACTCTATCCAGAAACATCTAGTTTTATTACCTATGATGGATCGATGACGATTCCACCTTGCTTCGAAACTGCAACCTGGATCCTAATGAACAAGCCAGTCTATATAACAAGGATGCAGGTAGTCCTTTAAAACTTGTTCATACTGGACTATATTTGATAAGGTGATGTGTTTTTTCAATAAAGTCATCCCAGTTAGACATATTTATATACACCTCTTTGAGACCCAGGCATGGCATAAATGAATATCCTGATCACTGATGTCAATGTGATAAACCATCAGAAACGTCCTGGTATGTCTGCCTGCAACAGTTGGAAATTGTGTTGCAGTAAGCATTTGTGTGGTACTTGTAGACACACACAAAAAAAACTTAGAGAGTGATCCATTAGATGAAAGTTCTATTTAGCTACTTGTACTTTTAGCTATTTATTACTGAATAACATATTCTCCTGGTTATGTTTTGTGTGTGTGTGTGTGTGTGTGTGTGTGTGTGTGTGCAGATGCATTCTTTAAGACTTCTAAGTCAAAATCAGCCATCACAGATATTTCTCAGCATGAGTGATAACTTCAGACCAGCCCAGCCTCTCAACAACCGTTGCATTCGCACCAACATCAACTTCAGCATGCAAGGAAAAGACTGTCCCAATAACAGAGCACAGAAGCTGCAGTATCGAGGTAAATTGCATTGTTTCATTCTTCCAAGCTATTACTGTCAATGTAAGCACACTCCACATAAAACAAACCTAATTTAAGAGGAAGAATGCAGCTCATGATGGGTGTAAATTAAATAATAAAGACATGGTCAGCTTTATTTTCCTGCATGTATTTAATGAGATATCCATACATAAAAGATTCCCTTTTGAATGTTCACGGAACACGGAAATACGGAACTAATGAAGATATACAGTGCCTTGCGAAAGTATTCGGCCCCCTTGAACTTTGCGACCTTTTGCCACATTTCAGGCTTCAAACATAAAGATATGAAACTGTAATTTTTTGTGAAGAATCAACAACAAGTGGGACACAATCATGAAGTGGAACGAAATTTATTGGATATTTCAAACTTTTTTAACAAATAAAAACTGAAAAATTGGGCGTGCAAAATTATTCAGCCCCTTTACTTTCAGTGCAGCAAACTCTCTCCAGAAGTTCAGTGAGGATCTCTGAATGATCCAATGTTGACCTAAATGACTAATGATGATAAATAGAATCCACCTGTGTGTAATCAAGTCTCATTATAAATGCACCTGCACTGTGATAGTCTCAGAGGTCCGTTTAAAGCGCAGAGAGCATCATGAAGAACAAGGAACACACCAGGCAGGTCCGAGATACTGTTGTGGAGAAGTTTAAAGCGGATTTGGATACAAAAGATTTCCCAAGCTTTAAACATCCCAAGGAGCACTGTGCAAGCGATAATATTGAAATGGAAGGAGTATCAGACCACTGCAAATCTACCAAGACCTGGCCGTCCCTCTAAACTTTCAGCTCATACAAGGAGAAGACTGATCAGAGATGCAGCCAAGAGGCCCATGATCACTCTGGATGAACTGCAGAGATCTACAGCTGAGGTGGGAGACTCTGTCCATAGGACAACAATCAGTCGTATACTGCACAAATCTGGCCTTTATGGAAGAGTGGCAAGAAGAAAGCCATTTCTTAAAGATATCCATAAAAGTGTCGTTTACAGTTTGCCACAAGCCACCTGGGAGACACACCAAACATGTGGAAGAAGGTGCTCTGGTCAGATGAAACCAAAATCGAACTTTTGGCAACAATGCAAAACGTTATGTTTGGCGTAAAAGCAACACAGCTCATCACCCTGAACACACCATCCCCACTGTCAAACATGGTGGTGGCAGCATCATGGTTTGGGCCTGCTTTTCTTCAGCAGGGACAGGGAAGATGGTTAAAATTGATGGGAAGATGGATGGAGCCAAATACAGGACCATTCTGGAAGAAAACCTGATGGAGTCTGCAAAAGACCTGAGACTGGGACGGAGATTTGTCTTCCAACAAGACAATGATCCAAAACATAAAGCAAAATCTACAATGGAATGGTTCACAAATAAACATATCCAGGTGTTAGAATGGCCAAGTCAAAGTCCAGACCTGAATCCAATCGAGAATCTGTGGAAAGAACTGAAAACTGCTGTTCACAAATGCTCTCCATCCAACCTCACTGAGCTCGAGCTGTTTTGCAAGGAGGAATGGGCAAAAATTTCAGTCTCTCGATGTGCAAAACTGATAGAGACATACCCCAAGCGACTTACAGCTGTAATCGCAGCAAAAGGTGGCGCTACAAAGTATTAACTTAAGGGGCTGAATAATTTTGCAGCCCAATTTTTCAGTTTTTATTTGTTAAAAAAGTTTGAAATATCCAATGAATTTCGTTCCACTTCATGATTGTGTCCCACTTGTTGTTGATTCTTCACAAAAAATTACAGTTTCATATCTTTATGTTTGAAGCCTGAAATGTGGCAAAAGGTCGCAAAGTTCAAGGGGGCCGAATACTTTCGCAAGGCACTGTATATTTGAATTGAATAGCCATGCTCATGTGGTTTATAAGACAGATTCAAGTAAGCACCAGTTTATTTTTATTTTTTTTTTAACAATTATTTTTATTAATTCACGATTTTTCTTCCAATTTTGGAATGTCCAATTATTATTCAACCTGGCTCACCGCTGCAACCCCCAGATAAACTCGGGAGAGACAAAGATGAGCACAGGCATCCTCCAAACTGAGTGCCGTCAGCCATCCACTTTTCTTCGCTCTGCAAGCCCGCCATGCAACCATCTCAGAACTTACAGCATTGGAGGACCACACAGTTCTGAATTGCATACAGGCAGGCCTGCAGGTGCCCAGCCAGCCACAAGGGTCGCTGGTGTGCCAAGGACTCCCCAGATGACCTAACCCTCCTCGCCGGGCAGCGCTTGGCCAATGTGCGCCACCCCTGGGAGCTCCCGTCCACTATAGGGTGTATCCTGCACTCCGGGCGGAGTGCCTTTACCAGATGCGCCACAGCAAGAGTTTCTTCATCATTAAAACATACGATATTTAGGGGAAACTAAATGAATGTTCATGGAGTACTGTGGTTATTGTAAAGAAGTGAAGTAAGCAAAACACTCCATGTACAGTCATTTACTATTTTGTTTAAAATATATGGAAAATAAAGTATGTTAAACCAGTAAAAAAAAAGTTATTAACTTTGTAGCACAGAATACAAAAAAGTTAGTCAACATCTTTCAAAACTTGTTGTTTAAATATACCACATTGCAGCTACAAGTCTGCTGCTCACTCAGATTGGCAAAGGTGAGGGGATGTGTAGCTGTTGGCTGCTTTTCCCACCCCCAACCCCCTCCCTGAAGAGATTTAGAGTTGATTGCCTACCACTATAAATCATAAACACACACCAAATGTCTGTGGAACAAATACCTGCTCTTGAAGAGCATGAGCTTGCCATTCCTAGATTTATTAGGGTTTATACAAGTTTCACTTTAATGTCATATCTTTAAAAGAAACGTGCAACATAATAGTTAGGTATATTGCATATCCAGTGTTCACAAAACACAAAGTAAAGTACCATTGTCCCTGCAAAACCACAAAAGGACTGAAATAGAAAGTTTAAATACTTGATTTCACACAGGAGAAAAAAGGCCTGAACACTGTGTATCCTGATACCAGTTTCAAGTGGTGTGCTTGACTGACTGTTACTTATTATACAAAATGTGGTTTATAGTTCATAGCTTTCCAGAAATACTTTATTGTACAGCAGATGTGTATCAATTGCTTTACATAAGCCATCCACCAATATAGTTATTCTAGTATTTTCTAGGATCCAGCTCTGGAGGGTGTATATTTTTTTGGGAGTGGCTTTTTTAATATTACATTTCGGTGTTATTGGGACAAAAGACTTGGCTTGTTTTAGTAACTGACAATTTCTTTTGTCCGGTTAGTTTTTCCTACCTTTGTTTTTTTAAGGAAATTCTTCCTTTATATAAATTATCACAGCAAATAAACTGAGCAAATTCCATACATATTTAAAGGTCAGATTAAAAAAAATAATGAGTATTAGTTCACAAATTTACAAGCAGCAAAACCACCTTGGGCCCTCAGGGGTTGAATTATATAGTTTCTTGGTTGGAACTGCTATTAATTACAGTCTTTCTCTTTTGATTGTTTTGCAGTGAATGAATGGCTCCTAAAATAAGGACATCACAGGAAAACCTACTTCTGCAGCTTTACAAAATCAGGACTGCATCTTCACCTTTCTAATGGGATTTGACTTAATGTATTGTTAAGAGGGAGAACCAATTTCCTATTGTAAGAACTTTTAAATAGAAACTCCTCATACTTATTAAACTTTTGATACCTAACATTTTGGGGGGAGACTAATGGAGTATTTGTTTCATTGCCTCATCATCAATGAAAAAAATTACTTCTACTCCTTTGTACATACGGACACCTTGCTTTACAAAATAACAACGTTACTGGATTTGTGTTCTTGGTGCCAGTCGGTGCTTTGAAAGCAAAATGCTATATTCTCCTCATTGGACAAAAAAGGGCATGCAGACCTAGATGAAAAGGGAATTATCATACATCCATTTCAGAAAAAAAGGTAAAAGTTGAACGTGAATGTTGGCCTTGTAAATATTGTTAGTACTGCTGAAAATGAAAGCAATTGAGTATGTTCTGCTTGAGTTCTGGAGATATTTGAGCTGATGCCTTTCTGTTTTATTGTTTACAATGGTCATACACTGTGTTTTGGTTAATGTTAACAGCCCAATAAATGTGTTTTGAAAGTTAATTTAGTATATATGTTTGATTATCTCTATCTTGAACTGTATGTCACTATTATGTTAAGTTTCCTAACATGAGTAATCAGCAGGGTAGTTTTACATGTCATTAGGGATAAGAAATCTATTAGGGCAATTCTTTTGTATTTAGTTATTGCTGAGAGCCAACATACATTTCTGTGGACGACTGAAGAAAAAGTGGGAGGCAAAAGCTGCTAGCAAATCAGGAGCAAGTGACATTCCCTTTAAGAAAACAACAGCCTTAGCAACTGTCACTGTGGTCTTAAAGAAATGTGCTCTTTATAAAGACTAGTTCAAGATCTGCAGTTAGCAAAGACATGGAACTCCAGGTTTGTGTCTGCGGCTGGAGCAAGGCGACAACGGTCAGGGGTTTGAAGATTCATTAAGGGAGAATGAAATGCTTGAGGGAGAAGGGACAAGGGCCTCGCATTGATCAGTACTTCTTACGAAGTCAGTCAAGTCAGTCGAATGAAATCCAGCGACAGGAAGCAAACCACAGTTCGCAGGATATCAGCACCCCTGTCATAGATGGGAGGAGGACTTGCATGGACACAGTTAGTGATGAACCTAATGATCCTTGTGAACCCGATCAGACAAACCAGCGTAAGAGAGAAAAGAACCTCAACGGGCACAAGCCTGGAGTTAAATGGCCAAGAGCCTGTGAGAAAACTGCATGGGACACAGTAAACACAGATCTCTGCTTTGCATTGGAAAGGTTAAGTGGAACAGTTGAAAAAAAACTGGATAAATTTGGGGACATCATGTACGCATATGGAAGCGAGAGGTTTGGAGTTGAAAAAAGGAAGGAAAAAGTACAAACTATTCCTGGAAAGTCTAGACGGCAGCAGGAGATTGAACGCTTAGTTAGAGAAAGGAGACAGCTGAGGAAGCAATGGAGAAGAGCAGAAGAAAGTCAGAAGGAGGACTCAATCTCTTACAAAGGGTCATAAAAGATAAGCTTGCAACATTGCGCAGAGCTGAGCGCCTCGGAAACGCTTACAAAAGAAGGGCGTTCGAGAACTAACTTTTATAAAGACCCATTCAAATTTGTAAAGAAGTTATTCACCAGTGAGAAGAATGGCGCACTAAAAGCATCTAAGTTTGAGTTGGAGAGATATTTGGAGGAAGCATACAGATTCAAAAGGCAGGAGCCTATGTCAATTCCTTCAGACATCCCACCTATCAATCCACCAGAATACCAAATGGAGGACTGTGCACCTAAGTGGAAAGAAGTAGAGCAAGCTGTGAAAAAAGCAAGGGCTTCATCATCTCCAGGGCCTAATGGAGTTCCGTACAGAGTGTACAAGAGTGCTTCAGGAGTTCTACTGAATCCTGTGGAAACTGATGAAAGTAGCATGGAAAAACAGGTTGTACCAAGAGCATGGCCGAGCAGGTGGAGTCTTTATACCTAAAGAAAAAGATTCTAGCAGCATTAGTCAGTTTAGCCCTATTTCCCTATTAAGCGTAGAAGGCAAGATTTTCTTCAGCATTATTGCTCAGAGATTGTCAACTTACCTATTAAAGAACTGTTTCATTGACACGTCAATACAAAAAGCGGGCATTCCAGGTTTCCCAGGATGCTTAGAACACATCAATGTGATCTGGCAACAAATTCAATCAGCTAAAAAGGAGAGGAAGGAGCTCCATGTGACATTCCTGGATTTGGCTAATGCATATGGTTCAGTGCCACATGAACTTCTTTGGGCAGCATTTGATTTTTCAGTGTACCAATGACAATAACTAATCTAGTGAAAGCCTACTTTGGAGATTTGCAATTTAGTTTTTCAACTTCAGAATTCAGCACTACATGGCAATGCCTAGAAGTTGGAATAATGGCAGGATGCACCATTTCTCCACTGGCTTTTACCATGGCAATGGAAGTAATCATTAGGGCATCAAAATGGGTAGTGGGAGGAGAGCGGCTTCTGGAATACGACTACCACCAATTCGAGCATACATGGATGACATGACAACCATGACTACAACAGTAGCCTGCACTAATCGGGTTATTGGGCAAATTAACCAATAACATTGAATGGGCACGAATGCAATTCAAGCCCACTAAATCAAGGAGCATCTCTATAATTAAAGGTAAAGTAGTAGATAAAACGTTCTTCATTAATGGTGAGGCAATACCAACAGTGTCTGAGAAGCCAGTGAAGAGCCTTGGGAGATGGTACGACGGGGATCTAAAGGACACAGTTCGTGTGGGAGAAGTTAGACAACAAGCTGTGGAAGGGTTGAAGAGTATAGACAGCAGCGCTTTACCAGGCAAACTAAAACTCTGGTGCTTTCAGTTTGGCCTACTGCCAAGGTTGCTGTGGCCACTGACTGTGTACGAGGTTTCTTTGACAACAGTAGAGAAGCTGGAAGCTTTAATCAGTTCACACATCAGGAAATGGTTGGGAGTTCCACGCTGCCTCAGCAGAGTGGGACTTTATGGTAAAGGAATACAGCAGCTACCTGTCTCCGCTCTAACCGAGGAGTTTAAGTGCGCCAAGGTCCGACTGGAAATGACATTAGTAGAGTCATGCGACAAATGCGTAAGGGAGGCAGCACCTGTGTTGAAAACTGGAAGAAAGTGGGTGGCAAAGAAAGCTGTGGAGGATGCAAAGGCTGCCCTTCGAATTGGTGATATCATGGGGCAAGTTCAGCATGGAAGAGGGGGTCTTGGTCTCAGTTCAGCTCCTCCTACATGGCACAAGGCAGCCCCAGCGCAACGGAGGAAGCTTGTAATCAACGAGGTGCAAAAGCAGGAGGAGAGGATGAGGTGTATAAAGGCCATTTCCCAGGGCAAGCAGGGAGAATGGATGAGGTGGGAGAGTGTGTAACAACGCAAGATTGGCTGGCAAGACCTATGGTCAATGGAACAGAGCAGGATCAGTTTCCTTATAAGGTCAACATATGATGTTCTCCCATCACCACAGAACCTAAACCTCTGGGTAGGAGAGGATCCCTCATGTCCTTTGTGTTCATCACCTGCAACATTAAGGCACATTTTGACAGGATGTAAGGAGGCTCTCGGTTTACTTGGCGCCATGACCAGGTGCTGCGATGTTTGGCCTTAGCATTGGAAGACAAGCGTAACATGACCAATAAGTTGCCACCTGTTCCATCAAAACATTACACAACATTCCTCTGCCCAGGAGAGCAACCACCAAGAAAAGGTGTTAAAACCAATCCTCGCCCAGGACAACTGGAAGCTGCTAGAGACTGGAAAATGCTGGCAGATGTTGGTCAACGGCTTATTTTTCCACCTGAGATTGCCACCACAAACCTTCGACCAGATATTGTCTTGTGGTCTGGATCAGCACGCCTTGTGCCATGGGAGGATGCTGTAGATGAGGCGTATGAGAGGAAGAAACTGCGGTATGCTCAACTAGCCACTGAAGCGGAACAGCGAGGATGGAGAGTCTGGGTTTACCCAGTGGAAGTGGGATGTCGAGGATTTGTGGCACACTCTACAACCCGGTTTCTCAGAGATGTCGGATTCAATGGCCAAGAGTTGCGTCGCACAGTGAAGAACTTATCTGAAGCAGCAGAGAGGAGCAGCAACTGGCTGTGGTTGAGATGGAAAGATTCTGGCTGGGGATCTCAAGCACAATAGAAAGAAAGAAAGGCTGATGTACAGGTAAGTAAGCTGGGCTGAGTTGAGTGGGGGCGGAGGGGTGATGCTGGGACGCCAGAATCACCGTCGAGCCCTCTTGAGGTGTCGTGGGCTAGTCGACGAAACACCGAGGATGGAAGGTGCCCACTTGAAGACCCCAGAGATGTACCCTACTTAGCTCAATCCAGACGGTTGTCATGCTGATGCGCTGGGGAGACCGCACTATGGTTGATCCCCGAGCCAGCATCGCAGCCGTTGTGTGTGCTGATGCTTAGGGAGGCAAAATAAGCTGATCCCTGGAGCCAGCATTACACTTCAGCCATCAACACCAGACAGAAGGATATCTATATCATCATATGGAAGGAAGCGCAAATGGATGGAGACACATATGGATCACATTAGTTTACTGTGAAGCTACGTCTTAGTTGGTGCTTATCTTGGCGAGAGCCAAGTTCAAATCAGCATGAAGTTTTAACATCTACTCTCATGTAATGGAAATCATTATAGCACCATTTACAAATGTTTACATGAATTGAATGTTTTATTGCATATGTGACTGCTGTGTTTTGTTATATTTTTAAACATTCATTCATTTTCTAATACATAGGTCCATCCATTTACACACATTTGAATTTAAATATACGGCCTATAAAAAAAAAAGGTACCTGTGTAGAAAAACATGAACAATTTGTTTGTTTTGACATTGCATGTTGGCATGTAAGTTAGGTCAGAACATATTTTTGTGTTCTTGTTACCAAGGGTTGTTAATTCCAAAGATGACCTTCTTTTAGCTGGTTGGCTTGTTTAACTTTTCACAATATCACTAAAGTTTTACACGGGTATAAATCACATCACTCCCATACAGCTTTCAGGAAGTCTCCAGCGTGACACTGTACAGCAGTATGACATAGGCCTACCAGCTTCATACATGTTAGTGGTGCTCTGACAATGTGTTCTTACATAATATAAAGCCCATACTTCATACCTGTGTGAAATAACGCATTCTAGATCATCATAGTTTTAGAAACATACACACATATTCCGAAGGCCCTCCACCCCCACCATAGTAAATGAATACAATTAAAACATTTTAATGGCAGCCAAAAATGGACCTCTCAAAACCATCGATTACTCGCTCGCATACCCGGAGCGGATGGAAGACCACCGCCCATCATGAGATTGCACAATTACAGGGATAGGCAAACCGTACTTGAAGAAGGGCAACCTGAATGTCAGCAGGAAGAAGGTAATGTTCTTCGAGGATTTCTCTTTTGCAGTTCAGAAACAGTGCCTGGAATATGATTCAATATGCAAGCAACTACAAGCTGACAACATACAGTTCACTTTGCTGTCTCTTGCAACACTCCAAATCTTTCAGGAAGGAAAACCAAGATTATTAAAAACTCGCGCTTCTAGATCTAATGCGTGAGACTAAACCTTTTTCAATAACTAAAGTTGTGCACTACCATTTCATATTGATAAACACAACTATCCTTGTTGTTCTGAATAATAGCAGGCTCATTATAGATTGAAGTCAATTTTAATTATTTTTCAGAGTGACAAAGTCTTAATTTCCCACGATGTGCAAAGTACAGCTGCCCACAGGTTCTATTGTAGGCTCACTTGCTTTGTCACATACTCTGGTTGATTGTATCTATTCATCCATGTGGTAAATACTTTCTAAACAGGAATATTGAAGAGGGGGTTCAGTCAGCAGTTCAGTGTACTTTAACAACAGATGCTGGATTGGTTTTCAAAGAGATCAGTGTGCTACCTGCAATATATTTCCTCTTGTTTGATCATGGCTGATACTGTGCCTCTAATTCCAAAGCCTGCAAACCCCTACCAATTGGTTGGTAAGAAAATGTACAACTAAGTTCATGATTAAGTTTCATTCAGGAAGTTCTGATCACGCTGATGGATACAATAGTTAATCTACTCAAGCATGTAGCAGCACTACTAGAAATACACCAAGTAATAATTTAGAAAAACATCTCGTCAATATGTGTATGTGTCAGCAGTAGGGCTTTCATTTTCGTTTTTTATTTTTGAGCTGACACCATTCAATTAAACTGTTGATTGTGAAACAAGTTCACTTTATTTTTTCTCCTGTAACTTGATTGAGACTATGATTCTGTCTGTCTATTTATTTTTTTATTCAAACCGAGCACAAAGAGCAAGTGAAGTCAAATTGATTTAATTAAATCGTAATTAAGAGAAAACTATTAATTGCAAAACAGGTTATAACATTTTTGCAAGGAGTTAAGATTTTAAATCCGGGAAAAGCAATTAACTTAACTCACCTTTTTATTATTTTGTTTTACATTATTAATGAAACATAATCATTGTCTCATTCAAGTTATGGGAGACAAAAACAAAAGTGATCTTGTTTCACAATGAACGCTTTTCCAAGAGTTTAATTAAGAAACGGAGTCGGTTCAAAATATCTTTAAAAGAACATCGCATGACCGAAAATAAAAATTGAAAACAAATAGCCTTAGTTATAAGGTAAGCTCTGTGTTTTTGGTGAGATTTTTGTTGTTTTGGTTGGAGCTGGCTCCACACCCAGGTGACCCAATGACAAATTGTTTTACATTTGAGGAACCTGCACTTATAACCTACCTCTATATTGCACATCAAATTGGGATTGTAATGGAAAGAAAAAATATTACAATTAAACTATATATAAATTATATTTATAACTATAACAAAAGGTGGTATATGTAGAGTAAGAATTAAAAATATTTGAATTAAGTAAAGGTGTAAGTAAATGGGCAGAGACAAGGTGGCTACTGGTGATGTAAACTTAAGTATGCTAGGAATTGAAATGACCATGCATTATTTATGGAGTGTGGTCATTGGATGTTGCACTGAGATTACTGTATGCTGTTTGAAATTATGAGGTTGTGAATTGTCACAAAACTGGAGTCAGTTTGATGTTGAAATCAGAGCAGCTCATTTTTTATAGTAATTCATGTGTGGTTTGTAAGTCATCAGTTAGTCTGGAGAGTTCTTCAATGGGACTTGCATATAAAAACATGTATAAAGACTGCTTGTGGAATTTTCTCAAATGTATTACTTTGTAGTACCGCTATATCTAGCAATGTCCAGTGGAATCACGGTGTAACACCCAAAACCAGTCCTGAGCTCCGTGCTCAGATTAATAGATGCCGTATGTGGTTTCCTGGCTGTCCCTGTATCTGTCCAGGTACCTCACTGGCTCGCCATGAGGGTATTTCTTCTGTGGAGGGTGATACACTGGAGGCCTATCATATTCAAATACTGGTTCCTTCATATCTGTGGGAAAAAAAAAAAAACTGGTTTAAAATAGGGAGGTCAAATTCAACAATTTATGTTGGTGTCAGAGGAAACTATTGTTATTAAAAAAAATATCTTAAATTACAAAAAAATACATCTTTTAAAAACAAGTATTTACCATTATTTCATTTTTCAGGAACCTGACAAAACCATACATGATTTAAAATGTCAACTGCCCTGAAAAGTTTAATAAAAACACAATTATAAAAACGTAGCAGTTGCGACTCTGGTGCTAAACGTTGGTGCTGTGAGCTTCAATAAGAGACAGTTGAGTTGATAGTGGACACCAACAAACTTATACCTGTTGATGACACAGCAGGCACTTACTATCTGATATACGGCCACTGGAGCTGGAAGCCGATTGGCTAAATGCATCTCTATTTAGATCACTGCTGCATTAATGCACACCTTATATACATAGTAATTGTATCAGGTATTATTATTATTATTATTATTATTATTATTATTATTTATTTATTTATTTATTTCTTAGCAGACGCCCTTATCCAGGGCGACTTACAATTGTTACAAGATATCAAATTATTTTTACATAAAATTACATTATTTTTTACGCATAATTTTTACATATAACTACCCATTTATACAGTTGTGTTTTTACTGGAGCAATCTAGGTAAAGTACCTTGCTCAAGGGTACAGCAGCAACGTCCCCCACCTCGGATCGAACCCACGACCCTCCGGTCAAGAGTCCAGAGCCCTAACCACTACTCCACACTGCTGCCCAAAACACAGTAAACACAGCTGTAAACACAGAGCACAGGCCAGCACAATTTACATGTAGTGTACGTGAGGATTCTTTTAGCTTGTTACATGTACTAGAAGTGCACAGCTGTAATTGTTCTGCATATAATTTAGTTTTATTTCATTTAATGGAGATTATTATGTGGCTAGGTCTATGGTATTTAATTGTGCCTTGGTACAGCTCCCTCCAGCTATGAGAATTATAAGCCATAGCGTTCTTACTGAGCAGCTGGTGAAAGGTGTGCGTGACTGAATCGTCCCACTGGCTCTGAAAGAAGGCCAGTCCTGCTGGAGTCATGTGGTCCTGGTGCTTTCTGTAGAAATCAAATGTCTGAAACGTCCTGGATTCCAAACTGTGACTGCAAAGAAGTAAAACATTACATTAAAAAACATTCACTCCACCTGGGGATACCAATGCAAATATGCTTACTTAAATACAGGCAATATATAGAGAAACTGTTAGACTTTGAAAAATACAAAACACAGGTCAGGCTGTCAACTGCACTCTGAACAAAAAGGGCTTAGAAGAGGGTATTTAGAACAGTCTGTGCTCAATGCAGACACCCTGATAGCCAAAAACAGCAAAGCACCCCAATGAATTCAATACATTTAGAAGGAAACCTGAATATTGTTAAAAGGGACTTTAAAGGCAACTATATTAACCTGGATCGCCACTGAAGAAAAGAAAAGTTAATAAAAATTGGAGAATTAATTACAAACTGATTTGGCCTGCCAGACTGGTCTTATCAATGCGCAGCAGAGTTTCATTAAACAGGCCTGCAAGGACAACGCCCAACAAAGACATCACACAATGGATCAATGCAGCTAAACAAATTGAGTATTCTCCATTACAATAAAAGAATAAAGAATGAGTTACAGAAAACATACTTGCGGAATGTAATAAATGTATCGTGCAGAAGTGATGATACTTGTGAAATGTAAAAGGGATGTATTAAGACGTTGTTTCGTATAACAAAGAGGGGCTGAAATAATATTTTGTGAATAATTCAACAAGTACACAGAGGTAGAATAATATAGCGATCCAAGACATTGAGTAAAGGTGCTGGACTAAATAGGAACAAACCAATTAGGGGTTAAGTTTCTGAACCGTGAATTCCAATTAAAATATATACATTAACAGATTGATAAAGCATGAATTACAATTTCTCAATATTTTATCAATTATAATTCACTGAGATCTGTATTTTGATATTTACTGACTTATATTTACTTAAACATGTATCCTGCTTGCATTTTCATATTATTTGTTTACTGGTTTATTACTACTTTCTATAGAAAGACAAATTATAAACTACTGATGAATACCTTCATTTCCATGTATTTTGATATTTACACTGAAGCTGAGATATTATGTGAATATTGTTGATTGCTGAAACTTAATGTACCGACTTCTGCGGTTTTTATATTAATCTTTTCTACCATATCTATTTTCTAAACTTTCTTGAGAATTCATAAATATATAACGGTGTTGTACAGTTTACTGCTCAATTGTTTGTCTCAAAGTTAGAAATGTATAATTGAGAGTGCTAATCAAATTAAAACAAGTTCTTCCTACAGCATTATCTAGCAGCCTGCTAGCTAATAACCTATTTTTGGAGAGATAAAGAAACACATTATCCCAAACACTGAATACTGTTAGATATTTATAAATACTGGAACTGAATCTACACCAAAAAAAGCACTGTCTGCCACCTTCAGTCAATTAAATCTTGTGCGGTGAGTTAGTTGAAGTCTTTCAAGCTGACTGGAAACTCAATTACTCAATAATTAAATTTGGAAAATCTCCTCCATTCGAAGACCTGTCATGGGGTGACATAATTGTCCAATGACCTGTGATAGCAGACCCCATCTGTCTGTTTAGCATCTGGAAAACCTTTGAAAGCCAGCATCTCCTGGGACACCTAGGCACCAGCAGGATTTTTTGGATGTGTATAATAGGCATGTAGGCCACTGGTAGCTGGTGCATCTATTCCTAGTGAGTGTCAGTCAGTCTCATACCTAATAATTTTATGTTGTGATCATAATGCTACATTTAAAATATATCTAATGCTGATTTAGAAAAGAGAGATTACATCAAACAATAAGGCATGTGATTATTGATTATTTTGCATTTAATATAATTTTACATTTTGTATTTTGGAGAATGACTGCAAGCATGTCAGAGACATACTTATCCGCCACTGAAAGCACTGACAAACACAAAGTTCCTTACCAGGGTGAAGGTAAGCAGTCCTCAGTAAAATCAATTGGCCGCTCCTGCTTAAATAGGATGAATATAAACCTGTGGTATCCAGTTCCTTTTGCTGGAAACGGTGGGAAATAGTGACAGATCTGCTCTCCAGACTGCACTGCATTCCCAGGAATGTTTCCACTGTGGAGAGGGGGTCAAAGGTCATCAAAAAGACACCACATTGTAGCCTTGGAGAGTCAAGCCAACAGCATCCAGACTAAGGGCTTAAAAAGGAATGCTTTCTGAAGATGAACTGTATTAAAATCAGGGGTTCAAAAAATAATCACTGGTCAGAATTGATTTGGTCCACATTGAGATTAATATAAAATAACAAGACAGAATTGTCAAGTCTAACAATCGTACTTCTGAAACAAAAACATTCCAATGCGAATGTGTTTGTATGAATGAATTTGTTTTGCAGTGGTACTGGAAAGGCATATGAAAACAACAGTAGGTTTTCACAAGGGATGCGATAAGACTAGGTGTATGATTGAAAATGGCAATAAACATTTAACACGTTACATTTTCCCCAATGGTGATTTATTTAAGTTTCAAACTCTCTCTTGTGCATCTCTGAACCTGTCTGCCTTGTTCAGGAGTCATAGCCATTCGCTGAGCTGTGGTTGCTAGGCAATCATGGAATGTTACGGGTACTTTCTTTGGTAGAACATTAAAAGTCATCCTTCGAATACAATTCAAATCCAAATATCATTGTTCTCTTACCGTGGCATGAGGATTGTTCATTTCTTTCAACAATTCATGGTCCACATTGCCAGTCACAATATACGTTATGAAGTCCGTACGCGGACAACTTATTCGAACCCCTGGTAATAATATCCAAGAACCCAAAAGTTGTATCTTTTCAATGAGTGAAAGACACCGTCATCTCACTTGCACAAATGACTCACTACTTACACAATCCAGTGGACATATTCTGAGTCATTGTCTCTCAAATGTCCATCTGTTAAAAAGATGAAAAGGCATATATTTGTAGTAAGAGTACAAAATAGTGTTCCAATGTGAAATATTTTGTTAATAAGTTTGCATTTCTGGCAAATTGAAAAATTGAAAGGCAGGCACATTTATTTAAACCTGCTGTTAATTATTTGTAATTAAACAAATGGCTATGTTACTATTTATTTTCTATAAGTAGAGAAAGGTTCTGTGTTTTTATTTTACTATGGGCAGTGATGCGGTTTCTTATGAATGAAGGGGAGCGCTGCTGATTGGATCAATCAGAAACCACAATGCAGCAGAGCACAATGACACTGACATCCAGCTACCAAAGCAGCCAGAGGCTCAGCTTGTGCAAGCATACCTGTGCTGTAGAAATCTGAAGCGGCAACATATTTTTTGTCAGGTTCAGGTTTTAGACATACATACGTCTTTACTGTATCTCTGCTCAGGGTATTAAGAATTCAGTATTGTCAGTGCTGCACCTACCTGGGTTTGTGAGCAATAGGGTCCACAAGGAACTCTCCTCAGCCTCAAAGGTTACTTCTGGTTGTGATGCAGCCTAAGATAAAACACAATTAGAGTATCTGATTCAGCGTCAGCAGCGTGAATTTATATATTCCGTTCATAATTGTGATTTATACAATATATTGGCTGGTCTGACTTCTTTCTCGTTGTGAAAATTGACTGGTACATAATTGTTTATGTGGCTGTCCTTGGCAAAATCCCAAATTATCTCAATGAATTGTTAATTACCGCTAGTAATTAAATAAATAAATAAATAAATAAATAAATAATAAATAATAATAATAATAATAAATCCTATATATTTTTGAATGTCTGGTGCTTTATTTGTGATATGTACCTACTGTACTGCAATGCATAAGCATCCACTTTGGGTTTAATAGATAAATTCAAATAACGTTGAATAAGTCGAATATAGAACACAGGACTGCTGAGCCCCCCACACTCCTGCCCACTCTGTCATACCTCAGAGGGGGTAACCACATTCCCACAATGCACTGGCAGGCTGTGATCCTCATCTAGGCTGTACTGGACCCGAAGTACAATCCATGGGACAAAGGTGGTGCCGTGGAACAGGTCTCTATACACCCCGTAATGCTCTGCCACTTTCTGTACGTGATAGGGACCACTGGTTCTCTCCCATTCAGCCTTCACTTCATCCAGGGGTATCGACACTGAAACACAAAGCAGCTTAAAGTAATTGCAATACCTCCATTAATTCTCTGCGCCAGTTTTGAAAAAACATGTACTTTCATTTTAGAACATGAGATATCTGCCTACTTTTGGCCAGTCTTGCCCTTCCTGGGCCATTTCACTGGTTTCTTTCCTGTCAATAACCAGTCAGCTGCTTCCCCTATTGACTGACATGCTTTCAGCCAGTAACATGCTTTAACCCAGAAGACACTACTGGGGTAAAATGACCACGGAGGTAATATAATGTGTACGAGACATTTACGTTGAATTTTGAGAGACAAAAACAATGACAAAAACAAGCTAGGAAACAAAGCAAGTTAACACTCATGTTAAAAAAAAAAAAAACACAAATAATGTGAAATGTAAAAATAAAATAAAATAATAATAATAATAATAATAATAATAATAATAATAATAATAATAATAATAATAATAAGCTTTAATACACACTTGTAATACTGATAGTCTGGCTAGGTGCACTTCTTCCGAGATCTCTATTGTGGATAACATTCTGCTACCATGATTACATTCTTGCTGATTAACGTACGTGTGCGAAGGCGCATGGCCCTCTCCAGCTCGCTGTTCTCGTGGTTCTCTCTCATCACCCTCTTCCTCTCTTTCACTTCCTTGCTTCGGGGAGCCCGCTTGTTGGGCAGGCCGATGTCAATCCTCTCACTCTTCTCTGGATAAAACGAGAACGTGTCATACAGTCATTCAAACCACTTCTCCACTAGCAACAGCACCAGGATACAACAATTCTGGAGGGACCCACCACCATGTAAATCCACCCACACACACACATACTGTACTGCAGGCTCACCCTCATCCTGACTGAGATATTGTCTGTAGGTTTTCCACCAGTGCACTTTCCTGCTCTCCTCCTCTGCCACCTTCAGATAGCGAGTGTAGCTGCGGTATTTCTCCAGGTCATCAAGGTTTTTCACATCAATGTCCATGTTGGGCATCAGCCCCAGCGGGGCTACCCTTCTGCAACATGTAGCTAAAATTAAACACAAAAACATGTATTCAATAAAATGATCATCCACACCAGTGGTACATTCACACCAACCCATCTATGTGCAGCAAAGCCTCAGCAAGTGATGTAGTTTGGTCAGGTCTGCAACAATGACACATATCCATGGATACTGCAGTGATGAAAATCATACTTAGGAAAGTACAAAATTGGATGTTGTTATTGCTATTATAAACATGATTAAAAACATAAATACATGTACACCCTTTGGAAGCCTGATTCAAAACTGATACTGCTTAATTATAAAATTAATAATAATGGCTGTCCTCCGACCCCACAACCGAACCAATTGACTTTTGGCACCGAGATGCTCAGGAAGCTATTGGCCTCTGGTGACCAGCCCTGCAGGTGTCCGCTTGAGTATGCGACGCAGCAGTCACTGTGCTGTGGAATCCCTAGTGAAGACCAGCGAAGTCTACAGCCCTGTCCGTACCACTCACCCTGCACACCACATAGAAAGTGCTCTGAACTGTTTGAAAAGCACAGCAACTTATGGAAGTTGCTGGACCTTCAAATTTCTCTTGCACTTACCATTCTGTAGTTCCACTGTTATCTGTAATGTCCTTTGACCCCTCAGGGACATTGCTCTAAAAATCCAACACAGTCAGATTCTGTCAGTTAATGTATTATCGGACCTAACAATTACAATGTATACTTGTACAGAAATGGGAGTTTTTGTTATCAAAAACAAAGCACTCCAGGAGACATAAAGGGAGACAGCATGTGTATTAAATGGTTTTTACACAGCTGCAGACAGCATCCAATAAGCCAGCCAAAACTAATTCCAGCTGTTCTGTCAACTACGTACAGATTATATATTATATAGTGCATATTCCTGATAAAACAACCATCAAGTATGAAGCACACAAACACAAATACACACTATGGAATGCATACTAATGTCAAGCATTAGAATGAAAATATAAGCATTTTAAAGAACATGCAATTCAAATGTTTTAGATGTTGCAAGACTGCACAATTTAAAGCAGTTTTGCAACAGTAAAAACTTCTTAATCTATACATTAAGAATAAGCATTTTTTCACTGGCAAAATGAAACCGATTTCAAAATGTGCAATCAAAGACAAAAAATAATTAAAGTAAAAATAAAAATATAAAAGCGTATTTACTTGCATTACATCAATTGTATACATATTGTAAATTGGAAAATATGTCTACAATACATTTATTTAACACAAAGAAAATAAGGCATTTAATAGAATCAGTCGTTAAACAGCTATTTACGCATTGCATTCCCGGATGCTTCAGGCATATTAATACGATCGATTTATACACCATACATTCCGAGATAATTCAAAACACATTAACTACATTTGTCTGGGCACACAACTAACAGTTTCGTGAAAATCAAATCTTTTAACAATTAAATCACTGGTTTCGAATACGGTGCTATTGAAAATCACAAGATTTTACATAGACCTTATAATAATAATAGAGACGATACAAGGATTCCAAAACTTATAAACATCATGTTATAAAAAAAAGTACGAGTAAATTAACTAACCTATGGTTAGTTAAAACCCGCAACTAGTGAATAAGATTATATATGTTTTATTTAAAAGTGTATGCTCTTAAATCTTCCATATCTTCTTGTTTTATACTGCAGCTGTGCACATACCCCAAATCCTCCTCGTCCTACCCCAATGCACGGACAGTGACAGCAATTACTACTGTGTACATGTTTTAATATATAAGTGAACTTGAATTTAGAAAGAAAGAGAACGCTTTTTTAATAAATACATACTATATATTATAATTATATTCCAAACAACCCCCTTAGACTACCACAGTGTAGGTGTAGATTAGTGTGCTGTGTAGTTTTGGAAACGTGGTGTTATTATTACCTATGTATCCCTATAATGCTGCCTTGCTCTAATAATTTTCAGCCCGTCTCGTCTAACTAATTTCCCTGGTTTTGAAACCCTTACTATACCTGAAGTGCTGAGTCCTCGATATATCCAAGTTAACCCGAAATTCTGACCCGACCCACAAAGTTACTCGCCGTATCAAGGGCGCCGCCATCTTTACAATGACTCGCAGTCTTCTGTCATCAACAAATGACGGACCAAGCTGTCAAATATAGCATAATATAAGCGCATAACCTAGGCGGGGGGCGGGCACCATTGTACAACTGCAGGCCAAAAGAGTGCTCTTCTGTGAGAGGACCGTCTCTGTGGGAGGCCTTGCGCGCACAGCTTTAAAATACGTCATCACAGTAGGCATTTTTTGTACATTTCGCCACAATTCTGTTTTAAATCCTCCGTACATTAACTGTAATACAGTTTTAAATGTTGTTATATTCGTGATAATACTGTAATATAGGTCTGGAATGAAACAATTATCTTATATGGACATACGGTGTGTTTTTTTGTGAAAACCTTTTTTTTTCAGAGCTGTAGCCGACACAATCATTTAGTTTTTTTAACCATAAACATACAATAAGTACCTTAAAAGTAGAAAAGACGTTTTTTTTTACATTAATAATTAATAATACTACTTCTTTAAATCGCAGATGAGCCCCGCCCATAAATGCATGACGCATTAAGCCCAGCACAGAAAGAATTTACGGCTCCAAAAGTTAACTTTTCTCTTTGTGGTATGTGTTTTCTGTGTGTTTAACGTTGGGTGTTTAGTTTAGGAACGTCTAGCTGCATTTTATTTTTAATGTTATGCAATAAGGTGTGTGTGTGTGCTACTCGGTTGGGGGAAATGTTTTAACAAACAGTTTGACTTAGTTCCTGTTTTTATATGCCATTTGAAATCGTACTGGCTAGTTGAGTGACGTTGCTGAAATGTATTGAGTTTTGTTGATTATTAAAATAATAATAATAACATGCACACCTTGCACAGGAGTAGGGGTCAGGACTAGTAGGTGACGCAATCAAGCATGAAGCCATAAGCCCTATAACAGCTTCTGCAGGGTTGCGGCTCTTTTGCAGCGGTGTCGGCTGGCCCCGGGTTAGCGTTCCACCTCCGCCTGTGAGAACCCCCCGCTTGCGTGAACCACGGTTCGCCACAATATTGTGTGAGTGTGGGCGAAAACTGCTTTGAAAAATATAGCTCTTTTAGAAGTTGTTTATTTTCGTATAAAAGGATGAATACAAATATATTAGTTTGATGATGGAGAGCAGCTTGTACGATATTGTATTTGCTCTTATCCGGACTAAGTCATTGTATTTTGTGTCTTGCTCTTAATTGTACTGTAATTATTGACATGTATTTTATTGTATACAAGTTGCTGTGAGTCGCCCTGGGTAAGGGCGTCTGCTAAGATTTAATAATAATAATTGTGTGTTATGTCTGGTATAGACTTTAGTAAAGTTTTTAAAATAATTTTCATTTCAGTCAGTCTGTGTGTGTGTATGTATGCGTGTGTGAGATTATATATATATATATATATATATATATATATATATATATATATATATGAGTGTGTGTGTTTAACCTAGGCCCATGTATAGTATAGTATAGTATAGTATAGTATACTGTCACTGTACTCCAATCGACGTAAAGTGTGAGATGCACATTAACCACTTCAACTCCAGATGTAAAAATGAAACCCCTTACCAGGTAACCCCAGGTACCAGATTTTGAAAACAATAATAATGTTTTCAAAACTGTAATTGCTATAAAATGTTAACATATGATGAATAAAACACAAATGACCTAAACTGTGTTTTTCATTAACCCTTTATGCTCCTGTGTACTACATACCCATGTTCAATATAGAGATAAAAACATGTTTTTTTAAAAACAAAAACGCTGCTAATAATAATCAGTAAACAGTAATTATCAAATTAAAATCAAACATCAAAACATGTGCCATTATCGACTTGCTCTGTGCCATTTATTGAAATGTTCAATACAACAGAACCTGGGGTTGCCTTTGCAATCACAGCACATATTTCTTGTGTCCTTTTGTTTTCATTTTCGTAGCAGACCCTGCACCTTTTTTGCGGTCTCTGCTTCCCTTGTGTTGGAGGGATAGTCACAAATGCGTGTACACAGCTACTTTGCGCAGGGATTGTGATGGATCTGGCTGCCGCAGATGCCTGCTTTATTGATAGTATTTCGTCACAGCGCTGCCATTTCAAACCAAACAGCTTCCCGTTTGCAGCTGGCTTACCTGTAAAGTAGTTGCATGCTCTTTTGTTTGTACAGTTCGTGCTGTTCTTGACTCCACATCCTCTTCATCATCATCGCTGAGTGATAAGTCAGCATCACTGTCGCTGGTATCGAAATCCTCCAAACCAACTTCACTCCCGTTGTCGCCCTCCACGTACGTTGCTATGTTTAGCTTTCTCTAAAAACTATATAAACTACAACTAAACAAGTAAAACTAACAATAAAACAAAAAATATATAATTTAAAACACTATATATACTTGTGAAAGTTGAATGGCTTCCCGCAATATATCTCAGTCTTCTAAATGCCCACAGGTAGATTAGAATCGCTATATGACACGCAATTGGATACAAGTGTCACGTGACCCTCCCCTGACTTTCATTGCACATTCCACAGTACTAGCACTGCCTTAAAGAATGAAACCTGAAACGCTAGACTGAGAAACCGATCATAGAATAGAATGGGAAACTTGACGTACGCATGTACGGCATGGTACTGTAAGTGGGTTTTCATTTGACGTACGTGCGTACGTCATGGTGTTGAAGTGGTTAAACACATAGAGGCACTATGACTGGATCCACAGCACTGATGATGTGATGGACACAGATGAAACACTCCAAGTTCCACTTTAGAACCAACCAGTCATTTTATGCCACATTTCCATCTGCACCATGAAAGCAGTCTCTAAAACCATGTTGTTCCAAAATGAAACTGGGGCTGCTGCTGGTTCAATCGACAAATTGCTATTTATAAATGAATTCACCAACTGCCAATATTCTGCTGACAGTATAAAATAGCCTTCATGTTCAGCCTACATGTATATATTTTTTCAGTCAGAGATTTAAAACGCACCTCTGTTGTCCTTCGCATTTGGTAACTTCCACCATCGGTACGAGATGGAGAGGTGTGCCATCCCACGATTCTAACTGGGGCTGACAGAGTCTCATTTGAAATAGATTTGATTTGCTGCTGATGGAAATTAAATCAGTCTTATTTCAAATCACTTTCAAGTCAGTCCCAGTGGTAGATGGAAATATGGCTTTATTTTATTGTTCTAAGATATTAGTGTATATTTATCACAGTCTATATGTATTCATGTTATGTTCCTATTTAGTCAGGAAAGGTCTTTTTACAACAATGGACAATCTGGATTGCGCAATCTGCCTGGATCTGTACAAGACTCCTGTCACCATCCCCTGCGGACACAACTTTTGTATGAACTGTATTTCTGAGCACTGGGATAAGGATATCAAAGAAGAGAAGGAGAGTTCCTGCCCACAATGCCGTCGAAGCTTCCCGTCGAGGCCCGAGCTAAAGAAGAACATCGACTTATCTGACTTGGTGGACAAGAAGCGGAAAGAAGACAGTGTGAAAAGCCTGGGGCCTCCTAGTGTTAGCAGAGCAGCAGCAGGGTTATGCAGTCGGCACGGCAAAGCAATGGAGCTCTACTGCGAGGTTGATAAGATGTGCATCTGCTGTGCTTGCATCATCAAGGAATGCAGCACACACAAGAAGGTCCTGGTGGAGGACGAGAGAAAAGATAGAGAGGTAAAGTACATGCATGGGAAAGGTAAAGATGGTAAAGAAGTTCTTCCATACATGTTTGTGTCCAAATCTCAAGTGTCTTATTTCAGCCCATCTTGATATTACGGTTCTGCTTTTTTTTTTTTTTTTTTTTAAACTAGTTTATCTGGAGATCTCATCATTGGCTGATCCTTTTTTTTAATGGCTGTTTTTGTGCATGGTTCATTTCATTATGAGAGTAGTTAAAACGACTTTACAAAAAGTATCTTCTTTTTTAAATGTTTCCTGCGGTTAACAAGATCATTATGCATTGTGCCAGAATATGCTTTTTTTTTTTTTTTTTTTTTAGCTTGTCTGAAAGATCCTAAATTCTAGCACTGAACTGCCATTCAAATTGTATGACAAGTTAGCTTTGCATGTAAGTCATATGATTTGAATGGAGTAATGAAGACTGTATCGCCAGCACCTAGGATTCTTCAGACAAGCTCAAAGCCAGGCAAAGGCAGATTTAGAGAAATAATTTTGGAGATGCAGAACCTTGAACTATGTACTGGAATAGTAAAATACATTTAAAAAAGACGTTTTGAAGATATATATACACACTCACAACAAAAAAAAAACATTGAAGTAAATACCAGCATGCACAAAATCAAAAAAATAAATGTTCTTCACATGTCAGTGTTTTTGTGGATTCAAGTGGAGCATATTTAGGATACCGTTGCACTTGTGGGACAGACTTCTTAAATGATTTCGATTATTTTTTAGAGGAGATACCAAGATATTTTGTGAGCAAGTCGTCCTCAGTAAGGTTATCCGGCAACAAACTCATCATCCCCAGTTTTACTGGGATTGAGGATAGACTTATGGTTATTCCTTTTATTTTTTTTTATAGGTGTAAATGTGTATTTGTACACTGGCAGACTGGAGGTGGGGCATTTGTTACACGTTTTACTCCACGCAATCTGCTGTCCTACTAAATCGCGATCCATGTTCAAATACCTGTATATGGTCTCATAGGTGCAGTGCATTTATATTTATTGACCAGTTAACATTAACCAAAAACCTTTAACACAAAATATCTGGTTTAACCCTACTAATCAAATGATTTGAATAAGCATGAGGTCCCACATGTTCAGCCATACCCACAACATTATCATTTATTACAATATAGAATGACTGGGTGGTATATATGTTCTTCATTTTAATCCAAATCTGGGTTTCTGAATGTGATACCAGTCTTGATACAAAATGAATGTCTTTGTTCTATGCTATATGTAATAAATTCCCTGTTTTTGTAGACAAAACTGATAAAAATGAGCAAAAAAGTGGACGTGCAGATTGAACTGACTGAAAAGAACATTGCAGAGTTGAAGGAAAACATTGACACAGTAAAGGTATTTTTAAAATTCACTCCACATGTATCTTGATCTGCTTTGTAGAGGGGAGGGTAGAGTACTTCTAGCTCATAGAATTACCTTTGAATTCGCCGTCACGCATGCAACATTTAAGAACATAACAAAATGTACAAAAGAGTGCAGGCCATTCAGCCCATCTGAGGCTCATCCTGTTCCTAGTAGATGATTGATTCCCCCCTCCCCTCCCACTCTTCACTCTGTCCTTCTCTACCCAGGAGTTGTCGGAGCGCACAGCAGAGTGGTTGTCTAATAAGTTCTGCCACCTGCTACAGAATGTGAAGCAGTGCCAGGAGGCCATGGCACAGTATGTGGAGCAGGAGAAGGTGAGAGAGCTCAGCCAGGCTGAGGAGAATCTACATCAGCTTGAGCAGAGTGCAGAGACACTGAGGAAGCATCTGGAACAGACTGAGGCTCTGCTCAAAAAGCAAGATGATGTTCAATTCCTGCAGGTAATTTGGAGACATTTGGGGCTACTGCAGTATGGAGAGGAAGGTAAACGCAATACTGATTTTGAAAGAAGGTTTTGTATAATTATTTTTTGTTTATTTACATATTACTCTGTTATTTGGTTCTAGTTTTGTAAAGTTAATATCTGTTTTATCTCTTTCATAAAAAAAACAGGAGTTAATTAAAGACCTGAGAAATGCTTTGAAAATATGTCCGATGTCTAATATTTTCTTGCTGTGCTATTTGTTTTCTTTTCAGAGTAATTATTGTATATTTTGGATGTTAATTAACCGTCATGGACTTCCAATGTAGTCTGACACAGGCCTTACTTTGTTAAGCCTTGACCACAGCAATATTTCAAACTCATTCTTGCTTTTCAATCCTTTGCTTTTCAGTCCTATGCACATAAAATCTAGAAACCTTGACCTGATTATTCCCATAACACAGGAGTCTCAGTTCATTGATGAGCCACCCTTGAAGGAAGTTCCATTGACTGTTACCTTGGATTTAGATACCAAAGTGACTGCTGTGACTGACCTAGTATCCAAGATCTCAAAACTGATTTTAGAGGATTTACAGAAAGTGACACTTGCTGCTGACATACATGAAGTGCAAGGTATGGCAAAGCCCATTGGTACTTGAAAGCACATTATTAACTATTCTCTTTCCACCTTATTAAATGTACAATTAGAGTCCCCATATTTTGGCATTCAAATCCTAGTTGCTGGCTCCTTTTGATTACTTGCTTAATCCAAATAAATCACATGATGTGGTTACTTTTCAACTTCTAAACACCAGGTAGGGCCTGCAGGGTTGGAAGGTCACTTTGTCATGTGCTTTGTCATTGGCTTCATACATGGTACACAACTGTATTTTGTGATTCTTTTGGTTAAGTTTCATCTTGGGTATTGTACAAGAAAAATAAATCTTTTTTTGTGCTAGTTATTTTACAAAGCTATCAAAGACCCCAATCTTAAAAATCATTGTTGTGCTTCACATTTGCAGGGTTATATCAACCTTTCATGTTAATATGAGGGTGATCGTGACATAAGAAAATAACAACATTTACAAAGGGAAGAGGCCATTCCCCACTGATTTCTTTGTTCCTGGCTAAATAGGCTAGATAGATAAACAGATTCAGTTCTTTCAGCCTATCTTCACAGCTCAGTCCTTTTAAGCTCTCGGATTAGTCTGGTTGCTGTTCTTTGGACTCTCTCATTATAAGCTTGGATTTGTACTCTACACTCCTTACTGTCTTTTATAGATTAATGTTATTTATCTATTTGATATCCTCAGCTGTTCTTCACTTTTTCTTTTTATTGTTGCAGACTCTCCAAAGGAAAAGCGGTGCACTGAAGACATCTCTGTGATCTCTGCTGTCTCCACCAAGTCTCCCATTGGGGAATGCTATCAAGCACGTAAGTGTTTGTGTAAAATAGTCATTGACACGGCAGTGATTTGCTTTTGATCCAGCCACACTAGTAATTAGCAGGTCCTTTACCAGCTTAATTACAGTACGTGGTTATATGTGAGCCACTAAATATGACACATGCTTTATTGTGCATTTTTCTTGTGTTGCAGAATACCGCCCCCTTTCTTTTGACCCCCACACAGCCCACAAGTACATCAGGCTATCATGTGAGAACCGCAAAGCAGAACACATTTCAATGGGGGTGCAGAAGGTCCCTGCACACGAGGCCCGTTTTGAGGGCAGTTGCTGGCAAGTGCTGTGTGCGGAGGGGCTGGAGGGCGGGAAACACTACTGGGAGGTAGACATCTCCCATCCATGGGTCTACCTGGGGGTGGCCTACAGCTCCATCAAGAGGAAGGAGAAGGACAAACAGTGGTATCTGGGTATGAACAAAGACTCCTGGAGCCTACGGCTTAATAAAGGCTGCTGCTTTGCATTGCATGGTGGTAAAGAAGAACGGCTGGGGGAGCATGACTACAAGAGAATAGGCCTCTTTCTGGACTACCCGGCAGGCATCCTAATCTTCTACGGGGTGGGGAGCAAACTGAACCACCTTCACACGTTTCACACTGTCTTCAGCCAGCCGCTCTACCCAGCCTTCTGGATCGGGGAGGGTGTGAGTGTCACACTCTTATAACAGATAGCATGGGAACTGTTTCTTCTAGTTTGTGATTTACACTGAAACGTTTGCTAAAGGGTTTTTTAAGATTAATTATACAGCGTATCTGCTTGCAATCACAAATAAAATATCTTTACTTGTTCTAGCTATCCGCATGTTCTGACTACTGCTGCAGGTACCATGAATGCTGTACCATTGCCCTCTTGCGTGCTTGCAAACTGACATTTCGGTGGGATAGAAACCCAGATGGCTCCATTAAAACGTCAGAATCAAAAACATTTCTTTCGTTCTTAAATCCTTGTGTGGGTGCTTGAATGCAATCAAATTCAAATACAGACCAGACCTTGTAAAAAAAAAAAAAAAAAAAAAAAAAAAAAAACTGACAAAATCAAAGGATTGATTAGTTGAACATAATTTAAATGTGTTGTAGCTTTTGTTTTATAATTGTCACAATATATAGTAATATCCTCTTGGAATGCTGACAGCAATAATAGCTAGCCACTGAACACAAATAAGAATTAATATTTTCTGACTTTCACTTTAAGTGTTTCTAAATATTCTTAAAGGATGTATTGATGAACGTATTCCAATTAATGAACCATTTAATATGGGGGAGTTGAAATATGCAGTTAAGACCAGTAAAAATACAGCACCAGGGAAAGATAAAATATGCCGCATCATGTTTAAATATTTGGAAGAGGATGCGTTGAAAATCATACTAAGGTTATATAATGATATTTGGGATAAAAGAAAATTGCCAAAAGACTGGAAGCATGCAATTATTATACCAATAAGGAAACAGGAGAAAAACCTTTCTTCACCATTATCATGTAGACCAATTGCTTTGACATCCAACATGTGTAAAATAATGGAAAGAATGATAAATAGAAAGTTAAACAAAAGTACTATAGATCAAGTAATAAGATTGGAGTCAAATGTTAAGAAAGCTTTTAATAATAAGGAGACGTTAACAGCGGTCTTCACTGATTTGGAAAAGGCGTATGATATGTTGTGGAAAGAAGGTTTGTTATTTAAAATGCATAATATGGGGATACAAGGAAAGATGTTTTGGTGGGTAAGTATAGGACTATTCAAGGTGTGTAAGGAGTGAGTACTGAGTATTCAGAGGTGTGTGGAGTGGGTATTGAGTATTCAGAGGTGTGTGGAGTGGGTACTGAGTATTCAGGGGTGTGTGGCGTGGGTACTGAGTATTCAGAGGTGTGTAAGGAGTGGGTATTGAGTATTCAGAGGTGTGTGGAGTGGGTGCTGAGTATTCAGAGGTGTGTAAGGAGTGGGTATTGAGTATTCAGAGGTGTGGAGTGGGTACTGAGTATTCAGGGGTGTGTAAGGAGTGGGTATTGAGTATTCAGAGGTGTGTGGAGTGTGTACTGAGTATTCAGAGGTGTGTGGAGTGGGTACTGAGTATTCAGAGGTGTGTAAGGAGTGGGTATTGAGTATTCAGAGGTGTGTAAGGAGTGGGTATTGAGTATTCAGAGGTGTGTAAGAAGTGAGTACTGAGTATTCAGAGGTGTGTAAGGAGTTGGGTACTGAGTATTCAGAGGTGTGTAAGGAGTTGGGTACTGAGTATTCAGAGGTGTGTAAGGAGTGAGTACTGAGTATTCAGAGGTGTGTAAGGAGTGGGTATTGAGTATTCAGAGGTGTGTAAGGAGTTAGTACTGAGTATTCAGAGGTGTATAAGGTGCTAAAAGTGTTGTTAGTCCAGTTTTATTTAATATAATGATAAATTATTTGAATGTGACATTATTTGCTGATGATGAGGCATTATAGAAAAGTGGTAGGAATGTAAAATTTATCATAGGGAAGATGCAGATAGCAATGGATGAGGTAGAGAAGTGGGCAAATAGATGGGGTTTTAAAATTTCAGTATCCAAAACAGAAACTTTTTTTTTTCTTTAAAAAAAGATTCCAGATGACAATAACATATGTTTGTATAAGGAACCTATCAAAGGGGTATCAGAGTTTAAGTTTTTAGGAATATGGTTTGATAGTACTGGCTGACATGGAAGCAGCATATAGATAATATGATTTTTTTTAAAAAGTCAGTAATTGATTATGGGTGTCAAGCATATGAAATGGCAACAAAATCCTTGAAAGAGAAAATTGATAGGATTCAATATCAGGCATTGATGTATGTACAGGTGCTTTTAAAACATCTCCAATTAATGCGTTACAAGTGGAAACCGGTGAGTTGCCATTAAATCTGAGGAGACTGAGATTGGGAATAAATTATTGGATATATCTCAGCATGCAGGTTAACCATCCAACAAAGCAAGTACTGAATGAGTGTTGGGAATTTTATACTGGGGAGAAGCAATTAAATACATCTGATAGAAGGATTACAGAAATAAAAGAGCAGTTTAAAATAAATGAAATTAAAATGATGAATGATAACTATGTCAATTATACCACTATGGCAGTTAATAGAGCCGAATTAAGATAGAAACATTACAAGGGGTGGAAGATAAAACAACAGCGAAGAGGCTAGTAGAGGGGAATGTCGAAAAAAATGAGGGATACATATACACATGTATACGGATGGGTCAAAGAATATTGATAGTGGAAGAGAGTCATCAGCTTTCTCTGTGACAGCATTTGATGTGGGAAAAGTCAGGTTGTCTGATCAATTATCGGTGTTTACTGCAGAAATGATTCCCATACTATCAACTATGGAATGGATAAAAGGGAGACATTGTTTTAGCATTTGTCCAGTGGTTGATAAGAAGATACAGAGTAGGTGTAAAAATACAATAGAGGAAATAATCTGGAGTAGAATTAGAAAAGGACACTGTGCCATTAATAAATTCCTTAATATCATAGGCAAGCATGACAGTGGAGCTTCTGACCAGTGCAAGACAACAGAATCCATGGAACATTGTTTTTGTAATTGTACACAATATATTCCACAGAGAAGCAAGATGATGAGGAAATTGAGACAGGAAGGCTTGACAAGTCCTGTATACTTAGACTTTTTAAAACATATTACCACAGAGCATATTCAACAAAAACACAATAATTAAGTACATGAAGGACACAGGGAAATACAACTCCATTTAGAAGTAAAATAAATGTTTATGTTCTGTTTTATGACCAGTAGTTGGCAGCAATGAGTCACATCAGTGATTTGAGCAGCCACCCTTTAATTACAGAAGCGTTTCTAACAAACGCACCCAACACAAGCTCACAGTGCGGGGAAAATTCGGGAAGGGGCGGGGCACATTACGCTGCGTCACAGCGATGGTTCCAGTAGCCGGAAGTGCAGAGAGACTGCAGAATTGTAATACAGCGATAGGCCTGGAAAAATTGGAGAAAATAGGAAATACATTAAAATAAAGCTAAATCACTGTGAACATTGGTATTATTAATCACTAGCAGCGCCATGGCGCTCAATAAAAACAATTCTGAGTGCGGTGGTGTTATTATCAACAACAGTGAAAGGTAAGTAAGGACATACTGCGTTATAGGCAGCTTATGTAACCTGGTCATCTGTTTAGGTGTAAAGACTAGTCTGTTTTCTAGAAACATTTTATTTACCATAAAATAAGTACAGATACACAACAACTGGTAGGCTGTAGGCTTCAGAAATGGATACTTGATATTATAGACACCACTAGTGTCAGTTGTGTAGCCTACAGTAATTTATTTGGTCAAGATAATTAAAATGTCGTTATACAGTAGAAAGCAAACCTTTTAAAAAAGGAAAATATCATCAATGCAAATTGAACTTGTTTATACAATAAATAAATAGATAAACTGGGCAAACATGACCCATAGGACTGTTTTGGTTCCATAGTATTTGAGAATGTAAAGACGCTTTCAGTTTGGACATAAACGACAGCAATTTCTCCAATGGGAAATCCCTGAGGAAACCCCGTTAAATTTAATCTTGCGACATTTTTTAATTAAGATGTCTTCGGTCTCGGAGTTTTGGGAAGAAAGTGACTGTTGGCGAGACTGGTACTTTAAAGTAGTGTTAAATGTTTTTGTGAGGCTTTTTGAAGATTGCCAGTTAACTGATCTAGAACAGACAGCATTGCAGGAAGTGCTAGCCATGGTTCTGATATGAACATATGCGGAGTCTTAATCATTCTGTGGTTAATTTTTTGTTGCGACAATACATTTTTCAACATAATCGTGATTGTTTTCATATTCACATATTATAGGGTATAAATCATTTTGATAGTAATGATTAAACTCTGGAGAGTTTAAAAGGAAGATTTGTCTTATGAACTTCATGAAGATACCTACAGTAGGTCACATTACCTGCTGCACAAGGCTGAAGTTCTGTGTCAAAGTTGATAAATGATTTCTTCTCCTTTCTCACAGCATCTTGATGACATACGACCATGTGGAGCTGTCCTTCTGTGAATCTGAAAACATGCCTGAAGCTTTCAAAGGGACCAAGAAAGGGACTGTTTACATGACCCCTTACAGGGTGAGTTAAAAAAAACAGCATTTCTCCGGTAAATATATTGTAGTGTGGGAGCACATGCATGTGTCATACTTATTACTCGCAGTACCTACAATTAAGATACAGCTTTATACATAGTCTTAAGGGATCTCGGCATGTGTTTGGTGACCTTATGAATGGTCAGTTAAGCTCATCAAACCCATTAGGTTAGACAAATGTATTAAGACTGAAAACAACAATTTACTAAGCTACTATAAACAATAGTTTAATCTTTGGATTTGTATGTAGCCAGGGAAAGTCCCCGTAGTAACCTATGAAGAAGATGTGGCCTGCAGAGTTGAAAGGTCATCACATCATGTGATTTCTTTAGATCAGGAAGATCTTGGGGTGAAAAAAAGAAATAGTTATATCGGAAGCTACTTACCCTGTTTGTGGGTTCATATCGTTATATTCACTTTTAAATTCAGGCTTGCAAAGCCATGTAAAGGACAGTTTTCCATAGTACAAGTGGCTGCTGATAATGTATTCAAATAAATAACAGTAAAATACACCCCAATACAATACTGTTCATTTTGGAAGTTGATTTTCAGATTTTTATGTCGATTTTTAGTAGGGGTGAGTTTACAGTACTTGAATATCTCATCTGTTTTACTTAATAGCATTTGATTAATTTGTAAAGCAATTGTTACTTTGTTTGTTTCTTGCCCTTAGTACATATTTTGAGGATTTTTGTCACAAACTGTTATTCATGCCAGAATTGGATACAGTTATTTTTTTTTCCTGGTGAACATTCATGATTAGAAGTTTGAAAAAGAAAAGTAATTCCTTAGTTAATTTCCCTATGATGTGTGAATAAAAATAAAAAAAATCCTGTGATATGGACAATACAGGATACAGTATAGAATTTTAGTGTAGGTTTACAGTGGCTCTCAAAAGTATTCACCACCCTTGGACTTTTCCACATTTTATTGTGTTACAACATGGAATCAAAATGGATTTAATTAGGAGTTTTTGCCACTGATCAACACAAAAAAATTCCATAATGTCAAAGTGAAAAATACAATCTACAAATTGTTCTAAATTAATTACAAATACAAAACAGAAAATAATTGATTGCGTAAGTATTCACCCCCTTGAGTCAATATTTGGTAGAGGCACCTTTGGCAGCAATTACAGCCATGAGTCTATTTGCTTTGCACATCTGGACACTGCAATTTTTGCCCATTCTTATTTGCAAAATTGCTCAAGCTCCGACAAGTTGGATGGGAACCTTTGGTGAACAGCAATTTTCAACTCTTTCCACATATTCTCAATTGGATTGAGGTCCGGGCTTTGACTTGGCCACTCCAGGACATTGACCTTTTTTGTTTTTAAGCCACTCCAGTGTGGCTTTGACTGTATATATGGGGTCATTGTCCTGCTGGAAGATTAATCTTCTCCCAAGTCCCAGGTCTCTTGCAGACTTCAGCAGGTTTTCCTCCAGGATTTCTCTGTACTTTGCTGCATCCATTTTGCCCTCTATCTTCACGAGCTTTCCAGGCCCTGACGCAGAGAAGCATCCCCATAGCATGATGCTGCCACCACCATGCTTCACGGTAGGGATGGTGTTCTCAGGATGATGTGCGGTGTTAGGCTTGCGCCAAACATAGCGCTTAGCGTTGAGGCCAAAAAGCTCTATTTTGGTCTCATCAGACCATAGAATCTTCTTCCACTTGGTCTCAGAGTCTCCCACATGCCTTCTGGCAAACTCTAGCTGAGATTTGATGTGCGTTTTTTTTCAACAATGGCTTTCTTTTTGCCACTCTCCCATAAAGGCCAGTTTTGTGAAGCACCCGGGATATTGTTGCCGTATGCACAATGTCTCCCAGCTCAGCCGTGGAAGACTACTATAACTCCTTTAGAGTTGCCATAGGCCACTTGGTGGCCTCCCTGACTAGTGCCCTTCTCGCCTGGATACTCCGTTTTTGAAGACGGCCTGTTCTAGACAGATTCACGTTTGTGCTTACTTTACTGTGCTTCGGGGGATATTCAATGCCTAGAAAATGTTCTTATATCTTACCCCTGATTGGTGCTTTTGAAGAACCTTATTCCAGATTTGCTTTGAATGTTCCATCGTCTTCATGATGTAGTTTTTGTTAGTAAATGTACTAACCAACTGTGGGACCTCCCAGAGACAGGTGTATTTAACCTGAAATCATGTGAAACACCTTAATTACACACAGGTGGACTCCATTCAAATAATTATATGACTTCTGGTTGCACCAGAGCTTATTTAGGTGCATCATAGCAAAGGGGGTGAATACTTATGCAATTAATTATTTTCTGTTTTATATTTGTAATTAATTTAGAACAATTTGTAGATTTTATTTTTCACTTTGACATTATGGACTTTTTTTGTGTTGATCAGTGGCAAAAACTCCTAATTTAAATCCATTTTGATTCCATGTTGTAATACAATAAAATGTGGAAAAGTCCAAGGGGGGTGAATACTTTTGAGAGCTACTGTAAGTGTAAGTGGTCAAAAGCTGTTATTGCAAGTTGCAATTCGCAACACAATGATTTTTAAAATTTCTTTCCTTGCAGGTCATTTTCCTGAGCAAAGGCAGAGACCCCATGCATTCCTTCATGATGCCCTTCTACCTGATGAAAGGCTGTGAGGTGAAGCAGCCAGTGTTTGGAGCAAATTACATCAAAGGGTCCGTGAGCGCTGAGCCTGCAGGTATGCCAGCAACGCCGTGAGGCAGCATGCTGTGTTGTATGCAGTCCTGCAGAATATCTTTAACATAATGAACTATAAACGATTCATATTTGCAGTGTTATGAAAAACTCCTAGGGCAAAACTGGCTTTTTGTTATGACTCATTAGTAAACTTCTTTACCAGCATTGGAAAATCAGCCAGTTTTTTTCACATATGGTATTAACGCAGAAATAGGCACCTAGTTTTTCTTTTGATTTCATATTTTAAGCATTTCTGTCTCTGTCTATTATACAGTAAGCACTCCCTTGGCCTAAAAACTAAAATTTATGCATGAATATTATTTTACAACACCGTGGTATGTTCTGGTAGTAAAATTGATTAAAGATCATATTAAAGCCTTGCTGGTGGATTTCTTTATGTAGTCACCCAAATTCAAAAAGCACTGTTAAAATTCAAGGCAGCTATACATTTAATTGCTGGTGCTTCTCATGTGATCGGCTTATTGTACACCTTTTCATGGTCATCATATAGACAAGCCCAGGTTCTGTTCTTTAAGTTCTGCACTGAGTAACCTTCCTCTCAGTTTCCAGTGCAGGGAATGGATGATTCAGGTGATTTCAGGTTTATGAAGAGGTTTGTTGTTCACACATTGCATGTCTATTTTTTTCAGGAGGATGGGAGGGCTCTGCTACCTTTAAATTAATCTTCTCAGCAGGGGGTGCTATTGAGTTTGGACAGTACATGCTGCAAGTGGCATCACAAGGTATGTTTTTGTAACAGTCATATTTGTACCTCATGTATTCATCTGGGCGTAGAGTTATGTTACAGGAAAATGTAAAGCCCCTTTTCGTCAGCATTTTCCTTTTACTTACAGTTTCACTGTTAATAGAATATAATGCAAATTCTGTATTTTCATTAGCATCCGCTGTGAATGACCTGTGTTTCCATGGCCCCTATGGCTGAACTGCTTATTTCTCTGGGACTATTTGTTTCATAACTTCTTAGTTTTTGTAGTCCCTTTTAATATATCTATCAAAAAACAAATGCAGACCTACAAGTAAGTTGATCACATCTGCTGAGCTAAAGTTTGTATGATTGTATTTGATCATAGTAAAATAATTGTAACTAACAAAAGTTCCATAAAATGTCACTGCCATGTACCTCCATTCATTATATACAGTAGGTCTCAGATGTGCAGTTTGGAAGGACACAGGTGTTATAGCAAACATGAAATCTTGTACTACACTAGGTTAAAGTTACAAGCCATGCTTTTAGACTGTTATGCACTTGGGTCATTTCACCTGGAGAGTAAAATAGTCCACACCCCTTTACTGGCTCTTTCCTGTGAGCTGCTTCCCATATTGACTGATATGCTTTGACCCCGAAGATGGTGCTGGGATGAAATGGCCAAAGAAATACAAGTGTAAACAGTTAACCCAAGAATAAGGCATATCAACAAATAAAGTATGGTTGAAAGTAGAACCAGATAACAGGGTTTAAAATGAAAATAAATTTATTTCAAAACTGCACATGTGAGACCTATGTTACTAATGGAAGTGCAAACTGGCTAAGCTGTATGGAATTATTTTGTGAGCTGCAATTACTTCACTACCCAGTTGCTGATGCTGATGCTGCTGTCCTGTCTGTTTGTTCCTCAGCTTCCCGTGGCCAGGCCCCATGCGGTGCCTACATGCCTAATGGAGCCTATGCCTACCCTCCACCCCCTGCCAATGAGATGTATGCAGGCCCTCCACCAGACTACCCCTGCCACCCTCCTTCAGGTCAGTCTGCTCAGGAGCAGTGCTCAATATGTTTTAAAAGAAGCATGAAACAAACTGTTAACACTAACTTTCTGTACAACTTTCTTCTTAAACGATAAGAACAATATTTCTTACCAGTATGGGACTAAACTAAAGGTATCCTTGCCAGCTCAGAGAGGAGAAGAAAATCTCTATGTAACTTGCCCACATTGGTAAACAGTTGGTTAATATATGCAGACAGATTTTTGCAGAAATGTGTTCATATACAGTACTGTGCAAAAGTTTTAGGCAGGTGTGAAAAAATGCTGTAAAGTAAGAATGCTTTCAAAAATAGACATGTTAATAGATAATATTTATCAATTAACTAAATGCAAAGTGAGTGAACAGAAGAAAAATCTAAATCAAATCCATATTTGGTGTGACCACCCTTTGCCTTCAAAACAGCATCAAGCATCAATTCTTCTAGGTACACTTGCACACAGTTTTTTGAAGGAACTTCGGCAGGTAGGTTGGCCCAAACATCTTGGAGAACTAACCACAGTTCTTCTGTGGATTTAGGCAGCCTCAGTTGCTTCTCTCTCTTCATGTAATGCCAGACAGACTTCGATGATGTTGAGATCAGGGCTCTGTGGGGCCATACCATCAGTTCCAGGACTCCTTGTTCTTCTTTACGCTGAAGATAGTTCTTAATGACTTTTGCTGTATGTTTGGGGTCGTTGTCATGCTGCAGAATAAATTTGGGGCCAATCAGATGCCTCCCTGATGGTATTGCATGATGGATAAGTATCTGCCTGTACTTCTCAGCACTGAGGAGACCATTAATTCTGACCAAATCCCCAACTCCATTTGCAGAAATGCAGCCCCAAACTTGCAAGGAACCTCCACCATGCTTCACTGTTGCCTGCAGACACTCATTCGTGTACGCTCTCCAGCCCTTAGTGAACAAACTGCCTTCTGCTACAGCCAAATATTTCAAATTTTGACTCATCAGTCCAGAGCACCTGCTGCCATTTTTCTGCACCCCAGTTCCTGTGTTTTCGTGCATAGTTGAGTCGCAGCCTTGTTTCCACGTCGGAGGTATGGCTTTTTGGCGCAAGTCTTCCATGAAGTCCACTTCTGACCAGATTTCTCAGGACAGTAGATGGGTGTACCAGGGTCCCACTGTTTTCTGCCAGTTCTGAGCTGATGGCACTGCTGGACATCTTCCGATTGAAGGAAGTAAGCATGATGTGTCTTTCATCTGCTGCAGTAAGTTTCCTTGGCCGACCACTCGTCTCTGGTCCTCAACGTTGCCCGTTTCTTTGTGCTTCTTCAAAAGAGCTTGGACAGCACATCTGGAAACCCTGTCTGCCTTGAAATTTCTGCCTGGGAGAGACCTTGCTGATGCAGTATAACTACCTTGTGTCTTGTTGCTGTGCTCAGTCTTGCCATGGTGTATGACTTTTGACAGTAAACTGTCTTCAGCAACCTCACCTTGTTAGCTGAGTTTGGCTGTTCCTCACCCAGTTTTATTCCTCCTACACAGCTGTTTCTGTTTCAGTTAATGATTGTGTTTCAACCTACATATTGAATTGATGATCATTAGCACCTGTTTGGTATAATTGTTTAATCATACACCTGACTATATGCCAACAAAATCCCTGACTTTGTGCAAGTGTACCTAGAAGAACTGATGCTGTTTTGAAGGCAAAGGGTGGTCACACCAAATATGGATTTGATTTAGATTTTTCTTCTGTTCACTCACTTTGCATTTAGTTAATTGATAAATATAATCTATTAACATGTCTATTTTTGAAAGCATTCTTACTTTACAGCATTTTTTCACACCTGCCTAAAACTTTTGCACAGTACTGTATGTTTTTCAGAAAATGACATTGTTTTCTGTTTTCTCTTGCCTTTTAATAGTACAGTACATTCTGTAGTCTTCTATACAAAAAAAGGTGAAAGAAGGGTACAACCAAGCGAAATGCTAGAGACTAGAAAGTTACTAACTTACATGTTTAATTTGCAACACAATACAACAGCTACAAATAGCCAAGCTTTTTGCAATTAGGACCTTTTTTTAAGGACTAGCAGGTATTGTCACAGTATTGAGACCAGTGTGATGTCTGTTCACAGCTGGTTTTTACCCTGCACCCCCGACTATGGATGGAAATATGCCCTACATGCCTCCACCCCCCTACTCTGGACCACTGGAACAGCCCCCACTGAATGCAAGCCTCCCCAACACTACAGCAGGTAATCCCACATACTTAATTAATGAGCATGAGTGTGTTCAGCTAGACATTAACCCATAAAAGCCATTCTTATTAATTGGGCAACAACAGCTATTACTAAGATAATTGAGGGGAGCTTATGTGTTTTGGAAAGTCTACTGCCGCTTCTTTAACTGCTAATAGGACTTCTTGGTTCCCGAGGATGAAGAATAAACCGTTTCAGAAACTGGCTTCTCATTGCACAATTCTCTAGGTTTGATCATGCAAGCCTTATATCTGAGGTTGGGACTGACCATGAAATAGTCAACACCGGCAATGGAACTTAATTGAGAAAGTCATAAAATACAGCTGTGTACCTGTAAAGTATCGTGGTCAAGTGACTAATGCAGATGGCAGTAAACAGAAGTCGAGATTAAAATGCCAAATGTTACAAAGGGCAGAAACAACCACACTAGTTAATCCTGTTCGGAACAAGTATCGAATGCGGTTATTAATTCAGTTTGGTTAGTTAATGCGCACTAACTGTGTGTGTGTTACAACCGCGCTAACACAACCACAGTTGGTGCTCAGTGGATTTAATGATGTCATTGTTTATTAGACATTTCTGTGTGAAACATGGTTAAAAAAATATATATATATATATATATATATGTATATATATATATATATATATATGTATACACACACACACTACCGTTCAAAAGTTTGGGGTCACTTTCCATGAAAACATACATGAAATGAGTTTGAATAGGAAATATAGCAAAATGAATAGGAAATATAGTCATTGACAAGGTTAGAAATAATGATTTTTAATTGAAATAATCATTGTGTCCTTCAAACTTTGCTTTCGTCAAAGAATCCTCCATTTGCAGCAATTACAGCCTTGCAGACCTTTGGCATTCTAGTTGTCAATTTGTTGAGGTAATCTGAAAAGATTTCACCCCATGCTTCCTGAAGCACCTTCCACAAGTTGGATTGGCTTGATGGGCACTTCTTACGTACCATACGGTCAAGCTGCTCCCACAACAGCTCAATAGGGTTGAGATCGGTGACTGTGCTGGCCACTCCATTATAGACAGAATACCAGCTGACTGCTTCTTCCCTAAATAGTTCTTGCATAGTTTGGAGTTGTGCTTTGGGTCATTGTCCTGTTGTAGGAGGAAATTGGCTCCAATCAGCGCCGTCCACAGGGTATGGCATGGCGTTGCAAAATGGAGTGATAGCCTTCCTTCTTCAAGATCCCTTTTACCCTGTACAAATCTCCCACTTTACCACCACCAAAGCACCCCCAGACCATCACATTGCCTCCACCATGCTTGACAGATGGCGTCAAGCACTCCTCCAGCATCTTTTCATTTGGTCTCGTCTCACGAATGTTCTTCTTTGTGATCCGAACACCTCAAACTTAGATTAGTCTGTCCATAACACTTTTTCCAATCTTCCTCTGTCCAGTGTCTGTGTTCTTTTGCCCATCTTAATCTTTTCTTTTTATTGGCCAGTCTGAGATATGGCTTTTTCTTTGCAACTCTGTCTAGAAGGCCAGCATCCCGGAGTCGCCTCTTCACTGTTGACGTTGAGACTGGTGTTTTGTGGGTACTATTTAATGAAGCTGCCAGTTGAGGACCTGTGAGGATTCTGTTTCTCAAACTAGACACTCTAATGTATTTGTCCTCTTGCTCAGTTGTGCACCGGGGCCTCCCACTCCTCTTTCTATTCTGGTTAGAGCCAGTTTGCTCTGTTCTGTGAAGGGAGTAGTACACCGCATTATACGAGATCTTCAGTTTCTTGGCAATTTCTCGCATGGAATAGCCTTCATTTCTCAGAACAAGAATAGACTGACGAGTTTCAGAAGAAAGTTCTTTGTTTCTTGCCATTTTGAGCCTGTAATCGAACCCACAATTGCTGATGCTCCAGATACTCAACTAGTCTAAAGAAGGCCAGTTTTATTGCTTCTTTAATCAGCACAACAGTTTTCAGCTGAGCTAACATAATTGCAAAAGGGTTTTCTAATGATCGATTAGCCTTTTAAAATGATAAACTTGGATTAGCAAACACAACGTGCCATTGGAACACAGGACTGATGGTTGCTGATAATGGGCCTCTGTACGCCTATGTAGATATTCCATTACAAATCAGCCGTTTCCAGCTACAATAGTCATTTACACATTAACAATGTCTACACTGTATTTCTGATCAATTTGATGTTTATTTAATGGACAAAAAATTTGCTTTTCTTTCGAAAACAAGGAAATTTCTAAGTGACCCCAAACTTTTGAATGGTAGTGTATATATATATATAGGTGCCTGATGAGTCAAGTTGATTTTATAATATTGATGAATAGTAAATTCATAACAAGAGTAAATAGTGCATACATATAATATACTTTTTTATTTCATCTAAGTAGTTGTATAATATTTTGCTGTAAGAAAAAATATGTATTTTTGGTTTTACAACTTAAATAAAACAATATGGGACAATTCATATCCGCAAACGCCACTGTGTGACAGCAACTAGGTTTTCCACCGATACCGAATGTCTCATCTGTGTGTTTTGGCACTCCAGGAAATGTCTTAGGAAATGACCAATACGCATATACGACTCCTTAGACATACGTACATTTTTAATCCAGTCATTTGGAAGCCACTGAAGTCGTTCCCACCAGCCTTCTGGTCAGGAGATGGCCCAAATGTTTTGATCTACTGTCATGGTACTGCAGATCGTCGCCACTGTATTTAGCAGTGCAGAAAAGCAAAACGGCATTTCCGCTGGTTTTGCAGAAACCAGCATAGCTGTGCTTGACGAGCTCTCAATCGATTACGTACAGTACTTTCTTCCAAAAGCATAAACAAAAACACAGCCTCCATGTTGTCACAAAAAAACTCACGATCGGCATATAATGATGGCCCGAGTTCAGTGGTTTGTTTAAAAAGGGAGTGCACTCACTTCAGTAATGAAAGGTGTGTGTACAACAAACAACCACAGCGAGTGCTGTTTGTAAATATGGTTGTCAAGCCAACTGCAGTGTGTGTGTACATAGCCTTACAGTGTTAAACACAAACAACCAGTATTAAAAAGATTTTAGGATAATGTCCTTCTGTTATACAATGATTTTTATACAATGTTTTCACTCTGTCACAGTACCAACTCCAACCAAGTGTTCTGCCCTGTACCCCAGAAACAAAGGTCACATCATGGTCCTAAACACATTTAACATGCAGTGTTTATATTACTCTGAAGAGTTTAACTGAAATTGTCTCTGAGATATGAGGCTTGGCAGTGTGACAGCTTTGTAAATTTACTACCACAGAAAGGTTCATTTATCTCAGATGATACCCACAATTGAACTTGTTTTAGAGAATAATAGATTACAGTTCTGTATCAAGTATGAAGCCACATTAGGTCTTTATCATCCAGAAACCAAACAGTCATTATATTTCAGCCATCTTAGATCACAGGATGCTGTGAGATTTTCCCAGAGGAGTTTATTATACAGGAAATACAAAGTTCTAAAAATGGCTTATGAGATGTTAGCAGTTGAAGTAGCGTTGACACCTTATTTGAAGCCATATCAGACCTTATAGAGACTACACACTATGAGATACTGGGTTTATAAAAAGTATATCATTGACTAATATCTCTTAAGTTTGTTTCTAGAAGTATTGACCTCTACACTCACCTGAGGAGTCATGTGTCCTTTTATAGACAAAAATGTCTCATGATTCCTGCCATCATTTCTTTGCTTCAGTTCTTCAGCTACTGTTTTCAGTATACATAATTACCCTTGCCCTTAATTACCCTGCTTGATCCTAAGTGTATTTGTACACTGTTATCTGCAGTGTAATAACCTGTTCTGTTTTGATGCATAATCTTTATTCCAGCTGAAGCAAAGGCAGCTGAGGCTGCATCGAGCGCCTACTGCACTCCGGCTAATCCACACAATGTCTACATGCCACAGGTGAGCAACAGCGTGCTGCTTCTACAGTATACACCACTATGCTGCTTCCACTTTTACACCTCGGATTACTCATTGGCAAGAGGCAAATAGTTGCACACTTTTCTTGTATGTGGGCAGGGCTGTAGAATATGAGATGCCTGCATTGAGTAAGCTAAGTCTATTTCCAAATGCAACTACACCCTTTTTATTAACCCCTTGAGGTGCACAAGGAATTGAGCGGTTGTTCAAACGGTTTCTTCTTGATATGCATTTGAGAGTAACTCGGGTATCACAAGTAAATGGACAATTTGGATGACCAGATCCAACCTGACAGTACATTTTAAACCCTGTTTTGTGCACCTTGTTGCAAAAGTAAGAAAGTTAGCATCACTATTTATATGTTGCGTTTGCGCAACATCATGCTGATGAAACTCTGTTGTTCCTGATTCCTCTTCGGCTGTACTGTCTGCTTGTCTTTCTGACATAAAAAAATGGATGCACCAAAATGTTATGAATTTGGGGGATTAAAGCGTTTCCTAGTACTCTGCCTTAAGTGTATGAATAGATTTTAAACAGCTGACTAAACTAAAATGTTTAATATTAATTTTGAAGTATTCTTTTTTTATCACATTATTCTGCTGAAATGTGTTCAGCGCTTTGAGAGGACCTTGTCCTGAAAGGCTATAGAAGAGCAATGGTGTTGTTGTTGTAAAAAACCCTCATGTTAAACTATGAGCCACATTTCTAAGAACTGTCCCAAGTACAGACCTTTCAACAATCTGCTCTTCAGAACTGTATCTGCAGTACCACACCATGCTTTCTGGCCCCAAAGTCAGTGCGAGTTATGAGACTCGGCAGTTTGGATGGATCATAGCACAATGGTTAACCAATCAAGCTTGTTTTTCTGTGTCTTGTGATCTACTGGTGGTAGACAATGCACATAAGATGTGTCATACCCCTGTTTTGCAGAATCAAAATGTATAAGGCCTTTTGTGCTGTTAATGTTTTTGAAAAGAGAAAGAAATAATGAAAACTATTTTGTAGTTATATGAAGTATATATAATGTGAAATTGTTTTTGTGAAAGTTGAAATGGTCAGGTGGGGACCACTGGTTTACCAGGCAGTGAAGTAGCTTAATGCTCTTTGCTGTGCCACAGGGGGTATTGTTTTTGTTTTAAAACCCAGAAACATCTGGTTTATTTATTTATTTTTTCTATTTGTAGGACCAGCCTCCTCCATACTCCCCACCAACGGACAAGAAGAATCAGTAAACTGAAAGGACTGCTGTTCCAACAAAGCCCTTCACTCATTCTAGCATTCCTTCACCCCTCTCCCTATTTGCTGAGCTTGTCTGAGAGGTATTCCATGGAACCCCCAATAAAGCCCTTCACTCATTCTAGCATTCATTCACCCTTCTCCCTATTGGCTGAGAGGTATTCCATGGAACCCCCAGTCTCTGTTTAGAGTGTCCCTCACATGTCTGCTGCTGATAAGATTGTAGAGCACTTTTCATTTGTAGATCACTCTAGCATGGATTAGTTCATGGAAGAATGTGGCTGTGTTGGAGTGGATAAGTGTTCACTGATATGTCACAGTTTTAATTGTGTAATGAAATTAGGGTGTGCCAATACTTTCTGAGTAATTGCCTTTAAGAAGTATTTGTCGGCAGACTTTAAATAAATCCATTCATTTAATATGTTGATTTCAAAACAAGAAAAGCTGACCATCACTTTTACAATTGAGTACCTGTAGATGGCAATTAACTTCCACCTCTCATCTGGAGCGCTGACATTTTTACTGCTGTGCCAAGGCCATAAACTCACAATGAAAATATTTTGCAAAACTAGTAAATGTAACTGATTCGTCATGTAAATGTGACTTCTTTAAACCTAACTCAAGAGCTTCTGCTGTGGAAACTGGGATTTTATTTTTTTGTCGAGTTTAATCAGAGATTAAATCTTGCCCAGGACAACAATCACACAGTTCACCACAAAGATGAAGCATTTCTAAAGAAAGAGATATAAAAAAATGATTTCATATCAAAAGTATAAAAGAAAGGTAAATGAGTTTTAATTGGTTTGATCACGATAGGTTCTGTATTAAATAGCACAGACAGATTGGTATTGATTGATATTCAATAATTGTGTAAACGAGGGAAATCAAGGGGCCACATTGTTTTGTGTTGAGCAATTAACAAGTTTTATTCCATTTAATTAATACCCAACAACTTCAGACTTCTTAAAGATAATTACTTGGTAAATACAAGTATTGGGACACGCCTAAACGATATGATGAAGACAGCACAGCACCTAGGAAGGACCAGACTCATTGCCTTTTAATGACGTGAGATGAACCAGTTGTATTACACATTTAGCAGTTTGCACTTTAAAATGGCTATGCATTGTGTTGACGAATCCCTTCCTACAGTGTGTATCCAAAGTGGTAGAATATCTCTGTTTTAGGCACTACTATAAGACTGCTGTTTATTTAAAGAAAATATTAATTTATTAATATGAAACATATGTAGATGTATTGTATTCTAATTTGTGAATTAAATTTTACTAAGGTGGATTCCGTTTGTGGGTAACTGGCTTCTTTCTTGTAATCTAAAATGAAAGCAAAAAATATATATTAATTGTGAAAATAAGAGTAAAAACTTATGATGACAAGTGTAGGAACTGTTGAGTAGTTACCCATTTCAAATATTATTTAAGTTTTCAAGGGATCATGGATTTAATTATCAACACTAGACACAAGGAAAGTTAATTTAATAGCAGCAATTTATTGGATAACAGAACAGCAAAGAAAAGACATCTTAAAGTCAACAATATATCTTAAACATGTAATATGTACAAAAGATAATCAATAGTTTCAATCTAATTTATTTACAGTCGCAGACAAAAGTATTGACACCCTACACTTAATATAAAATCATTCAAGAAAACATGTCAAATACAAGCATTTAGTGAACAGCCACTAATTAATTTGACAAAGACCAAAATAAAACAATTTCAGGAAGTTTAACAATCTTTATAAATAAAAAAGCACTGTTCATGACAAAAGTATTGGCACCTTTACATTGTCTGTAAAAAAAATTAATAGAACAAATTTAAAGATGTATTCATTGATTGAAAACCATTACACAGTAATAAAGTTGCATTATAAAGTAAATATAACCAGCAAAATATTGTATCCAACATCAGTTAAAGAAGAACATTTTGGCAACACAGCAGATGATGGTCAAGACAAAGGAGTTGGATTCACATTTAGAAAAGAATATATATATATATATATATATATATATATATATATATATATATATATATATATATATTAGTGACAGTCAAGGGTGGGGGGAAGGAATGTAGGATACCAATGTTATGTTTTGTTTCATATATTTCAATCAAAGGGCTGAGTAAAATGGTCTTAACGGAGATCGAAACATTCATATTGCAAGGGACAGCCCAAGAGACGTCACCTGGTCTTTTTAAGGATCTGGTCAACAGAAGGGAGTTTAATGTGTGTCATTAAAAATATTGTGTTGTAACAGAACATACAGAATGATTTAAATCCATGCAAAACATATTCCTCCCTGTCTGGTGTGATGAGGACCTCCTTCCCTCCACACACCCTGTGAGATGTTATACTGTTATAACTTTACACAGTGGATGAACAAGATCCGTGTGACTAATTTGTTTAAAGTCAGACTCGGAGCAGAAAGAAAAAAACATGTGAAGAAATAACCGTGTGAGCGTGGGCAGTATGTGGGATAAATATAAAATAGCAGTCTGATGCAACATATTGTGAGGGAAGGCCTGATGACTAAAGACTGGCAGAGCCCAGTGTTCATATTCCTTTATCACAAGTAGAGGAAAGTATGATTCTACATGGTGATTCATAATTTGTCCAACAGTATTGTTTTGCATTATTTTCAATTCTACTTGTGTTGTCTACACAACAGTGGCAGATAGGAGGTATATATTAAGATGTGTAATAAAAAATGAGAAGTGACGTGCAGCTGTGTGCTGCTTCCCCCTCGCTTGTCGTCAGGAGTGCAGCCCCATCGCCAGCACTCTGGCCTGGGCAGACCCACAAGGAGAAGTGGAATTGTGTTGAAATCTAACTGACACAAGGCTAGCAGTAGTCTGTGAGAGGGGACGATGAAGGGTACAAAGAAGAACGGTACTGATCCCAAGGTAAGAGGCAGAGCTGTATGAGGTTTGCACATGGTATTGCTATTCAAACGGGCAACTGATTGGTTTGATCAGGGGTTATTCCTTATCATATTTGGGATGAGATTTATGAAAATAAAGGTGCTGAGGATCTCAACCACTAAGCAGTTAACGCAACTGGCCTACAGTACTAGTGGAGTTGTGTTTTATTTGTAGGGCCAGTATCATTGCAGCATTGGGCATCTTTAAGAGAGCTGTGTTGGTTTCAGAATATAGTCAGGGTAGTGATTTCAGAATAAGCATTAGGTTTAAGGAAGTGAAGAAACTAAAGTGACACTTTATGGGACATGTAGAATATTATCACAATTATTGCAAGTACACAATTATTGCGAGGCTGTGTGGTCCAGTGGTTAAAGAAATGGGCTTGTAACCAGCAGGTCCCTGGTTCAAATCCCACCTCAGCCACTGCCTCATTGTGTGACCCTGAGCAAGTCACTTAACCTCCTTGTGCTCCGTCTTTCGGGTGAGACGTAGTTGTAAGTGACTCTGCAGCTGATGCATAGTTCACACACCCTTGTCTCTGTAAGTCGCCTTGGATAAAGGCGTCTGCTAAGTAAACAAATAATAATAATAATAATAATAATAATAATAATAATAATAATAATAATAATAAAGGACTTCAATTTGTAGTGTTGCTGTACAGACCTAAACACCTAAACTAAAAAAAAAAAAAAAAAAAAAAAATTCTCATGTGTGATTGATTAGATATATAGACCGAAAACAAATATGGGATACTGCCTTACTCAGTAGAGCCACTATGCTGTTTGAGATCGCACTTGATTACCTGGCTAGCTAACAAACGAAACATCAAACTTTCTAGAATAAAGTGATTACTGATCACTGGTATGAAGTGATAAGGGATCATTCACAAAGAAGGATACGTCCCACAAACAGACTGTTTCGCTCATATTGCTCTTTGTAACTTGGGTCATCTTGAATTCTCTGCATTATCCGCTGCTATAGAGAATGATGTAAGTCTCATTGCTTTTCAAAACTTACCTGTTTCAGCATCAGGGTGAATGAATACGCTTGAGAACTGAAAAGTGTAAAAAGCTCTGTTATTTCTACATAGCGCCATTTCGAAATTGACATAGGTTTGTCTATTGGCATACAAACAGGCTTTCTGTCTTATCTGTTACTAACATTATGTTTGTGCTGCAAGTCTGCTATTTTTTGGCTTCAGCTCGGATTTATAAAAGTTAATTCCTCAATCATTACTGCTTATGGAGGGAGTTGATGAGTTGTGGTCCTCTACCCTTTTGATCAAGTTTTCAACCTAATAATATACATGTTGTCATTTCTGTAGGATTTGCAGTGGGTCTTGGATAAATAGATTAAAATAGATTGAAAATCCTTATAGCCTTAGCAGCATTAGGTTCTGTCTTACAGAACAGCATTATTCCTGGCAGTTACATCCAATAACCAGGATACCATTTAATGGCATGATCCACAGTTTCATAGGTTTGACCTAGTAGATGGACAATTGTAAAACCATATAGGCTGGACGTTGGGTGATTCCTCTTTTCACTTGGTAATTATACAGTATATTCTGAATAATGATGATATATCAGAAAGGACACATTGACAGCACGATGCAGCATGATAAAGACAGGATGTCCCTGCTCACTGGTGGAGCTCAAATGTGGTATATATTTAAACAAGGCTGGAACCTTGTAGCTACAGACCCATCAGCTTTATTTCAATAACGTGTAAAATGAGGGGTACAGTAATTTTAAGAAACTAAGTGAAGTAGACAACTCAGCTAGCGCTGCCTTCGACCACTATAAGGGTGGGTGGCCTGTCCCTGTGGGAGCTATGTGTAACCTGTTCATTGTGGGAGATCAGAAGTGAGATAGAGGTTTAAAAAGTTATTTACCTAAACTTTAATATGGAACAGGCCAGGGGGCCCATCTATTACATATTGCATTGTCCGGAGTGATTCAGTTAAAATGTTGAACATTTTAATATTTGTTTTCGCAATAATCTCAAACAACAGCGCGTTTACAAACAAACCGTGGTTAAGAGGAAGCCATTCGGCCCATCAATGCCCGGTTCCGAGTATCTGATTGATCCCAAAACCTTGTCAAGTTGAATTCTAAAGGAATCAAAATGATCCAGTGGTTCAGCATTAACAATGTAGACTGTTGTTGCTTTCTTGTTTTATTTTTGCAGTTTAGCAGGGACAGGGCCAATCCACAATTGTCCCTGGCTCCATTGGCACCGCAGCCATAAGCACGTTACGCACTGTGCGTACCATTGGTTTGCAAAATTTCGGCTTCACAGACAATTTATGCTTATAGGATTGTACTGTTTATTTAGTGGTAGTAATAAGCAAATGGAAGCAGTTAAATGGGGTTGAAGCCTTGAAATCTTTCTTCTGATGACCCAGATGTGAGAGGGATAGGATTGTACTGTTTATTTAGTGGTAGTAATAAGCAAATGGAAGCAGTTAAATGGGGTTGAAGCCTTGAAATCTTTCTTCTGATGACCCAGATGTGAGAGGGGAAAAATCAGTAAAGGTACGAACTGTCTTTCTGGCACTAAAGTTGGTGGAGTTTTATGCACTGAAAATGCGTTGACGGTATTGAATGTTATCTGAATTCTCCTGCTCTTCCTAGATTGACGACGGTAAGTGCACATTTACACAAGTTTCATTTGTATTTTAATTTTATCAGTGTCTTATATTAAAATGAATAATACATGCCCTAATCATTAACACATAATTGCCAAGTTGTGTTATTATTATTATTGTTATTATTATTATTATTATTATTATTATTATTATTATTATTATTATTACTATTTTTTTTTAACTGCTTGTTTTGTCACAGCGTGTAAGATAAAAACAAAAAAAAATATGCTTATACGATGATTACATTGGTTGTAGTGATTGCAACTTTTATTTTTGTTGTGGACTATTTTGCTGTCATTGTAGTTGCTGTTCTGTCTCGATGGCAGTGCAGTGTTTATTCATTTTTAGAAAGGGAAACAGTGATCTAATTTGATTGCCGTTTTGTAATGTTACAGTGTAGGAGCTGTGCAACTCAGGAAAGAACACAAATGCAGCACTCTGATTGGCTGAAACACTTAACAGCATGTTGATGCAGAGTCATTATCCGCATGAGATGGGATGTCGGTGTGGTTCAGTTGTGTGTACCATGTGACAGATTTTTGAGGGCGCTCCTGTCTGGCTCCCTCCATTGGTAGCAGGAACCTGGCACCTTGATTGGATGGTCAATTAATTAATTCAATTTGGTAAACTATACAGGTGCGTATAAAAGGCTGTAGAAAGCCCTGTCAAGGGCAGTAGGCTGTAGGTACAATTTGAATTGTAAGCCAGCACTGATACAAGGGTTTTGCTAAATGTGTGTAGCTGTACCAGGGAAAAGTGGGTCTTCCCTTAAATACCTGAAGATCTGTGTCAGTATTTTGTTTAATTGGTTTATTTGGGTGTTTACAACTAATAAAGTGTTTAAATATATTCTTATTTCTCTGTGTGTTGCCTGCCTGACCGTTACCACTTGGTCTATCCTGCCACAGTTATTTTAAGTGAGATACTGTTTTTACCTAGGCCAAAAAAGGTCTGATATACCTCAATACATTCCTCCTTTTATATTTAAATATTTAATAAGCAATGGGTCTTAGTTGGGTAAAAACAAAAAAGGGCAACAAGTGATACCCCAGCACCAAAAAACTGGCAAAAGGTTGTTTTTTGTCAGGGTTCATCACTCAAACATTTTCACTGAGATGAATGTAGCTGCACACATTAAATAACTACTGACTTCAATAGGTTACTGAAAAACCAACCGCAGGGGAAACAAACTCATAGAAGGAAGTCTAACCACATGGTTCCTGGGTGGGGCTTCAGTTGATTATTAACTGTATGTGGCGCAATCTGGAAGATACATCACAGCAATATGAACTGTATGTATTGTTTAACATCCCAGGCAAGCAACACTGGTTCGGTGAAACCCCCCTTTTAATGTAAGTCTGTTTATAGAGTGAATTAGAATCCTACATGTGTTTTGGTTTTGAATATTTAGATGATACATAATTATGCATTGGAAAACATCTTTCACAGCAGAATTACAGTCGTGTGCAAATTTATTTAACACCTGAAGATTTGTCTTTTATATTCTCTCCTCTTTACACCTCTAGGTGTGAGAATTTCAATGTTCAGTCAGTAATCAGTGATATAGAAACACTTTGTGCATTAATTAGGCGTCTTAAACCACTTTTAAAAAGTCTCATGCATTTTACCATTTGTGGCTGTGTTCATTTTCTCTTACAATTTAAAATGAACTGCATTTGTGGCCTATTAAAGCCATCAATTAAATCAGACACTAATTTGCCTATTTTGACCATTTTTCAAGATTTTCACTTGCATTGGTTTGATTTAACATGCACAAGAAGTCAAAACTACAGAAGCAATGGGGTGTTCTAATAAATTTGCACACTACAGTATTATTTTATAAATGCTAAATTTTAAGGTAATTATAAGAAACTAAGTGAAGTAGACAACTCAGCTAGGGCCGCCTTCAGTGCACTGATTAACCACTGTTAGGGTGATGACCTGTACCTGTGGTAGCTATGTGTAACCTGTTCATTGTGGGAGATCAGGAGTGACTCAGCTAGGGCTTTCTTCAGTGCACTGATTAACCACTGTAAGGGTGGATGACCTGTACCTGTGGGAGCTATGTGTAACCTATTCATTGTGGGAGATCAGGAGTGAGGTAGAGGTTTAAAAAGTCATTTACCTGAACTTTAATATGGAACAGGCCAGGGGGCCCATCTATTACATATTACATTGTCCGGAGGGATTCAGTTAAAATGTAATTAATTAAAATGTTATGAAAATTATAGACCATTTTGTGCAAATTAGGCATCTTAAACAACTTCGAAAACATCTCATGCATTTTACCATTTCTGGCTATGTGTTCCTTTTCTCTTACTATTTTAAATAAATTGCATGTGTGGCCTATTAAAGTTATCAATTCAATTAGAAAATTGCTATGTTGACAATTCTCCACGCTTCAGTAACAGTGGTTTGACTTCATTTGCACAACAAAATGACAGAAGCAATGGGGTGTTCTAATACATTTGCACACTATTGTAATGTGACTTCATTTTCAGCCTTTGTACAGTATTTTGTATGATCGATATTCAAAGGCGTACTCTTAAATACAATTTTCTAGACAACAGGCCAAGACATGTTTCTGTTTGGGTTTTTATTGACCAATAAAAATATAAAAATACATTATTTGGGATGTCCTGCTTTAATATTCTTATTTTACCCTAACAATAACTCTTATTTCAAAGTAGTATATTTATGATTTACAAGCTCTTTGGACTCCAATCAATCATAAAGCTTATATAGACAATTAACTCTTTCAGCACGGAGCAACTTTATAGAAAGACTACTCTGGAGCTCCTAATTATAAACTTCCAGTGTCTTATTCTGGAAAAGAAATATACTTGAGCATATATGCATAGATATACATATTAGTATATTAGATTAGTTTACTGCTCTGGTACTAGAGCGGTCTGCACTCCACTCTAAGAATGAACATTTCAAAGGGGTTCAATTTAAATCATTTAAAAATCAGTATTTGAGATTAAAATTGGGTCAACTGTAGTTTTGAATCTATTGAAAAATCAAGAATCTAAACAGACTCCACTGACAAACAGATTACAGACTCTCCAGTCTTACATCTATGTGTATTTCCACATTATTAGTTTCAAATGTGTTTTAATTTAATATTGCAGGTCTCAAAGGCAAAATAACTGCTAGTTACTACACAATTATTTGGTGTGCTTCTGTATTTCAATGCTAAGTTTGGGTGCTAAAAAATGTATTGTTCCCTGCCTAGGCCCAGTTCCGGACCTTTCAAACCAAACCAGTTTCACAGCCATGTGTAGCAGAGCCTGAGGTATAGCACAGTGTTTTCATTGGTTGAAGGGACAAAAAGAGCCCTAAAAGGTGGATGTCCTTTGTTTAATAAAAGCTTTACTCAGTAAACACTAACACTGTGTTGCTTCAAAGTGCTATCTACAAGGTTTTGCACTGCAGCCTGAACTGCTCACTGAACTCAGATCCACACAATGTAAGTCAGTGGCTTTGACAAGGGTCTACACCCTGCAACAACACCAGTTTGAGAAGGTCTTGAAGGATACTGCATTTACCTTACTTTTTAAAGTAAGATAACCTGAGCTACCAATAAATTGTGAAAACCATTTAGAAAATCTAAACCATTGTAATGCTATGTGTTTATCAGTTCTGAAAGACCGCCACCTAGCCTTGTGAATATTATTCTTATTCACAACACATCATTAGACACCATGCCTTTTTTAATGCTACTGGAAGGAGGGTTAGGATCTTTCTAGGACCATTTGAACTTGATCTGTTTCTAATTGACAGGAGTACTGCGTGACAACTAGGGTTCATCAGATTTCATGTGTGCCCTGAACTGTTTAACAACAGCTTATAGCAGCGTATGAGGCAGTGAGAGAGCTTTATCACACACAGGAAATGCTGTCTTCCGCTTCTTTTGAAACACGGTAATGCCAGCAGTTTATTGACCACAAAGGCTACAATAAGAGTACAAATACTGCTGTGCTTCTCTGGTCATCACTGGGAATGATGGACCCATCTCATAATGGAGCTATGCTGGAGGGGGAGAGCCAGCCCCACAGAGACTCAGAGGTACGTCTGGGTGGACTGGATTCATTGTTGAAGCTGAGTTTTGGTGGTTAATGGGGGATGTTAGAGATGTAGCTGTCCTAGGCCAAACGTGTTGAAAATAGCACAGACAGTCAAATACAATAAAACCTGTTATTATGTTGTTGTCGAAGGTCATATTGAAATAAAAATTACAGGAGTGTATATTGGTACATACTACCGAAGTGTCCATATATTCAACTTATTATATATGCTTGCAATATTTTTTAAACAACTTCTCTTTGAAATTGGTGACAGTCTCGCCAATTGTCCAGTAATTAAATATAATAGCAAAAAATAATTTTTTGAACAAAAATACTCTACACAGCTGTATATTCCTGTTAAATGTTAATATTCTTTAAATATATTTTGTTAAAATGTGTTAGTTGTGGAAAACATACATGACGGTGGATCTTTTTACCTTTTGAACTGCTTTTAATTCCTATACTGAGAATAAGGTTTGTTTTGGGGAAGATCATAAAATAATTCATAGTTTAATCAATGACCCCAGGGTCTGTTTTTGCTTATGACTCATTAAAGGCTTTGTAATAAAACTGTATTTTTATTTAAACATCATTTATAAGGGAGCTAAACTGTAATACTGTATAACCTACAAGGTTATTCTTCAGCCATAGGAGTTGTTCTACTTGCGTGAATGTGGGGTGGTGGAGGCTTGATCAATCAATCCCTGTAGTTTGCTCATGTTTTTTGGGGGGGGTTGTGTATGTCAATGCTGAAGGTGCACGGTGAGATGACAAAACAAAAAGGACGGTTTTAAACTGAGCTGTATAGTCCCATTAAACAACATACAGACACTGTTTCAATATTGAGTAGAACTGAACCAACAAAAAATAGTACTGAACAGTCTATTGATGTAGACAGAGACAGAGCTTAGAATGGCTAATTTCCCATCTTCCTCCTCAGCGTGGATCTAACTTCCCTGCTGGTGGCATGGATACCCAAACCCAATCTCCAACTTTACACTGTTCTTTCTGAGCTGCCCCCCATCATAGTTTGTTTGTTGTTATAGGCAGCTTAGTCCAGGAACAGTTTGCTGTAAATGGGCTTCATATGTGACGAAATCCCGGCCCCTGCTGTGGGTCTGTGGAAGCTCGTCGGGTGGTGGTGTATCCATCCAAACAGAGTCAGAATGTGCTAAATCCTGTAGATGAATGACATCCTGTGCTATATGCATACAGGAGAAGTGGTAGCCAGTGTTACCAGCCGTGACGGCTCTCAGTGTAGGTGCGTAACATTGAGTGTTTTGCCCTTTCCACTCGTCCGTCTCCTTAAGGGTGGTATGCTGTAGTCCTGGATTTCTTTACTCAAAAACCTTCACACAGGCTGTGCATCAGGTGGTCCTCAAAATGCGGACCTTGGTCAAGAGTGCAGTATTTGGGGAATGCCAAATCGAGTGAAGATGTCAAGAACCGCTGTCGAGATGCAAACCCTTTTCTGGTCTGGAATAGGTGTTGCCTCCAGCCACTTAGTGTAATACTCCTGTCACATTAACAAATACTTGTTTCCACTATTTGATATTGGAACTTACAGTATATCAAATGCTATCATTTCCCAGGAGTCGCCGATTGGAAGGCTGTCTTTAGCCACGTCTACCCAATTGGCTTGATGTAGTGGACGGTCCAGTGATTTCTTGATGTCTTGGTGGCCCGCAGGGGCAGCATCGTGAAAGCTACATATGAGCTTGTGTTTGAGTGGCTCTGGTATCACACTGGGTTCGGACAGTAGCATCTGTATAGTACACCATCAATGATCCTAAGCTGAGGCAACAGTTGGGCATATCATGCAAGGGAAACTGCTTCCAATCTGTAGATTTCTTTCCACGTTCGTATGTCATAATGTGACGCATCACTGAGAAGGACGTGTAAGTGCTGAACCAGTTTGAAGATCAGAGGTTTTCCCTCCAGATCTAGAGGTTTTACTTTTCTGCTCAGGGCAATCTGGAGGTTGGGTAAAGTTTTAATTTTTTTTAAAGCTATATTTTTAATTTTAGAGGTTTTTCTAAAAGTTTTTTTTTTTTTTTTTTCAAAATGTAAACTAAGATGGTGGACGCACTGTGACATCATGCCTGTTGGCAGCTGTGACCACTGATTTCTATAGAATTTCTCCAGAAGTTAGTTTTACTTTGACTGATCACATCATGTGCAGTAAGTATTAGGGCCACTAGGCCCACATAGTCTGTGCTGCATAGAATTTGAGTGAGAGGCACAGGTAGGGGCCTAATACTTGTTGCAGAGGAAGTTAGTTGTAATGTCAGTGTTTGTGCCAGTCAGTGAATATATATTCTGGAAAATAAAGGGAAAAAAAACTATTTGAAAGTTATTTTGCAGATGAGCGGTAACTTGCCAATGTTGTTTTCTAGCTTATTTTTTTGCCAATCATTTTACAACTTAGCCATGGTGTGCCTATATAATATTAGTTATTATACAAGTACAGCACATTCCAATTAATTACATACATGATAATTGCATATTCCTGTTAATTAAAAAAAATGTGAAGCACATTTCTTATGAAAATGCACATGAAGTAGATTCCTGTTAATTACATATCCTGTGTGCCTAACAGTTTTATGCATTACACCAGAATAAGTAACATACTTTTTCATAAGAAATGTGCTTCACAATTGTATGCAATTATCAGTTTATGTACTATGCTGTATTTGTTACTGATAATTGCATACACTGGTTAATTGCATAAAACTGTAAGGCACATGGGCTCTGCAATTAACAAAAATCTACTGTAATATCACTTAACATGATGTGCTTCTGGTATTATTTAAAGGTGGATTTCAGTGCTACTTGCATGAATTGTCTCTTAATAAATTCAGTAGATAGTGAACATTTCACCAGCCTAATTATAAAAACAGGAACTGAGCCCTCATTTAGCTCAGTTGTTTGTTTCCCTGAAGTATTAGGTGCAATTTTGAAGGTTTTCATCTAGATTTTATTTTATTTATTTTTTTTGTGGGGGGGGCCAGGTCTAGCAACACTGGTGCGAAGCTGCTGGCTTTGGCTATCAGTGTCGGTCAGTCTGGTGCACATTTTAGGCATAAAAAAGTTGTTGAGCTGATAAATAGATCTGAGGGGGCTAAGCTCTGTTAGCCCTAGCCACCTGCCGCCTGTGAATATACATTCAAGTGTGTTTTATTAGTTTACTGGTCTGCTGTTTTAAGTGGTGTTATCTTTCCTAGACTTATTTATAGCTCTGCAGTGTTAGAAAAGGGCCTTGCTTCCGTTTATTTATCTGAATGTTTAAATTCCGCACCCAATACACAGGCTTGCCATGTTCACACTTTAGGAGTAAAAAGGCATTTAGCTTTTTTCTCCTCAAGCTTTGGAATACAATATTGCATGTCAGAAGAAATGCCTAATCTGTTTCAGCATTTTAAACTAGTCTGAGAACATTTATTTTTTGTTTAAATGGTATTCTAGTTAATTCTAAAAACATATTTAAGTGTTAAAGGTAAATAAAATGTGTTTCCTTTAAACTGTTGTTGTGCAGTGCCATGGGGGAATTGTGTCCTTCAAGGCGCTACAGGTGTTTCCCAGCAAAGATCAATAAACTCAGAAGACACTATGATCACACAGGAGTCTTTAAAACCCCTTCTATGGACATCAAATCTTTTCAACATCTTCAGCGTATAACAAATATGAACGTACTCCTTGAGATGTGCTACAGTGGTACAAATCACAGAATCCTTCAACACAGGGCACAACTTCTGTAGCAGATCACTCAGATCAGTTTGGGTTAGTCAGTAAATTACATGCTCTCATTATTAAGATTTGTCAGAATTAAACCATCCCCCCCCTTTTTAAACTTATCCACAGATGAACCCCACTGCTTCAATCACCCACGGGCAGGTAAGTGTACGCATAATCTGATTACCCATTGGGTGTGAAATTGCATCCTTGTTACATTGAAGATAAGAAGAGAAGTTAGGAACTAGAGGAAGCTATAGGCCCATTAATGCATGTCCGGTTTCTAGTAGATGAACATGAATATGTTCTTAAAGGATCCAAATGACTCCATAGCAACAACATGGTAACCAATTCCATTCACTCAGCACCACAAATCCTTCATCTGTTTCAATTTCCTATAGTGTCAGCTAAACACAGTCTCTTGCTTCGATTGTTGTAATACTCCAGTTAAAGTTCTGTGCATTGTCACTTTTTCATCCCCCTCAGTGAATGCAAACAGAAGAGGCTTATTTCTCTCTGTGTTTGATAAAACTCAGATGTTCTGTTTCAAGTTCAGGGTTATAGAAGGAGCAGTAGTCAACATCTACATCCGCATTAATAACTTAAGAAAAGATAAAATGATTGGGCTTATTTTTATTACAACCTCGACAAGATTGAGTTTCTTTCTCAATCAAGTGGTGACTATCGAAGTGGTGACTATAAGATATCTATGTGGTATATTGAACTGTTTAATTTCTCATCAGCAGGGTTCTCCAGCACCTATGAGAAAACTGGGAACAACCAGAAAGCCGAGGGACCGCAAGGTGAGTTTCAGTGCCCCTCCAACCAGTGCTGGATTTTGCAGGACCCAATCCTCTAGGGGTAGGGTGGCTGTTGTGGTAGATCTCTGCCACATTGCTGATTTAATGAAAACCAACTTATTGTCGAACATTTTGGACAATGCAGTATAAAAAAATATGTAAAGTAGTCCTGTCATGTATTTGTCTGTTTAAAACTCACGCTGTCACAGATATTATGTTAATATAGCAGTAAAGCTGTATTGTCTTTCAACACACGATTCCTTCATTTGTTTATTTCACAAACCTTGCTTTGGGGAACAGAGACAGAACTCTAAATTATTTGCAGTCTTTCTCTCGTCTTTTTATTGTACTTCCCCAAGTCTCTCCTTTCCAGGCTTTAATCCCCTTGCACTCTCCACTCCAACTGGCTTTGTACATTTCCTTTTTAATTCTCAATACAAAACAATAATAATCATTCTGTCATAGCTAATCCAACATTTTTTCATAACAAAACATTTAAATGTGTTAACATGTTATAGTAGTTTAAATTAAATATGATTGGAATTATATTGCTAGAGCACTATGAGTGTCTCAAATTTTACTAAAATATCATTTTAGTAAAATGGTGTCTGTTTACTGAATTCTTCCGTAGCACATTAACTTTCTGTACCCCTAATTAATTAGACTATACCTTTTTTACTGTAGTGACCCGTGATTTCCCTTTCTTGTCCCCCAATCAGAACATTCAATAACAGACTCTCGATATCTAAAAAAAAAAAAAAAGTCCTTCTTCATTTATACATTTTTTATGTGAATTTTAAGACACATTTAATTAGGCCAGGAATTGTCTCTGGTTTGGAGATGGACAATTTTTTTGTTGCGCTGGGTGGAAGGGGTGTGGGTGTGGCAGTATGATGTAATACTTTCATGTTCTCGTTGCTTAAGGTGTTCAACCTAAAAGATGAGGACCCTGAGGACACGAAGAGGAGAGTTAAAGAGCTGGAGGTAACATCACCCAACAGTGCTGTGTGATGCTATTGCGGATTCTGTTCGCTGTCGGTGAAATGAGGTTAAAAGCTCTATAACCACGAATGCAGATGAGTCTGGCTCTTTTGCATCGTGGTTAAGATGCTTGTTTGCAGAGTGGCAGTAGCCGTCCAGCCTCTGCCCTGACCCAAATCTCATAGATTGCAGACGATAGCCGAGGTTAAAGAGGAGACGAGTGTAACAGGCAGTGTTGTGTGATACACTGCTGTTGTGGATTCCCTACCCTGTTGGTGAGGTGAGATGAGTTTAAAGGCTCTATAATGCAGACTCTGTTGCATAGTGGTTATGACCCTTGCTTGTGGTGTGAGGGGTTCACTGGTTCCTCTAAAGAATGTAAATCTGTAACACTTGGGATTTCATATAATGCTCTCCTGAAAAAGCTCTGATCCAAAGAGACCATCCAGACAGGCCTGTATTTAACTTTGGCCTGGAAAGAGAAACCAAACTTGTGTTATTGCCTAGATCGTCTCCCAAATGTGATTAAACCTCATGATGACTTAAGGGAACACAGACATGCACACTTCTCACATTTAAATTCCCAAGGAATACAAATCAAGTTCTGTTCAATTCTCAAGTAATGAGAGCAGACTGTAAGCCACATTTACAATGAGGTTCACTGCAGCATGTAAAGAAGCTAGAATCTGTGTCAAGGCTGTGGGCTTGTTTAATTTAACTCAGATCTGTCTCTTTCAGCTTAAACCATTGTACAAAGAGATGCTCTACACCATCCTGCACCGGTTAGGCAAGCCCAGTCCCGAACATATCAGTGACAATAAAGAACTCTTCCAGTATGTGCAGAAGGTAGGTGGGCAGGAGTAGCGTTAGAGAAACAGTTTTAACAGGTAAACACATCTAAGGTTTTCAGGGCTGTTTTACTGATGTTCAATGTTTTATTCTTTCAAAGTGACAAATTCTGCTATACAGCTATGGAAGTTTTGCATCACCTATAATTTTAGGATTGAGACATAATAAAAAATAAAAATAAACTTTTAAAAAAACTATATGAACATAATTTAGAAACTACAAAATGATATCGCAAAAGTCCAGAAGCCAGGCCAGACCAGAAGCCATAATAGTAGTACAGTATTTCATGTTAGATTCTAATAAAACCTGGAATCTTGTAAGAACTATGATTTATTTTTTTAATTGCATGTACTATCTTTGTGTCTTTTTGTGATCCATTCCCTACCCTTATTTCACATGTATATGTCTGTGTGCAACGTTTGAATTATTTAAACACGTTCCAGGGACTGGCCGGCATCTAAAATTGTATAAATTAATCTTAAACAAGTGGGCCAGGGTAATGTGTGTTTTTCTTTCTAACCCAGGCCTTCAGCATGTCACAGGCTGAACATCAGGAGCTGCTACTGAAAGTGCAGGGGCTGGAGGTAAAGTGTGTTTCAGTCAGGAAGCTCATGTAATAGATTATTTATTAAAACACACTAACAACACTACTACAATATACATATTTCACACTACATTCTTTGGTCTAGCCTCGCCTTTCTAGGTACTCCTGCCCATAAATTAGCTTGTAGATAAGTGGAGAGGTTGGTCGTAGGGAAGCTATGGGCAGAATAGCTGCCCTCCCCATTAGACGAAGCCAAAAAAATCAGGTGGAGGCTGAGGAGGAGAAGGCGAACTAGAATTGATTAAAATAGTGAGGGACTGAGTACTACTGATTAAATTCATACCAGAAATGTATAAAAAGCAAACTGAACATGTTTAACACAAAATCAAAAGAGAGTTTAGGAATGAGGAGGCCATGTGACCCATCAATGCTTGTCTGATTGCTTGTAGCTCGTCAACAGAAAGCTGTTACAAGCCATTTTCAAGCTTGCTGCTGTTTCATACACATCCCCTGTTCCAAAGAGAGTGTTGTTCAGCTGTGTGAAATACAGTGTCCCAGAATGTATTGCCAATGTTGATGAAGAGAATGCAACAAAAAAGCATGCAGGATGTGACTGGTAGTGATTAGCAGAGTCCAATCTCTGACAATCAAAAAAATTTTAGGTGATTAATACCCTATACTATCTACATAATGTGCGATAATGAGCCAAATTTTAACTTAAGAAAAAATGTGTTTAAAAATTATGAAGGCTTATTAAAAGATGACTGCGTCCTGTGTTGTCCATATCATAGCAATATTTTTCAACATTTTTGTCTCCTGATTTTTGTTTTGATTATTATTATTATTTTTTTACCCATCAAAGGGAAAAATAACATTTTATTTCTTCAACTTTCACTCAGGAACATTCGCCAGGAGAAAGAGATTTCTTTTTCTTCTAAACATCACAATGTATCCAGTTCATGCTCCCTTCTGCAACACTGCTGTTGCTGTGAGTGCCCCATTTAGGGTTGCCACCTTTGAGATACGAAAATACCGGACGTCCCATCCCCTCCTATTGTCTACTTCTTCATTTGTCTCTGCCATTGTGACTAACGTTACAGTTTCGCGCTTATCGTTACAGTATGCTACTTAATAGTTTTGCGCTTCTTCATTCAAAGGGTTGTCAAACTTAACAGCAGCGCGCATGCTCATACCAGATAACACACAGCGGTGAGCACACAAGAAAAACAGAACGGTACAGCGTTTTGGTGGTTTACGTTGTTACCTCAATTCTTTCTGGTGCATTTACACACCGCTGTGTTATAGTATTTAAATTTCACTCATACAAGCACAACATGTTATATTAAATTGTTTATTGTAACACATTTTTTAAGAACGTATCCAATAGATTAGAATGCTTAGAATTACCGGACATCTTCCAAAAAAAATGGACAGGGGGTCAAAGTACATAAAAATACCGGACAGTCCGGTAAAATACCGACGGGGTGGCAACCCTAGCCCCATTGCGGTAACAAAAAAACAGCATTGTTGCAGGAGGGAGCGTGATGATACACTGTGATCCTTGAAAGACGTTTCTTTTTCTCCTGGCAAACACATTCCTGATAAATATCAAAGGAGCAACATGTTTTTCTTGTAAAGTTTGCAGGGTGTTCTGTAACACTTTAAATGAGGTAATTCAGAACGCGTGCAGTATACCTGTTGTGTTCTGAATAGTTTGAAATGATCAGTAAACACAAACCTATCCATGTTTCTCCTTCAGCCTCCAACTTCCTGCTTGATGGTCACAGTAAAAGAAGCCAAGGGAATTCTGGGAAAAGATGTCAGTGGTAAGTAATAGCTGTGAAAATAATAAGCAATAGAACAAGGTACCAAAGTGAAAACTGTATATAACATTGACTTTGTTCCCTATTTGAAACTATAACCTTTATTGTATGTCTATAAATATAACCAGTGTGTACCAGTGAGTTCTCGGTTTTATTTACAAAAACAGCTGCAGAATGTACCCACCATTTGGATAAGTAAAGTCCTTAATGTTTTTACAAATGCATTTTACAAGACGGTATGTGTACTAGGCAGTGTTGTGTGATGACCTGTCGTTACAGATTCTGTCCCCTGCAGATGAGATGATTTTAAATGAACCTAAATTATACCTACAAACCTCTGCCATTTACGATGATGCCAAGCTTGTGTAATTAAATCTAATTGCATGAAAACTTTATTCAATAAATGTTAATGGTTAAACCCTAAACTTCACATTATAGCTTTCTTTCCATGATCCACATTGGTACTGTATGTCACACATTTGTTTTACATGTATACAGTATAAATAACTGCTTATCCAATTGCAATGTTGAAACTTGGTAAGGACTGTTATGGAGTATCAGAGTACATGCAAATGTCAAATTTACATTACAGGTAAAATCGGCCGAGTATGGTCTTCGCACCTCTCTGTTGGCCACAGAACTAAATTCCCCAAAGTGTATATGCTCTGAGATCAGTCAAGAAGTTTACCTTGTTGGTAACTGTAATGTCCTTTCACTTTTTTTCTTGATCTTGTTCTAGGCTTCAGCGATCCCTACTGCATGTTGGCGATTGTGCACCCATCGGACTCTCCTTTTGAGAAGAGCTCCAAGGGGCATGGACCACTCTTCCGCAAACCCAAGAAAGCAGTGGTGAAGAACACCATCTCTGAGGACTTCATCCAGCGCAGCAGCGTGAAGAAACAGACCCTCAACCCCATCTGGGACGAGACCTTTGTCCTGTATGTCTTTCACATTTGTCTTCTCTCTCACTCTCTTCCTCTGACATTTGAATGGGACCCTCTCGAAGTGACTTGGGTCTGCCACGTACCACCTAATATACCCCTGTCCCCTGTTTGAGAACCTCTGATCTATAACATACTTGAACACAAGATTTTCAGTAATACTATAAAAGACACACGTGACCACCGTGATATAAAAAGCCCCAGCAGTCCAGGCGTATCTTTTTGGTCAGTGGTTTATTGTGAAAGGTGGAGGTGGCTTATTTTGAAAATGAGCGATCAACAGACGCAGCCCTCCACAGGTAACAGGCAGAGGCAACGCAAACTAAAACTGCACGCAAAGGAGTTAGAAATTTAGTGAGGCCGTATGTGTGGCATAGAACTGGAGCAGACCCAAGATGAGAAAGATGTTGGTATTTAATAGACTCATCGCTGGCAGCAACCTGAAACACATAAGAAAGCAAACAGAATGCTTTGTTAGATAGTCAAATATTTAGACTACAAATTGAACAAGGTTATGATATGAGGCTGTATAACATACTGGTGAGACAGCACTTATAATATTGTGTTCACATCTGGTCCCCACATTACAAAAATTGTGGCCTTGGAGTGTGTCCAGCAAAGACAAACAGGACTTATCCAAGGGCTTAAAGGAATGAGCTATGAAGATAGGTTGACTTGTTGACATGATTAAAGTCTTTACAATCTTAAAAGCAGTTGACAAAGTTAACCTTAGCCAATACTTTAGGGGGCAGCACAGAAACCAGGACCAGAGGCCACAGACAGTGGTGAAGGTTCGGCATCAGTGTTATAGCCATGTTGTTGATTCATTGGTATTCTTGACAAAGTTTGAAGATCAATTACCAGGAGCCAGACGAGCACTCATGGGCTGAATGACATATTCTCGTTTGTAAATGTACTTATGTTCTCTCTCTCTCTCTCTGTTAGAGAATTTGAAGACAATGTGGGTGCTGAGTTTCACATGGACATGTGGTGAGTACTAGTGACTGTACTTGTCTGCTACCATTGAAGAATCGCATACATGGTGACTGTTAACCATGTGCAGAGCACGCTAACCATAGCTCACACTATGTAGGTCAGTGATAGAGAACTAACTATTTTTATGTGCAGATTATCTCAAAAAACAGAATTTTTTTTTAGCAGTTGCTTGACTGAGTGAACTTGAAAAGTCACTTCCTGTATTTTGGATCCCAATGTAATTTTCTCACTCCATATATCTGTATGCAGATATACAAAACACAGACAGCTGAAAATAGTTGGGAATGTATACATTTTTGGGAAGATGATTACATTAAAAAAACATGTTTAAATGGTTGTATCGTATTGACGAGCCTGTGTTTATTTTCAGGGATATGGATGAAATTGAGACATTGGGACATAAACTTGGGGAGATAACCGACCTGCATTCACTGAAGAGGTACTGCCTATCTTTCACTGAGGTGTTTTGATGCTCACAGATCCAGGCTGTATGTTTTTTTTCATATTAAAGGACATAGGTTTATGTGTTTCTGCTCATGAGGATCATCAGAGAAGTTTTTCTCCCAGGCAGAAAAACAGTTAACAGAACTACAGCAGTAAGGGTTGGCAAACAGTAGGCTAGCTAATGTGTCATTCTTGAATGCTTTTATTTCACAAAAAAAAATGTATAGGATGGTTTTGCTTTACTGTACACATGACAGTGTGCTGACGAAGGGTAGCATAGATAACAAACCATAAACGGTTACACATTAGCACCACAGCCATAGATTCCTTTGAATCCCAGATCATTCGCTACTATTCTGTTGATGTACCACTTGAACTCATTAAATTTGTGGCCATTTTTTTTTGGGGATTTTCTTCAAGATTACAAATCATTCCAAAATAACAACATAGCATTTGCAATTCAGATGTTGCTCCTCTGCAGTCTGTGAAACTCAATTGAAATTCATATACATTTGCAGCCGTTATTTTCAAGGTTACCGCTGCTATGGACCCAAAGTTTATCCAAACTGTATGGTGTTGTGTTTTTGTAGGATCACAGGGTTTGGAATTCCAATCAATCAATCAATCAAGATGGATTCCACCTGTCATATCATGCATAGCGCAATGCAACACATTTTCTAATTCATATTGATATTGTTACCACTTGGCAATGTGAATAAGTCTGTACAGTTCTATATGAAAATCATTCTCAACATTCATAAACAGCAACAGTTAACTCTAACCAATACTTCACAACAATTTGAGAATAATCAGCTACTAGGAGTCAGCAATAGATATGCAAGCCCTTCACAAACACCACACAACCAAATACATGACATTGATGTGTTGCATTTGATTGTTGCAGCAGTATAGTATAGAAGCCAGCTACAATAATCAATATGTTGTTCACTTCTCTTTCTCTTCTGGTTACAGAATCTTTAAAGATGCTAAAAAGGGACAAGGACAGGATGACTTTCTGGGAAACGTTGTTATCAAGTTGGAGGTGCGAATCCCAGCTTCATCTGGTTATTTCATTATCGCTATTTAATGTTTTCAGGCAACAAAATATCAACCATATATAATGCATGCAAGGGTGCTATAAAGGAGTCTATAGGTTTCATAAACCATGAAGTTCAAAAAACAAAAGTTAAAAACTTTCATATACATAATCTTACATTTTTAAAATGCTCTTTCTTGTGGGTAGTACAAGTATTTTTGTATGGTACAATTAATGAGGCCTTGTCTGAATCTCTCTCTGTGTGAGTTGTGTTGGGTTAATGGCCTCTTCATGTTCTCCTGTTTAGGACCTGCACTGCACAGAGGATGAGTGGTACATTCTGGAGCCCCAAGACAGAGACGCATTACCCGACCGGGGGAAATGCCACTTGCAGTTTAAATTCATCCACAAAGAGGTAAAAGCATTGTCACAGAATAGGAGTCAAGATTTACAGTGCATATAACTCAACCTGCAACATGAATTTCTGTAGTGATTTTAGTGTTGCAATTGAAAAAAAAAAAATTCAGGTACGATTTGTTATGCAACGATGACAAAAAGTTGTTGCAGACAATCCCCCACGCAATCAGGGTTGCTACAACGATTTTGCTCTCCAGTATGTGTTACAACTTGCTGTTGAGGAAGTCTTTTCTTGTTTGTAGAGAGACACCTCCCTTGGGACTGGCCAGCCTGCCTACACCACATACTGTGGCCTCCTGAAGCAGTTTGTTCAATACGACATCTCCCAGCACAAGGTATGCACTGCTCAACTCATCATACCTGTACTCGGGTAAAAAACTGTCCAAGAATATGGAACATTGTACTTCCTAGGTAATTTCACCTTAGCAAAGTCTTCTTTTCTGTCAAAACGAACCAGATGCTTCCTACAGTGAATAACGTTTGCAGTCAGTGACATGCTTTGAAATTGAAGTTGCTGAGGTGTAAAGTATAATGGAAATGAAAGTAAGGTAAACTTTTACTTAAGCCTCGTACACACACAGCCTAAATGCGGTTGCGAGTTCACCTTTTGCTCTTAATACGGTTTAAGTACACACACACAGTTCGGTTGCAAAAGGCAACCGCACTAGTTCATCCTGAGTTTGGTTATTAATTCAGTTTGGTTAGTTAATGCACAGCAACTGTGTGTGTGTGTGTGTGTTAAAACTGCACTAAAACAACTGCAGTAGGTGCTCGGTGGATTTCTGCGCAAGTAATGATGTCATCGTTTATCAGACATTTCCGTGGCTACATGGCTACCGACCTCGGACTCACTTGGTTCGAAGAAGAGACCAAAAAATTATTAAATGTTTGGTCTGAGGAAGGGGTACAGGCTAAACTGGATGGCAGCAAACTTAATTAATTTAGCAGTGCATTTATGAATGTATTTAGCAGTGCAGAAAAGGCAAAACGGCATCTCCACTGGCTTTGCAGAAAAGAGCATAGCTGCGCTTGATGAGCTCTCGATCGATTATGTACTGTACTTTCTTCCAAAAGCACAAACAAAAACACAGCCTCCATGCTGCCGCCACACAAACCTAATGAATGTCGGGTAATGAGGGTCCGGGTTCAGTTGTTAGTTGAAACAGGGAATGCCTCACTTCAGTAATGAAAGGCGTGTGTGTAGGAGGCTTGGTGGTCCAGTGGTTAAAAGAAAGGGGCTTGTTACCAGGATGTTCCAGGTTCAATCCCAGCCATTGTGTGTGACCCTGAAAATATATGTTAGTTATAACATGTGGTTTTTTCGAAACTTCACATGACCTACAGACACCAAGGGGTCGACATACAGATCAATAAAGCTAGCCTTCTGTCTGTTTCTGTTTTAAATTCTAGTTGTAGCTCAATGTTCATGCTTTAACATATTTGGTAATCAAGCATCCCCTTGAGGGGAGCTTGTATGAGTTTGCAAACCTGCCACTGCCGCCGCAGATACAACTGCTTACATTTCATAAACTATTCCAGCTGACAACTTCATATTTGCAGTGCCTATACAGTGTTGGCATTAAACCCCAGTTGAAACATATGGCAATTAGATTTTAACACAGTTAAATCTGATCATATTACTGCTAATTAAATATTCATTAGGGAGATTTTAAAGCAATAATAAAAGTGGTGGAACCAAATTTGTGAATTGGATGGGAGCCTAAAATTACATAAATGTGTGTTATATTAGGGTGGGCGAACAGAGGGTGATCGGGTTCATCATCAATGCAGCACTTTTGAAATCGATGTAAGATTATCCCAGTAATCATCGATCGCAATATATCTTCATTTGTGGGAACCCGTGGTTTCTGTACAGCCTAGATATCTGTGGTTTGAAAGCCATAGCTCCCAGTCACTCTCCTCCTCTCTCCGTCTGCAGGAAGGCAGCTCAGCCTGGAAAGGAGAGCTCTGTGCCCCGGCTCAGACTCTGCTGCACCTGCACGCCACCCTCAACAACCTGCAGCCCTTCCTGCAGGACCTGGGGTGAGTAACGCTGCCCAGAACTGTATCGTACTCTTCAGTGGAATAGCAATTCATTATAATTCAGTGCTGGGACACATTCGAATATTCAAACAAAAACAGCTTGAAATGTATTCAGTGACAAAAATGACCATGTCTGTATTTAATTAGAAATGACTGTATCAAAAAGATACAAAGGAAACCAATGCATAAATGAGGTCTGAAATGAATAGCACATATATCTCTCCTTTCTTTAATTGGTGATTTGATGGGGGTCTGGATATTTTTTACTCCTGAGAGATTTTTATTGTTGTACTGTGATACAAATTATACTTTTGAATATGTGATAAATGTTTGAAAGAATAATCAATCATGAAAAACGTGTTTCAGCACTATTCAATTGCAGTCCTGGGTGATTGCTGTTAGGAGTCAGGCAGTTCTACAGAATCCCATCATTTAAATTGGGACAAAACGTATCTATAGTTTTAATACGTAATTTACAGTTAGCAGCAACAGTAGTTCTTTGAAACTAAAGTTTTAGGCAGACAGTTTCTATCCAGAAACTATACTATTGAAAATAAAACTTTAGTCCAGAGTTTCTTTAGTGACTTTGTTTTCTTTGTGCAGAAAATGGCTGGCCTTCAGTAAACTATACCAGAGTTTAGAGCTGGACTCGAACATCCTACTCCATCAGGTCACAAGCATCGAGTACCAGTGGGCTATGGAGAAGCTCCCCTATCAGCAGGTACTGTGAGTCTATGGAGGAGTTCCTGTATCGGCAGGTACTGTGAGTCTATGGAGGAGCTCCTGTATCGGCAGGTACTGTGAGTCTATGGAGGAGCGTCTATCAGCAGGCTGTGAGTCTATGGAGGAGCTCCTGTATCGGCAGGTACTAAGAGCCTATGGAGGAGCTCCTGTATCGGCAGGTACTGTGAGTCTATGGAGGAGCGTCTATCAGCAGGCTGTGAGTCTATGGAGGAGCTGTATCAGCAGGTACTGTGACTCTATGGAGGAGCTACTGTATCGACAGGCTGTGAGTATGGAGGCGCTCCTGTATCAGCAGGTACTGTGAGTCTATGGAGGAGCTCCTTTATCGGCAGGCTGTGAGTCTATGGAGGAGCTCCTGTATCGGCAGGCTGTGAGTCTATGGAGGAGCGCCTGTATCAGCAGGCTGTGAGTATGGAAGAGCTGTATCAGCAGGTACTGTGAGTCTATGGAGGAGCTCCTGTATTGGCAGGTACTGTGAGTCTATGGAGGAGCTTCTATCAGCAGGCTGTGAGTCTATGGAGGAGCTGTATCGGCAGGTACTGTGAGTCTATGGAGGAGCTCCTGTATCGGCAGGTACTGTGAGTCTATGGAGGAGCTTCTGTATCAGGGGATTAAACAGTGTAATACCCAATTTGATCATTATATGAACTCTTAGAGTGGTCAAAATTATTGCAGCTATCACTGCTCTTCATATAACCCGGAAGAGTAGGGGAGTTTTTGGTTCATTACTGCAACAAAAAAATATATATTTAAAAAATCAAATACATGTTAACCATGATGTGCACGTCTTTCATGTACAACATTATGATAAATCATTTTAAGACAAAATTACTGAAATGATTTAGTTGCTACTTGGTCTAAATATGTATCATGTGTGAGGATCCTATTTTGTTTAATTTTAATGTCTATCTTGTTTATGTTAGTTTTTCAGCTTGTGCATTGTGTTGAAACGAGTGGTTGTCTGTTAAATTGTTTGAAATTCTACATTTGAATGCTTTGTGCTTTTCGATATGAGAATGTTCTCAGTTTGAATGCTGTAAGATGTTGAAACAGTTGCTGACACTAACTGCTAGAGTGCTGCACTGCTGTGTGTAACACTGCTCTCTGGCTCTCTGACAGAAACACGAGCTGGCGGATTCACTCCAGGCTTTCTTGCTCTACGGACTCTCGCTGGTTCGCAGGTTCCGTGACGTCTTCCCTCCCAAGTCAGCCCAGCGCCTACAGTCCCTGCTGAGGTGGGGGCATGACTGAAGTCTTTAAAATATTAAAAGGAGTTGACGTAGTTATCCAGACCAATACTTTAAGCCCAGCACAGAAACCAGGACAGGAGGACACAGCTGGGAATTAAATGCAGACAAACTTAGGACTGAGGGTAGGAGACACTTCTATTAAATGCAGACAAACTTAGGACTGAGGGTAGGAGACACTTCTATTAAATGCAGACAAACTTAGGACTGAGGGTAGGAGACACTTCTATTAAATGCAGACAAACTTAGGACTGAGGGTAGGAGACACTTCTATTAAATGCAGACAAACTTAGGACTGAGGGTAGGAGACACTTCTATTAAATGCAGACAAACTTAGGACTGAGGGTAGGAGACACTTCTATTAAATGCAGACAAACTTAGGACTGAGGGTAGGAGACACTTCTATTAAATGCAGACAAACTTAGGACTGAGGGTAGGAGACACTTCTATTAAATGCAGACAAACTTAGGACTGAGGGTAGGAGACACTTCTTCACACAGAGAGTGGTGAAGGTAAGGAATGGGTTACCTGGTCATGTTGTTGAGGCAGAATCATTTGGATCCTTTAAGACTCAACTTGACCAGGTTTTGAGATGAATCAGCTACTAGGAACCAGACGAGCCTAGATGAGCCGAATAGCCTCCTCTTGTTAAAAATTTCCAAAAAAAACAGGACAATACCACTACCATGAGTTAGAAAGAATTCCGAGGAAGGTTAAAATGAGTGAGCTGCTGGTAATTCAGTAGTAGCTGTTCTGTTAGATTATATATTTTTATTATTTATTTCTTAGACGCCCTTATCCAGGGCGACAATTGTTACAAGATATCACATTATTTTTACATACAATTACCCATTTATACAGTTGGGTTTTTACTGGAGCAATCTAGGTAAAGTACCTTGCTCAAGGGTACAGCAGCAGTGTCATCCACCCAGGATTGAACCCACAACCCTCCGGTCAAGAGTCCAGAGCCCTTACCACTACTCCACACTGCTGCCCTGCTGCCCTATATAACACTGCATTGTAATGAATTGAAACAGCAAGCTGATTATTGGTTCCTGGTCTCTGCAGAGTGCTGGTCCAGATGTGTAAAATGAAGGCTTTTCGAGAGCTCAACCCCAAAACCATTGACTTTCAACACAAAGTCACTGAAGCTCTTCAGGTACTGTATTAAGCAGCACTGTATGTCTTTTTTTTATATTATTTGCTTAGACCCGTTGATGCCTGTCTTTTGTGCCATAACACTGGTGTTCCTATCTTTATGATACAATAGAACCAGTTGTCACCATTTTATGTGTGTGGTAAAGGAAAAGCAACACTTCAGTGTCTATCCAAATGCAGTATAATATAGTCTAAGATATTAAAAGTCTACCACTACATGTGGAAAGGCAAGTCAGTAATAGATTTTCTAAACCAGTGCCCTCTAGCTGGTACTCTTTGGAGAACTCTTAAGGATACTTTTTTTTCCTATTCAGGAAGGCACTAAAGAATGGTTCAAAATGAAGAAAGAACTACACCAACCAATGGTGAAGGTAGGGACGTGGCCCTGATAGGCATTTAATTACTATACATTTGTATACTGTGCTCGAGACATCTGGTAAGACTTTCCATTCAGAACAGTACTGACATTCAGTTATAAAATAGTGTACCATATCATTGTACTGTGTAAAACCAAACAAAAAACATGTTGCAGCATACGACTGAAAGGGTTAAATAAACAAATGTTCACATGATATGTCCAGCCTTTATTGACCTTGGTTTCTTGACTTGAGTTATTAATATGTAAATATGTAAATCTGTAAGCACTTCATATGAATAATACTTAATGTGTTGTAAAATGTTTCCAGTTAAGTTTGATGTGCTCCAGATATTATTGATGTATTCCTGCTAATAAAATGCTGCTTCCCCTGCAGAGTATGGAGGAGTCTGTGCGAGCCCTGGCCTGCCTGGTCCGGGAAGTGAAGGATGACCTTAACGTCAACAAGGAGGTGTGGACCAAAGTGTTCTCCAGGTGAGACTGCAACACAGGGCGAGGCTTTCCAATAACCAGGGTCGAATGAACCACACTGCACGGATCCTTATACTGCCACCTGAACTATCACTGAATGCCTTTCACAGTTATTCTATTGTATTTATTAATAAGGAGGCTCATTAATTACAACTGGTGGTAAAAACCAATGGGATTAATTAAGGGATAATGGCCTTGCTGTGGCATGTTACAATGTAATAATTGAAGTCCCAAGTCAATAAACTGAATGAGGGAGTTCCCTTACTAAGGAGGAACACGCCACAGCACTGTCATGATCACTATTATACTACGTCTTCTCAAAGTTATTTATTGACCTCGGTTTATCTAAAATAATCACAGCATCCCTGTGAAGCGTTGGTTTTAGAAGTGGTGTCAGTATTTTGCTTTTGCTTTTCCCTTATTGAGTAATAACAGAACTAATGACCTCCATAGAAAACAATGGAGGGCAGTGTCCCACAGTTTAAAATAAGAATGAAAGCACGCCAGGGTTTGCATCCACAGCTTGTGAAAGTAGGAAGCTTCAAATAACATTTCATTTCTTTTTTAGATTTCTCTCACTATTTGTTGGCGTTTGCAATCACGCAGCGTGGTTTATGGTTCTGTTGCTAGTACTCCACACCATTACTACAGATCTCTCTTTCCTTATCCTGCACACTGATATCTCTTTCATGCCTTCCTACTTTTCTGGATTCCACCTTTTACATTTTCCACATTTCACTCTCTGACATTTCCACCTCATATTCTAACTTTACTAATCTATCCCCTCCTGTACAAGATTATCAACGTCCAATTTCATACAATAAGCATACACTGATGCTACATCACTACATCAACCCCTGGTATATAGTAATATAAACTAAAACTAATTTCAACATTGAGACCTTGAAACATTGTTTTCCAACTCTGAGCAACCCACCATCATGCCCAAGGGAGGTCTCAGGTACAAATGGTGTTTTCAAGTATAGCCCATGGACTTTGCTATGCTCTTGAATACTGTTGCCTGTATGCATGCCCGCCCCAAACTATTGTGTCCTGACTGTGTGTGTCCCTGTCTCCAGCACTGTTCGAGTGGATGTGTTCACGGTCAACTACCTGGAGTTCGATGCCTTGGTAAGTGCACCTGTCTGTGGCTAAAACAAGAAAACATGACTCTCCTTTGCTGTTTTTGCTTTTGTCCATATTCGCAATTGTTTCGCTATTTTCTTATTCACACAAAACTAGGGGATTGCTTTTTCTTATTCACACATCATAGGTAAATAAACTAGCAGATTGCTTTTTCTTATTCACACATCATAGATAAATAAACTAGGGGATTGCTTTTTCTTATTCACACGTCATAGGTAAATAAACTAGGGGATTGCTTTTTCTTATTCACACATCATAGGTAAATAAACTAGGGGATTGCTTTTTCTTATTCACACATCATAGGTAAATAAACTAGGGGATTGCTTTTTTCGGGAACGTTTGCCAGGACACATTCGATTTTTCTTTTAAACATCCAAGTGTATGCAGTTTGTGCTTCCTCTTGGAACAGTGCTGGTGCTGTGACTGAAATAATTGGTGCATTGTGGGAGCAGAAAGCCACCCTTGTTGCAGGAGGGTGCGTGATCGGGATACACTGCGATCCTTTGATGACATTTTGTTTTTCTCCTGGCTAAAGCTCCTGAGTAAATTTTGAGAAATGTATTGTCCATGATGTGATTAAAAACTTTAAAAGAGTTAACAATATATTTAAAAATATATAACGCTTGATACGAACAATACAGGACACAGCAAAGGTAACATAATGCATTTCTTGTAAACTTTGCAGGGTGTTCTGTAACACCTTTAAGCAATCCATTTTGCACTGTACACAGTAAAACTAAATGGTAGGACCTTCAAATTTCAGTTGAATTTCTTACATTTCCTCTTGTGGTGTTTGCAATTGTTCCGAGTGGTTGTGTGTTATGATGCTCCAATATTGAATTATTTCTTCTAAATCTGCCTTTACAGTATCTGGCTTTGAGATTCTCTGAGGTTGTCAAGTGCTGGGTACTGAACAGCTTCATTCCATTCAAATCATGTGACAGTGTGACCTTTCAGCTCTGCCAGCCCCAATCATTTTGAATCAATTATAGGTCTGTGTTTGAGTGTCACCGAAGCAATGACTGTTCATGTTCATTCAGCCTCTATTATCTATCTGTGTCCAGCTGGCAGTGGAAGTGCAGGAGACTCTGCCCAGCAGTACAGAGACACAGCTGTCTCAGGAGGTAGCTGACATTCTCTACCCACTCTATCTCAGTCTACAGGATGTGCACAAAGCAAAGTCCTTCATTCAGAACAAGTGAGTCACACAAGGATTTCTCTTTTATTTACCTCAATTACAATGCTTCCCACTTTAAATAGGATATGGCATCATTTCTGGTCATGACAAAGGCATCTCCCATGGCTACCACGATTCCTGGGTCTCAATCCAATTGACATGTTTGGGATGAAGTTGACTGACGCATTAGTCATCACAATCCCTGAGCTACCTGCTGACACTTTCTACTGTCTACATTTCTTAATGTCTCACTGGTTACATTTCATTTGTGTATGTTCTGTATAATCCATGTCATTTAGAGGGCAGTCTGGTTATTGAAAGAGAAATTGCAGTCTTTGTGAAGGAAAGTAATATATACCGCAGTTTTGTATGTAAATTTGAGGGTCCTGAAATGGGCACATAGCACACACACACAAGGTAAATATGAAAATGCCAGTGTCGGGGCTGTCCAGTGGCTCATGTGATCCTGGTTTCCAGTCTTGGCTGGGGACCAATATAGAGCATTCCTGCATGTTAGGGAGAAGAATTGGCTGGGGTTGGTTCATATAGTTCCACAGCGACCCCTACTGGTCAATGGCCAGACAAATATGGCGTGGCTGGGCCCTCATCTCCAGGGTTCAGTACCTTGGAAACGTGCTGCATTTAAATGAATATCTTCAAATGTAAAGTCCCTACTCAATCTGTAATCTTTTAATTTCTCCCCTTTTTACCTTCTTACCATTAAACTTCAGAATCTGTAGCTCTTGAGTATAGCCACTTAGGTTTGGTCCACGTGACATGAACTTGAGAACAAATTAAGATGTAGAGATGGAGCTAGTCCATCATAAGCCATTTACAACTCTCCCCCCCCACACCCTCCCCTCCTGCCCTAATAATATGCACACTCAAGCAACACTCAAGCAACACACCATCCATGGTCACACACACACACATGTAAACGAAAACAGGCAATGGCAGGTTCTTGGTGGATGTTTTTCAGGGACAAGGTGCTGGCTTTGACTGTGTTCCATGTGAGGTTTAGAGATGCACTTCCCTGCTGGCTACAGAAAGCCTACAGCACTGCACTAGTGAGGATTCAGAGAGCCGTGCAGGTGGACCAGGTACAGTCAGCTGTCTGTCCGTGTGCCCAGCACTTTCTCTAACTACTCATCTACTCAAACTCACACGCCTAACTTTTCTTTCTCTTCTCAGCTGAAGCGCCTGATTGAGAACAGCCCTTTGATCAAGCACAGCTCCTCTGCCGTAGATCTGGCCACGTGTTTTGCTCAGATCCGCGAGACGTGGAATCAGCTGAGCTGGCCTGACCCAGAGGATGCCTTCATGGTGATGGTCAAGTTGACCGAGGTACAGGGTGGTTTGCTGTGCCCCATGCTGGGAGAACCTTCACAGTTTGGTCTAGACTGCTGGAATTTGTACGCTGGAATCAATATTGCTGTAACTGGCATCTTCTCCAAACTTATTATTGACTCCTATAGACATTTCATAAGAACATAAGAACATGTATGAATGAGAGGAGGCCATTCAGCCCATCTGTGCACGTTCCTAGTAGCTGATTAATTTTAAAACTTTGTCAAATTCGGTTTAAAAGGATGCCAGTGATTCAGCAACAACATGACTAGATAACCCATTCCATACACTCACCACTTTCTGTGAGAAGAAGTGTCTCCCTGTTCTAAGATTGCATTTGGGTATTATTTTTGGAAAAACAAATATTTACACAATGATGTGCACACAATGATTAGAATAAGACTGAACAATATGACCAGATCGATCTTTAAATTTGCACCATTTATTTGTGAAAAAAAATCAGTAACAAACTCCTTAACCACACATCTGAGTTGCTTGTTATTAGTTTATAGTATGAATTTGTATTTTTCTTCCACTGTTGGGAAAGACCTTGATAACTCTAGCCCAATGTGTCTCTGAATGCAGGATATGTGTAAAATCACACTGATATACTGCAAAATGATCAACCAGCGGGCTGAGGAACTCAAATCAGACAATGGGGATGCAGCCAATAAGGTAGGAGACTAAAGGAGTTCTAACTTTTGTTCTGGTAAATGCAGTGATTCATATTCAATAAAGCATACTTTTGTATATAGAAATTCAAACATGCAAAGCACACTGTGAAATGTTTATACACACGAGAATCATAATTTGATCATTTGACAGTTTTCTAGCATTTTTAAACAGCAATTGAATGCTTTTCCTGCTGTATCAGGCTTGGTTTGAGTGTAACGTTTGCATGCCACCCCCCTCCCCCAGTTGTGTGTGGTGGTGAACAACATAGAACACCTACGCTCAGTGCTGCAGAAGGTCCCTGATCAACTGGACTGGGCAGGGCTGAGGCAGAGGACAGGTCATGTGATTGAGGAGGGGCAGTTCCGAAACACCCTGTACGCCCAGCTGCAGCATGCACAGGGAGTCCTGGACAGGCAGATCTGTGACGCCGTGCTCACCCTCGGGCACAAGGTATGAGCTTTCCTTTACTTCTTATTAATTCTACCGTATGTGGTAGCCAATTGGACATTCTCGTCCCGAACACTAACAACACTACAGCTATGGCCAAAAGTTTTGCATCACCCTAAAGAATTAACTGATTTTGCTTCATAAAGTTGAATGAAACCTGTTGAATAATGTTACATTAATATATTGAATTACATACCGCTTTGTAGTTTTCCATATACTTAATGAAAGACTGGCAAAAATTGAAAAATGTGACATTTCGAAATCTAACATGAAATACTGTACTACTATTATGGTTTCCGGTACACTTTTACGGTATCATTTAGTAGTTTCTTTGATTACATGCTGTTAAATAAAATATCTAAATTATGTTCATGTAGGTTTTTTTGTTTTTTTTTAAATATGTCTCAGTCCTAAAATTCTAGGTGACACAAAACTTTTGGCCATAGCTGTAGCGTATTATTTGCATGTGAACTAAACCAAACCCACAATTTTAGACAAAACAGTGTGTGACCGTTTTGTTTTTTAAGATTTGTTTTTTAATTGTATTTTCAAAGTGTTTACTCTAGCCTTTAATGAACTCCTATTTTTGAAGGAGAAACATGTTACTGGTTCAAACTGAGAAACAAATAACTTGTATGTAGCAGGTTTCTGAAAAATATAGGGCCATATGTCCCCACGTGTTGCTACAACTGTTTAAATAATGTACCTTATATTTTTCTTTTCATTGTTAACATCTTGACAACTTTTTACACTTATAACTTTAAAGGCTGTTTCAAAGCTCTTTTCAAAATGGCTGCTCTAGTGCACTGGGGTTTTGGCTCTGTCCCTTAATCACTGCAGGAATAGTGATAAAAATAAAAACATAACAAGTGCCCTGGCTTTAATGCTCCGTACCACATCATGGATCGTTATTGCTGTGTTACCTGTTTGACAGTGTGGGCAATAAGCCTCACACTATCAGTGCACTAGAGCAGACATTTTGAAAAGAGCTTTGAAACAGACTTTAAAGTTATAAGTGTAAAAAGTTGTCAGGATGTTAACAATGAAAAAAAAATTAGAGACCATTTGAGGTACTGACTACACTGGTAAACTTAACTCCTCTGACTTAATATGGCTGCCAATCTGAGGTCATGTTACAGTTTCTGCTGTATAGTGATTATTATTGAGGAATTATGGTTGGCTTATTATAAACTATTTAAATGTTACTGTAATTCACAAGAAAAATGCACTTCACAAACTTCAGCAAGAAACAGATTCAATGCCCCCAGTGAGCTAATTCTGTGCACCGTAATGTATTAAAGCTGACTCTGTATCTTTCTCTCTTACTCAGCTCCGCGCAGATATTGAGAACCAAATCCTGATTCTGGCTGACAGCCATGGCCCCCTTCCCAGACCAGAAGATGTAAGAGACACCGCTAACTTTTTTTAAACCAGCTGAGGCTGTCCATGTAGATCCAAGGACAGAAACAAAAAAAATGTTTAGTTTAAGTAAAACAGTTTAAGAGAAAGGAACCATATAACTCTTTCGGGTCCTCATTCAAAACACCTTGCATAGTGAACATGATAACTGCCTTGACGTTTCACAAATCTTATTATGTTGTTAGAGAACTTGACAAAAACCTAATATTAAGAATTGTTAAAATAAACTTTGAGTAAGGTTCTCTTTCTTCAGCCGTAAATCTAGCCAAATTAGAAAAAATCGTAATCTTAAACTCATTTTTGTTTGAAAAGGAGTTAAAATTAAAAAGCAAATTTAAATTCATACCGTGCAAACAAAATGAAAATGTTGTTCTGTACCACTTTATGCATAAAGCTATGATCCTGCCTCCTGAGTGCTGTCAAGTGTTTGTAGGGTGTACCTGGGCCATTACTTGGACAAGAACAATAATATTATATCAAATATGTATGCTGTGGAAAGATGATTCTGCAGAAAAATGACACACATCATCACACACTTTGATTAGGCTACACAAAGCTTTTCTCAATGCTGTTTTTAATGCCCGGGATCAATGGGCTTTGGCCTCTGTGGGGGAAAAAAAAAAAAAATCTAATCGCAGTTGTCATGTCGTCTTTTTCAATTAAAAGAGTAACATAATTTATTGCCGTGTTACTTTATCTGCAGTTCTTTCTGTATTCCTTGCAAAGTAAAATAATTGATCAAAAATGAATCAAGCAATCTTTCATAGCCTACAGTTAAATACTGGTTTAAAAGTGCTGGGAGACGTGTGCAGACTGAAAGTGTCAAACTCCAGTCTTCGAGGGCCGCAGGGTCTTCTGGTTTTCATTCTAACTTGAGCTCTCAATTAACTTAATTGATCTAATTATTTGTTCACTTGGACATACAGTATTTAATTTTTTCTCAAGGTCTTTTACAGTTGATTTAAAAAATGCACTTGATTCAAGGTACACTACCTATAAAGCATTTTGAGGCTAGGAAAATGTGCCCAATTAATCCAAAGATATCCACTAAAACAATTAAGTGTTTTGTTTGGTGTACGGGTGTACTTCTTAATGTATCACTTCATGACATAACAGGAAGCAGTGGTACATTTATACAGCAGAGGGTGGGGTGTTTTGTAGTAACCTGTTTTTGTATCTTGATTACTGCAGGCTGTGGTCTCTCTGATGCGGTTTCTGGAGCAAGAACTGCATTACATGAATGAGAACCTGGTGCAGGAAAACTTTAACAGGTATTCCACTGGTATAGTGCCATGGCTATGTCTTCTAGTGTGTTGTTCTAGAAGGAATTTGGTCATCACTGGCTGTTAACTGGACACAGTTTATAAACGTTTCCCATAATAAAAGTAAGTTTAATAAGTTTTATTAGGATAAACACCAGGTTTTCATTTTGTTCAGCAGAGGTGTAATTTGTTTAACATAAATAAAAAATATATTTAAAAATGAAGTACAATAAGATTAGGGGTTCACTGTGTATTTGGACCCACACTGTCATGCGTTCACCCGGTTTCAGCCTCCTGGCTCCCCTGTGGACCCATGCCATTAAGATTCTGAACAGAGTTTCCCAGCAGCAGGTCTTCTCCCTGGAGTTTTACCAGAGGCTCCAGTATGCACTGCAGGTGAGCATCTCCTTATAGTAATTACAGTTGGCAAAATAATTCAATACATCTTAGCCATTTTGCACTGTTAGATATACAGGTCTCAATTGTGCAGTTTTAAAAGAAGCCCATGTTATAGCACACATGCATTTTAATTTTTTAAAATCTGGTACTACTTTAGCTTAAAGGAAACTCAGCTTCTATGCTTTATTCTTGGGTTAGCTGTTTGCACTTGTACTTGCTGGGTCATTTCACCTCAGCAGTGTTACTTCTTAAATGTGGCCCATTCCTGTCCTGACAGACTCAGGTCAGATCGCCTCTTGTGTGGTTCTAGGTCACGAGTACTCAATCCCAGTCACAGGAACCGCCCCAGACTTGACTTGGACTGCATGGATTCACCCATCACTAAGACTTGACTTGGACTGCATGGATTCACCCATCACTAAGACTTGACTTGGACTGCATGGATTCACCCATCACTAAGACTTGACTTGGACTGCATGGATTCACCCATCACTAAGACTTGACTTGGACTGCATGGATTCACCCATCACTAAGACTTGACTTGGACTGCATGGATTCACCCATCACTAAGACTTGACTTGGACTGCATGGATTCACCCATCACTAAGACTTGACTTGGACTGCATGGATTCACCCATCACTAAGACTTGACTTGCACGTTATGCATTAGCTGTAGTCCTTTTTACATGTAACAAAAAGTAACTAAGTTATTTTTCACATAAAATGTAATCCGTTATCACATTTGGTTACCTGTCTGAAAAAAAGGAACCATTACAGTTACAAGTACTTGAAAAATGTAAATCATTACATGCAATTTGTTAATTTAATCTCCAAGATGAGCTCGGTCACGGTTTTAATTTAGACGTTTGAAATGTTTAATCAGGTCTTGTAAGGTTGCGGTGTGAGTGGTGGTAACTGGTGAATACTTTGAGAGTGCAGGATAACACAGGGATGTTTCCATGTTTTTATGTGTCCTGTTTCAGTGTCTGGAGCAGTGTTTCCATGCAGAGGGTAATGGTCTGTCTCTGGAAACACTACATGCTGGGGAGTACAAGGTGAGTCATTCATTTATTTGATTTATTTCAATCATCACGTTTTCAAGGGGGTTCACTCAGTTACAGTACAGCAAACCCCATTCACACTATATCCTATTACTTAACCACTTCTCAGTACTAGACTCCAACTATCTATTGTGCACCATTATTCGATATCTCTGGCTTCACAAGAAAATCTACACTTACAGACTTTCCTAGTCATTTCCCCACCGTTCTTACTCCACAAATAAGAGCTTTGCATGACATGTTCTTCAGACATTTATTTTATAAATTGATCTTTTTTAAATAATGAAAATATTAAAATGTAATTTGCTGTATTTTAGGCCCTGAAGGCTAACCTGGAGCTGACCACCCTGAGCAACCGGGAGCTCATTCAGAAGTACCTGGATCGGAAAGTTACAGAGCAGGTGAGGAGCAGAGCTGGGGAGGGCTAACATGGGCTTCGAGTCACACTAGTACAGGTAGTGCTTACATGATGATTTTCAAGCTAAGTAAATTAAAATGTACTTATTGTTTTGCAGTCCAAAAGAAGATGCTTTTCCCATGCAACCTCAGTCTGCAGAATAACATATTGTACTATAGCACAACCTGTGACTAACTGTATTAAACACACATAAGTGTCATTTTAGAGGAGGGTAAAGAGATTGTTTTAGGCAAAGAAAGCAGATTTTATTTAGTAGCTGCACTGGTCATGAGATCTGAGGACCAAAGGGTGAAGTGTGTTGCACGAACCTCCACTTTACCCCTTATTAGACTGTCCTTCACACATTCCCAGCAAGACGTGGGAAGACATTCCCATTTTCTCACATTTTTCCCATTTCTATATTGCACAAGGGCGCTTGAGTCCTACACTTGGGCAAACACTCTCTAATGAAATGAATATTGAAATGTACAAGTGGACACTCCTGATTTCCATTTGCAGAAGAGATACAGTGGTGAGAAGTATGGTGCAGTGACGTTGATTGGATCCTACAAGAAAGAAGAGCAGAAGCTTTACATCGAGGTGCTGAACGCTGTCAATCTCATCCCCCTGGACTCCAATGGTAAGCACCGTGTACTCATCATGCTGTTTGACAGAGGCTCATAGATCTGTGGTTAGAGCTGCTGGAGTGCAAGGTGGTGGGTGTGTTTAGTTTATAGAGGTTATGCTGTGCATTTTTGCGAAAATTATCCCTAGATGTTTTATGATTTTTAAAATGTGAAAAACATTTTTTTTTTTTGCTGAACATGTTTGGGATACTACTGCTCTTGTGAGACAGCTTGTCCATTTAAAATCTTTAGCTTTTTTTGAAAAGGGAATCATCTATTCAGGGATACCCAGGTATTTAGTAAGTAACCCGTCTGAGTGGGGTAAAACTCAGGGGTGTTTTGGATACTTTTGAGCATACAGTAGATTGTCAAACCCAATAATGCACCCACTGCTTATTCTCACCACACTGAAATATGCCAGCCGTGATTGGATTTAATGGGGATAAGATCCTGATAATATCACTGCTGTTACAATACATTTACCAGTCATGAACTGATTTCCACCCGGCGAAGCATCCCTTTGGGAAATAGATCAGAATGTTGACATGTAAATTGCTGTATATTAATTGCAGTTTATTAATTTCTGTTAAAGTCAGCTCCACTTTTTGTCACCATTTTTGCAGTCCTTTTGATGTAATGGTTTATGTTGATTTTCGTAAGTAAAGTTTAAAATGTGTGAAGGTCTTTGAGCTTGCTAGGTTGTCTGGATGTGTTGAATTTGAGGGTCAGCAGTGTCAATAACTTCAAGAATGCTGTTGACAGGTGCCAGCGACCCTTTTGTGCAACTGTCCTTGGAGCCCAGATACATGTTCCCTGAGGTGGAGACCAGGAACACCAAGAAGAAAAAGGCTGAGCTGAACCCACTCTTTGAGGAGTCCTTTGAATTGTACGAGTCTCACTGCTCACTGGGGGTTGGGGTTGGGATTGGGTTTGGGATTGAGGATGGGGAGGGGACGTTTTCTTATGGTCACATTGATATGAACTATAGTTGTTGAAAACCTACACCTACCAAAATAATTGACTGATGGTGCCTTTCCTGAACTAGAAGCTAAGAGTATCGAATAGTACCTGTAATGGACAGTATCTATCATACTAACCAGCTAGCAATAAACTAAGCAGACAAGCTTTGATGGGCCAAATGACCTCCTTTCATTTGTAAATTTTCTCATGTTATGTTCTTATGATTCATAATTCACATTGTGTGAATTATGAATCACCCTGTATATTCAATCATAGCTGAAGAAACGGTCCCAGTGTTGACATCACCCCCTCAGCACATTACAGATCATTATTGCTGTGGCTTTTCCTTGCGTAGCTACTCAGACCCTGACCCTCTGTTTGTGGCAGCTTGGTGTCCCCGGAACAGTGTTGTGCTGATGGAGCCTGTTTGGTACTCACCGTCTTTGACTACGATACGCTGGGCACTGACGACTTTGAGGGAGAGGCTTTCCTGTCACTGAAGGCTATCCCGGGTCTGAGGGAGTCCCAGGAACCTGCAAGGACCCAGCAGATCAGACTGCCACTCATGCACCCCAAGCCCAATGGTGAGTAAGATACAGTGACAGACTAAAACTACTGGTGTGATAAGGTGTGATGGTGAAAAACAACCTTATTCTCTTCCTATCAGAGGACAATATCCTGAAGCTGCTGGAGACCCGGCGCAGTGACCGAGAAGCCCAGGCTTTCATCAAGCAGCGGCGCCAGCGAGAAAGGAAATCTCAGGAGGTGTAGTGGAAAGGGGGGCAAGCCTCACCCTGCACATCACCAGGGAGCTCTACCCAGCAGCCCGTCAAGACACTCACTCAGTCTTAAGGGGAAATCAAAGAAATAAAATACTCTGGAGTGAATCCACGTGTGGTAACCTGTGAGTCTGGCCACATGAAAATATCATTGATGTGGTAAACTTACTTTCTAATCACCCTGTGTACAGGATTCAATTCCATTTATTTTAGGATTAGAAATATCTTCATAGGAAGGAACGTATATATTTTTTATTTGCACGTTTATTTTAACAAAAAAAAAAAAAAGAAAAAGTATTAATCCTGAAACTTCATACATTTTATAACAAATGTCAATGTTTGTCATTGAATTTATTTCAGTAGCTGTGAAGTTGTGAAAGCAGTGATTCTAGATGCAATTTTTCAATATGCTTTGTGCCGCATGTGTCTAGACAAGGCTGTGAATGCATGCTCTGGTTTTAAGATGTCTGGCCCAAATGTGTTTTGTTTTATCAAGCAACTGTTTTATTTATTTATTTATTCAATTAACATCCTGATTGAAATAAACCTGACAAGACCTCCCCCCCCCCCCCCCTGTCTACCCCAATTGCGCCACGAGGAAAATGAGCCACCATACATATAGACAAGCACCTCAATCAGCAGCTATAATTGATCATTTTATCTGCCGAGAACTCCAATAAGTAAAAGCAGCATCACAGATAACATCTGCATAGAAGAAAGCTTGATGTACAAGTTAATATAATTATTATTATTATTTGTTTATTTAGCAGACGCCTTTATCCAAGGCGACTTACAGAGACTAGGGTGTGTGAACTATGCATCAGCTGCAGAGTCACTTACAACTACGTCTCACCCGAAAGACGGAGCGCAAGGAGGTTAAGTGACTTGCTCAGGGTCACACAATGAGTTAGTGACTGAGGTGGGATTTGAACCGGGGACCTCCTGGTTACAAGTCCTTTTCTTTAACCACTGGACCACACAGCCTCCTATTGTACTATCCTCTTGCCGTTTCATGGTGTGCTAACCCTTCTGGTCCTTACTGCAATTACTCAAATGCTGTGTTTTTTTTGTCTTCTGATAAGTCTGTGTCAAAGTGCAATGACAAGGATTTCAGGAGTTGCTCTTCAGTTCTTAGTTGCCTGCCATAGAGTAATGAAGACTAGATCAGCCAATGTGCAAGTACCAGCACCATCTAGTGCTCAACAGTGTATAGCCAGTAAAACCAAAGGAATCACTTGATGGCGCTGGCTCTTCTATAAAGACAGTGATCTAGCCTTAGTTACATATATCTATGGCAGGCCTATAGAACTGAAGAACAGCTCCTGAAAGCAATTTAACAGGCAGACTAAACACAGTGTTTGAGTATTCAGAACCACTCAGGAAGGACTGCAATTCTACAACCTTAACGGGACAGTTACTGATTGCTTACTTGTAGTTTCACAAGGACCTGCAATATTTTACTTGGACTGTCCATCGTTTCATGTCTTTTTTCTAAATAGAGGTTTGTAACCCAAGCTTCAATAGACCTCAACACAACACCTGTTAGCAAAAAATAGATTTATTTTCCTCTACAAAATCCAAAAACATCATTCTCGAACGAGTTCTATTCATATAAATTCCCTTCAGACATATCCAATACAAATGCTTCGCAAGCAGAAGTACACTCACACTTAAAAAGAAAAACAGAATCCGAATTTGTTGAATGTGAAGAAGAGAATTGAATTTCCATGGGGAAAAATTAGACACAGAGAAATTGAAACGCGGCATCATAAAATGATTAGGATTACCTATCAAAGCACAAGATATTTCACTTACAAACTATAGATCTCGCACTGCGATGATAACCACTTTCTGCAGCCGACAACATAAACCTTTGCCATTTTAGTCCAAGATATCAAGACATGTGTTTGTTACCTGCCAATAGTTACACACGATGCTCTGAGTGCCAGCTACGGGATACTGTTTTAGTCACCCTCGTGCCTCAAACAGCTACCATTACAGGACATATTAAAAAGAAAAACACAAATAGTGCTGTAATGAAATACAGGTTTGGAATGCATATGGCCCTGTGGGGGGCAGGGTTGCATTATTACATTACATGATGTATGCAACGAAAAGACATCAAAAAGAAATAGAAAACTCAAATGAATCCCTGTACACCATGAAGATGCAGTTTGCAGGGACCTGTTTAGGACTGGAAGACTGGCTCAGACTGGTCTGGTTCTGTGGTCACAGCTCTATGTTGGTCAATGAAACGCTGTGGACTGCATCCTGGTCAGGTGCTCTTGCTGCTGCACAGCTGGTCGGCCAGGTCACCTTGCTGTGTGTGATCTTTGCACAGGCACACACCCACACCACTGCTTGATCTGGGAGCCAGCAGGCCAAGGAAAGCACAACATTAATCCCCCTGGAATGACGAGGAGAAAAAAGTTCTCCTTCTTAACAGCTGAACAGCAGCACAGTTCCATCTTTGAGGGCTGCATTATAGGATTTTATACATTAGTGGACCCCAACTCAAACAGAGCAACATAAAAGCGTGTCATCTCTGGTGTGTGTTTTAAATGGCAACGCCTTATCAAACTGGTTCTAGGTAATTCTTTGGAGGATAGGTTCTAGGTTAGCAACATCTAAATGTTTCTACATGTTAGACTTTTCTAACAGTTGTTAGAAAGGGTTACTACCAAATCACCTGCAAAAGCAGACTGTGGTTATGTAAGATAAACTGCAAAAGCAGCCTACTTGCCCCCTCACCCAGTTCAGGCTGTAAAAGACAGAGCTGGATAATAAATAATGTTTCTAAGAATCTCTCAGCCCTTTATACAGAACTTAAATGAGACCCTTCTGTCTTACAGAGATGTGTAACTGTGGTTGCTCTATATGAAGTTTGGCAGAGTGGGTAACCAGAGGGATCTCTGGTGGCTCCTACGAAATCAGCCCACAATGGGAGCTCTTGCTGGTACCTCTAAACAGCTAGAGTTTGTACACAGAAGGGCTCTTCCAGCTCTAACAGTCTATTAGATATGAGTGGTCTCCCTCCTCAATCTACTGCAGAAAGGCCAGTGTGGTCAGGACTGCAGGCTCAGTGTCCCGGGAGGTTGGCAGACAGGACACTCCTCTGTGCAGGAGCAGGCCTCACACAGCACAGCATGTTGGCACGGCAACATCACCCGGCTCCCCTCCTGACAGTGCAGACACTTCACCTTCTGCAGCTGGAAGACAGCCTGGGGAGAGACAGCACAGGGCTCAGATCTCAACACAGCTCGCCAGCACAGGGCACACAAAGTGGACAAGACACACAATTAAAAACAATACAGGGCAAACATTTTGTCATTCTGAAAATATCATCCAGATCTATTAAACGCTTAGGAAAGAATACAAAAGCCAGGAAAATCTGAAAAATACCCCGGAAAGTCATTTTTGCTTAAGCACTGCCTTCACGGTGTTCTGTTTTCAGATGTTTGTGTTGGTGTTGGTGTTGTTGGCAGTATGTGGTCTCTCACACAGAAGGAATGTGCAGGTGCTTGAATGGGGATCCGTGTGCTAAGGTGAGAAAGTAAAATGATTGATATAATACAATGAAAAATGAACTGTCGAAGTCAAAGTGGTGGCGGTGAACCTGGGAAATAACCTGGAGTAGTGAAGGAGGATTTGGTGTATAAATCAATGCGGCATCCCTCATCTTAACTGAACCTAAGAATATTTAGGAACAAGAGAAGGTATTTCAATTCAGCAATGATCCTACAGTTCCTAGTAGCCGATTGCTCCCCAGAACTGTACGATGAGAATGAAAAACATGGCTTGGTATGCATTCTATTCCCTCATAATTCTCTGTATAAAAAAGGTGTCTCCTACAATTTCCAGCAGTGTCCTTTCATCCTGGTTTCTGGGCTGTTGGTAAGGTATCAATTTAGGATTTTAAAAAGTTCAATAAATTGGTTTTAATTAGCCAATAGACACCAAGAAACATACATTTGATCTAATTTCATAGCTCTTTAGAGTAAATAATGTGAATAATAAAATATTTTCAAGCAGAATTTGTTGGTTCATTCTGGAGTTGCCTGTAGATGTCTCTGTTTCTGAAGCCCATGCTACGTGTCTGGAGTCTGGCCCTGCCCTTACCTGCTCGACTCTCTCGAGGCCGGAGCGCAGTTGTGTCTGCAGGTTATACAGCGTGGGCAGGGGCAGCAGCTGCAGCTGCTCGTAGCAGTGAAGGATCTGTGGCTCCTTTCCGGCCTGCAGCCGCTGCAGCTCCTCGTGAAGCTGTTGCGCTCGCTGCTCCAGCACCTCCCTCTGCTTGACCGCCACAGCAACTTCCCGGCCTGCGCTGGCTGCATCCTCATTAGCCTCCTCCGCGTCCCTCTTCCACATGTCACACGCCTGCAGGAAATACCCGCTGTTAACACACGGCGACCACACACACACACACACACACACAAAGAAATACAGCACAGTGACTTCCTTCAGAGCCTTGCTCATGTCACACATCTGCAAGAAGGAGTGCAGCAGTGGGTTTCAACATGTACCAGTAACTGAGAGCAATCTTAACATGGCTGTAGTAAAACAGGAACTGTCCCTATGACAAATGGCTTTCTGTTTACGGTGAAAATATTACGGCTTCATCTAGTTCTATGTCAAGACTTCACCACAGAGAACACAGAGTAGCTGCGTTGTTTCACCTTCAGTAACTGTGAAACTGTAGTCATTTCGACACCATGTCTTCTCAGATTTGCTTTCAGTTATTTTCTCTGTCGTGGTTCGGTGGTACAAACAGATCGATACATTACAATAGTGCGATTAGGGGAGTATTGTGGTTGGGGAATCACAAAGACTACTGGCCCTGCTTGAAAACCACAGGATTAGTGCACTCCTTCAAAATACTGTCTGTGTCAACAAACTGTAATCAATTATTGGTGCACCAGGAACCTGACTCAGCATAGTTTATCTCTAAATGTCCCAACATCTCAATGGACAGTCTTGAATCCAAGTACACACTTCACTGCATTACAGTTCGAGTTGCAGTTGACACAGAAGGGGTGGTGGGGGTTCATGCCTCACCTGTCTGGCCTGCCTCCAGGACTCCTCCCACTGTTTCAGCGCTCCGCTGGCCTCGTCCAGCTCGTGCCGCAGTCGTGACAGCTCCCCGGAGCTGGCGCCAGTCAGGAAGGTGGGGAGGCGTTGGGGAGAGGTTCCCGGGGGGGAAGTGCTCCCAGATACTGCTGTTCATCCCGTTCAGACCTGGTAAAGACAGACATTCTTATTGCAATGTCTCACTCAATGTCACAGTTAATTTTTACTCGTATGTAACCATTTAACAGCCCATATGATAGTTATCCTAACCCTTCATACCAAACGCTCACCCTACCCCCAAGTCTAAGGAAGAACACTCACCTAGTGAGCCCTGTGGAAAGGTGCTGTCTGATTGGCTCAGGTGGCGCTGGTGCTGTTGGAGGCTGGAGGGCATGAAATGAGAACGGTTGATTGGTGGAGACGGTGAGGCGGCGTGAAAGGAGGCAGAGCTACCCAGAGAGCCAGGGATGTTAACGGGAGCCGAGCTCTGCAGCAAACTCCCCCCTGAGGGAGAAAAGAGATAGGAGAAGGTTAGAAAGGGCACTGTTACACACCTACCACTCCTACAGGTACTGACTTCACAGCCCTAGGCCAAGTTAACAAAATAAAATAAAAAATGTAGTTTTATTATTTTTTAATTTAGTGTGCCCTATTTTAACCCCCCTGATTTTCTCCCCCGTTTGGATTGTCCAATAATTTTTCCCCTCACCACAGCAATTCCCCACACAACTCAGGAGAACTGAAGGTTCAGTGGGTGTCCTGATCCCACGACACAGCCAGTTTCCTCTTTTACACCCAGGAACTCGAGAGCGGATGTCAGTGAGCTACCAGCCTCTGGAGGACAAAGGCAAGCTCTGCAGGTGTCAGCCTGAGCTCACTGGGCTCCTGGTCAGTATGGTCCTCTATAGCAGTGGTGCACGAATTACTACTGATTTTAAATGTTGAATTTGTGATACGCGTTTAACATTTATAAATTATATCTGAAAGTACAAATCTCAAAACTTTTGAGAATGTGTTTGTCAACATGTATGTATGTTGCTAAATCTGGACTTTTTGTGGTTAAATCTAGGAAAAAATATGAGATTTACATTAAATATTTGGGTTGGGCGGGGGGCGCAACAAAATATATGCTGCGAAAAGGGGGCTGACATATGAAAAGTTTGCGCACCACTGCACTATAGCACAATGAGAAAAACAGTTCCTGATGGTTTTACCTCCCTAACCCACAGGAGCACCAGAGCCAATGCAACGCTCCCTCTGCAATCCCCAGCAAAGCCAGCCAGGATCCTGCACCACGCGGCCATGCTTTTAAACTGTACTTCCAAGGGGTGAAGATGCTGGGATCCTGTATAAGTCACCCCCTTACCGATCATGATGCTGCTGCTGTGGGCCACAGTTGTGCTGTCGAAACTCTTCTCTAGCGCTGCCATGCCAAAATCATTGAGGTCCAGATCATCCAGGGCCGACTCTGCAACGATAGCAATGCACACAAGCATGAAAATACTGCTCTGACATAGACTAGCCATTTTAATCAGAAAACTACAAAGCGACACACTCAAGAGAAAGCATATGTTACTTTCGTTTTAAATTAAAAAATAATTTTTAATTAGTTTTTACAGTTTTGTATGTACATATACCTGTTCACAACTGTTTACACACTATTTTCTTTTGAAATTATTATATTTTTTCATTTTTTTGAAGTAGTGCTTTATATGTGGTAAGTTAGAAAATAAACCCTTTTATGTTTAATTGTTCATTTAAATACGGTGTTTTGGCTGTGCAGATGTTTGATATGATGTGCTTCAATAAAACTTTTGAGTTGTATCCAATAGTTTATCTTTCATTTTAATCTTGAGGTTGTTTAAAATGTAACTGTCATAATGACTGCCGGTGGCGGTTTTAAGTATGATTCTTGAAATCTATTTGTTTACGACTGTAAGTCGCCCTGGATAAGGGTGTCTGCTAAGAAATAAATAATAATAATAATAATAATGAGTATAAACGCGGCGGTTCTAATGTTAAATATGTTAAATATGAACTCCCCAATTTTTTGGTTTGTTCTTGTCTTGCGCTGCAATCCCATCCTGATCACCTATGAAACAACCTGGCGCAAAGCTTGGCTTTTGTTTTTTATACTGTAATTGCTGTGCTAGTACTGGTATAGCTATACATACCAGCTCCTGTCAAGGAACTCCAGCCTCCACAATGCACCTCACTGGGCCCCAGGAACTTCCTGTCACATGAATACTTTCTAATACTCGAACGTGAAATAGAAATATAAGAACGTAAGAAAAGTTTGGCTCACCACGGCTTGTCCCTTTTGCTCCTACAAGAAGTGGGATCTAATTGAGCTTTTTTTTCAAATGTTCCCAGTGTTTTAGATCCTACTGCTTCATCTGGTAGAGTACTCAATGCATTTATAGCTCTCTGTGATTTTACAGACTTCAATCAAGCCTCCCTCTTTCCCTAGTTTTTTCCAGGCTGAAGATATTTAACTATTTTAACGTTTCCTTATGGCTCATGTCATTAATCCAGGTTCAGGCTTTTCTCTGTACCATCTTGAGTGCATTCATGTCTTTTTTTGTAGTGAGGTGACCAAAACTGGACACAGCTGTCCTATAGGACATCGCACTGTGGATATCCTAGTGAGTAAGAAACCAATCAATAAAACGACAAATAAAAGCCTGGCAGTCCTCACCCACGACGGACTCGACGGTGTCGCTGGTTGGGTAGAAGGGCAGCGCGTTGGCGTTCATGCCACGGGTGGTGCTGCTAGCTGCAGGGCTGGGGGGGGTTGTGGCCAGGCTGGATGTCATGCTGGAGGAGATGCTGGACATTGGGGGGCTCCCCACAGGGAGCAGACCCAGCCCGTCCTAAACAAAAAGAGGGCAGTCAGGTGGGCATTTCATTGCAGCCATCCTTTTTGCAAAGAAGAAATTCTCTTTACATATAGGATTAGGAAAGTACAGTGCAATAGCATGCATCGAAGCTGCATTTCAGTAATTATAAAGAATATCACGTTTCTTTGATGGGTAGATTGAGTTGTACTGTGCCGTGACAGTACCAGTGTGGGTCCAGTACTACAGTGGAAGAGGGCTGGGTCTCCAATCCTATGCTCCAGGGGATGTGCTTTCTGTTTTGCCTGCAGGGTGGGGAGAACAAGAAGACAACAGGTGAGGAGGAAAAAAAAAAAAAGGTAAGTCATCGTAACGTAAAAATAAGCAAAATGTTTTTAAAGAACCAGAACACTCTACAACTGTATGGATTCAAACGTTTGAGCATGTAACATAAAAATGTCCACCGCATACAGAACTGGGTAGAAACGTGGCAAATGAAATTCAGTGTCAGCAAATGTTACATGCCGGTCACAGAAAGCTAAGATCCAAATACCAAACTCACCACGAGAAACGCATAACTTCAATTGCTACTGTATTGCTATTTTTGGTTTAATTTATTAAACTGTCAAAAATACGGTTTGCTGCAATAGTGCCTCTCTCCACAGCTGGACTATCTGAACAATTGGCAATTGAAAAGCAAGTTCTTTTGTGATAGTATCGCACTCTGATTCTCTTTCATTAAATACACAAATACATTGAGGCTGTAGAAGATCACAGTTATAACATGGGTTTTGTTTCATTCAACACATGTTCTAGTGCAAGAACCGTTCAGCAATTGAAAAACACAAATGTGATTTGAAACATCTGAAATTGTGTCTGCCTGCTCGATTCTTAACATTGATTCCATCACACTAACCTACAGCATTGCTGCCACAAGAGGGCGCAAACATGTACAAGAGCTGCTGAATTTGAAGTTGCTACTGTCATGTCACTACAAAGTGCTATGTATATCATTTAAAAAATATATACACTACCGTTCAAAAGTTGGGGTCACTTAGAAATTTCCTTGTTTTCCATGAAAACATACATGAAATGAGTTTGAATAGGAAATATAGCCATTGACAAAGTTAGAAATAATGATTTTTAATTGAAATAATAATTGTGTCCTTCAAACTTTGCTTTTGTCAAAGAATCCTCCATTTGCAGCAATTACAGCCTTGCAGACCTTTGGCATTCTAGCTGTCAATTTGTTGAGGTAATCTGAAAAGATTTCACCCCATGCTTCCTGAAGCACCTCCCACAAGTTGGATTGGCTTGATGGGCACTTCTTACGTACCATACGGTCAAGCTGCTCCCACAACAGCTCAATAGGGTTGAGATCCGGTGACTGTGCTGGCTACTCCATTATAGACAGAATACCAGCTGACTGCTTCTTCCTAAATAGTTCTTGCATAGTTTGGAGCTGTGCTTTGGGTCATTGTCTTGTTGTAGGAGGAAATTGGCTCCAATCAAGCGCCGTCCACAGGGTATGGCATGGCGTTGCAAAATGGAGTGATGGCCTTCCTTCTTCAAGATCCCTTTTACCCTGTACAAATCTCCCACTTTACCACCACCAAAGCACCCCCAGACCATCACATTGCCTCCACCATGCTTGACAGATGGCGTCAAGCGCTCCTCCAGCATCTTTTCATTTGGTCTGCGTCTCACGAATGTTCTTCTTTGTGATCCGAACACCTCAAACTTAGATTCGTCTGTCCATAACACTTTTTCCAATCTTCCTCTGTCCAGTGTCTGTGTTCTTTTGCCCATCTTAATCTTTTCTTTTTATTGGCCAGTCTGAGATATGGCTTTTTCTTTGCAACTCTGCATAGAAGGCCAGCATCCCGAGTCGCCTCTTCACTGTTGACGTTGAGACTGGTGTTTTTGGGTACTATTTAATGAAGCTGCCAGTTGAGGACCTGTGAGGCGTCTGTTTCTCAAACTAGACACTCTAATGTATTTGTCCTCCTGCTCAGTTGTGCACGGGGCCTCCCACTCCTCTTTCTATTCTGGTTAGAGCCAGTTTAGCTGTTCTGTGAAGGGAGTAGTACACAGCGTTGTACGAGATCGTCAGTTTCTTGGCAATTTCTCGCATGGAATAGCCTTCATTTCTCAGAACAAGAATAGACTGACAAGTTTCAGAAGAAAGTTCTTTGTTTCTGGCCATTTTGAGCCTGTAATCGAACCCACAATTGCTGATGCTCCAGATACTCAACTAGTCTAAAGAAGGCCAGTTTTATTGCTTCTTTAATCAGCACAACAGTTTTCAGCTGTGCTAACATAATTGCAAAAGGGTTTTCTAATGATCAATTAGCCTTTTAAAATGATAAACTTGGATTAGCAAACACAACGTGCCATTGGAACACAGGACTGATGGTTTGCTGATAATGGGCCTCTGTACGCCTATGTAGATATTCCATTACAAATCAGCCGTTTCCAGCTACAATAGTCATTTACAACATTAACAATGTCTACACTGTATTTCTGATCAATTTGATGTTATTTTAATGGACAAAAAATTTGCTTTTCTTTCGAAAACAAGGAAATTTCTAAGTGACCCCAAACTTTTGAACGGTAGTGTATATATATATATATATATATTTTTTTTTTAAAACAGGGTGTAAACAATAATCAACTATTATAATTGAAAACAAACTGAATAGTCTCCATTGCAAGCTTGCTTATATATATATATCCACTATTTGTTATAGCTTATAAGCCTGATGTTATTTACAGAGGATGGCATCACGGGGGATTTATATACTGTAATGAATACTAATTGTTAAAGTCATTTGAATATAAAATGTAGCTATAGCTACCCCCCTTACACCTGTGTACACCGTTTCATAAAGTTAATAGCAGTCAGTATCAGTTTCAATTCAGGTCACTGTGCACACTGAATAAAAGTGCATGAATTTTATCTCAACTCTTTTTTTCCTTTTTAAGAGAGTAACTACATTCCTGATTATTATATATGTTTGGTACACATCTCTCAATGTTTCTGACTTTGACTGCTAAAGTAATTTGTCAATCATATTTGGTAGACACAGCACCATACTAGCAGTTAGTTAAGTCAATGAAAAATATAACTATGGAGAGATGCGAAATCAATGACTGAACAGGAATTCACTTTCAATAAATCCTTATGGATATAATACATTTGGTTTTCTTGATTATGCTAAGTGGTGGCATTCGGTTTTACATGATTTTTAATCCATCTCCCACACTAATCCCCGCCCACACAGAAGTAAGTGGTGCAATGCTTGTGTTGAAGTGGTGGGAGAGAATGACCGCAACTGAATTGAGTGCCTCACACAGGTTAAGTTAAATAAATAAATCAAGGTTAAATCAAGATAATTAATTACATTTTAAAGGAGCAATCAGGTGCATTCACTGACAGTCTAGTGGTTAACTGGTATTTGTGTTTTAAATTTCAAATATGCCTTCAAGTTGCCAAAAATCATAATATTTTTATTAATAACCCAAATTTCTTTTTTTTGAAATGTATTAGCATATTATGGATATGGCATAATCACCCCACAAGTAACCCATTCAGTACCAGAGTCATAAGACCATGTAAGCTCTGAGGACAGTGTGCCCACCTGGTCTTCACGCTCAAACCCTGGTGCTTTCCCATAGCCGCCTCCCGCAGTTGTGAAGAACGGGGCCTCCAGGCTGAAGGACTCCTGGCACAGCATCCTCCCCAGCATCCCCTGTGGCGAGACACACATACTGGAGGGGTTGACAGAGCTGCAGCTGCTGGACAGAATCTGAAACACAAACGACAGCTTTTAATTCAGATCCACTCCAGGTTTAATGGGTGTGAAATAAAAAAATATATCTATTTAAGACATTAATGGAGGTTTCATTCGTTAAATTAAACAATTTAGAACACAGTAAATGTATGACAGAGCAATTTGTGGAAAATCAGGCCTCTGGAGTGGAAGGCTCCTGATCCATATGTTTTGTAAGACATTAATTGAGAACCACTGTCTTTTAAATGATCTAATCTTATCTAAATGGAAAAGATACAAAGAGAGGTTGTTTGCTTACGCTGTGCAGCTCAGAGGTGTGCGGGCTGGTGGGGCTGACAGGCAGCGAGTCTGCAGGGGTGAAGAGGGGCAGGCCTGCAAGCGTTGGGCTGGAGGACGAGCAGGTGGACTGGGCCTCATCACTGCATAAGGGCTCTGTGAAAATCAAACGCCACACTCACTCTTAATCCTGCATTGCTTACAGTATCTTCACAGAAATGTACTGTTAATAGGGGATTTATGGTGGAAGGAAGTACAGTATTGGATGGTAGCAGAAAGAAAAAAACAGGGCCTGCCGTTTTATTTTTCATTTTAAGTGTGGTAAGAGAGTGCAGATGCATGAGAGAGTACTACTGTTGTATTTAAACTGATACAAATGCAGGACAATAATTATTTCTAATAGGATGTTACTTTTCAATAGACTTGTCACTGTTTTTCTTGTTATACTGAAAATAATTGAAACACAATTTACAAAATGCTGTTTTATTCGAATCTTAAAGTAGATATGTATGTTACTATGTATTTTGTATATGGTAACTGGTCTGTTCTTCATTCTGACCTGGCTGTTCATTAACTGTGAATATTCGTGGGTTTTAAAAATAACCCAAGGGCTATTTCACTGTGTGAAAATGATCAGAAAGCCACATACGGTCCATGTGAGCGAAGGCACAGAAGGGTCCGCGTGGGCAGCTGCCAGCTTGCTGCATGTCGTTACATTTTGTGGATTTGTAAATCTGCAGGGAGACACAACATAAAACCCCATTGTTTAATCTCTTCCTCCAACAACAACAGATGCTCTCTCCCTCTGTCACACTCTCTACATCGAAGTCTTTATAGTCTTATTTCAGACAGCATTAATGAATGCATCTGGCTTCAATACATTTGATGTCCTCTGCTGCAATAAACTACCAACTTGGTTTTCATTTCAACCAAAAGGTTTGGAATCTACATAGAAAGGAGGAAGTGCATATAAAAGCACAGAAGGAGACATCTTGCCACAAGGCCTCTGAAACAGCACAGTTTTAAAGAAAGGCTGCATAGCATATTTAATGAAACAATGCTTGCCACCTTTTAAAGGTAACTTCCTTTTCCCTATCCAGACCCTATTCCCAGGTGCTGGAGGTACCTCTGGGTGGAACTGCTGCTCTGTGCGTGTGTGGCAGTACTGGCAGACATCTCCACTCTCACACTTGCTGGGGTCACCCCACTCGTCAGCATGCTTCACCCCGGGGCAGGGCAGCGACCTGGGGACAGCACAGACACACAGTCATTCAGCCTTTCTGCTCTCGGCTTTGACAACCAGCAGAGATAAACAGACAGACACGCGTGACAGATGAACACATAGATCAGTATTTAGAGTAGTAGACAGAAATTGACATAGACAGATTTTGACAAATCGATGACACTTTGCATTTCCAGACAAGCACAAACTGGTACCTGTATTTGTGCTTGCGGGGTCCCCTGCGACGGTCCTTGCTGTTGTGGTAGTAAGGACAGGCGTAACCCTGGCGACACAGTCGGGGGGGCTTCTTGCATTGCTCCGTCTTGTAACTGGACAGCACATAGCTGGTCTCTGGGAGAACAAGGGGACAGGAGTCACTTACCAATCACCAAAGCCAGGGCATATTTCTTAGAGCAATGTGCTAGCTTACCCTGCTTGATGTTCTGTATACATTAACCTGAAAGGGATGGGTTATGGGAGCTTCATCTGGCTTCCGTTACAGATATGCTGCCCTACTTCTTTGCTTATGATCGCACACATTATGCGCGTTGGGCAACGGTTTACCTTGCAGACATGAATCTTCTTCCAAAGACTGCACCTAAGGGTTATCATCAGTTTCTACTGGGCAGCCACCATGTTTGTCGTTCTAATCAGAAATTCAATCAAATTTGGACTGACAGGCTCTAGAACAAACCCTGAGCAGGGGCAGTAAAATGAGAGATGGAATCACTGGGTTCAGCTTGAAGCCAGAAGCTGTAAAGCAATGGATCCTCACAGCCCATGAACGCTCAGCCATCACAACAGCAATGTGTGACTTAAATGAAGATGCTGCTACTCATGGACACAAAGAAGCAGGTCCAATGCCTATCAGACGGGATGAACTGGATGTTCAGAAAATCCTGACAGTATTGTATAACCTGTCTACTGATCCATTCCAAATGGATGAAGCAGCTTTGTGGTTGCAACTGAGCTTCTTAATGCAAAGGATTTAGGAATATCACAAAAGACAAATTTGTCAAAGAATGGCTGGACAGTTGCACAGTGGATTTATTTGAGACACTACCCAAATTTAAACTAAAGACATTTTCATCTACGACAAAAACTGTTAAAATACCTTGTGGCGTAGAGAAAACAAAAGAGTTAAAACACAGACTGTGAGTTATTTAGCAGACTTGTGATTGAAGCACAGTCCAAAGTGATAGACCTGAAGGAGGTATTTAAGTACAAGCTCACAAGTGTCCCTGTGTCACTAGCTCATTTAGTTGGTACCTTAAAATGTGGAAATGAAGCAAATCTGATGAAGGAACTAGAAAAGAAGGTGAACTGTTTGACAAAGCTTCTTCAAACTATCACATCTACATGCTGGTTGGTAGATGGCATGGGACTGTTGCAGATGATAAAGGGAACCATTGGGCTTACATTTTGCAAGTTTGCAAAGAGACTTTTAGACATTTTACTGGTCAAGTTGCAAGATCCAAGCTATGTTCGATTGGATATAGTTTTTGATCGATACGATCATGAGAACTCAATAAAAGCAGGGGAACAAAATAGAAGACAAAGTTCAGAATACAGCAGTTTAGCAAAAATCCACAGTCCGTGTAGCAAGATACGTATGACCCTACAGAAGTTCTACAGCAATCCACGCAACAAGCAGAACTTTGCAGCTTTTCTATCAGACCTGTGGTGTAGCAAGTAAAACCCTGAAACCTGGGAAGGAGTTAGTCATTGCAGGTGGTTTTAAAAACAAACTGATGGCAAAGTCTGTGTTAAGAGAGTGTTGCAGAAGTTCCAGCACTTTATTCTACACGAGGAAGCAGATACACGTCTCTTCTTACATGCAAGTCATGCAGCATTCAGCTGCCCACAACTATTCATGTGGTTACCAGATTCAGATGTTGAAATTCTTTGTGTGCATTTTGCATCAAAGGTGGCTAGCCAGGAACTTTGGCTAAGGACTGGCATAAAGGACAATCAGCGCTTGATTCCCACACATACCATTGCAAAAACATGTGGCTCACAGGGTGTGATTCAACAAGTGTGCTGGCAGGAATTGGGAAAGTAAAGCCACTGAAAACTGTTTCTAAAAATCTTGCTCATTTTACTGGACTACAAAGCCTGGACAAAACTATTGAGTTATCATTGGATGCTTTCAGTGCTGTGGAGAGACTCATCACAGCTATGTATGGTAACGAACCTGATGGTGGTGTGAATCTGTTGCTCTACAAGAAGTTCTACAAGAACCAAAATAAAAATGAACTTCTACCCCCAACACAAGACAAGTCTACGACAACATGCAATGAGGGCAAACTATCAGACGTACATCTGGAGTAATGCTTTGGTGGCCCAACCTCACATACCATCGGCCATTGGTCATGGCTGGCACAGGGATAATGTCACTTGTATGATGGTGCCAACATTAATGACACAGCAAGCAGCTCCTGGTACACTTTTACAGCTAGTGGCATGTGGGTGTAAGAAATCTGAGTGCAAAAGCTACTGCAGTTGTACTAGGAACAGACTTGCCTGCACTGAAGCCTGTGAATGCATGAATGAAGATTGCTGCCCAAATCCTTACAAAGTTCAAATGATGGTAAAAGACTCTGAATCTGATGAAGAACAAGATTCCAGCTCTGATTACTAACTGATGTAAAATCACATCAGCTCAATATACTCAATAAAACTGACATATAATGGTACCATTAAAAACTGACCCCTTTTAAAAAAAAAAAATAATAATACTTTTACACAGCTCATTTTCAAAACAGAAAATATAATAAATTATGAACAAAAGAGGACTGGCTTATTTATATTGCCCTATTGTCCTATTAAATGAGTGGAATTTTGGAAAAATGTAGGAAGTACCTGCTTCTATAAAAAGGATCCTAACTCAGCCCTGCAACTGATACCCTGCCTCATTTTGACCCACAGGAGTCCTTCCATCAGGCTGACATAGATAAAACTGTATTCCTCTCTGGGGCAGAAAAACCTTAAATAAGTCTCTTTTCTTGTTTGGATCCTGCACTAACCAGGCAACAGGATAGATCATTGTAATAATCTCTGTAATCATAATGTATCATAGTAAATGGCTGTAAATTGGGTTACTGTCTGCAGTTATAGCTGCTTGGGAATGGACCCTACGCAGTTTTGGAATGAAGGTAGGGGTTACCTTGCTGAGGGACTGGGTTTTTTCACATACTGAATAGTATTCTTAAATATTTCTTTCAGATATGACAGTACCACAATTGAATAATGTGGATTCCTAAAGATCACCTCCTTTTTAAAATCCAGTTGGACTTACTCATAATTTCCAAATATTTTGTTTTTCAGTGTAAATAACATATTGTGGTGGATCCGCTTATTTTTACATTTTCAATACTCTCAGTAATTTCATTGTGATTTAAATTGAATCTATTTTATATTATCAGAATGATTTAGTTTTTGTCTCTCCGGATGGACTTAACTCAGAGATTAACACCACTATTTGAATGGAATACATACTGTCCCCATGGATCTTTTAACTACAGCAGCGTTCTATAGAACATTCAGTGCTCACTGCTGTATTTATCTTCTACAGCTTGTCACAGCACGTGAAAACCTTACTACCTGGACAAGGGGGAAGCCGAAAAGTTGTGGATGTATCTGTTTATACATTAAATACTCCGGGAAATATGTCATTTTATCAGTGCATGAGCAACAACGTCACAGCAGCAAACCAAAAGAAGTAACTAAACTATTGATTGTGCAGAGAAGAGTAGCCAGGAGTCATTTGGAAGCAAGTCATGTGCACATGAGGACTGTCTTACACTACCTTGCCATCGGGGCTCTTCACAAAGGATCTTCTCAATCAGGGCATAGCTGGCTGCAATGGCTGGCTGCCCCTCAGCACTGCCCTCAGCAGCAGCCTGCCCGTTCTGCATTGCCTCCATCGCCTGGAGCTCCCTGGAACAGCAACGTGAAAACACTTGGTTATTTCTGGACTACCTGGGCACAGTTGCAAATGCATCTTGTTTAACTTGGCGATTTTCAATAATTATATTATATGGCCCGTTTTATAGATATCAGATCTCTGTATGGTTGGTCACTTTATGCTAACTTGGCCATTTTTGTACGTGTGAAAAGTTTTCAGAAGAGCTGGATATTAGATCAGGGCAAGTTTCCTCCTACCTGATGTCGTAGACGGGTGCGCGCAGGTCCTGTGGTCCGTGTGCAAAGGTGCAGTGCGGCCCGTTCTTGCTGCAGTTGCCCTTACCGTCTGTCTCGTGGATGCAAGTGCCTGTCTTGTAGTAGCGAAGGTGGTAGCGTCTCTCGGTGTCGCCTGCGGTGCGGTGCAGGAATGGGCAGCTGAAACAGAGCAATACAGCCTCACTTAGGCACACACTGGAATGGACCAGCACACTTCAAGTAAAACAAAAGGTCAAAACTATAGTTCCTATTTTCTTCTGTGGCTGTGTGAGTGTGAGAGATCCCCTGGTTTATATTACGGTGGCATGGGCTTGTGGGGGCAATGGCAAGTCCGTGCTGTGGGCAGCACTGGTTGTGTGTGGGTGCCTATGGTGAGCTGTCTAATCCTCACTGTAAAAGGTGGCTTCCCAAATGTAAATTGTGGGAGTAAATATTTGTATTATTATTGTTGTAACTGGTGTTTTAACTGTTTAAGCATTGTTGTGCTTGGAAGTCACAATGAAAAGAAATCGCACAAATTGGAAAGAAATCATTGTGCATACATTAATTGGCAGCGATTGTTTAAATGACATTCAATTGACAATTTCATTGGGACACTCCTTCAAGGTGGTAGGCTGTAGCAGCAGTCTGTGTTGGAGGTGCTGTTACAAAGTGCTGTGTGTTAAAATAAGAGACCAGTGCTGCAGATGGGGAGCCTGCATCTGTGTCTCCACCTGCATCTCCCCTTGGAAAAGCCTGAGACCTTCCTGGTTTGTTATCTTTCTGTCAGGACACTAAGGTGCAGCCAGCAATCATACACAATTCTACCTTGTCCATTCATTCACAGGGTGCTATGTGTGCCTATCTTAATGTTAAAGCCTTGAATAATCATCTGATTGTAATCCTCAGGCGATCAAGTTCAGAGAAGTACGTCCAGTGTTGGGTGAATGTCACCGTTAGTGATTCTGTCTCGTCGCTGAGATGAGATGAGGTTAAAGCTTTGCAACCATAAATGCAGACGAGCCCAACTCTTTTGTACAGTGGTTAAGACACACGTTAGCGGTGCTTGAGATATTGCAAAAAATATACATATGTATATATATCATCTTTGATTGTCTATGCTACAAATAGACCCTTATTTTTCATGTGGTACCACCGCAAGGAAGAGCTGTGCTCACTCACTCGTCACCATCAGGGCAGGTGCCTGAGCCCTCCTCGTACTGAGTGCAGTAGATGTCCGGGCTGTAGTTGAAGGTGCTGTCCCGGCGGCGGATAGGCCTGCGACGCCGCTGGTTTACAAAGTGCCAGTAGAAGCAGGTGAAGGGCCGATGCTGGGAACACTTGTGCTGCACAAAGAGAGGACACTGCTCAGTGCGGAACTCCTTCAGGTACCTGGAGACAAACAGGGAGAGGAGTGTGGTGATAGAGACAGGGGTGCAACAGTGCAGGGGTACTTCAGGTATGAGGAATAAGCAAGTGTGGGACCAGGCCTTGACCTAACTCAACTATGCTGTTCTGTATCTTGAGAAACTCTCAGGGTGTGCTACATCATTATTTTTTTGCATCTACTGTATATTTTACTGTAACAAGCAGGATAACTGTATTTAGCACATTGTCATTATTTGAGCATTGCTGTTCAGCTGTACAGTAACCCCTCGGTAAACCGGACATGTCGGGAGACAGGCAGGTTGTCAGAAATAACATGGTGCCCGGTTTAAAAAATAGAAAATAAAAATCACACACACACACATTTAAAAGGCTCAATTGATTTTAAATGCAGATATCACTGCAATAACATTAATTGCTGTTATCAATTTTTTTTAATTTCCTTAGTTTTACCACAACGAAACCAAAATGGTACATTAAAATAAAAGCAAAATCCTACAAGTTATATTTGTCCATTTTATGATAGTTTATGTTTTTTCAGTTCATCTATAAATGTAACACAGCAGCTTGGCATTTTGTATGCTATACGTGCAAGCAATATGTTAAACTGTGTAGAATATATGCTACTGAAATTAAACAAAATGTTGTTTCTTTCTGTGGCTAACTAGATTTATATATGAATCCTCCTCAACATCCTACACTGGCCTTGACTTAAGTTTACTGGCTTGGTGCACTCTACAAATTTATTAAACTGAAGGCCAGTTTGGCTTTGCCCTTTTTTCTTGTCAATTTAGAGCCCTGCAACAGTAAAATCATATCACAATGACTTTGGCTATATCACCAGACACCCTTATTTCCTCAGATTCTGATACTTGTGCTAGAAAATGCCCTAACCAAATGTCATTACAGTACAGTAATCTGTTGTGTCTCCATCCATCACATATCCGTTTATTCGCCACGAACAATCTCTTCAGCAACGTCAGTTTATTAATGAACAGAGTAGATTAGCTCAGAGACTGTAGATCCCAACAAAGTTTTCGTACTGTGTTGTATGTGCTCTGTGCGCTGCCACTGCTGGTAGTGTCACGTGAGCTGTTCAGTGTGTTGATATGTAAATAAATCCTGTTCGTCTGCGAGGCGTATCAACTTCAACCTCCGTCTCGATCTCCTGCCTGTCACTCAGCAGTGAATGGGATTTAAGGGAGCTCCCTAATAAAAGCTGCATCTCAAAACAATAATTGTGTGACTATAGCAACTGTTACAGCTCTGTACAATGGTATTTAAACAGGATTAATGTATCCGCCTAGTTACATATCCCCCATTACTCTGGTCCCACCGCAGTCGAATACGCGATGGATTACTGTAGTTCTTTAGATATGCAAAACTCTAAAATGCGATATTCATACACACAGATGTACAGGGAACCCCCAATATCCCTGCTACAAGACACGCCACGGCTGTACATTTAAAATGACAGAATTTCGATTAGAGTGAATGATGAAAAAATGTATGACCACTACACATATCAACAATATGTATAGAATTATAAACAGTATGTATAGAATTATAAATGGCTGTGAAATGTGTAATCCCACCTGTCCTCCAGGTATATACAAATGTAACATACAGAGGGAAAGATGCACGGAGAGACAGACGCCTCCATATGTGCCCAGAATCTGATGCTCACAATACGTTATGCAAAAGAACTACCAAATGGACAACGGGATAAGCGGTTTTCCATATGGAAAACATTTAAGTGTCACAGTATGCCTCCACTATATCCCTTCGTGGAGAATACCCACTGTGGTTTTCTTCACACCAGTGTCAACAAAACTCCTCCCAATGTACAATGCAAAGTTTATGTACTACCAGTGTTGCCAGATCAGAGATTTCCCTCCAGATCTAAAGGTTTCATGTTTCTGCTCAGGGCAATCTGGATGTAAGAAATGGGCAGAGGTTTTTTTAAAGGTACATTTTTAATTTTAGAGGATTTTCTAAAGTTTTTTTTTCTGTCTGAAAACATTTTGTTAATGTGCAAGTCCTTCCTTTACTAATATGACGGATGCGCTGTGACATCATGCCAGTTGGCAGCTGCGACCGCTGATTTCTACAGAATTTCTCTAGACGTTCGACTTGCTTTGATTGCCCAGTATAATATCACTTCATGCAAACATGTCAACAGTCCCTATACGGTCGGGACAGTCACGATTTCCTAGCAAATGTCCCGCGTCCCGATGCATTGGAAGAAAGTCCCAATATTTACCCATAGAAAAAAAATCATTTATTTTGCACAGTAGTTAGTGAAAACCACATGTTGTGTTTTTCGTGCGGCTGACACATCTGCTGATCACTAACTTATACCCGGAGACGAGCGTCCCTCTGAACAGTTTCCAAATGTTGGCACATATGCTTCATGTGCAGCAGGTATTAGGGCCCCTAGGCCCACAGAGTGTGCTGCATAGAATTTGAGTGAGAGGCACAGGTGGGGGCCTAATACTTGTTGCAGAGAAAAATGTATTTAGTTGTAAGAGCCGTGTTTAAGTGCCAGTCAGTGAATATATATACTGGAAACTGAAGAAAAAAAACTACATTTAACATAGCCATGGTGTGCCAATATAATATTACTGGAGGTTTAAGGTTAAAGAATTATACAAGTACAGTGCATTCCAATTATTGCATACTTGATAATTGCATATTCCTGTAAACTTCAAAAAAAAGTCTTTTTCTTACAGAAATGCACATGCAGTAGATCCATGTGAATTGCATATCCCAAGTGCCTCACAGTTTTATGCATTTAACCAGAATAAGGAACAGATATTTTCAAAAGAAATGTGCTTCACACCTGATAATTGTAATACGTTTAATTGTATGCAATTATCAGGTATACAATTAAATGTATTACACTGTATATGTTACTGATAATTTCATATTCTAGTAATTGCATAAAACTGTTAGGCACGTGGGCTATGCAATTAACAAGAATCTACTGTAATAGGACTTAATATGATGTGCTTCTGGAATTATTTCAAGTTAGATTTCACTGTCTTAATAAATTCAGTATATATTGGACACTTCGCCAGCCTAATTGTTTGTGTTTACAATTAGAAAACAGGAACGAGCCCTCATACCAAATATTTTCTCCTACAGGTTTTGGGGGCAGTTCTAAAGGTTTTTTTGTGGGAGGATCTGCCAACACTGTGTACTGCGTTTATGGTGTGTGACGTCCATCACTGCAGGGCATATTAAAAGTGAAAGGATTCTTAACATAAACTCATCAATAGGGAGGCTGTGTGGTCCAGTGGTTAAAGAAAAGGGCTTGTAACCAGGAGGTCCCAAGTTCAAAGCCCACCTCAACCACTGACTCATTGTGTGACCCTGAGCAAGTCACTTAACCTCCTTGTGCTCCATCTTTTGGGTGACATGTTGTTGTAAGTGACTCTGCAGCTGGTGCATAGTTCACACACCCTAGTCTCTGTAAGTCGCCTTGGATAAGGACGTCTGCTAAATAAACAAATAATAATATTTTTTTTTCTTACTGTCTTGTACATTTCGATCCAGAATTCTGACCTTGCTCAAAATAAACAAAATAAAACAAATTATAATTTCAATGCATTGCGCAATCTGACTCATGGTGGTGAAAATGTTATCACATCACTTAATAAAAGCTGTTTTGTAATCAAACCAATACACAAAAAAAGTAATGTGAAAATCATGAGAGTATTTTTAAGCACTACTCTGCCCCCTTCCACCAGGTATCCCAGAAAAAAGCAACCAGTCAGATCCCCTCCTACACGGTTTGGTTCGGTCTGGACCTGTTCGGACCGGATCAAGCCCAACCCCCTTTCTCGCTCGCTGCGTCAGGTGTTTGAGGCCTGCGCGTTGTCCGTGCACGTAAGAGTGTGAGTTACGTACGTGTAGTGCTGCGGTTTCTCTGGCTGTGCGTGCAGCGCGCTGGCAGGAGACATGGAGCCTGTGGCGATGGGGGCAGGTGTGGCAGCGGCGGCTCCGGACGAAGAGCTCGCAGCAGCGGGGCCTTTCGACATGTTTCTGTCTGTCCTGTGATCTTCCTTTATTATTGTTCCCTACACTCCGCGGTCCGCATACTTTCACAAACTACGCATGCGCCTGGCTCCGGAAACTGGAAACCAATGCATCAAGGCAGTGGCGCACGGGCCCCTGGGAACTGTAGTGTCCATTGCACATAGTTTTTAAATTTAAATCCTTGTGAAAAAATACAATAACCATGATGCATTGCAGCAAGAACAGCAACCCCCCCATTTGCTTTTATGTTCAGGTTTATGATGGTTATGTTGTATTTAGTGTTTCGCTTTATTTCCAATGTATGCAATGTTGACAACAATTTGAAATGGGAAAAATAACGTTTGCGTTTGGTATTTGTTTCAATAAAATGATGCAGCTTTAATACAAAAATACCAGATCATTAAATAAATCTGTTTTGTAATCGGTATATTGCAAAGCAAACGGTTATATTTTTTTTTCCATATTTACTGTCTTTGTTGAGTATAATCTGCCCAGAAGTAATATGCACATTCAGTATATCAGACGGAGTAAGGTATTGTTGGTTATAAATAGTGTAGGTAACGTCTGTGCCTACTGCTTAAGGAACGTTTGCATAAGCAATTGAGTATCGATCCTTAGAGCCATTGTCGCTCTCTGTTTCTATCTGAATGATTAAAGTAGGGAACGCTGTTAGTACATTAACACCTGGTTTGAATGAGATTAGAATCTCACGTTTTAAAAAAGGTAAAAGTTGATCTAATTTTTCAAACCTGTTTTTTGCAAGTTAATATGCAGTGGTCAGATGACGATGACAATAGAAAGACAACGATGATTTGTTATGATCTGCAGTAAATACACCCGGTATTTAACTTTTAAATTATGATTGTGTTATTATATATAGTTGTTTTAACTGCTTCAGAGTTGCTATAGGTGCTTATGAATTGAAGAAAAACAAAAATCCGTGTTTTTTTTCACTCTACATTCCGGCCAATCGTTTTTGCATTCTAAACCGGAAATCAGAAAACCAGAAAACGACTCGTTTTTTCTATTTTGGTTTTTCATAAAAACAAAAATCGACCCGTTTTTCATTTTCCAATTTCTGAGTTTAAAGTACAAAAACTGATTTAGGCTTGCTTCCCATTTTTTATATTGCTTTTTGTATCAAAGTATTCGAAATGGAATAATCTGTAATACAAAACTAAATGAGACCATTAAGAAAAAAAATACTGATGCGTGCTCTACTCGTATCGAATGTGTCTCGTTGTTATGACAGCAGTGTGGCGTAGTGGTTAGGGCTCTGGACTATTGACCGGAGGGTTGTGGGTTCAATCCCAGGTGGGGGACACTGCTGCTGTACCCATGAGCAAGGTACTTTCCCTAGATTGCTCCAGTAAAAACCCAACTGTATAAATGGGTAATTGTATGTAAAAATAATGTGATATCTTATACCAATTGTAAGTAGCCCTGGATAAGGGCGTCTACTAAGAAATAAATAATAATGATGTTTTCTACATTGATATCTATATCTATGGATGCACCCCCACCCCGGGGGGCTCTAAACATACGTGAGCACCCTGGACAAATGTGATATGATAATATAAACTAGTTAAGTTTAAATATTAAGAACCGTAGGCTACGTAGATTTTTTCCCCCTTTATCTAAAGGCGTATTATTTTTAGTATTATTATAATGCACTGTACCTGAGTGATACAAGGATGATTATTATATTAACTTAATGTAGCCCTACCGCTGTATTGTAATACAGTACTTTGTAACAACTGCTAAATTATGTTGGTAAACAGACAGAACACTTCCACGACAATAAGCACAGGCGGATCGTCATAAGGGAGGCTGTGTGGTCCAGTGGGTAAAGAAAGGGGCTTAAGCAGGAAGTCCCCGGTTCAAATCTCACCTCAGCCACTGTGTGTGACCCTGAGCAAGTCACTTAACCTCCTTGTGCTCCGTCTTTCGGGTGAGACGTGTTGTAAGTGACTCTGCAGCTGATGCATATAGTTCACACCCTAGTCTCTGTAAGTCGCCTTGGTAAAGGGCGTCTGTCTGCTAAATAGCAGCGGGACACAGAGAGCTGGCCGTGTCTGACCTTTTTTTTTAAGGTCTTGAAGGAGCTACATAATTTTTAAGATATTAAATGTTGTGGAGTGTTTTCATGCTGCAGTGGGTGGTTCTTTTGTTACAGAATATGGAGAAGGGTGGGGGGTGAATTCTGTTTACAGTTTCGCACTGTATCGCAGTTCCGTCTTTTGTAAGAGCTGCAAACCGCAGGGAGAGAGGACATGTTAGCATCTTACAGAGCTTGCCATAGGATCACTAAAGGGGGCTGGCACGCTTGGCTGAATAGGTCTGTCCCTCTTCCGATACGTTAGTATAGCTTTCATATTTCCTGCGAAGTATTGTCTCTCCAGATATCTGCTTGAATAAAGACTACCTTCTTTATCACCTACTCTTGGAGGTTGATTTCATTTTCCGTCCCTGCAGTCTGTTATTTATTTTTGTATTAGATTATTCCATTTCGAATACTTCGTTACAAAAAACAATATGACAAATGGGAAAACAAGTCTGAATCAGTTTTTGTATTTTAAACTCAGAAGTTGGAAAATGAAAAACGGGTCGATTTTGTTTTTATGAAAAAACCGAAATAGAAAAACGAGTCGTTTTCTGGTTTTCCGATTTCTGATTTAGAATGCAAAAACGATTGGCCGGAATGTACACGGACCGTTTAATTTAAGCACACTACTGATTTCAAATATTGTTATTGTTGTCAATCTTGAGCAGCCAATCATTACTCAAAAGCAATAGGAGGCTTTTTTGGGGGTCTCGCTGTAAAAATATGCATGACGTATATAGATTGACAAGTGTTTACCCAATCGCCAAAGGGTTTGCCATATTTGTAAATATACGACATTGTTACGCAATTACGTCAGCCTTCAGAAACTATATATATCAAATGTCTGGCAGTGAAAGATATTTGTGAAAAAAAAGCGGAGCTTTTGAGATTAGGATAATTTGTTAGAATTAGAGGAATTTTGTACAGCAAGTCTGAAGAAAAATCTGCGTAAAAAGGGTAAGAAAAAACTGCCTTTTCTTAAATATGTACTGTTATAGTAGCAATCCGTGATGTTTTGTGTGAATTAGGATAGACAGGCCCGGACTCATTGTTAGATTACCAAGGGCGGCCGAAGGAGAGCTTTGTGTCTCAGTGAGCGGTTGAGGGATTTGGAACGGGAAATGGAGATCAAATTCCCGACGTGGCTGTTCAGATGGGACAACGGCTTTGCCTCGAGTCGTGGACCAGTTTTGTTCACTGCCTGTGTTGTTGCAATTAGAGCAGTTTGTTTTTATTTATTTATTTATTTATTTATTTATTTATTGTCCGCTACGGGAAATATTGTACAAATATTAAAATCTTGTAATTAGCATATCGAATCTTTCCACGAACTACAACAGCAGCATAAGCTAGTTTGTCGGTTGAGTGATCTAGTTGAGCATGTAGCTTTGTTAGGAGTGTATTTCTTGTGTGGTGGTGTTGTTTTTGCTGGTTATATTTGTCATCCATATTGTGTATTCCCATATCTCCACACTGCATTTCATAGCTTGCTTACGATTAATTTTTTTTATTTTTTTTTTTAATTAAAGCGAGGGATGTGCGCGCTCTGCCGCAGTCAATTTCAACACGGGGCTGTACTTGTATTGGCTTATGTTCAGGATTTTTTTCTTCATGCAGACAAAACCGTTCTTGCAGAGACGGTTACGTAACAGTAGGGGAGTGGCTGCTAAGTAAGATTGTGTCATGGCAAATTTCGCCCCACCCCCTATCCAAGAACGCTTCATCTTTTAAAAACAAACAATTCTTTCATAGACATAACGTTCGTTAAGTAAAATACGTCTGGCATTCCGTTTCTCGCATGCTGTTAAGTTGCAGGGTGCATGTTGTAATCTCCATTTCATCACTATAGGTAAGTGAAAATGGCCCGTACAAAACAGACAGCCCGTAAATCCACTGGTGGCAAGGCCCCTAGGAAACAGCTGGCAACCAAGGCAGCCAGGAAGAGTGCGCCATCTACCGGTGGAGTGAAGAAGCCTCATCGTTACAGGCAAGTTACTGTGTTTGTCAGTGAAAGTTGTGAATCAACAGTAAAAAAATAAATAAATAAATAAAAATTATTGAAGTTGAAATTACGTATTGGGTTTGTAATGTCCCCAGGCCTGGTACTGTGGCTCTGAGAGAGATCAGGCGGTACCAGAAGTCGACTGAGCTGCTGATCCGAAAGCTTCCATTCCAGAGACTGGTGAGGGAGATCGCCCAGGACTTCAAGACTGACCTGAGGTTCCAGGGTGCTGCCATTGGGGCCCTTCAGGTACACAGCTCTGGTGCTTTCGACAGGGCATGGGCAATGATCACCAAATCCGACTTTTAAATGTATTTATTTATTTATTTATTTTTAACTGTCCTTATCTATCTTATCTTGTAGGAGGCTAGCGAGGCATACCTGGTTGGTCTGTTCGAGGATACCAACTTGTGTGCCATTCACGCCAAGAGAGTCACCATCATGCCCAAAGACATCCAGCTGGCACGCAGGATACGAGGGGAAAGGGCTTAGTTCTCTTTTAGACATTTTAGTAAAATGTCCTATAACTGTTTCCTTATTTCTTAGTGGACACTTGTCTTGTTTTGTGAGATGTGTAATTTATGACTGTGATGGTAAATTCATTCCACAAGTAACTTGGTATAAGTGAATGCAGCATTTATGTGGGGCCTAGCGTTGGTAGTGCAGTGTGCTCTGTGGTGCTCTAGATGAATAACTGGGCCACTGAATCACTACTGTTGCCAGCACCCCAGGCTTCATAATTGTAATACTCCAAATCGTGAGGTCCATATTTGCAATAATCTTGACTCTGGCTCTTTTTCAGAATGCAAAACCAGGTCTAATTACTCCTTTATCATGAGTATAATTAGTCAGGTGTCTAATAAACAGTAATGTTCAGTCCTCGGGTAGCAGGCACCACGATAGTAGTCTGCTTTTTATATACTTTTGTACAGTTTGATGTAAGACTTGGCAGCTACATGATTTAAGATGAATTATCTTGTTTTAGTGTTGATCTTTGTATTAAATGACTTTGAAAGATGACTGTGGTGTGTATTTGTGTAGGAAGACTTTAAATTGAGATAAGCTGCCTATAAAGGAATGTGCCTAATCCTGTAGCTTTCTTAGTCACCAATGGCAAATGTTCCAAAGGCTTGTGTCATACTTTGCATTTGTCACAACTATGTCAGAATAGGAGGTGTAAAAATGTTATCTACCAAAAACATGGTTGTCTGTGGGGGAGAGAAATGGAGCCTGCGACGGGGCTCATTGTCAGAATATCAATGGGTTGCAATTCCCAATTTTAATGACAGTCAAAAATATTGACTAGCTGACTTGTGAGTTTCTTGTATGTGTAAATCTATAAGTTGACATCCACACTCATTCAGAGGTCACAGCTTTCTGGCTGCTCTAACCTGGAGTTGGGAAAAAAATCAGCTGATGTCTTGGCACTATAATAAACTCTTCACATTAGTGAAATAACAATCAGTCTAGGTCAGGGTTTCCCAATCCTAGTTGACCTGGGGGACCTGTGTCTGCTGGTTTTCATTCCAACTGAGTTTTTGATTACTTAATCAAACCCTTAATTGAACTAAATGTGCTTAATTAGACCTTTTTAAATTGTTCTCAGCTCCTAAAAATTTGGTGATTTCAAGTTACTTATAAAATTGTATTAAGTTTAAACATCTGTTTAAAAGCTGAAAACAATTGCAAAGGTCTAATTAAGCTAATGAAGAGTTCAATTAAGTAATTGAGAACTCAGTTGGTATGAAAACCAGCAGACACAGGGGTCCCCCAGGACCAGGATTGGGAAACCCTGGAGTCTAGTTAACCTTAATATTTCATCTATTCTATCTGATGAAAATACATTTCCCATCAATACGCCATATTACCCCATCCATGCTAATAGACTAATGTGAGCTCAACATGAATTAGGATTTGTTGAACATTGTTTACATATATTAGTTATTGAACACAACTTTTGGCAGATTTGGAATTTAAAAAAAAAGGTCCCTTGAAAAAAATAAATATGTATTTGCTGCTTAAAAGCCCACACTATGGTTTCCCCCATCTTGCATTGTTATGCTATTTTCCTCTTGTATCAACTTTCTCTAATTCTCTTTATTTTATGTTATTTATTGTTTCTTTACCTCTCTTTCCCATTCTTGCCCATGTGACCTCTGTAAGCCTAATACTCTATTCATGGATCATTGGCACACACTCCCAAAATGGTGGATGTAGTGATTCTCAGACCATTCCAACACTACAATTTGCTGCTGCATCCACAAGCACTTTCAAACAAGAACAGATAAAGCTGTGATGCTGTTAATGTTAATGAGGCTTTTTAACACCAAAATCCTATTCAATCATAGCTGAGATCTGTATGATAGAAAGGTCTATATGCTGTATAAAATGATGAGCTCTAGTAATCAGTTCAGAAATGGTATGGGAATTCCATGTGCACCAGTTCAGAAACTACATTTTAAAATGTCTTATATTTTATTTAAATAAGAGTTCCCCAAAATATACATTCAGTATTGTAAAGATAAAGGTTGCCACAAAATAAAGCCATTCATGTCCCAACTAGGAGAACAATTAACAACTCCAGCAGCTACTTCAAAACACTGGAAATCCTGGTTTGTAACATAAACAACTGAACATGTATCCTGCTGCCAGTGGCATTCAAAAGCAAGTATTCAGTGGTTATAGAATCTGTTGAAACTCAGAACTGAAGATCAGCCATACAGTAAGTCTTACTTAGATCTGTTAAGAGCTTTTGGAAAACTTGAGGTTTACTTTTCTGAATGTCAAAAGGAATACTTAAACTTACAACAGCAAAATACAACAAATATACTCTTATGAGGCAGCTGTCACATGTTTTAAATGGTGGCTGATTCAAATTTTATGCAAAATGGCAAACATAACTGAAAACTACTGAAATTGTAGTTCTCAACCAGCAGTATGTCTTGCGATAATGATCGTCTTCACAGCTGGACCGGCAGTGTGGATGGTTTCTCCAGAGCTGTCAAAGCCGGTGTACAGGTCTCAGCAGGCATAGTAAGTTACCCCCTGTCTCTGTCCTAGCCAGTTAAAAGGCAGTTGAGAGGTGTGTGCGTGAGCCTTCTCCCCTTCCTCATACAAACGACTCGGTGTGTTTGAAGCCAGAAGCTAGAAAACAAACCAACAGGCCAGTTGCTCAGTCTTTTTTTTAAGTGAGTTGCAATGTGTCAAGGTTGCACAATTCTAAAGTACTGTAGTAAAATCTCTCAGCACACAAAAGAACCCTAACATAACTACTGAAGTAGTTTCAGACAGGGACATTTCTGCAAATAATATATCAGGGCCAGTGGTGTGCCGTGACAAAATGGACTGGGGTAGCAACGTTTATCTATGTATATTTATAAGCAATATGGTGCAAATCCAGCTATCCTCCTAACTGCAGTGCTAACCAAGGAATATTCATGTTTTGGGGTTGCTCACTAATGATTGGTCAGCTGTCAGAGCTTTGACTTTCCCATTGGTTGCTAAAGCAGGCCCTTCAAGTGAGGCAGAGAATACCCTGGGAGATTTATGGCCCGCCTCTGCTCACTCCTGATTGGTCGCCTGTGTAAAAAAAAAAAAAAAAAAAAACCCTTCGACTCGCCTATTGGTTAAACTCACTCAAGACCTTCAACTGAAACGGAGAATACCCTCAACTGTTTTTTTTCTAGCATCTGGTCGTTGTTTTAGACTTATGCGGGGGGAAATGCAGATCTCTTATTGGCTGATCACATCCCCTTCAGGAAACCCCTAGACTCTTAAAAAACCTCTAGTAAACCCTCTAAGTCATCTTGGATAAAGGCATCAGACAAATGAATAAATAATAATTAGAGTAGTATGTTTCATAGTATAAGCAAGCACACTGTACGTAAGTGAGTGAGGCAACGTAATGTCATTTGACTGACGGTTTACTTGGCACTGTCTGGTCAGCAGAGAATACCTTGAAGGTCCTGACGGCACGCCACTGATCAGGGCACACCCAAGCCTGGGTATCTGCTCTGCTGCGTTGAGTGGAGTTATTGTCCCTGCCCCATGTCTGCACTAGTTATATGTCTTAGAGGTCTACAGTGATAACATAGTAAATTGCAATGAATGAAGTATCATAACATAACTTTATTACCAGGTTGGCCCACCTGTTTTTGCAATGATGGCCTGGAGAAAAAGACCCAACAATAAGGTAGGCAGAACACGGTGGCCACAAACGCAGCATTCAAATGCATCAAACAGATGCTTGATCGGGTTAATGCCCAGGAATTGTGTGTGTCGCATGCACCTCATATCACAGACAATACCAGTGCCATGGCTGGTCACATTATCTTAAAAGGGACAAGCTCATTTAGAACAAACTTATCTGGTGTTCAAATAGAAGAACACAACTCTGCTGTACTCTAACTTTACTGCAAATAACTAAAAAAGGAATTTTAGTATCATATTGTATATATCATATTGTATAGACAATTGCTGTCACCATTATTGTATTATCTTCTATTCTGATATTGCCCCTCTTGTTACCAACTTGTTTGTTAATGGAAAACAAGGACTGATGTAACACAGGCTATTTGTTTTTCCAAATGTAAGGGAAGAAAACGCATCAACATTAGGGGGGGTCAGGATCAGATGGCTGGGGGAGGGTGCTGAATTTATAACGCATTTAAGATTTCTGTGCCATTGCTTACACTCTGGGGTGCTACGAACGCTTCTACCAAGTGCCTACATATTTTAGGCCATTGGAAAAATTCCTCAAAAAGATGACATTTGCTTGTAGCACAGGAAGTTGCCACTAGAGGGCTCTCTACTTTTGAATTGATCTGGCTGTAGCTCTCAGCTTTATATTGTTAATTTGACAGAGCCAGAAAGATAAGATAACTGAGACATCAACAAAGGAAGAAAATGGGAGGAGGTATAAACTACTTAAAATATTGTAAGTCAAACCCTACCTTAAAAAAAAAAAAAAAAAAAAACCTCAAGCTATCACAACAAAACCAAGGTACAAAATACAGATTAAAGATAAAATACACAGATTTTATCTGGCCTGTTCAAATTTCACCTTTTATACACATCTATATAATAGCTTTTGTAGTCATTGCGGACTTTAATGCATTTGTCATTGAAAGAAAATGTTCTTTTAAAAATTGCATCACGTATTTTGGCATTTTCTATAGACGACCAGAAATGAGTAATTAGTAAGAAAAACAAAGTGGTATAATGCGAGGGGAACTGCTTCTCTGATTGAACGGTTTGTTAAAATGAAATGGAAAGTGAAAGGCATGTGGTCTGTATCAATGGCCAGAACTTTATTGGAACTCTAGAGAGAATCATAAAAACAGTGCAAGTACAGGAGTTGTTAAATAAATATTTGTATATTTAATTTCTCCTTTAGCAATCAATAGGTTTTTTGCGCCGAAGCAACATATTTGTAGATTGTGCCCCTTTTGTGTAATAATTTTTGGTGTGTTATGCTCCAGAACATCTGGAAAGTGTAATAACACACTGTGTGTGTGTAATGCAACAAAGTAATGTTATAATGATTAACCACAAAAACTTGATTGTGTGATAACGCCTGGTATTATAAAATGATAAAATAATTGTAATGTGGTCTAGTGTCATATAAAATGACACCAGGGCCCCTAACTCACCAATCCTGCTGATGATCTGGTCACTCTCGCAGGTAGAGCTGGCCTGCAAAACAATGCAGGTGAAGCAGGACGTCTCAGGGGTCTCAGGACAGTCCCTGAAACACAGTGACATAAACTATACAAACCATGCATTCTGACTAGCACCGTTCAACCAAATAGCACTGTTCAATCAAACAGAAGCACTGTTAAACCAGACAGAAGCACTGTTCAATCAAATAGAAGCACTGTTCAACCAGACAGAACCACTGTTCAACCAGACAGAAGCACTGTTCAATCAAATAGAAGCACTGTTCAATCAAAGAATTCCCTTCAGGGGCTAATAAACATGCTACTGTTACAGAGATGTGATGACAAGAGAAACAAATGTGTTAATGTGAACTATTTTGAATGTGATGAAAGTGTCCTTATGGTTTCCTAATGCACTGAGAGTATCTTCCTGGTTTAATGAAGGGAGCAGAATGGCTCAATGATGCTGCCAGTGTTACTGTGTTTAGATTATATCAATTGCTGGCAACAGAGCTAGAAAGTATTTTGTATGCAAATAATCCTGAAAGCACTTGGGACTAATGTGTTAATGTTTCATGGCTGGGAAAAAAAGCTGCCTCAAAGACCTCATGTGTACTAAATTGGCAAACACCGTATTTTACCAACTCCTAATTTGGCTCCATGCAATTCCAGACCCAGAATTTACTATATCCAGCGTTCTTAAATTTTTCAAAAACGTTGTATTTTTCTGTGACTTTGAGTTACAACATGCCGAATTTCACCAGATTTACGGTTTCACTGTTTTACTGCCATTAGAAAAACAACACTATTCATTTTTTAAACAAAATGAGTTTGCATACAATTAAACCCATCTTCAACAATGTTTTCAAGACAGAAATTGGTCATAATAAAATGTTTTATTTTACTGAGTTCATTACTAAGCTAAAAATTGTACACAAGGTGTGCAATGTTTGAACTAAACCATGGCACATGCTGTAATTTGTGTCTAATTCAACTGTTTCATCCGTGGCTGTATCATAACTGCATGGCAACAATATTACCCTTAACAGTGTAACTTGGTGCTTGGTTGAGGGTGTGTACTGATGGTTGGGTTAGATTTGTGGTGCTGCTGTGTAATAAATGCTGGAAAACCATTACATTTTATAACATCATATTTTTGTAAGTAATATTTTAAATAATTGGAATTGTTTTTAAGAAATGAAAACTCACTTTTGATCAACCACGCAAAACAGCACACAGTCAGTCACCTCTGTCTACAAAGATCAAAACTGATCTTGCAGAGACTTGTTTTATTTTTGCTGATCCTCTCTTTAAAACTTTGCATCACAACCTAGTTCAAACACGCAACAATTACCTGATTTGAAAAAGGCACAAACTGTGTTTCATTCACTTTACATTTTCTAGCAGGATCACAACTATAAAAGTGACTACAGCCAAAGATGGCCTGGAAACAGTTTATAAAATAAACCAAAGGGTTGAACCCCCTGTGTATACTCACGCTACACAGAAGGCAAAGACAGCCTGGTAATTTCGAAGCAGGCGGCCCACACAGGAGATCTCTGGGTAGTGGTAACGGAACATCAGCTGGAGAGTACAGGGACAAGCAGGGGAGTGAATGGGTTTCATTCAGAGGAGTAAGAACTGAAGAAACTGCTTAGTCTCAGTACAAAAAATATATCTGTTTGAAAATGTATTAAATGTATTAAAAAAATGACAGTTGACTCAGCAGTGAGTCAACTGCAATGACACGGCCTGGCAAAAGGTTTTAAAAATGAGAACACTTTCTGGATTTCAAACAGCAATTAAATGCAGGTTGTTTATTGTAACTATACTTGACTGACATTGATTGACACTTTATTGAGTTTTGCATGATTCACTGAGGCACACAATGTATTCCAGGGAATTACATTTTCCTATATATCAAGATATTGAATCAAAAGCTCATTTACCAAAACATGTACCCTTTTTATGCAAAATTAATAGATTTTTTTTTTTTTGTTTACAGTCAATTTTTTTTTTTTTTTTTTTTAAACACATTGCAGTGCATGTGACCATATCGTCTGTTCATTTTTCTGTAGGTATATTTTACATATCTAAATTTAATATTTTGTGTTTCAGTTTACCTTTTTGGATGAGTGTTCAGTACATATTAATTGGGTTTCTTTTACATCCAATAACACTTCCTAGAAAAAGAAAAAAAAAAACTGTCAGTGAAGGAGACAATTAGCACCTGTTTTTGATCCTGAAGTAACATGTCCACCATGGCTTCTGCTTGTCTACTATGCTGATCAGTCGAAATCGCAATTAGGCCTACTGTTAATACAATAATAATAATGATGATGGTGAATAATGTACACCCAGCTGCATAATTAGGCTGCTGAGCGCTATCTTGAGTAATGTATCAAAGTCACCAGAAATAGAGACAAAATTACAGCTTTATATATGCTGTACAGATTTTGTGTATATTAATTGTTATAATACATGGTGACTTAACAGACAGAAATTGTAGAGCCAGCAGTGTTTATTTTTAACAACTGACGAAGGGCTGACAATAAAACTGGAAAATTAAATTTAATAAAATTGTAAAACAAGTTTATTTTTTTAACAATTCATTTTAAAACTTCAGTATTTTATTCTATTAACATTTTTTGGGGGCAGACGCAGGAAAACTACATGTATTAATACTAAGGACTGGAGTAGAAGATTTGCTTGTGTTTTTTGGAGGGAAAAGTTGATTTCCTTATCACTTGAGAGCCTCTGCTTTCTGAGGGCCATCCATCTACACTGCCTAACAACCCACACAGGGCATGTGGCTGAGGTAATTTCTTACTAAATGTATGTTGCTTGTTCTTCTAAGAGTACTCATTATTCTGCTCTTCCTCAAATTTCACCCTTTCTTTAAATCTGCAGGCCATTGTTGTTTGTTTTGGTTTTGACAGTGTTTTGTTGTGTTCATGTACTGGTGGTAGAGTTCGTTTGAAAAAATTGTGGTTAGCAGTTTTATCATCAACCTTATTATAGTGCCCGCACTGTAACACAATGAAGTTTATAGGAAAATTATTATTCACCATGTATTCTTTTACTGTTACTACTAACAATAATAATTACTTTGAAGACATAGAAAGCTGATGAAGTTTATAGTGAATTACTATTTGATTACAGGTTTGCATAGTACTGTATTAATTATTATTGTCACAACAATTGATTTTAACATAATTGTTAAAAGCATAACACTATACTTTTACCTTGGCTTACCTGGCATACTCCTCTCCCAGAATATCTTAGTCAATGCATTTCTTAACACTTTCAATAGACTGGCACCCTTACCCACTGCTGGTGTAGTTTTCTTTTAAAAGCCCCCACCCCCTTTCATAGTCTGCTCTTGTTTACCTTGGGGGGAAGTCTCTGCTCCAAAACTTTTGGGATCCCTTGCTCCAGCACCTCCTTTCCTCCGTACTGAAAAAGACCAAACATGCTGACATTGTCAAAGATGTGTACATTCAATATGAATATGGCTAGTATGAGCTGCATTCTGTATTCAGCAGATTGGTTGCTAGCTTGTGAAAAGACTTATTTTGGGAACACCTTCACACTTTACAGGACCCTTTTGGCTAACAGCTGAAGTAGTTGGTGCCATTTGCTATGCGGTTGCACACTATGACAGAAGTCCACTCAGCTCTATTCTTGGAGAAGGAGCATTGCTAATATATTGTTAGGCAATTTCGTAAGATTTTAGAATGGCATTACAGAAAAGTTTCAATTTTACCAGGGTTCACAAGAAATGTAACTAGCACAAAAAAAAGATTTGTTAATGTGTTGTGCTGAAGTTATACCAATACTACTAATTTTATTAAAGTTAAATTCTATATACCTGGTATAAATATGTTTTTGGTTTTATGAATAATGGTTTGGGCAATGCCTACTCCTCAGCTAATACGTCCACCAGCGCCATCGGTTCACTGTCGCTACAGTAACAGAGACTCCCATTCACTGTCTGGTAAAACCAATGAAATTTGTAAAAATAAACAGTTTTATTGAATGAGCTGCACAGAAATCTCAGTTGGTTATTGAGATTTATGTTTTTGTTTTGTTTTTTGTTGTTGTTTTTTTTAAATCAAAACACAAGAAGGTGTCTCTGATATGACTCAAGGTGAATATGCTAAAACATTATTAGGCCTGATTAAGGCAGGCAAGAAAAAATCTAGCAGCTTAACTGCCCAGGCTAGACATGACACTGTACTGTATTATCACAGTAAGGAGCTGAGAAGGCAGCTGAATGAAATGAGACAGGTAAAGGCAAACCTTTTAGCCACTAGTGGATGTATTTTATGTATAAACAGATCCCCTGGTTTGCTTGCTTGCTGTCTTGTGAGGCACAATGTCTAATCAACCCAAAATGTCCCTGGCCTATCACCTCCAGACAGACCATGATTTCCAAAATCTAGAACAATTGAATATGATAACAGTACAATTCGAGACAAATATTTTAAAACATATACTTAGCAAAACTGGATAACACAGTACAAGAAAATGGATAATTACAGATTTAATAGACGTAACAGAGTCAGACTTCTATTACAAAGTTTCTGATATACCAAGGTCATTCTTTTAACAATCGGTCAAATATGAAAATGTAAATCAGAACAATTTTTTTATTCACGTTTCAGCAAAATGCTGTAACATAGGTGGCAATGAATTTAATGAAAATAATACGTATTGTAGGATTAATATCTGTATTTTATCATTATGAATGAATAGCATGATTGTAGAGGTCAGAAAGTATGCCATTCTAAATTAAGCAAAAGTGTATAGTTACCATTCCAACTTCAACCTTCCCCAGGTACTTCAGGATATACAATATTCTGTTAGAAGTAAAAACAAATATAAAACACAGCTCTTATTTTAAAACACAAAAAGTAATTCTTAAACCCACCAATACAGCTAAAACAAACTAGAAATGGGAGATTTTGTGAAAATACACCCACAGGGACATACTGTAAGGGCTTCTTGAAGCAAACATGAAGTGAAACAGATATGTGAAAATGATGTGTCAGTGATATGGCTACAAGTTGCAGCGAAAGAGAGAATTACAGAACACAGCTGTGTACCAAATATTAAGACAATGGGCCCTATGCACTGCTTCCTACAGCACTGTAAATGTGAAGTCAGCATCTGCAATGGTTTATGAGATAGCAGCATTTGAAATAGCGGTGACAGGTTTACAACTTCCCATCACAGGTGTGCTTAACAAGAGTATCATCATTAAAGGAATTTCAAGTTATTTTAATGTATGTTGTATTGTAAGTTCTGTTTCTATTGTGGGATTGCCTAATGCCTTTCCCCATCTGTCTTTTAATAACTGAAAATGTTAATATCCATTACTCAATCACGCTATGCTTTTCATTGCTACCATACATCTCAAAAGCCCCCCCAATGATGTGCAGGTCAATTAGTGTTGTGCATTTTGTTTTTCGACAGCGAAAAAACGTTACGCTTCAAAGTAGAAATCATGTTATAAAAGCTGTATTTTTCCTTTGTTTGATTATGGTGATACTTTATTTGTACATGCTCTGCTGAGCAATTACAAAAATTGGATCAACTAATGAACAAAACAGTCAGATTTGTATTAGAATGCCACCCTCAAACCCATCTCTGCCAGTTACTGGCTTCTTTAAATTGGATGTCACTTAATTGTAAAAGGCAATTACACTGGGTACTTTTTGTGTGTAAAATTCTAATAGGTTTGTTGCCAGGTTACCTAGGTTTGTTGCTACAAGTACAGGATATGATCAAGCATCAGATAAATAATTACTAATATTAAATTTATTTTAATGAATAGGTTCCAAGAATTATTGAAGTATAAAGGTTTCTGATCCCAGATTCAATATGTGATGCAATTGTCTTTTAGAGTGAAATTACTGCTGTCTGTTTCTGGTCATCTTGCCAGGACACTCTTGTAAAAGAGCCCTCGATCTCAGTGTTTTTTTTTTTGCTGGTTAAAGAATGAATAAATAAATACATAAATAAATACAAATACCATAATAAACTGTTAACCCACTTGTTTCCAGTCACACTGTACAGCACAGACTGCCTTAGCACCCTACCTGCCATCCTGCAGACAGTATGTGTCAGTCCACGGTGTGGGTTTGGGGTCGCATTGCAGCTGAAACTTGGGGTTCTCTTGCTGTAGCGCTTTAAGGAGCTTTACCATTGGTCGGTAGACAGTCCCGTCGCCACAGCGCCAGCGAATTAGCCGGAAGGAGAGTGGCTTGCCTTTCAGTCTCTGCAAGACTATCCCAGCCTGAGGAGATATTGGGGGTATTTTTTTAAAATTCAAAATGATAGTAGGTATGGTTGAAAATAAGTAAATGCACAGTTTCAAACAAGATTGAATTCTAGGCTTCCAGGACGAGACAACTACCTACCTGACAAATAATACACAAATTAAGACAATCTTATCTTTTGTAAAGATGTATTATACATAGTACTTTATACGGAGTGTCCTAATTCTATAGCCACGACTACTCCTGAGGTTTACCTGTCCATTGCTGGCGTTCCTCAGGGAAACCCCATTGATCTCGTCGATAATGTCTCCTGGAAGGACAAATTTGTCCACCTTGGCCTGGCTTCCCTCCAGCAACTCCAACACAAACACTCTGCTGCCCAGGTACCTGCGGCAGGAAGACAGCTACATGAGGCCTGTGCAGACCCGTGACAGTGTACAGCAGAATGCACAATGTGATCAGAAATCTGGTTACTATGAATATCCTGGGTAGGACACGGGTGTAAAGACAGCATAGTATGCAATAGACAGCTTATCAACAGTACTGTACATGAAAATGAATGTATGATACATATAAATACAGACAGGTAGGCACACCCACACATTCTGTATTTGAGACTAAATAACTAATGTTAACAAATGTGCTTAACACATTTCTTGAGAATTGGATAAGTGGTTCTTTAGATAAAGTAAAAACTGTATATATTTTCAGCCATCCACACTTGCACACAGCACAATAAATACTAAGCTTGTATCCATGGTAGATACAAAAACACAATGTGTTTACAGCTACAATCCCCATCTGGTTATTCCAGTTTAACTGACAGTACCTGCGGTTACTAACCCAAGCAGTTTGAGTAACAGGTTCCTGTACCACAGGAATAAGACAATGGCTGGTCTGAGAGAGCGGAAATACTGGTATGGAGGGAGGTAGTGCAGTTTAGAGGTTATTGCGGAGTAGTGGTGCAAAAATTAATCGATGCATCAAATTAGAACCGAGTTTGAAGTCTCCTGTTGCCGGTTTGATTTAAAACTTTGAATGTGCTTCCTTTAGTGCTATTACGGTAGATAAACAGTGCCAGCACGTTGCTAGGATACGCACTTTAGGCCTCTACATTAGCGTTGGATATACCCCGTGTAAAATGAGTCGAGTTGCTTCACTGGTAAGTCTATGCATTATTTTTTGCACAAAAAAATTACAAGAACACAGCATATACGTTTTATGTTATGCATAATTATTTCAAAAGAATGCCAATATATTAAATCTACCGATTACCTTCTTTTGTTTTAAGCATGTTGTGTTTGGATTATATGGCAATATTATATAAAAAGAAGCTGAATTTAGTGCGGTAGTTAAATTAGTCAGGATTTGTGAGATTAATTAAAATGTTTTGCTTTGCTTTGGACATAAAATGTAAACAGTAATGAACAACCATAGTTCAGATAGAAATAACTTTTGTTAAAATGTAGTATTTTTCTATTATTATTGCAATGTTAAAGGGACATCTGATGCAGGCGCACGCATATTCTTTTCAGTTGTTAAACTCAAGTCCTTTATATTTCTTTTTTTGTTTTGTTAGTGTTCTAATTAGAATGTAAGTTGTACCTTTTTTGTTTAACTATTATGGACAACAGTGTTTTTATTTATTTGATCTGCTGTTTAAAAAAACCAAAACGTTGTTCTTTATTTTGAAAAATAAAATGTCAATGCATCGATTATCGTTAATAAATGCCGATACGATAAATCAAATAAGAAATTAGGTTGCCGATTGCACCACTAATGCTGAGTGACTGGGGAGGCAATGTGGTCTAGGGGTTATAAAGTGAGAGACTGAGAGACTATGGCAGTCTAGAAGTCAGCGCATATAAGATGCAAGCTGTATCTGCTGTGATCTCACCTGAGGACCATTCCCAGCTCTCTGCAAGGCACAGTTTCATACACCTCACACACCTGCAACAAAGCACACTGCAGCATTATCTACCATATTTTAGAACACCCCATTGCTTCTGTTGATTTGATTTGTTGTGTGTATGAAATCAAACCACTGGTTACTGAAAATCTTGGGAAACTCTCAAAATAGGCAAATTAGTGACTGTCTTTTAGTTGATGACTTTAATAGACCACATAGACTCGTGCAATTCATTTAAAATAGTAAGATAAAGGGAACTCATAGCCACAAATGGTAAAATGTATGAGACGCTTTAGAAGTTGTTTAAGATGCCTAATTAAAGCACAAAGTGGTCAAACATTTTCACACATGAATGTGTATTGTTTCTAGATCACTGATTACTGACGGAAAATTGAAATTCTCATACCCTTTCATGTAGGTAAGTATGTGATGGATATAAATGACAAATCTTGAGGTGTTCTAATAAATGTACACACTACTTTATAACCCCCACCATTGCTGCAAATAGCTGTATCGTGAGAAATTAGATAACCCTTGCCTATATCCAGCCTACACACATGTAAAAATGACTCTTAGTGCTAACAATCTCCTTAGAAATGTCCTTCCCAATTCAAGTTTCCATTATATCCCCTATAATAAATCATATAAGGATATATTGAAATGTTGGTAACTAGATCAGGGGGCACCACATTTCCTCTTTAGTGATACCAAAGTATTTTCAAATCCACCCTGTTCTGTTTGGTTTTTAGTACCAGTCCATCAGGTACCAAGTCTGATTCTTTGCACTGCAGAGTATAAAGATTGAAAGGCCCTGGTGTATTATGAAGTTCCACCCACCCGAGCCAAGTGAATTAAACCAAGACCAAAAACACCACGTCAAAACACTTACCGGCAGCAGCCAGCTTTCATCCAGGAAACTGGAGTTCTAAATAAAAAAAAACAAGAACACTCACGTTAATGTGACCTATAACATAGGAGGTAACAACAGCTGTAAATATATTGTGCTGTATTTAAAATCTGCAGAACTATATTAAAGAACCAAGAGATAGTCAGTTTTGATGGTGCCAGTGCAGTAAGAGGTAAGAAAATGGATTGTAAGGTTTGGAAGGAGGGAATTGTGAAAGATGTTAGGCTAGTATTGTTAAGAACATTTCAAAAAGCATGCCCAGTTGCAGAAACATTCTGCCATTCTCCCTTCAGAGGTATTTAAATAATGCTGTATCACCACCTAAAAGCAGTTTGCACCCTGAAGGAGATTTATCTAACAAGTCTAAGCCTATCCTAATCTAAAGACACTGCCCATGGTTGATTTTATCAGATCAGAATGCATTGATATATTTTGAGTTCACTGCATCGATGGCACTGACCTCAGTGTTGAGAGAGAACTCCATCTCTGATATCACCAGCAACAAGGACAGGAACGGCTCTGTGGAGAGATTTACATATTTATAATGAAGAGTGCAATATTGCTAACCCCAGTCCATTTACTCACCCACTCACTCACAGGCAGAATGCTCTTCAGTGTTAATCTCTAAACATTACCAGTCCCTCCGCTCTAACCACACAGATCTCACTGCCTCCCAGTCCCTCAGCTCTAACCACACAGATCACACTCCCTCCCAGTCCCTCAGCTCTAACCACACAGATCACACTGCCTCCCAGTCCCTCAGCTCTAACCACACAGATCACACTGCCTCCCAGTCCCTCAGCTCTAACCACACAGATCACAATGCCTCCCGGTCCCTCAGCTCTAACCACAGAGATCACACTGCCTCCCAGTCTCTCAGCTCTAACCACACAGATCACACTGCCTCCCAGTCCCTCAGCTCTAACCACACAGATCACACTGCCTCCCAGTCCCTCAGCTCTAACCACACAGAGCACACTGCCTCCCAGTCCCTCAGCTCTAACCACACAGAGCACACCGCCTCCCAGTCCCTCAGCTCTAACCACACAGATCACAGTCCCTCAGCTCTAACCACTCAGACCACACAGACCACACGTCCTCCCAGTCCCTCAGCTCTAACAACTACACCACCCTCCTCGGCTAGACAAATTGAAGACAAATTGTGGCAGATTGTGTGAGAGTTTTTGGGACGTAGCCCTTATAAAAGTTTATCATAATAAAAACGTGTAAAGCCCAGAGGTACTGTTTGGTAAGGCATATTTAAAAGCACTATCAAACCATGGTAAACTCTGGTACAGTAAATGTATAGTATAACCCAAGGAAAAGCATGGTAAAACTACAAACATCAGTGCAAAAGTACAGTGGTAAACTTTTATGAGGGTCATGCCCACTAAGGGCGAAGTTGAGACCTACAAACTAATTACATTTGTAACCTATTTAAACCCATGACTCTTCAGGTGAATGTCTAATGCATTATCTAACTGTGCCTCTAAACAAAACACATATTAACCTGAAATGTGTTAAACTTACCCAAAAACTCCTCATTTCCAAGGACAGATATGACTGGATCATACCACTGCAGCAGAAAGAACATTTTACACACATGCATGAAAATTTCTCTCTCAACTTCAACAGGAATTAAGCTTGAGAAGAAATGTGTAATAATGTTCAGGTTGTGTTTAGCTTTAGTTTAATAAGCTTTCATAAAGCATCAAACAAAACAACATGTACATAAAAAATTAGTGGAGAACTTAAATAGGTTAAACAAATGTGGCAGTGAAACGGTTATCATACAGCCCATAATCTACCTTGCAAATGGAAAATGTATGCATGCATGTATGAGTCTATTTGCCTTTGATTGTGTGTGTGTGCGTATCATAAAAGTGTTATAGAACCCTCTGCAGTGCTTACAAGCAGCACATTACTTTCCCTCTGCTGTATCCTGTGTGGTCCATATCACGGCTATTTTTTTTTTTTTTTTTTTAACATATTCGATTGTTTAGATTTAGGTTGGATTTAGATTTTTTTTACTCACACATTATAGGTAAATAAACTAGAGCTATTTTATTTTATTTTATTTATTTATTTATTACTTTTACTCAGAAAGAGAAAGATCATTTTTCTTATAAGAATCGCAGTGTATCCAGTTCATGCTCCCTCCTGCAACACTGGTGCTGTGATTGAAATGAGTGCCCCATTGGGGGAACAGAAAAGCAGCATTGTTGCAGGATTGAGCTTGAAGAGAATTTGTTTTCTCCTGGTAAACACTCCTCAGTAAATGTTAAGAATTGTATCCCCCAGTTGATTTCTAGCCCATGATGTGTGATTAAAAAATGTCAATATGTTTCAGAACGCTGAGATACAGATAACAGGACACAGCAAAGGTAACGTAATGCATTTCTTGTGTTCTGTAACACTTTAGGCATGTGTGTGTGCAATATTTTCTTTTTTTTTCTTTATGAATACATTTAAAATCAGTTACAAAAGGTTAGATTCATTTATTTATGTTGCAAAACAAGTAAACTGTTAATTAGTAGAATTAGCGTACATGGTACACATAAAGTACATATCACATGTCAGTATTATGAAGATGTTTCCAACCCATACAAAGTTTCTACATAACTGGACAAGTGGTTCCCAGTATGTAGGCTGCTATACGAAGTGTCATCAAATTTGTGCAAACTTTTCCCCAAGATTAAACTTAAGAGTACATACTCATCCATGTCCTAAATTTGAATATCCTCAAGAACTTGCTGAGGAATGTCTGTACCAAGTTTAATCACAAGTGGGTGGACAGGACTGAAGATGTGGCTTATCTGGACCCTGGGCAACCCCTCAACAACCCATCCCATCCCCACCAAACAAAAATTCTGTATACCTCCAGCAGTTTAGGAGTGTGAATGAGATGCTGGACTACATTTCCCAGGATCTTCCGGTTTAGAGCCAATCGCAGGAGGAATCTCCCACGTCCCTGAGCCGTCAGCAACTTCTTACAAGCAGCGGCCGTCTCCACTAATACAGAGAACTGGCTCTGCCTGAAGCATCACAGAAAGCAAGGTGTGAAAAACATGGCTAGGTGCTTCTATTTGCTTTGTTTCATTCTCTAATTTCCAGATGCTCCACTTTTCTGATGAATGTATTTCAATCAATGCAAATTCAGCTCATTAACGTCTCTGTACAGTACTAGATGCGCATCAATCAATACCCCCTCCCCTCACTCTCTGTACTGTACCTGCCGCAGGTATCCTGCTGTGGGAGCTGCTCAAGCCAGTGCCAGACGTCCCTCTTGATCAGCCCCAGGCCTGTCTCTGTAGAGGACAAAGTCACCAGTTAGCTCTTTCAGTGTCAGTGGCTGCAAAACTCAAAACATGAATTCAATCATCACCACAAAAACAATGTATTTTATGGGCTTACCATATGCAACGTGTATTGGGGCATATTCATTCATTTAGAACTACTTAGGGTTGGTCACTCAGTATACAAAAGTTGTGATTTGAAAGACAACACAATCTGATTTGGCAAACTGCTCCCTTCCTTTTCTGGAACAGGTCCCTCTTGTTCTGTCGAACAGCACTAACGACTCAAAGAGCAGACCCAAAAATGTGTTCCTGTTCACATGCGGTCTGTTCCTCTCAGGAAACTACACCTTACATATCCTGGTACAGCTCAAATAATAATTGTCTGCTTTTCAAATATACCCAAATAAACTTGTTCAACAAGCAGCGGCCCAAAATGTCATCCTTTTTCTAGAATTCCGAAACAGCTGGGGGTTGGCATATAACTCACTCCGACCCATTGTTCAATATATATGAAGATAACTTGTGCCCATTGCAGTTGCATCTTATTTAATCTCTGAATTAAAAGATGTTAGCTAGCACTATTCTTTGAGATCTTACTTGACTTGTGTGTTACAGAACATCCTGCAAAGTTTACAAGAAACACTACCTTTCTGTCCCGTGTTGTCTGTATCACAGTGTTATATTTTTAAACATACTGCAGACTTTTTTGAAATATTTAATAACACATTGTGGATCATAAATCAACTGATCAATACATTTCTCAAAATTTACTCAGCAACTAATGTAATGTGTTTCTTGTAAACACAACAGGGTGTTATGTAACACTTTATTAAGCGTATTTTGATCCAAAGAAGGAAATGTGCAAAGCAGGCATTTGCATTTACTGCATCAATTGTTTGGAATCATGGTCTACCAGAAAGTATAATAAATGAGCAAAGCAAAAACACTTTTCAAAGCACTTGCGTTTATAATATTTAGGTGTAAATGTTGGTATTTAATTGACTAATTTATCATAGATTATATATATATATATTATATATATATATATATATATATATACACAGTACTGTGCAAAAGTTTTAGGCAGGTGTGAAAAAATGCTGTAAAGTAAGAATGCTTTCAAAAATAGACATGTTAATAGATTATATTTATCAATTAACTAAATGCAAAGTGAGTGAACAGAAGAAAAATCTAAATCAAATCCATATTTGGTGTGACCACCCTTTGCTTTCAAAACAGCATCAAGCATCAATTCTTCTAGGTACACATGCACAAAGTTTTTGAAGGAACTCGGCAGGTAGGTTGGCCCAAACATCTTGGAGAACTAACCACAGTTCTTCTGTGGATTTAGGCAGCCTCAGTTGCTTCTCTCTCTTCATGTAATCCCAGACAGACTCGATGATGTTGAGATCAGGGCTCTGTAAGGGCCATACCATCACTTCCAGGACTCCTTGCTCTTCTTTACGCTAAAGATAGTTCTTAATGACTTTCGCTGTATGTTTGGGGTCGTTGTCATGCTGCAGAATAAATTTGGGGCCAATCAGATGCCTCCCTGATGGTATTGCATGATGGATAAGTATCTGCCTGTACTTCTCAGCATTGAGGAGACCATTAATTTTGACCAAATCCCCAACTCCATTTGCAGAAATGCAGCCCCAAACTTGCAAGGAACCTCCACCATGCTTCACTGTTGCCTGCAGACACTCATTCGTGTACGCTCTCCAGCCCTTCAGCGAACAAACTGCCTTCTGCTACAGCCAAATATTTCAAATTTTGACTCATCAGTCCAGAGCACCTGCTGCCATTTTTCTGCACCCCAGTTCCTGTGTTTTCGTGCATAGTTGAGTCGCTTGGCCTTGTTTCCACGTCGGAGGTATGGCTTTTTGGCCGCAAGTCTTCCATGAAGGCCACTTCTGACCAGACTTCTCCGGACAGTAGATGGGTGTACCAGGGTCCCACTGTTTTCTGCCAATTCTGAGCTGATGGCACTGCTGGACATCTTCCGATTGCGAAGGGAAGTAAGCATGATGTGTCTTTCATCTGCTGCAGTAAGTTTCCTTGGTCGACCACTGCGTCTATGGTCCTCAACGTTGCCCGTTTCTTTGTGCTTCTTCAAAAGAGCTTGGACAGCACATCTGGAAACCCCTGTCTGCCTTGAAATTTCTGCCGGAGAGACCTTGCTGATGCAGTATAACTACCTTGTGTCTTGTTGCTGTGCTCAGTCTTGCCATGGTGCATGACTTTTGACAGTAAACTGTCTTCAGCAACCTCACCTTGTTAGCTGAGTTTGGCTGTTCCTCACCCAGTTTTATTCCTCCTACACAGCTGTTTCTTTTTCAGTTAATGATTGTGTTTCAACCTACATATTGAATTGATGATCATTAGCACCTGTTTGGTATAATTGTTTAATCATACACCTGACTATATGCCTACAAAATCCCTGACTTTGTGCAAGTGTACCTAGAAGAATTGATTCTGTTTTGAAGGCAAAGGGTGGTCACACCAAATATGGATTTGATTTAGATTTTTCTTCTGTTCACTCACTTTGCATTTAGTTAATTGATACATATAATCTATTAACATGTCTATTTTTGAAAGCATTCTTACTTTACAGCATTTTTTCACACCTGCCTAAAACTTTTGCACAGTACTGTATATATATATATATACAAAGTTATGTTATTAGTTATAATGCTCTTCTGTTCATTTCTTTTTCATTTACCCCCAAAAATGAATTTCAGCAACAGTGGCCCCTAAGCAAGGGATCTGACTCTGGTAATAAAGAGCATTGAATGCTGCAACTCCAAGGTAGTATATAACAGCAAAGACTCACCTCTCAGTAACTAAGAATTACAGAAGAACACACAACAACAATAATAATAGCCTCAGGTCAGATATTTAGCAAATGGCCAGTAACCACAGTAATTACATTTGTTTTGGCTGTAAAAAAAAAAAAAAAAAAAAACAGTACTATACAAGATTTTACAAAAACAAAAACCTTGAACCCACTAGATGCTAACTACCGGAACAATTATTTTACTAGGTGCTGACATGCAGGAGGACAGCAGGGACTCACAACTACAGCAGTGTCAGCTGAATCCACAGATAATCAAGGTCTGCGTTTAGCAGTGTTAGGTAAACATTGGTAAATGAATGTTAAAGGTTTGGTCATGCATTCAAATTCAATAACATAAACACTTATAAAAAGATCTTGAAAAGGGATACGTGTCACAGGAAGTCCGGTCTCTGCTTTTTCTAGACAGCACAGAACAATAAAGAGGCAGATAAGGCTCTTGTGTTACTCACGCTGGAGCCCCTTTCTCAGAATGATCTCCAGGAGCTGGCAGCAGGAGGAGAGGTGGGGGTTCTCATCTGTCACCGGCCCTCCCTCCGCCTGCATGTTCAGGATACACACTGCAAACATCAACATGCTTTTATTATTTCAGAACTCACAGGATACACCATGAGCATTCATACAGTACAGTTATTCCACAAAGGACAACAGATAGTCGATTAACACATGAACTCCCTAAGAGGTCAAGTGCGTTGTTTACGGCTATCCTCGTGAGTGAAATAACCACAGCACTCAGTGATCGCTCACGGAGTATTCTGTTTATATAACAAGTGTAATGTATGGAAAAGAAAGTCTGTTTAAACCTATATTAAGTAGCTGAATTCAGAGAATTCCTTAGATCTGCATCTGCTTATTGCGATTCACCCATCATTCTATTATTGGGTTTGAAATGAATGTAATGTAGATTAAAAAATATTCAATGCTTGATCACTTAAAGCTTGTTTAATAACCTATTATGTGTGTGTGTGTGTGTGTGTTGAATTTAATTTAAAGTGCCAACTATTTTACCCCTGATTTTCTCCAATTTAGAATGTCCAATTATGTTCCCTCCGTCCAATCCAATGACCAAGCCAATTGCCTCTTTACACCCAGGAACTCGAGAGCGGATGTCAGCGAGCTACCATCTTCTAGAGGACAAAGGCCAGCCCTGCAGGTGTCTGCTTGAGCTCACCAGGCACCTGGCCAGTAGGGTCACTTCCGGTTTTGTCTCCCTAACCTGCAGGAGTGCTAGAGCCAGATCAGTGATTTCGCACAGCCAGGACGCTCCTGACTGTATGACTCACCCAGCACACCACACAGCCGTGCCTTTACCAGGTGAAACTCTCGAGGACCCCTTAGTATGGGTGTTTTCCTTCAGTCCTGTTTAAAAGCTGCATCTCTGAAGTAAGGTGGTTTTAGAAATGACAAGGTAATTTCTGTCTCCTCTGCAACTGTGGAAACTGCAAGTTAGTAAATAGAAAACCTTTAAAATCAGTTTCAGAGGGGACAGTAATTTGAGGTTCATAGCTAATTTTTCAAACCACATCACTTCTGAAGTCTAGTTACCACTATGAACTGTCTTGTGTTTGGTTTAGTGTTACAGTGTGTTAGATCTTCTGCATGAGAAACAGTAACTAATGAAAGGTCTGATCTTATTAGTTTCTACCCAGTAATGTTAACTCTGGCCCTCTGCCTATCTGAACAGGTTCTGCACAGTTCCTGAAGGACAGTACAATGTATTTAGTTGTGCTAGGGCTATTTTGCTCCACATGATAGTAAATATGTAAGACAGATTTTTTGTAATCATCGTGTCCTGTTCAAACAAACACATGTTCTCGTACATTTTTTTTTTAAACATGATATCACGTACTACTCTAGGTTCTCTGTTTGCAAGCCATGTTTTCAGATAGCGTTGCACTTATTTTGGTTATTTCATATGGATGGGGCAAATTGTCCCAACCCCTTCAACAGCTTCTTTCCTGTCATTAACCAACTAGCTGTTTCCCCTATTCACTGACATGCTTTCAGCCAGTAACATGCTTTGACACTGCTGCGGCGAAATGATCCAGGACGTGCAAGAGTAACACATAATCCTGAGTGCAGTACCAGATATCATTTATTAAAGCCTGTATAACAAATGAAAGTGTTTAACAGGTTAGACTGATGGAATTATTTTGTTAGCTACAATCAGTTAACTGGAGAACATCTAAAAAATCTCATGCTATTTTTCCCCTATAGAACCTGTTTTTTAAAGATTTACTGGGAAATAAAGCCCATTGAAACCAAAGTCTTGTTTCCAGTGGTGTCCTAGACACAGAGCAACACACAACATTACAACCATAACACAATCAAACTAATTGAAACAAATACAAAACAATTAAAACTGGGCTAAACAGAACCAATAAAAAAAAGTTGGCAGGTAAAATTCTACTCGCAAAATCTTTTCAGTTTGAATGTACAGTCTATTGCTATCTATTAACACAATTTAATAAATACATTAGCAGACTTGGCTATATACCAATATTTGCATTGCCTGACTAATTTACCTACAGTGCTATGCAGCCCAACCTTAACTACACAGAAGTGCCTCAGCTCTGACAGAAACTCCAATAAATGACTACATAATTGTCAGTTTTCATTAATGCAGATTTGCACACTAAACTCCTCACATAAATGCATGTTAACAATCAGAAATAGGGCCTACTTCCTCATTCAAAGTTTTCTCAAACTTAAATGTAATTATTTACTGTATTCTTTATTTTGCTCTTATTTGAATTTGCTCTTATTTGCTATTGATTTTATTGTACTTTATAACTGCTCCTATCTGTAATGTGATATTCTGTAATGTGATACTTTGCATCATCATGTTCTTGAAGGCTGTCTGTGAGTGTAAATCAGAGAATGAATTAATAAGAGAACAAAGTAGTATTGAGATGTATTGTGATGCAGGTTGCAATGATGGGCATTTTCTGGGGATGAGGTTATTCAATTTGCTATGTCTTTACTGAGTTGTAATTGCCATGAAAGATCAAACCCCTGAAAAAAAATCCAATAGACACAAGGAACTACATTACTTAGAAGAGTCAGGTCTTAATGAAGGTTTATCAGAAATGAAAAGAAACTTGATTTTAAATAAAACAAATAAAAGTTAAGTCAAATAACTGCAGGTAAAAAATGAGTGGTGTGCTGGGTGAGTCATACAGTCAGGGGAGCGCCCTGGCTGTGCGAAATCACTGATCTTTCTATAAATACAAACTTATGCTTGCGACCCGCACAGTGTTTTAAAAGCAATTAAAATCTAATACTCCATTAAAGATAAAAGAAAAGTAGCTTATTAGATCATTTAAATTAGTTCACAGTGCCAGAACACGTATTATTATCATTGATTGATACTTAATGTGAAGATTGCAAATGACAGGGAAAGCATCATTTTGTGTTTCGCAAATAAAATGCTTGGTTTCTTTCTGTTTTAATAAATATCAGCAGACTTAAAACACGTGAAAGGGAATACTTGAAAAATCTGAGTATCTGCACACCCCTATATGTTATATTAAAATGTACATTTTTCATTATATGACATTAAAGACATTAGGGATGAAGTTAATGAAAGACAATGTACAACCCACCACCAGAAAAAGCTACAGCCATGGCCAAAAGTTTTGCATCATCTAGAATATTAGGATTGAGACACAATTAAAAAATACATATGAACACAATTCAGATATTTTATTTAACGTCATATAATCAAAGAAACTACAAAATTATTTGAAGTTTACCGGAAGCCATAAAAGTAGTACAGTTTTTCATGTTAGATTTAAAAATGTCAAATATTTCAATTTCTCAGTCTTTCGTTAAGTATATGGAAAACTACAAAGCGGTATGAAACTCAATATGTTAACATAACATTATTCAGACAGTTTAATTCGACTTTATGAAGCATATAGGGTGATGCAAAACTTGTGGCCGTAGCTGTACACCTCAATAATAGCAAATTTGACAGGGTGGAGACATTTTCCTGATGTCCAGTCACCTTGGCAGGACATAAGACAATTTACAAAGGAGGAGGCCATTTGGCTCATTGAAGCACGTCTGGTTCCTAGTAGCTGATTGATCTCAGAACTTTGTCAAGTTGGGTCTTAAAGTGATTCTGCCTCAACAACATCACCAGGAAACCCATTCCATACCCTCACCACTCTCTTTCTCCTTCCCTCTGTACTAAGTCCATCTCCAATTAATTTCCAACTGTGTCCTCTGGTCCGGGTTTCTGTACTGCGCTTAAAATATTGGTTGTGTGCTATGTCAACTCCTTATAAGATTTTGTAGTCATGTAGTTGCTGCAAGTGATGAGTCTATTACAACAGAAAGGTCTTTCTTTTAGTATGCCTTTACTAGTTCTATCCCCTCCCATGTGGTATTTGGATCTTACATCTTTGTGACACTTTACCACCATGTCAAAATGATGGCTATAGCTTAGGGCTAGGCCTAGGTCTCTCTGTCACAAAAAAACCACAAACCTTAACCAAGTGTTAAAGTTAAAAAATAACCCAGTTGGATAATCAGATACTGGTTTGTATATAGCTACCATAATAACGTGATGGTCAAAATAGGTATATAAAAGACAGAATGACATCACTGAATGTCTCAGAATGTCTTTAAATAATAAAACATCATGAACCTCTGTTTTGTCAAACAATACTCATTTCAGCAGATTGGTAACAGGTGGTATTTTAATAAATGAACCACAAAAAATGTCGATAATGTAAAACACCATCCATGACCCGATATATTCGTTTTCTTTGTAGTATCATATTTCAGAAAAAAACCTCATGCAGTAGAACATTATTACAATGCTGTTTGTTGTTGTTTTTAACTTGGATTTGTACAGTATGCGCTTGGGGCATTACAGGAACTATGCATTCGTTTAAACGCACTGGTGGAATAATCAACCTATTCAGATCTGAATGCTAATACGACATTTTGGTAAACTGATTAAATATCTTGTGGACTGCGAAAAGGTCCCAGTTACTTCAAGCGTCGCTGCGAAATCGTTCTGCAGTGACACAAGTCTTTCACGTATTTCAAAACATGTTGGCATTCATATAAACAAAAGCCTCACAGCTGTGCTATCTAGTGCCGGGTACACAAGCTGTAAATCCATGCCTACCTATTCACAGCCACCTGTCAGCATTCCTACACTGCCTTAGTACCAGCTCGCACTACCACCAGAGCTGACTGCAGAATAGTGTCAGCTCCGGGCAGAGAGCACTAAGTTTGAGAGGGTGTACAATAAAAAAAAAACCTTTTGGAACATTGAAAGCGTAACTGATGTTCACAGGGAAAACCCACCAGTAGCGTGTGGTAAATACAAACATACTCTAGTACTAAGTCCGTATCTGTAGAGGACTCCTCGGCACTCACCTTTCAGAGTCGCCAACAGGGGTTCCTTCGGCGACATCTTCTGGTACTCTCGCAGTTTTCTTTCAGTTATCTCACAAGCAACCCTTCAGAGAGCCAGTCACTATTTGACAGCGCACTTCCGCACACACAAGCTTTATATACCGGGGCACCCCATCTCCGTAGCAACCGGGAAGGGGGTTCTGAACCAACACCCACAATTCATATATCGTGGCGGTGCTTTGTTCATCAACGGTTGCGCGTTTATAATGGAAAACCATCCGATAACATTCTAAGATTTCTTTAAAAAAAGAAAAGAAAAAAAAATAGATTACATCTGATATGACTAGTTTCAGGATGAAAATAAAAGTGATGCCGCAGCGACCCCAGGTGGCTGCGATGATGGCCTGGGCGTGTTTTTGGAGTGTCGACTCAAACAGGCTTTTACGCCGCATTGAATAAATCATTGTTGCTATGGAAAGAGTAAGAAATTATCTGTTTGAAAATATAGCCCTATAAAACTTTGTAATTTGATAACGTACTTAACCACGTTTTTCTGACAATTTATTGCCATGGTTAATCGGGTTATTTAACTGAATCTGCTTTTTTTCGAGCATTGGCTGTATAATTTAACAATTCTTTGCAATCCTTTACCTTTATATATAGTAAACTGTTTACAGTAATGGTAACTAGGCCTACATACAGTTTTCCAGTCACCAGTTATTCTAAAGAATATTTAGTAAATAGAATATTAAATGTTAAGTTCAGCTATTGAGTAATGATTATTCTGTCTGCAGCATTTTGGTGAATTTTCTTTATAAATTCTGGTCACCAGAATAATCCCAGGTCTTAAAGGAATGAGATATGAAGACAGGATGAAAGGACTGAATCTGTGTACCCTAGAACAAAGAAGAATCAGGGGGGACTTGCCTGAAGTCTTTAAAATCTTAGAAGGAGTTAAACCTAACCTATAGGTACAGTACAGAAACCATCCCAGTGAGACGAGTATTCATGTTGTTGTTTAACATCACAACACTGTTGCTGTTACCTCCCACCCCCTGCTCTGCCCTCTTTTATTAGTCATTTAGCAGATGCTTTTATTCAAAGCGATTTACAGAGACTAGGGGGTGAACTATGCATCAACAACTGCTGCTACAGAGTCACTTACAATAGGACCTTGGTTTTACATCTCATCCAAAGGACGGGGCACAAGGAGGTTAAGTGACTTGCTCAGGGTCACGCACAGTTAGTCAGTGGCTGAGCTGGGATTTGAATCGGGGACCTCCCAAGCACTTTCTTTAACCACTTTAAACCTCCTCTTTATCACCTTCTAATATATCATAAATAGTATTTTTTAAAATAGCTACTGTCTTTCAAGATATTTCAACCAGAAAAAAGCATTGCAACAGTCAATGTATCATTTTCACTAGTGTTATTATAGAACAAATGTTTCTAAATATTTAAATGCTTACCTGAAAAACAGTAAATGCTAAATTGTAGTTATTTTTTCCCAACCAGAATGTGTATTTTCTTAATGCCGCACATGTTTTAGTTTTGGATACTGTGGCTTATGACCATTAAACTAATTTAAATGCCTCTGTCATCTGATCTGTACAGCTACTGCCATCTGCTGGTCATTTCAGAAGGTATTTACACATGCGGATGACCTTCGATGCACAGTGAAAAGTCATGTTATGACAGGCATATGATCGTGGACAAGAAGGGAATGGCTTATGAAGCACATGAACACATTATTTAGGCTACAGGGCACATCAAGTGTACAAAGAGAAATCTGAAATGTGAAAGATTTTACACTAGCGGTAATTATAGCTATTATCTGACATTTTGTCGTCGGATTTTTAAAAAGTTATTTGCCGCTTCCGCTCTGAGCCTGACTTCATTCAGCCATTCAACTCAGCAACAGGCTGAAGTAAGAAATACTAAAAGAAACAAAAATTCAATGACATTTCGAATAAACACTTTTTTCAATGTCTTCAAATCAGTGTCTTAAAAAAGACTTCTAGCTGAATTGTTTGTCATTGAAGTTTAGTTTGAGTGATTTCTTAATTCAGCACTATTGAGTGTTTAATAATTATGGATGTTGCTATGGACACCTTGTGACCTTTTAAAATCCATATTGTACTGTGTCATGTTATTGTAGGATAACACAGTGATAGATAGATAGATAGATAGATAGATAGATAGATAGATAGATAGATAGATAGATAGACTGATCTCAGAACTTTGTCAAGTTGGGTCTTAAAAGAGCCAAGTGTTTCTGCCTCAACAGCGTGACTAGGTAACCAATCCCATACCCTCACCTCTCTCTGTGTCAAGAAGTGTCACCTTCCCTCAGTCTTAAGCCTATCTCCACCTAATTTCCAATGTGCATACAGTGAATATAGGAATGGTGATCTACTTTTTCATGTTACTTACAGGTCTAATTTTGATTTTACAGCCGTGTGGAAGGGCAGGCACTAACATGTTATCAGGTATAATCAAAGTAAGACATTTTAAGTTCTTAAAATGCATTTGAAAAATACAGTATCATCAATATAAAGTATACTGCATGAAATATTTTTGAAAATATATATTCTATGTATTATTTCAGCCATATTCAATGCAAGATGTGTGAAATTAAAATGTATTTGGTGTAATACAATTTATTAATATATTAATATAGTGAGTACATATACTTTATTGTAATCCCAGTGATCCCATGATAACTACATTTCCAAAGCAAAAGCCACAACCAAGATGGCGACTGAATTTTTCCACTGTCGGCGAAATAATGTTTGCAGTTGGTGTGCACGGGAACAGGCAAGCGGTTTTTGCCAGCCTGACAGAGTACTGCAGTTTAAAATAGGTCAGGCGCTGTTGCAGTGAATTGTGGCGTTTGTTTTTGTATTTTGAACGGTATTCTCAAAGGTGTCTCTCAACACCACACTACTGGAACAGTAACAGGATATATCTGGACATTTCTAGTACTAAAGTAAGCAACATTTGCTATATATATATATATATATATATATATATATATATATATATATATATATATATATATATATATATATATATAATTTAATAATACAATGTAGGTTTGTGTTTGTGTCAACATTGAAATGCAATTCTGTACATTTTAATTAAAGACTAAAATCACTTATGGTGAGAAACAAAAAGTGTTATGCTTGTTAAAGGTAAAAAGCGTGCATTAGTTTCAGTGCGTCACGCTAAGGATTTACATTTTTCTGAAATTCCATATGTACAGGTACGGAATGTATATATTTTTTCAGTACATCTAACGCGTAATATTTTAGAAGTAATACATATAGCGTAATTGTAGCGCTATTGTTATTTTTTAGTTACCAATCAAGCTGTTGTAACGAGTTATTTTTATTAGATTACGAGAATGTATGTTGTTGCGAGTACAGGTTGATTTAAGGTGGGTATTTTGCTTGGGGTACTGTCATTTTTTTATTTAAGATTTGGGATTTCAGTTGCAGCTCTGCCAACCACGTAAGAAAACTACAGGTGTGCATGCAAAACTCGTGAAAGCACGGGGGTAAAATTAATTGGAGAAACCATTTGTGAGACTATTCTAATTTGTTACAGTGTGTACAGTGCTAATTAATGTGTTTGTGCCCAGCATTATATAAGATATTTTGTCTATAGACGTTCCCATAACTGCGTCACGCACTGTGGTGTGTGCAAAGGCTGTGTGCAGGTACAAGCATTTTGTGCTAGACTCGCTAGCTTGTTGTTTTATGTCGGGACTAATAATAATAATAATAATAATAATAATAATAATAATAATAATAATAATAATAAACCAGCAATGGAAACAAATTGTGTCTAAACTGTATTTTTCCGCAAACCGTATTACATAAAATATATTAGGGCAGGATTTATTTTAATTGTATTTATGGTTTAAAAGTATCCATTTACATTGGAAGATTTGGAAGAGATATTCTATTCTGTTTTTATGCACCGAGTCAATATTGTGTTAGTAACCCACCTAGACTTGCTCAGGAATATCTGATATCAGATGATCGTTCTGCTTTATTTTTTCACATATCCATTTTACTTCATCATTAGAAACTGTTCTGTCATTATGTCCCTGTGGACGCTTGTCTGCCTTTTTTAAAATATATTTATTTTATTTATCCTTGAGAAATTTGCAGAACTTTCAAAGATGTTGAAGGAGTGCTTGCAGTTTTTCATAGAACCTGCAAAGAACTTGAAGACAGTCTTGAAGGTACACATTTCATTAGAGTATTTTGTCTTAAATGCGTAAGTCAAGGTTTGTTTGAGAAAAGGGGGGATTAGCAAAGACAGAATGGGGATAATAAGGTAGAAAATAGTGAAACAAAAGTGAGACATGGTTTCGTATATTTCCTGTTTTTTTTACAGAGGGCTGATTTTTCAAAGCTTTTTTTCTTCCAAAGTATAAGTAGTAGAAACAGGAGCAGTAAACCACCTACTGTAACACACTTTAACAGCCTTAAATGAAATGCCTGTTTTTTTCTGTTATTTTAAATGAGCCCCCATATCTTTAGTCCAAAGAAAATAGAGAACATGCCCTTTAATTGTATTTGCTCCTTTGTCCGTGCTTCAGGAGACTCTAAGAAAAGCCTCGCGGCGTGAGAAGAGGGATGACCGGGTCCTGGAGGAGTGCCAGCTCTTCATTATGGAGCTGGCCAGAGAGCTCAACAGAGCCTGTGAGGTGAAGAGAACACAACACACATTCCAATAAGTGCTGCACCCTGCATCTGTCTGACTTGCCAATTACTGGTGCTGTGAATATCGACTCTTTTACGGCAATCTCCACTCTTGACGAATTTCAACAAAAAAAGCTAAATTACTGTTTAATCTACATTGTTGAATCTGCTACACAAACAGTGTTTCACAGGAGACTTATCTCGCCACAATTAGTATGTGTCTGTATGGGGTTGCACCTGATCATGTTTAGTAGTTACCAAGCACAGGACTGGGTGACATACAAGTGTATTTAATTCATGGGATGCAGGATACCAACAGCAGTAATATTTTTTACATGTATGTCTTTGTTTATTTTGAATAAATCTTCCTAACTATACATCCATCTTATTAAGAACTCGGACATACTGATCGGAGTTTGGATGAGTGAAGATACCTGGAGTTCTGAGGAGTGTCGTTGTTTTATTGTGGAATGGGCGGCACAGCTGGAGTCTAAGGTACACGTACAGGGAAATTGGGAGTAGGGTCCCACCAGGAATGGGTAGTAATATTAGAGCCTGTGTTTATATATATATATTCCTTATAGAAAAACACATTTTATCTTTTGGTGGTATCTTCCGGTTTGGAATTGTATAAAAATGGTGGCTTCAGGTTCGGTTTTGGTTTGGGAAAATCATAGCCATTGCATCCCTAGTTTAAATGGAACCTCTGAACTACAGCCTATTGCATAATCAGGGATAAGAGCATTGTGACTGATTTCAGAATTTCTGTTTCTGTGTAATATTTATTATGTTTGACTACTGGAAATATTTCAGTTTACCGCCAAACGTTGTTGTTTTTTCTTAAGAAACACCCCTGGTCCTTACATTTTGGACATGTGGAAGTTCACTGTCGTTGATGCAGACATGTTTGCTGTTGCTGCATTTCACAGGAGCTAACCTTTTCGTGGAGAGATGATGATTGTGATGTATTTTGTCACCAGCAAAGGCTTCAGCAGGCCTTACGGTTGGCCGGAGAAAGTGGATATCTCTGGACGAGCTGTGGAAAAGCAGAGAGAGGGGGATGAGCGAGGTGTGGAGGAGGGTCAGCGCATCATTGCAGAGTGGGCAAGAGGGCTGAAGAGCACATCTCAGGTACTGGTGGGACAGAGGTCAAGAGAGATTGAGAGAGCTGGGGGAGACATACAATGAGAAAACATAGCACCTCAGTCCGTGAGGTGGCCTAAGTGATATTGCAGTGTAGGCAATATGACTGAAGTGTAGCAGCAGCACTCCCCTGTGCCTAACAATTTTATAAACTACAGTATCTAGAATGAGACAATATTACAGAAAACCTCTTAATTCTGTGATTAATAATAGGGCTAAATAATATGCATTTGAGAAAGTAAGATACTTCTAGTAAGCAGAACCCAGCAATTTTGTAGTATCTTGTATTAAGTACACATTCAGTGTCTTAGGATAACCTTATTAGTTCACGTTCAGCGATATTTTTCAGACATTAATGTTAGCATTTATATTCAATGGTTTTTTTTTTTAATGTAGTGATGTTGGTATTCATATTTGTAATGTTTTGTGTTTAAGTAGAGTGATTTGGGCATTTATACTTGTTTTTTAGTTGAAAGTACAGTTGTGTAGGTTAGATTGTTAGTGCACTATCAAACTGTTTTAATATGATGTGTTACTGATAAATTAGGTTATATAAGACAAGCTTTAAATCACCCAAAAGAAGCTGCCTACACAAAAATATAAATGTATCCACTCAAAGCTAGCCTCTAACTTATTAGACAAATGTGTTCAACTGTGTCCAAATGAGTAGGTGGCCTAAGTGAAATGCTTCTCCCCCGATGTTGATTATTAGCATAGAAAAAGTCATATTTACAAGCAATTTCTTAATGTTGAGGTGGCAAAATGCAGGTTTTATCACACCCCAGCCTTTTCAGTTGAGCAGTATAGCTGCTATAACCCTTACCAGAGTACATGACCATGATGGTCTGCCAGCCTGGTGCCATTGGATTGCCCTTTCCTGTGCTGGAATGATGCTGTCCTCCACTCCTTCCACTAGCGCTGCGTGTGGCCTGGAGAGAGTGTGGCCCTGGTGCTGGAGGACCTGGAGATGCAGTGGAAGCGTGGGCGCCTCCCCAACCTCATCCCTGCCATGGAGTTCATCATGTGGGCCCTGCTCGTGGAGGACGCGGACAAGGTACCTGTCTCCCCCTCTGTCTCCTTTTCTGTTTGGGTCATATTGAGGGACACCACAAGTCATTCAGGATCATTCATTGAGAGTGAGTGAAGTCTCTGAATATGGGACTTTCTCTCCTCTTTCTCTCTCTCTCCACTATTCTCCGCTTTTCTTTCAAGAAGAACAGGTCATGCACCAAAACACATCTCCGGCCATATTAATGATAAAGACCACACACTTTGACAGTTGGTACACAGCTGTATTCTACAATTCTCTCAACAGTTACATTACATTTGGTATTCAGTCTCACAGGACACACCAAACTATATTTTTACCATATCAATCCATTCAGACTACACAGTAGCTTCCGTTTACATACACAGAGTACATTTGCATTATATACTGATGCACAATGAAAACGCAACAGTCTAAGTTTTACATCAATAGCTCATTGGGCACATACATACATGTTATTTACACTTTAAATAGTGAGAAGATAGGTTTGTTGATTGTTAGAGTAGTATTGTTCCTTGGGATAACAAACTACTGAGCTGAAGTCATGTGATTTCATAAAAACGCCATGTGCTTAGTGTGTGGTATTTGAGTTGAGTTAAAATTGCCAAAATGAGTTGATTTAAAAATCTGTATAAATAGCCATTCGAAAAGACATGATTTTAATTAACACAAGAACAGCGAAAGATATGACCATGCCCCACTTGAGTAATGAAGGTCACCTGGTTGCTATTGGCATGATTGAAGGTGGCCTGTCTGTGAGAGAAGTTGTCCGGAGAATGAGATGTTCTGCTTCAGCAATCAGCAGACTAGTCCAGAGAAACCAGCTCTGTGATTGACAGGTCATGTCCTGGAAGGCAGAGGGTCACCACACCGGCCCAGGACTGACTGTTGCATTGTTCAAGCCCACTGGTGGGGCGGTGGAAGTGTGATGATGTGGGGAGGAATCTCCTTTAACACGAAAGAACGCCTTTGGTGCAGATTGAGGGCAGCTGTACTGCTCAACGATACATTGACAAAGTCCTTGAGGCAACAGTTTTTCCATTCTTGTAAGCCAATCCGGAAGTGTCGATTTTCCAGCAGGACAATGCAAGACCACACAGTGCTAGGATTACAATTGCACGACTTCAATAAAACAATGTGGTGGTCTTGCCGTGGCCAGCTTTTTCTCCTGACCTGAGTCCAATAGAACATCTGTGGGACCAAATCGCCAGTGCCATCCACAGGAGATAATCGCGACCAGACAACCTTCGCCAGCTGGCTGCAGCTGCACAGGAAGAGTGGCAGAACATCCCACAGTAGTCTATCCAGAGGCTGATCAGGTCTATGCGTCAGCGCTGCCAGGATTGTGTTAATGCTCAGAGAGGTCATACCCGATACTAATTTTGTAATATTTTGTAATGTCATGTTTCATACTGAAAACTTACCGTGATTCTTTGATCTGTATTTTTGTTCAAATTTTCTGTGATTTTGTTATATCTGTGTTTAAAATATTTGATTAAATCCATTAGACCTGAGAGTTGCGTTTCTTTTGTGCATCAGTATATATTGTCATATTTTTGTCCTTTTATGTTTTAGGGAACTATTCCACAGATTTGGCTTTCTACAAAGCAAAGATCCCGGAAAAGTGGTGAGTAAGGAGAGACTTCACAGTGCAGGGCATTTTATACTTAACATTTGATTTAACTCTATTCCATCTGATAAACCCTGATAGCTTTCCCTACCGTTTTGTCAGTATAATGCACTGCCTCATGCAACAAAACATGTGATTCTAGAATGAGTATTTACATTTAAAGGGCACCTGGTGACTTTTATTTATTTGTCTACTGTCTCATTCTTATTGTTTTCCAGGTGTATAGAATCTTATTTAGGCTCACTCTTATAATTTTTCTCATTTTCGGTTATTTTTTCCTACTTTAAATCATTTTTTATTTAATGCGAGCAACATTTTTCAACAGTCTTCTGTTGTTAAGCTTTATGAAATGTGATAAATATTATAAGGTGAGTATTGATTTTACAAAGCTGGTCTAGGTCTCAGTAATATTCAAAGCAGGCTAACAAAGTACAAGGGCCTCTTTCAAAAAATATATTTCTCGGCTTTGCATCGTTTTCATATTTCTTGTTCAGAAATAAGCTTAATTTAAATGCCTGCCAAAAGTAATTTCTGTTAGGTTTAATGTGTAGGCAAACTTCCTGTGATTAATCCCTTTGAAGGTAGTTAATGAATATTTCAATCAGGATTTCTCCGTGTTCATTTATACTTTCTTGGGAGTACAGCACAGAAAATTGGGTTGATTTTTTCTATGCCTGTTTGAGCTACCCTAGGCAAAGCTGTCCCCTTTTAAAAGCTTACCACACTAAAGTTTTAGTTTTTCCAAGTTTTTCCTATGGTTATACTATGCATTTACCATATTTTACCATGGCTAGCCATGTTAATATGCTTTACCATGCTTTCACTATGATTCATTATACTTTTGCAATGCTTATACTGTAAGGGTAGGAATATATGCCTATCCATCTTTTACAATGCTGTATTCATGGGTGAACATTTTTTTCAAATGAACATTTATCATTATACTTACAAAATGCTGTATATGATACAGTAAATGTATTTGTTTCCTTTGTGATTTACCTCATTTTTGTATTTATGTATGTGGTATTTAAATGAACATTTTTCATAACAAGAAATAGACTATATGAAATATTTAAGATACTATATAAGATAAGTTTAGTGAATGAGACACTGTAACAGGTTGGCTTGTGGTGGATGACGCCAGGCCAGGAAGCAGTATACAAACACAGGACTGTGTGGCTGCACAGTATATTTATTTAACACATATAAATATACAAAAGAAAATGGCTCAATGGCCAAAATAAAGAAACACAAACAAACAAAGAATACGAGTACCCTCAGGATGGTTCACAGTAAGTAGCAATCGTTTTGTTCCTTTGTACATGCAACACGTCTCACTCCAACTCAGACTCGCACACTCTGAGAGCATGACCTTATAAAGCAGGTGGTCAGGAGCTAATCAGACAATTGGCGATCATTTATCTCGTGACCACCTGAATTCCACACGTGATGGCAGGGAGAGGAAGTTAACCCACTCCCTGTTGAATCAACACAATATTAAATAGCGGACGGCTTTCGTCCGTCCGCATATAAACACACAAAATACAATATTTATAATGAAACAAACAAATGAAAACACCAAAAATAACAATAGAGAAGGACGGGGCACCCTGTCACACACACACTAAGTGCAGTTTAGGTCTAGTTTGGACCATGCATTTTTATTTTTCTAATGCCAGTTTCATGTCCTACATCTACAGCACAGTGCTCGCTACAATCTTCACTTACAACAGACGCTTTTGTCTGTGTAAGTGGGATTTCAACATTGCCGCAATGTGAAAGATTAACATTTTAACTGTTTGAGCTAAGCCTAACAAAGGAGCGAAAACCAAATCCAATTACCAAATTAACAATCAATTGAATCTCTTTATGGAGCAGGTATCAAATGGGAAGAAATGTTTTAAGTGGCATTATCAACTAAAAATGTTGAATTGGTAAGAAAAATAATCCAGTTTCTCATGCCTGACGGAACTCGAAACGGTGAATTCATTTTACTGATTCAACACTTCTCATTGTTTTATCCCTTACATAAATAATATTATGACACCTGTAATAAGCTTTGTAATTTATACCCTTGTGACAATGTACATGGTCATCAAATTCTGTTCATTTTTTATGGATTCTATATTGATTTAATGACATGTGCTTAGTTAATACTGTGGGGGGTTTTTTTCCACAGATGCTGCAAATTACATCCCTAACACAGGTAAATCAAACCAATACAGCCTTTAGTTGCAGTTGTTGATTTCCACAAGTTATCAATCTATTACAGGTTTTTAAATGCCTCTTCTTTTTTTCTAGTCTGGAAGTGGATCCGCAGTGCATCAGGTACTGTTTCCATTTGCTTTGGAGTGAAACTCTCATGAGGTCTAATTCAAGTGAGCTAGACTGCGGTGGATATAAATACTGCTGTGATTTAATGTTTGGACCCTAATTGGTTTATAGCACCATATTATACACTGCTGGAAACATGTGCCTGCAAGACCGAGCTTTAATGTCTTCACATTTGTTTATACATGTTCTGTGGCTTCCTCTAATCAAGCTGAGATAGTACTTTCTCTTTACTCTTTGTATGACAGACCTGACTTGCTTTGCTCGTGGGTCTGTGAAAGCAAAAGTGAGCAAGAAATACACTCTAAACTTGATTAGAGGTAGCTAGGTAAACATATATAAATGGAACGACCTTTAATAAATAATTTGATATGTTAAACATTTAATGCTGAAATAGAAATTTCAGAACGAGGCCAGAGTAAGTTCCATTTTACAACATTCATATGATAACACTGCAACACTGTTATAGAAAGATGTAAATATAGAACAGATAGTTTGCAACAGACAAGTGGCTTTGATTACGGATCATTCTCTCTTCTCCAGATGATGTGACTTTGGACCCTGATACAGCAAACCCTGATCTTATCCTATCTGAGGATGAGAAACGAATGAGATGTGGATACGAACGTCAGGACCTCCCAAACTATCCAAGGAGATTTGATGGCTGGTGGTGTGCTCTAGGCAGGGAGGGATTCACCTCAGGAAGACACTACTGGGAGGTAGAGGTGGGGGGATTGAGAGACTGGAGACTAGGAGTTACTAGAGAGTCTGCACAGAGGAAAGGGTACAAGTCATTAAACACAGAGTCAGGTTTCTGGACTCTGAGGCTGGAGAGGGGCAGTGAGCTCAAAGCTCTTGCTGTCCCCTACACGCCTCTTCCTGTGAGCCTCATTCCCCAGAAGGTGGGTGTGTATCTGGATTTTGAGGAAGGGCAGCTCTCATTTTACAATGTGGAGAGGAGATCTCATATCTACACTTTTAGCGACACATTTAATGAGAAACTTTATCCACTGTTTGGCACTGTAGACATTGCTAAAGATCTGGTAATAAAGTCTTCTATTAACTTTGCAGAACACTACTATTGTGCAGGGCAGTGTTTATGGTGTTGAGCCTTACTGGTAGGATAAAGCAAACACAGCAACATTTCCACACTGTCCAATATAAACAAAACAAAAAAAAGAGTAGAAAAAAGCACACTGTAAAAACTAGCTTTGGTTTTAATGAACTGTGTCAAATTGCTGCTTCCATGGTTGTTTAACATGTAGTAGTTTAATGTATTTATATTGTTAAGGACAGGTTTAAGATTCCAGGAAAATATTGTTATATTACTGCTTGTATCCTGAATGTATGTCTGTATTAATGATGTAATTTGTGATCAATAAATAATAGAGTTGAAATTGTTGACTACCGGATGTTTTTCTTTATGACAGAAGGTCATGTGGGTCAATTCCATCTCCAGTGCCTCAATATTTCATAATGTTTCCATTCCAGTGTCTGAATTGGCCAACAATGGCCATGTTTACAGTGAATTTGGCACCCAGAATGGAACATTCTTTTTCTAGAACTGTGATGTCGTCATACTGTCACCTTGCTATACTTTCCTAGATTTAGGTTTTGGAAATGCGTGTTACAGAGTGTTGCTCAGCTTAGCTTAAAAATCATAGCATCAATCCCACTGTTGGAAAGTATTTAAATACAAAGTATAATTATAGTAGTTACAGCCTTTCTTTGTAGCTATTCTGATTGTCACGTTGTTGAGTAACCCTAAAACAAAGCACATATAATAGTATATAGTTCAATTGAATTACTGTAATAGGTTTTGGCATTGGTACATCTTTAGCACAGCACATTAACAAAACTCTTTTGTGCTATGAGGAAATCTTAATGGAAACATTTAACAAATACAGTAATTACATTTCACCATCAGAATAAAAGCAGAGATGACAAGTAGAATGCTTCAGTTACATCTGCTGTAGACCTTGATGGCCACAGTTAGGTAAGTAGAATTGGAACGTTTCTGTAATAGAACTTTCAAAAAAGTCATTGTAAACACCATTTTTAATGCAGTATGTGTTTGATTGATTGCATGGTTCTCTTGATGCATGACCTCCAAAATATTAGCATAGCCCTCCTTAACTACCATAAAATGACACCCACTGGCACATACTTAGAAGTTTCTTAACCAATGATAAAATAAAAAAAAAGGACAGGGCCATGTGGACTTTTTTCAGGAATAATAGCTTTATTGTCATTATTATTTGTTTATTTAGCAGACTCCTTTATCCAAGGTGACTTACAGAGACTAGGGTGTGTGAAATATGCATCAGCTGCAGAGTCACTTACAATTACTTCTGACCCGAAAGAGTACAAGGAGGTTAAGTGACTTGCTCAGAATCACACGAGTCAGTGGCTTAGATGGGATTTGAACCGGGGACCTCCTGGTTACAAGACCTTTTTTTAACCACTGGACCACACAGCCTCCATAGTGTGCTGCCTCTATTTTTCTTGTAAACCTAGCCAATGCTGGTTAAACATGCCAGTGACACACAAGTAGTCTGTATGTGCAGAGTCTGTCGGTAATGTATCTGATTATCTTCTTCATCTGCATTTAAAAGAGGCATTTCATCCTATACCTCTGTGTGGTACCCTGTAGGCAGTCTGTGGCCATCCAGCTGACCAGCATTTAATGAAGTAAATATTAAGTATTTTAACTATAATAGATAATTACATTTTATTTAAATGACTTGCAAGCATACTATATAGGCATTAAGTAAGGCTCTACTTCATCAACACTGATAAAGGCTTTCTGAAACCTCTGCTTTACTTGATCAAAAAACGCAATTTTGGCAGTACACGGTAGTTCTAGAAATGGGTAAACTGGGACAAAATATTATTGTTTCATCCCAGCAACGGGTTAATTGTATTTTAATGGTTTTTTAAATTATTGAAGCAGTGATGACCTCGAGACTTCGTGTCCAACCACCCCTACAGACCAAGAACAAGAACTTGGCCCAGAAGCACCAGGCCCTCAGAAAGTGACATTATTGCTCTATTCCTTTCCCACGCCTTTTAATTAGACGCTTTACACTGTAATTTAATATTCCATTAAACCGGGCCTTTATCTTGCTATGCAATTCCTAAAGATGGCCCATAGAGGAATCAAATTGAGTGTTCAATGCCTAGGGCCTTTTTGCAGCATTATTACGAAGTTGAGAGAAAAGAACCCAAAGCCAGACTAAATACAGAAAATGTTTATTAAGTGCAATACATGTAGAACGTGCTCGTAGAAAACACTGTATAAAACCAGTGGCTATGAAGAGAAAGTATATTTTATTAAAAACAATAGTTATGAAGACAGTCCTGGAAGATTTTACACATCTGTTACAAACTTACACAATCTTAGGTCTGAAACATTTTACCAGGTTAAGAGATTGAAATCAATTTCTACAGTCTTTGAAAGCCTGCTATATGGTACTTAATGTAGCAGCGCCAAAGTGCACACAGACTGATTATATTATCAGAAGCTTTGTGGCAGAGTTTTAAACTACTGCACTGAAACATTGCATATAATATAAAACGTGATTAGTATTAGTACAAAATATAAAAATAAGTTACCTATTTGCCATACTGTTCAGTCCCCAGATAACCCATTGGCCAAAGCAGAAATATATTACAAAAGAGTATTTAGCCTTGAAATGTTTCTGTACATCATTCTATAAGACTTGTTCTGTATATACACCTGGGGTATTCTCAAAAAGCTGTAACAACACCACATGTCTACTGTCTAAAAAACATAATATTTGGCTTTTTGTAATTGGTAATTGCTTTGAAAATTAACTATTTAACAAAAATGGCATAAAATTGAGGATGGGCTTTTGAAAATACCAGCTCTTGACCTTTATAGTATGAATACCTAACCTATAAAATAGGTTAATTCAATGTGATATAAATGTGATATAAGTGATATAGGTATATTTGGTACATAGAATGTTTTGTCATCCAAAGGTAGAGATTTGTTTAGTTTTGAGATTTAATTTTTTTTTATTAAAGACCACTTGGATTTCTTGTTATGTTAAAAATAATTATATACATTACTTATTTTATTGTATGTTTTTTTTTTTTTTAATAGTTAAAATGACGGTCTTATATAAAGCTATCTTACAGGATCTGCCAAGCCCAGTCCCAGTAAATATGTTGTATTACGGCGGTTAATATAATTGATAATCTGATATTAACGTTCATGTCTTAGGCTACAAAAATACACTAAAAAGACAAATATACATTTATCATTTACACATTTGTATTGGCTGTGGGTTCTACTTATTGGGCAAGTGTCTTTGAAAATTATTGGATTCAACCTTCAACCTGTGTAATTCCTAGCTTCTTCTTAACCTGTTTCTAAATGCTTTTCAAACTAGTGCACACTAGTGCAAAGGAAATTGAGTACTTTAAATTACTGGCTTGCACGTTAGTGTCATTGTTTTCTTTTGTTTTTTTTAAATGATTTAAGTACCAAATACGTTTTCAAAAGTTATAGGATGCATACATTAATTGGAACATGAAAAGGTTCATGTGCTAAAGACTACAAATGCAAAAAAAGGGCAAAACTGAGTAACATTCACACACCTTGTGTCATTGCAATGCATTTCTTGGACACACTGGATCAATTACAAACCATGTTTGTAATATCCTTTGGTATACCTCTTAGTCCAGTTTGTATTGAGATAATCCACTAGATTTTCAAAAGGCAGTTAAACATGCTTGCAAAATGCTGAAAACTACATTATATAACAGATTATTATTATCAGTTTTGATACGTCTGCAATTGGCATTAGCAACAGAGTAATAAAAACCCCAGATATCACAACTCGAGAAGGTTCCAGAAAGCTAGAGCCTCAAGCCTCGTAGAACTTCTCTATCTTTTTGGTGACGGTGCCTCCAGACATCATGGTCATGCTGCTGACGATTTCTTTGGTGACTTGCCGGGTGACAGTTCCCCCAGACGTGTGTTGTGTGGTGATCATACCTCCATCTGCAGGAGGAGCAACAGAAGAACATGGGAACATAAGAACATTTATGAATGAGAGGAGACCATTCAGCCCATCTAGGCTTGCCTGGTTTGTAATAGCTGATAGACCTCAAAACTTTGTCAAGTTGGGTCTCAAAGGATCCAAGTGATTCAGCATCAACAACATTATTAGGTAATCCATTCTATGCCCTCACTGTGTGAGGAAGTGTCTCAGCTCTCTGTTTTAAGTCTATCACCTCTTAATTTCCAACTGGGTCCTCTGGTCTGTGCTGCCACATATGTATTAGTTAACTTTGTCAACCCATTTTAAGATTTAAAAGACTTCAATCATGCCCCCCCATTTGTCTTTGTTCCAGGCTAAATAGATTCAGTTCTTTCAGTCTTTCTTCATAGCTTGGTCCTTTAAACCCTGGGATTAGTCTGGTTGCTCTTCTTTGGTCTCTCTCACAATGTCCCTTTGATACTGCGGTGGCCAGAATTGCACACAGTTTGCCTTTTTGCTTCCCTGTCTAGTTGATGACAGCGAGGAGTCTCTTGCAACACCAACACCATATTTGGATCCTACATGTCTAAGTTTACACTTTACACTTTATACTGCATTTGCATTACAGAACCCATCAGCAATCTAAGGGGGCAAGATGCAGATCGGAGTTATGCCACCAGGCTTCAGTGGTCTCAACCCCCTGGACAGTTTATTGGAGTAGAACAGAATAGCTCTGTGACAAGGTGAAGACCCTGCACATTAATACTGTATATCCTTTGTATTAGAGCAATGTTCGGGTTTAAATCATCTAATGTTACTGGACTGTGTGTTTCACCTGATTGGAGGGGAATGGAAAAGCTTCAGGCTATATGAGACTACAACTAGTTATCTTAGCCCCACCCATAAAATAAAAGATGGTCGAATCAACATTTGTTATTTGTTACCTGAGAAATAGGGGTCATTGAATGTTGTGTGGGTGGTCTTTGTGGTGATCTCCCCAGGAAGGTTGTATACTTCCCTTCTCATCATCTGCTGGTTACCAAACTGGGATAAGTTCGCTAAATGGAAAAGAGACTCAGATCAGGAACTGTGATGCCAATTGCTGGCTTGTGAGTGCATAAGACACAATGATAAGATCTCATCAACGACTGACAAAATATCTATATATTATAAGCATATATAGCCTTATATAATGCTATTTTGAAATGCTATAGTGCTACTGTTTTATTTCTTTTTTTTATTCTGAATTTGCACAAAAAGGTCAACTGAATTACAGAACACAATAATTCCTTGGGCCCCCTGACCCAGCTAACCAGGATTACCAACAGTATAAACCAATAGAGAATTCTCAGGCAGTGCAGCCTCATAGCCCGAGGAAAAAGCAACAGAGCTGGAGAGACAAGGCAAGGGTGAGAGAGCGTACCTCCATCCTGTGACTCAATGGTGATGATGCCCTCCCTCTCAGGCCCAAAGCCCTGGGTGGTCTTGGCCTGAACTTTGAACTTGTAGGGCACGTTTTCATTCAGGTTGGGGACGGTCAGGGTGGTCTCAGAGCTGTCCCCGTTCACCTGGAAGGAGCGCACCTCTCCTAGCACACAGAAGAGAAGACAGGCTTGTGAGACACTACTTGTGTCACGAATCACATTTTCTTAAATAACAGTGATTTCACCATGCTAGTTCATTATAAAGCACATATCAGTAGTCCAATTACTTAAAATAAAAGGCAGAGATGTCCGACTCCTCCCCAATATTGCTTTTTTGATTTGTAAGTGGATCTTCCCATTCAGCAAAAATGCGAATTAATTGATACTGTGTTTAAGCATGACTCGTGTTTAATGAGCAACATACTGAAGCTGTTTTTTGCAGCTTGTTTAAAACACTATCCTTTTATAAAACGTCTTTGCTACTATTTAGTCAGCTATTTTGTTTTTGTAAACTAAACTTATTTTATGTACTTTATGTCTTTCCTTTCTCTGTTAGTAAAATATGTTATTTTTGTACAGCTCTTTAAGACCTCCCTGGACAACAACATGGCCCTGCTTTTGGGCCTTTGGTAAATATGTGAACAACATTAGTTAAATTGTGTATTCAAAATGCATTTTTTTTACAGTTTTAAACCATCCACTCAGTGCTCTTTTGCCTAGTTTTTAAAAAAAGGTTTAAATAACGGTTTCCAGACTTTCCAGAACTTAACAGACTTGGAAAAGAGTTGACTGGAGGCCCTTTGTCCCGACAAATCAAAAGCAGCTAATTTCAGGGTTTTTCCTGGCCCGCTTACCTCCACCGTGGAGCTGCTCACAGGTTACCATGTAGCCCAGGATGTCTCCATTGGGTTTGCGTGGCTTGTCCCAGTTCAGCTGCAGCTCTTCAGGACTCAGGGCAGTGAAGACCAGCGGTCCAGGGGCACTCGGAGTGCTCAGAGTGAAGGGAGAGCCTGCAGGGGAGAGGAAGACAGGGGTAAAGATGAGCTTGAAAGAAAACCAACATGAGTCATAAATTCATAATGCTACAGACCTTAAACACACCTCAAAGTCTTTAGAGGAGTCTGATTCTGAAACGTATTATACTTATTATTTATTTATTATTTGCAGGTGTTTGTAATGGGCAATCTAAATGCAATTATTTTCCCCCAATTTAGAATGGCCAATTATGTTCCCTCATCACAGCATATACCCACAACTGCTCAGAACTGAAGGTCAGTGGGCGTTCCCTGAACTTGCGAGTGGATGTCAGTGAGGTACCGGCCTCTGAAAGGCCAGCCTTGCAGGTGTCCACTTGAGCTCACCAGGCGTCTGTAGCACAATAAGGAGAAACAGTCCCTGCTGTTTTTGTCAGTGCTAATGCAACGTTCCTTCTGGAATCCCCAGCGAGGTCCAACGACTTTGCACATCCACAAAACTCTGCACTCCGAACTATAAGACTATTACCAAGTCAGCCACTTTGGGGACGCCCTAATTATGTTCTTCCATTAAATGTACTTCTATACTTTTAATATTAGGATGGGCCATTATTTTTACGTCTTTTACAATTCTACTAATAATAAATACATTCAGAATGACAAGTCACTGCAAGGGCAGCAGGCAGAAGAAGTATCATTTACTACTCCCGGGTAGGGGCTGGGTGTTGCTATAGTTACCTGGCACAGGGTTCAGGGGGCTCTTGGGGTCCACCTGTGACTCGATGGTGATGACACCCTCTCGCTCCGGGCCCCAGCCCTCCTCACTGTGCGCCTTCACCTTGAAAATGTACGAGTGGTTTGGCAGCAGCTCCTTCACCACCACTGAGTTCTCAACAGGGTTTGGGATGTCGATTCGCTTCACGTCACCTGAAAGAAAAATCATACCGCTGTCAATTCAGCTGGGTGGGTGTAACAATGAACAATGACATGTTACAAACTCCTTCTGTTCTCATTAGGAATCTTCTGCAGTTTAAATTGAAAATCATTCGATGTGTTCCACACAAATCTCATTTAGAATGTTTTTTTCCCAAAGAAACGTTTCCGATAAATTCCAGTTTGAACGTGAACATACAAGTTTTTCAAACATGTATTTGGTCAGGTGTCTGTTGTGTAAATATTCAATATTGCATTTCACTGAGGGGAATCAGTACTTTTATTTAAAAAAAAAAAAAAGTTTAATTATTTAAAAAAAACAACTGTAATAAGTCAGTGTTAAAGTTACAAGTTTTTTCACCACAGTTCATGAGCTGCTCTTATGCTAAATCAGTCTTTCTAGAGCCAGTGCCACTAGTGATCTGCCACTTTGGATCATGTTTTGCTGGCAAACCACTAGCTGTACACTAGATGGTGTTGTTGCTCAATAATATAAAACCACTTTGGCTGATCTAGCTTACTTTACATACAGTATGTCTATGACAGGCAGGCAGAACTGAACAGAAGGGTACAGCAAAAAAAATAATATACACCAGTGCAGAAGAATACAAAGTTTGAATGAAACACTGAAAACAAATGAAATCATGAATAACTTGACATATTGTACTAGTTAATGCAGGCAGCAGAGTGTCACTGATTGAATGCAGTGTGTGATGCTGAGCCACTGACCTCCATTGAGGAGCTGGTAGAGGACGCAGTATCCCTGAACCTCCTTCTCACAGTGAGGCTCCTGCCAGCTCACCTTCAGGGAGGTGGGGCCCAGTGCAGAGAAGACCAGGCGCGTGGGCGTGTCCGGAATACCAGGGGGCAGTCTAGGGTCTGCAGGCACAAGGGTACAGTGAGCTTGAAAGATACTCTCATTATCTATCCCTGCACTCTGACCTCACTCCCCCTGCAACATCATGTCTAGTTTGAGGACCACATTTTACACACTCCTCCTCCTCGTCTCTCTCTCCTCACTACCCCTTCCCGACCCCTCTCCCCACTCTCTCCTCACTCACCCTGCAGCACCATGTCTAGGTTCTGTAGTGCATCGTTCACGTCCTCTGACTGGGTCCGACCCCTCATGCTGTGGGAGATGTTATAGTTTACCACCTTCTTGCTGTACCCAGAAACTCCTAGAGGCAACAGCAAAGCATCTTAATTAATAGTGATTCCCCTTGATCTATGGGGTAGAACTGGATAACACTATCACTGACACAAGAACACAGCACACACCGAAGGGCTTGTGTACTGTACAGGAAACAGGTGGAGATCCCATGCATTCCAAGAAAAAGCGTGCTTTTTAGAAGTTAGATAAGAGAAAATATTTTTGTCCTACAACAGAGAACGTGTATTTGTAAGCACCATCGAATAACAGTTCACATAACAGCCGTCCAGAACTATTAAAACACTCAACAATGCTGAATTAGGAATCCTAAAAGAAACTAAAATTCAAGGACAAATGTTTGGAATAGACACTTTTTAAATGTCTTTGGCGAAAGACATTAAAGATTATTACATTCTAAACATTACTACACTGTTTTTACAGATAAACGGCTTCTTTCTGGTACTTTTGGCTTTGGTCTGATTGCAGCTAGACCATTAGAAGGAGTTTGAACTATAACAAGATTGGATACTTTACATCCATACAGGAATATTGCAAAAGCAAAAGATTTTCCAAAGAAGAAAAAGTGGCTAATATTGTCAGTTCTAATAAAAGGCAGGGAACTGGATTTTAAAACCTTGGTTTCTTTAACAAGGGGAAAAGGTTTGTCTGGCAGTATCAAATAAAACATTATTATACTGTTTTAATTTTCCATTAATTTAAATGTGGTTTATGACTGCACTTTACTGTTAACATTAGTTTTATAACACATTAATTTGGGTTAGTGTTGCTTTGAATACTTGACAACATTGAAACTTGAGCTGCTCTGCTGTTTAGATCGGAGCGCTGTTTAAAATAGGTGTGTATCTGTTGACAGACCGCGGGGACTAACAAAGTTACGGAGGTTCTGTAACAGAAAAAAGTAGCAGTAACTGTAAAGGCATGCAATCCCATATTTGTTATCGTCTGATACCTAGACTCTCAGAGAACCCACTCGGTTCATCGACCATGACAATAGAATCCCGCACGCCGTCGTCTCCATAGTAACCCTTCATCTCAGTGCGCTTCCTAAGAACCACTTCGTCCGTCCTGAAACCACTCCTCCCAGCATCCTCTTCTCTATAGGAGTGCGACCTCCCTGTGACCTCTGGATGAGACGGTGAGACACAAGAGAGCCAATGAGGCAAAGCGGCAGCACACACACACACACACACACACACACACACACACACACACACACACACACACACACACACACAGGTGTTTCACATGGCAATGCACTCAGGGCTGGTATTGAGGAGTAGCACTTGTGTTCAATTGTCTGTCTCTGTCTGAAGTACAGAACAAACTGCCTAATCCAGCCTCTTTACAACCAGCATTCTGTGTAATTCAGCATGATTTTGGAGTCTCAAACCAAATCCTTATTGAAATTAATGGTGTGACACTCTCTACAATTCAGAACCCATCTATTCTGGAATCCTGCATGATTAGTAAACTTTGTCTGAAATCAATGTAACTCTAATGGTGCCCACAGGTTCATCTACAGTAAAATCCTTGTTTACATAATGCAGAAGGTGGTGGTTTGCAATTTCTACCTTTTTTCTACCTTTTATTTAGGTACAGTATTAGATTTTACTGTACCTGTGTAAACCAGCACGCTACATAAAATGGCACAATTTCGTGGCCCCCAGCAACGCCGGATTAGACAGGTTACAGCGGAATATGTCTGTTATGCATTGTAAGTACCTTCATTCCAGAGGTAATGCAATGGATAGTTGTACAAAATAAGCCATTACTAATAGTGACAGACTGCTGGGACACTGGAGAGCCATAGTTATAAAATCTTGAACAATCTCCATAGCAGGTTATGTTTAGGTGTATTTTATTTATTATTGACTTCAATACGAGCATGTATACACTAGATTAAAAAGGGGAGCATACTGTATATGCAATCATTTAAAAGGAGATCCACCATGAAACCAGAAACACTGGTGAAAGATCCTGATAATAGCTGAGCAGCATGTACTATTAAAAAGATGGAAAACCATGACATCTTATAACAGGTTCTGTGGTATAAAGGCCCAGTTTATAAAGGGAGCACTGTATAATTCTTAATAAAGTCTTATTAGACTGGGATTTGTTATAAAGCTGTGGCAATTACCTTGAGGTTATCAAGTGTTGTTACCAACACAAAAGAATGTGTACTAACCTTGCCCAGGCATTAGAGTTGTGTGGTACTCCTTGGTAATGGTAGACCCCCCTCCTCCAATGGTGCGGGTCTCGAACTGGCTGTTCACACTCATCTGGCTGTTAGGACTCATCTGCCTGTTGGGACTCAGCTGGTTGTAGCTTGTGGTCGTTGTCCGAGAGAGAGAGCCACCTCCTCCCTGGTAGAGGTAGCTTTGATCCCACTTCTCATTCATGAACTGATCTGCAAGACAATCGGGAACAAGAAGCTGCTCATTGAAGTCTCAGAAATCAGTGTTTTCCGAAGCTGTGCCCAAGGTTCCCTAGACGTACAACCAGAAAGAAACAAAAACACACACAGACGGGTCATCAACTGCTGCTTGACGCCTCAGTTGATGCCAGCAGAGTTCTTGTCAACATGTATCAGCACCCAAGTTTGGTAAGAGAAAGGTAGAGCTTTCTGAGAGGGTCTAGACAGTGTGGGAGTGTGCAGGGACTGGAGCTCTGCACGGCTGGGAGTTGCGGTGGCCTGAGCTCGGGGGGACACATGCTGCTACCAGGAGGTCTTCACCTTGCTGAGGGCCCGTGCCCGCAGTACTGCTAGTCCAGCCAGGCGTAGGGGCGGCCCTGGCATTCAGACGACTGGCCTCCAGTTCCCCGCTGGCACTGCTCTCTACGTCTGAGCTGGGCGGCCGCGGGATCACGTCAGCCGGCAACCTCCAGGAAACCTTCCGCAGGTCCAAGTCTTCACCCACCAACTGGACAAACTTCCATTTCATTCCTTTCAGAACAATTCAAGCACTAGTGTTCAGCGCTCCAGATAAGCGGCGTAATTTTAATTTAATGTGAAACGAATATGCATAGAAATTTTTCTGCACAGCCCGAGTTTGCACGTTATCAAGCGTCTTGTACTTCGTTGGTTCCCGGCATCTCAGTGGTGAATTGTGAATATACTGCATGCAGTAGCTAGAGAATGGATCTTAGAAACGAAGGGACAGCAATTGTAGCCTGCCTGGGAATTGCCAGAAACAGGAGTCTGGATTTTCAATAAAAAATAAAAAATCAAAGTACGGTAGAATCCACCCACTTGCAATGTGAGTTTGTGACTGGTGAATAAGCGACTGGATTCTTGTTTTTTTGGATTCTGGATTTCTCGGCGCCGTCTTAGTCCCCCTCAACCTAACTTACAAATGCACCTATCTGCCAACCGAATTTTTGGAAGGTAAATCTATATAATAAATGCAATATCCTGTGTATGGGATGTTGTAGTTGTAGTTAATGCATACCTCATAAGTTAGCATTAACGTATCTACAGTACTTATTGGAAGCACTCATGACTGCAAGGAAATGTTGCATTTTACTCACCCAAAATATATTTTACTCACATGGTGTTTAAATTGGAGAGTAAATTACTCAATGACCCAAAGCCTTATCTGGAGTGCTGCTAGTGTTGGTACTGCTTCCTGCACCCTAAAACTAAGCATCGTAGGGAGCACCGTCTCAATTTAGCTAATCCCTAAGAAGAGAAACAATCCCTCTATTCCCAGCAAGCCAAGGCAGGAGAGAAAACAGTGTAGAATAGAGAGGGGCACAGCTGCTCCAGCTTGCTGCAGGATCAGTGCTGATAACGATGAGATGAAAGCAATATATTTCCAGGAAAACCTTGTCAAATTAGTCATTCTGAATAAATCAAGAGAGCACAACTGAAACTTGAAAGCAGTGTCTTACAAAAGAAAGAGCAGACACCCACACCCTCTGCGGTTTGTCTTAGAGACAGATAGATAGATAGATAGATAGATAGATAGATAGATAGATAGATAGATAGATAGATAGATAGATAGATATTTTCACCATTAATTTAATGTATTTTCCGACATGCTAGATTACTCACCTTAATCGGATACACTGGGGCGCTTACTGCCCGTTGGAGACCGCATGACGTCAGCGCTGTACATCAGGAAGCTGTCATAGCCCTCCCCGGCCTCTGCATCAATAATGGGGATGTCTGGAATAATAGGGACTGAAGGGAAGAGAGAGCACATAGAACGTAAGCAACACTGGGGATGAGAAGACAGGATCTTTGTTAAAACACCATTCACCGCTAGGAGCTTCTGAATGTTCTTGAAGGATTTATGAACTCAAATTCTCTTTATTCCATGTATGGATCTCTTGGTAAAAACAATTGTTTACTGTGCCAATAGTTTTTTTCCCCCAGTCAAACATGAATCAGGTCTTGACAGAACTCATGTAAGTGCGTCTAACAGGATGTCTGAGTTTTCTCAGCGGCTGGGCTGTTGTGACTTACTTGACATGGGTCTCTTGGGCTGTGTAGCCAGGTTGATGGTGGCGTCTCTCGCAGGCCCCCAGCCTGCCCCGTTGCATGCCCGTACAGTGTAGCAGTATGTCTGGGACTCCACCAGGTTTTCAATCAGCATCATTCTCTTCTTGGGGTCGTCAATCCGTACTGTCTTGGTGGGGCCCATGGCCTCTGAAACAGAGCAACACTTTCTCTTTAGGAATATAGACAAGAAAATCCCATAGCAAATTACCCAACCAGCCACCCTCCATCACCCCTAAAACCCTACCTAGCCAGACAAAGACAGTAAAATATACAGATTCACAGTTACTTAGCATTTGTTACTTAGTATTTTATAAAACAGATTACAGTTGTGTATCATCTCATTTTGTTGAGCTTACTAATATGACATTCTTAAGCTAGCTGTAGACAGACCCCTTTCTCTTACTGTTGTTCTCATTGATGGGAGTGTAGGAGACCTCATAGACTGTGATATCCCCATTGGTCTCTGCAGGCTCCGCCCAGCTCAGCTGTGTGACTGTGGAGTTGATGACATTGAAGGCCAGGCGTCCTGGTTCGCTGGGGACTGAGGGAGAAGAATATTTACAAACAAGACGAGGTCGTGCAGTTCCTAGTAGCTGGTTGATCTCAAAACTTTGTCAAGATGGGTCTTGAAGCACCCCAGTGCTTCAGCCTCAAAACATGCTAAGGTAGCCCATTCCATGCCCTCACCACTCTGTGTGAGGAAGTGTCTCCTTCCCTCTGATCTAAGTCTATCCAATTAATTTCCAACTATGTCTCCTGGTGCTGTTTTTTGTACGGCACTTTAAGGTTAAGTATGTCAAGTCCTTTTAAAATGTTCAGTCATCCATCCATCCATTATCATTAACCGCTTACTCCTTTACAGGGTCACGGTGAGCCAGAGCCTAACCCGGCATACACAAGGCGAGACTACACCCTGGACGGGATGCCAGTCCATCGCAGGGCACCACACACCCACTCACACACAGGGCAATTTAGAGTAACCAATCAACCTGGACAGCATGTCTTTGGACTGTGGGAGGAAACCGGAATACCCGGAGAAAACCCACACGAACACGGGGAGCACATGCAAACTCCACACAGACAGTACCCTAGGCCGGATTCAAACCCAGGACCATGGCGCTGTGAGACAGCAGCGCTAACCACTACGCCACCGTGCCGGCCTTATGTTCAGTCATGTCCCCCCTAATTCTTCTTTGCAGATTATGGCTGTAATCTCATAGAATGTAGCAACACAAAATATCATGACCGCCAGTATTATTATTGCTTTACTAACATGCTTGATTTTAAATGTATTAAATGCAATCCAGACATGATTTGGCAGTGCTGCATACACATCCATCTTCCAAAGAGACAGTTTTCATGACATTTTCATGATTGTGAGGCTGTATTACCAATAATAAAAAGCAACAATCCATTGCAACCTTATACTGAACATTTAGTTTGCATTGCAATGTCACACACCAGTGTATATCACTTGCTATCAAATACTATTATCAATACAATACATTTTCTCAAGCAGATTAGCAAATATCAATGCAAATAAGAATTAGCTAATTGATAACAGTACTAAAGAATGTATAGCAGAGTGAAAGTCTAACTCACCATCTTCCAGCGTGCAGCAGTGTACCACATCAGAGTAGTGCCCTTCGCCCATGGAGTTGTAGGCACACGTACGCATCTCATAGTCACAGTACGGGTACAGGTTACTGAGCTCTACTGGGGGGGCTTTGCAGTCAATGACCTGGGCATCAGACTCTGAGTCTCCCTGGATCCAGTACTTCACCTGCGGAGAAATAAAACAACGTGATCCTCCAGAACAACATTCTTTTCTGCAGTCTACTGTAGGGTATTCTATTTAAGCAAAGTATTGCATCCTGTATTACCTGTATTAAGGGCAAAATGGTCTTGATTGGGAGCTGGTTATAACAGAGGGATCAGCTGTCAATATGTGCGTTTGGATTGTTTAGTGATAGCTGTGTTCCTGCTTGAGGACATGCTCAGTATATAAGGGTTATTCCCATTGTAGTCACACCAGAGTTGCCAGTTTGTAAGGCGCCATAGAGTCGCCAGTGTACGTTTATGAATTTAGTTTAAACATGAAATTAACTACTTTGTTACGCTATAAGTATGAGACCAGAACATCTTTCCAATTTTAACAATATTTACAATTTATTAATTCCAAAAACCCACATTACATTCTATCGAAAATGTGAACTTTTGGTATTATAAATGAGATGTACTTTTAAAACATCAAAACACATGTCAAAATAATGCAAAATTCGGCATGACATCATACTTAATATTTTTAGAGGTGTCGTGAGTCAGCATTTACGTGCAGAGCAGCTGAAGATTCAATTACTTCCAGATTGGCTAGAAAGTCTGTGCACAGTGAAGTATAGAAATATTTTGGTTTCGAGGTGGCTGATGATGGAGTAGTAGAACAGTATAACAAGACCTTGTTTTTCTCCATGGATATTGTGAAGCAAAGCACCACTAAGTTAAAGTAAGTTATTGCTTTTCATATGTAAATATCAGTTAACGTCTATATATGTGTATATGTTTGATATTGCAATTATGTTATTATTTTTTTCTGTGTAATTTGGAAGATTTATATTATCGATATCAATATTAAAATACATGCATGATATCGATATACAATATTCATATCGTTGCCTCTACTTATGACAAAAGTCATCATTGGTAAACAGCTGTACCAATACATTTTACTCTCATATGACATTTCCAATACATTTTCACCCACCTTGTAGCCGCTGGGCTTGCCCGGTGGGGGGATCCACAGCATGCAGATGTTCTTGGGGCCGGTTGCCTGGGCAGTTACATTGAGAGGAGGAGCCAGCCGGCCACTTGGGGAGCCCAAGCCAGAGCTCTGGGTCATGGATTGTGTTTCCATGGTTTCTGGAAGAGAGTCAGGGGACCAGGGAAAGTCCCCTAGACACATTTAAACTGATGCAACTACTCAATAGAAACCAACCACGCAATTAATGTAACTGTAGCATAATTCCAAAGCTTTACCTCAAGAGATATTCAATGCATGCTTTTTAAAGCCTGTTTTTATGAGTAGGGTTGACATTTCTGAAACTGTTTTACACATAGATGACACACTGTATAAAGAAGCCAGCTAACTTTTACTTATATAAATATAAACCCACTGAAAATATAACTGATCAGTTATTCTGAAAAGGGGCCCTGGCTGGGGATTTTTTGCAAATATTGTTTTTGTTTGGCTTTTTATCTGTACTGAAATGTAACCAGAACACTGAGGTTCCAGCTTCACAGCCCTAGTGGTCATTTTTCTAAATACGTCGTCACTTCAGAAATTTTCAGAAGCAGAACCAGTGGTTGAAAAGGGACAGCTTTGCTGGAACAGGTAGCAAGAATGGTAAATAACGACAAGGCAGAGATAAGAGACCATACATACCAGGATATTAAACAGGTAAGTAAATAAACAGTATTAAAAAGTATTGATTTAACAGTGCCGGGTCCTGCAGTCTCACTGGGCTCTCACCTGATGGCATGACCGAGACCACAGTGCTCTTCCTCTCTCCAATCACTGTGTTGTCACTGGGGTCAAACAGCTCCAGCTGGAAGGTCTCTGCTTTGATGGGTCCGGGGTGCACGCGGGGGTCAATGACGATGTTCTTCTCTGCCTCTCCAGGGCTGAATTTCAGTGGGCTGGACAGCTCAAAGCGGGGCATGCGTGTTGCCAACGGACGGTGTGAGGGGCTCTCCAGGTTGCGGGTTCGAACCACAGGGACTGTATAGAGCTGATCCCGAGTAGTGTAAGTCTGGTTGCTCTTCTTAAACATCACCACTCCAGGCTCTGATAGTGGGGGACAAGAAGCATTGTAACAATTATAAAATGAGAATGTGCATATCGCGTAATGTTTTTATTACATTGCAATACCATATGAAGTTATGTAGTTACAGTGAAGTTTTAATGGTAGACACACATTAGTGCAGTAAGCTACTTGATATGAAGTGACACTATTGTATTGCTGTACAAGGATGATATACTGTATAGGACCCAAGTTAAAAGGTGCTGTGAATTAGCACAAGTGAAAGTAAATTGTCCATGGGGCTTCTGGTTAGAGTAACTGTACACTGTATGACTTTCAATAAGCACAGGGAGGTCCTGCTCAAGTGAGTGGGAGGTGTACTGCTCACCGGGGGTGTCTGCTATGGTGACAGTGGTTCGTGGGTACTTCCCAAGCTTGGCTCCGTATTTGGGGTTGGTAAGGTCCATGACAAACTGCTTGATCTGCTTATCCCCGAGGAGAGAGTCCGTCTCTGAGAGTTCCAGCAGTTTCACTGGGATGTTCTTCTGGGTCTCACCGGGAAGGAAGGTCAGCTCACCCTCTGTTGACACGTAGTCCTGAGAGAGGGGCACAAGGTACACATGTTACCTACAAAATCAGATACTAGGAACCGGGCGAGCAAAAAGTAAAACTCTGAAATACATACATACATACAGACAGACATACAGACATACAGACATACACATACATACATACAGACATACAGACATACAGAAATACATACGTACGTATTGGCATCTCCACTATATTCCTATCCCCAGCAATATGCATAACTACCATATCAGGGGATATTAGCAGGCCAACAGCTAATGAGTTACATGCAACTGTGCCATTAGTTATTTTTGTTAAACAAAGTATAACATATAAGGTAGCATTCAATGTGTTAGGCACATTAAAAGAAATATAATTTTAAAGATGCTCGTCTTTCTCCCCCTAGTAAAATAGGTAGTCAATTACGACTGTTTCCTCAGCTAAATAAATGAAATACAATAAACCCCAGAATGGGAGATGGTCACGGGTCCCGCATTCTTTTTATATCAGATCTAATGTGACTGGATTTGGAGTGAGCTTGTCTAGTGTATCTCCCCTCTGCTCTAACCTTCTCGTCTTTAGCAGTGAGGTCCCGGGTGCGGTAGGTGACCTGGGTGCGCCCGTCGTCCCCCTCTGTCGTCACGGGGATGGTGGCGACCTTCTCCTGGCGGCTGTACGTGTAGGAGGGCTGCACGAAGGACAGGGTGCTTCTGGCTGTGGAAACAAATATTCTCAATCCATAGCAAAAATGGAATATACACTGACTAGCCAATAAAAAAAGAGAATGTTAAACAATCCCCTGGCGTGTGCAACCTACTGCGGAAAACAACAGAAAATCACAGATCACGCAAGTAAATCCCGCCCCCTACAGTATTAACAAGAAACACATTACTTCACCTTTGCTGTATCCTGTGCTGTCTATACACAATCATGCTGAACAGTATATCACTCAGATATGGGCAGCACAGGATACAGCAAAGGTAAAGTAATGTGTTTCTTGTAAACACTGCAGAAGGTTCTGTAATAATGCAATGCTAATAAGTGTGGAATATATGCATGTTTCCCTTGATTGAATTACTGGCACTTTTATAGTGTATGGCTATGTTTATTACTTTTGGACTGTAAGTTTGCTCCATGGTCCTTGATGACAGTGATGTTGACCAATCTGCGTCCAATCTCTGCAATGCCCTGCGGCACATCCACTGCCTCCACTTTCAGCTGCTTCTTATCATCATCTTCATCCTTGATGAAGAGGGGCACACGCACATCCAGAGACTCCACCCCCTCCTGGAACTCCACCAATCCCTGCGCGTCTAAGAAGGGACCAGAGAGAGCAGTTATTTCATTGTGAGCCATTTCAAACACATAACTGTTTAAAGCAGACGTCCTAAAACTTTTTTACTTGAGGGAAAACCTTTTTAAAGCATTTTGAACAGGGAGCCCATACTGGAACAATAAACAAAAACTGTATGACATTCAAAGTAAATGTTAAATGAATATTGTCTGTAAGTACTGCAAGCCCTCTTGCCACAGCAGTTAAAGACCTGTACAGTTTCTAGAATATTTTGGGGAGCCCCTAACCAGTCTTTTGCGGCCCCCCGTTTGTACCACTGGTTTAAAGCATGCCATGTGGTCTGCTACCGTTTCTTTGAGGTTATACTGTGGTGTTATGTTTTTTTTATCCCAATGATATTGTTAAACTCTTTTGTATTAGCAACAATCACTCCAAAGACTTTGGCATGAAGTGATCTGAATTGGAAAAAAGCAATTCAGAGGGAGTATAGCGCAGTAACTATAGAGACAGACCACACACAGCCCCTCACCTCTGTCAGAAGCCACAGTGTAATATCCTGGAACGACCTTCAGGTCGTTGAAGTTGCCCATCTGGACTTGCTTCTCTGTCACCTTCACGATGTCTGGCTGTGCGGAGCGAGGAGCCTCTAGCACAGTGTCCACGATGGCATGGTCCTGCCTGGGAGAGGGACAGGGCATCAGAGAGAGGCTTCCAGTTACTCATATAATACACACTGATTACACCCTACACCTTCGGATTGTTACTGGATTACTTTTTACGGTTATCATGGATTTCATGATTTCCGTGAAATTTTCCCATTGCCGTGTAATATGTAGTTCCCTGTGAATCCCCATTTCTGAAAGAATAGTGTAAATGTTCATATTTTTTATCATGTAAAAATAAATACAGCAGACGTTTGACACTGGTACGTGTCATCGTAAAATATCTTGAAATACCTATATATTTTAATATATTTTTAGACTGTGAAATGCCATGAAATAAGTTGTTTTTGTTACGTGAAAAAAATGTAGCCCTAATCATTAGCTTTTCAAAACTCTGAATGATTTCTGTTTTTAACCTACCATCTGCTGCTTACACAGAATATAAGATCCCTTTTCTGACAGTATCAGTTACTGAAGAAATCACTGTCCAACTTCAATAAGATCTAAACATTTTTAATCACTTAATCAGATTAATGTAATGAATAGATATTTCAATGCAATGCTGTTTTCATAGTCTTTGTGCTGGAAACTACATTGCATCTTACCTCTTTCCTGCATTAGGCTGCAGCCTGCAACACAAAAACAAAACAAAACAATGAAAACCTTATGTCTGTTATAATACCGTTACGTACATTAGTAACTTTTTGGATTACAAGGTGTCTTTTTGAAGGAAAGGGTGAGCTAGGTATGGTACAGCCTGACTACAATGTTCATAAACTCCCCATAATCCCTCAGACATTTCAAATGTCACTGTTACATGGTTTCACATCATAGGACTACTAAAATGTTAACAGTAAAAATATAGTTCAACTGTACCAGCTAAATATTTGGAAATACTCCCACTATAAAGAACAGCAAGTTGCTCTCCACTGTTAGTCACATGTGTCAGGGACTCTAACAGAAGCAGGAACTGAGCATGCATTCTTCATAATTACCGGAACTGTGTTCTCTGAACCTTCTGAGCTCCAGGAATCTGCTTGTAAATTTCATTGAGCTGCAAATAAAAAAGGACAGCATGAATCATCAAGACTAAGACAGTCAAAGAGTACAATAACAAAGGGTCTCCGATTGGACTCACGTTCTCCTCAACTTCCCTTCGTAGATGGTCGCTCTCCCGGGTGTCTGGTCTGGACAGGTTCTCTGTGAACAGCCGGGCCAAGCGGAGGGACACGCCATAGGGGACTGTAAGGACATGGGGACAGTCAGTGGACACATCACTAGGTACTGCAGGTCATAGCTACAGCCACAAAAATCCTGCGTATTTACAAACATTCCAATCAACTTGCCCACACAAGTTTAAATGTTAGCAGACACAAACCGGGCATTGTAGGGCATTCCTTTGTGGAGAGGGTGGCTGATTTGTACAAACATCAGGCAGCAGCAGACATTAAACTCAAGTAAACAGCACGCCTTTCCATAACATATCATAGATATATTTTCATTTGTTCGTATATTTGTATTGGTTCGCGATCTCATTATATGTGTTCTTAATTAATTCCTGTTTCTGAATTCGTTGATATTTGGCATGTTTAATGAAGTTTAATTATCTTTGGGACTGTCTCTGAGCAAGCCTGAGCAATGTGAGACCAGTAAAGGAATGACCTCCAGGGGTGCACTTGGGTTGTGCACCAGTCATTTCTTCTCTTCATATGCTTATAGATTTGCTATTGGAAGAAATTACCTGTGCACAGCCCAAGTGCACTCATAGTGGTCATTTTTATACTGGGGTCATTACATTAATTCCAATTTGCTAAGACTTGTTCCACAAGTAACACATTGTATTCTTAAAGATAAAACAGAAACAGCCATGAATGACCATTGATAACATATGTCATGGGCAATAAACATAATAGAATGGAATATCATGCACATACAGAGGGTATGGCATTCCTTTAAGGGCCCTTTTGACCTGTGTTTTAAAAACCTTTATTAAAACACTTTCACAGTAGACAGCTGTAATGTATGTTCATGTATGGTAGCCAGGTGTTCTCTGTGTCAGGGTGTTTGTGTCTAACCTGGCTGGGGATACTCACCTATGTCCTTGGGGCTGGGAGCCTGGTTGTATGAGGCAGCCTGTCTGTGCACGTTGTCTTTGATCTTCCAGCTCACCACGTCAGTCCCCTTGGGGGGCCCGGTGCGCACCATGGGTGTGTCCAGGTGGTCCGAGGTGAGCAGGCTTTGCCGCAGCATGTAGTTATCCTCCTTGAAGCCCACCATCCGACCTGCAGGAACCCAACAGAGAGCAGTCAGAGCAGCTCCGCGGAGGAATGCAAGGCCTGGGCGTGTATAGCAATCGCATTGGCGCACATCCCACAACATTTTTGGGAACCGATTCTAAAAAATATCTTGAGAACCATAATATGATCCAGCCCAATTATAAAAGCACAGTTACTTGACCTAAATTGCAATAAGTTCTTCTGTCTCTAAGGGAGCTGGGTGGAAGGGTGTGTTTGTCTTCTACTTTTGTATATATTGTTCTTGTTGATTGTTCGATAATAATAATAATAATAATAATAATAATAATAATAATAATAATAATAATAATCATCCCAGAAGACCATTATTTTAAAATGTACAGAATAATAAGTTATTACAAGCTTTTTTTTTTTGTTGTGACCGTATTGAAGCTGGTTGTGTGTGTTTGCAGCTAGATGTAACTGGTTAGGGAAGTTCAAGAAAACAAAAACAGCGTTTTAACATCCTTTTAACACAAAACTGTGAATTATTATCAAACTACATTTAGAATACAATATTACCTCGTCCGCAACACGGCAACATGGCCAGGCAAGCCTGGAAAAATGGGAAACAAGGAGAAACATTATTAAGTTGGAATGTTGTAAAAAATTCATGTCTAGATATTTATGCAAAACTGAGCCATTACTGTAAGTCACAGCTGTTTCTTGTTGTTTAGAGAAAGTGCTGATTACATCGTTCAGTAACTTGTAACTAACGCTTCCTTTTTCAGACAGGTAACTAAATGTGGTAACGGGTTACATTTTATGGGGATAAATTTATAGTAGTCACTTTTCGTTACATTTAAAAAAGGACTACGGCTAATGCATCACATGAAAATCAGAAACGCGTCAACAGTGCAAGTCAAAGCTTACATGTCACATGAACACGTTTTTTCATATCACCTTGCTAGGAAATGGCATCACTGGAGGAAACAGCTGGATCTTCAAAGGTACTGTGAACCTACAGCATCTACCAAAATATATATAAAAAAATAGAAAGCTTCATTGATCTCACGCTCCCCTAGTGGCAGAGGGACTGAGTTACCTTGCAGCAGGCACAGTATTTCCAGCAGCACAGCAGCAGCAGCCCCGCCAGCAGCATTAGGAACATGATGAGGGGAATGAGCCAGAGGAACCCGGCCGGAGGGCAGTCTGTGGAGCAGGAGGCACAGTCAGGAACAACCATATTCCACTCATAATAACACCAGAACATAATACTGAATATTGGCCTGGTGCATTCTTAGTCTTTTTCACTGTAAAATCTCTCTGCAATGGCTTGGTAATCCATTCCATACTGTATCCTTCTCTCTTTTCTAAGTCTATATCCACTTAATTTCCAGCTGTGTCCTCTGGTACAGATTTCTGTGCTTAAAAGTATTGGTTTGGGTTAACTATGTCATCCTTTTAAGATTTTAAAGACTTCAGCCATGTCCCCCGCCCCCTAATTCTCTATCTTTTTATTATCTTCGTATTCATTCATTTCATGTGTATTCATGTGTTTTCAATTGCAGTCTCTTGCATTACAGTTTTTAACTCTGGTGAGATCAGGGCTGGGTGGAATGAACTGGAGGACATGCTTATACCTTTCTTCTTGAACACCTCAATCACTTGGGCCTCCTTGGAATCAGGGCTGGGGTTCGAGTCCACAGTGTAGTGGTAGGTGCAGTCATCCTCCTCGTCTCGGAAACTGCATTTCTGAATCACCTCCTCCTCTGCAGGGCAGAGAGAGAGAGGGAGAGGGGGAGAGAGAAGAGAGAGAGAGAGAGGGGAGAGAGAGAGGAGAGGGGAGAGGGGGAGAGAGAGAGAGAGAGAGAGAGAGAGGGAGAGAGGAGTGGGGAGAGGGAGAGGGAGAGAGAGAGAGAGAGGGAGAGAGAGAGGAGAGAGAGAGAGAGAGAGAGAGAGAGAGGAGAGAGAGAGAGAGAGAGAGAGAGAGAGAGAGAGAGAGAGAGAGAGAGAGAGAGAGAGAGAGAGAGGAGAGAGAGAGAGGAGAGAGAGAGAGAGAGAGAGAGAGAGAGAGAGGAGAGAGAGAGAGAGAGAGAGGAGAGAGAGAGAGAGAGAGAGAGAGAGAGAGAGAGAGAGAGAGAGAGAGAGAGAGAGAGAGAGAGAGAGAGAGAGAGAGAGAAATGTTTGCCATGAAAGATGCTATCAAGGATTCCACTTATATTTTAGTGTATTATTATCTTGTAGCATGTCAGGTATGAGTCTCTCTTTCCAGATTCATAGCATTGCGGGTTTGAAACAACACACAAGATAAGCCTAATCTGATTCCCTTTGTTGTTTTTTTTATTACTCTTTTCCAGTTTAATTCTCTTTGATTTCTTTACTGTTGTCCCAATGCTCGATGCTCATGACAGATCTTTCATTGCAGAATGATAGCAACACTGGCCTACCCTTCTTCAGCTCATCCACCATCTTGATTCTGAAGGGGCATTCCTTGCACTTGTCTCCTTTCTTCTCGCCGGTCTGCCAGGCCTGGCACTGGACGCAGGTCCGCGTGTCCTCGCACATGCCCAGCAAGCTCTGGGGACAGGAGCACCTAATCAGAGACCTCAGCATGCATACACAACACTCCAAGAGCATGTTGGTTGTTCATCATTGATATTTGATTTATTTTATATCCTCATGAGTTTTAAATAGAATGCAACATAATTAATCAATTAATACAGGAGATAACAGACTCAATAAAATCCAAGGTTTTTACCCTTATAAAAGTTTACAATGGGAAATTACATGGAATATTTGAGAGGGAAGCGCTTGTCTTCAAGTGTACTTGAAGCATCCTCTAGTTAAAGCTATGTGGCAAATGCTATTGCTTATTTAAGATCTGTATTTTAACATTTAAAAAAATCTGATTCTACTCTGAGTCTGGCTTCAACTGATGAAGTCATTCAGCAGCAGGTTGTGCTGTGAATGGGAACCTTTGTGATGTTTTCTTTATTAAACTGAACTAATAACAGGATTTGGTATCACAATGAGAGAGCAGCAAGACCCCACTTGTCATATAACAAACAACCCCCTGCATGAAGCCAGCTATTTACAATTTAGAAAACTGAGAAATAAGTAGCTTGCAGTCTGATAATGTCCAAGCTGTAGAACGAGCTCTCAGCTCAACTTGGTTGTGAATAGAACTGGGTCAACTCGCTTCGTTATTCTCCCTTCACTAGGAGTCTGCAGGTAGGGCATCAGGCTGGGTTTGTCTGGCTCCAGTCCTCAAATCCTCTATGTTCCACAGTACTGTATTGGGTTGGGGAAGCTGGGTTGGGGAAGCTGGACGATTCACTCTGGTTCAATACTCACCAGGGAGGTGGTCTCACAGGTGCTGCCAGCGTACGGCTGATTCTCATCACACATGCATCGGCCGCAATTACACTTCCCACGACCATTACAGATCCCCTAAGAGAGATGAAAGCACAATGAGAACATTCACATAGCAAAGCTGCGGCGACATTTACACAACATAGATGTTTGCTTTTGCTAAATGTATCATTTAGTAGGCTGTCTACTGTACACAAGCTTTTGTATGTTCTTCTATTTGCTTTAGCCTCCAAATGTTCAACCTTAATGAATATAACCTTTGAGGAATGTTCACGTGCAGTCTGTTAGGTATTTAAAAGGTAAGACTGTAAGCGGAAGGCTAGGTCCTGGCTCAGACCTGCCTGTTGAAGGCTCTTACCCCGTTGCTGTCAATACAGGTGGCGTTACTTGAGGGGCATTCGCAGGCTGAGCCTTGCCATCCATCCTCACAGGCGCACTCCCCCAAGAAACAACGGCCACGAGCTGCAGGGACAAAGAGCCGTCTGATGAGTGTTTTTACTGACATTTTTTATTTAATGTACTGTATAACAACAACAATTCACATTTCTACAGTGCCTGTCATCATAAGGTTCACAAAGAGATTCACACACACACACACACACACACACACACACACACACACACACACACACACACACACACACACACACACACACACACACACACAAATAATGAAGAATTAAACCATTACATTAAAAACGGTCTAATACAGAATTTGATAAAACAGAAATTTAAAAAGAGAAAACAAAATGTGGGTTTAATTGTAAAATTTGAAAAACTAAGATAAAAAGCTACTTTGTAGAAATAGAACAATGAATAGCGTCTAAAACAAAACAAAAGATCAGCAATACACAGTAGTGAATTCAATTGATCTTAATAACTGCAGATCTATCATTTTAAGACGCTCAAAAGTCCCAGAAGCCAGATGCATTGACTCTCATTGGAGTACCAATCACCGCTTTTTTTGAGACTGACGTGTTTTCAATGTCGACGCAGTTCCTAACAGCGTCAGATAAATTCCCATTCCCATAATGTGTGTGTTTTTCATGTAGGCAAATGTGAGACCTCCAAAATGATGGCAGTATAAATTAGGTAACAGCTACTGGAATTATTTTGTTAGAACCATGTACTTAAGCAGGATTGAAGGCAGCCCACACAGCATCGTTTTTAGGGTATTTTTGAAGAGCTGTACCATTGCAGAGGAATCCTCCGAAGCGCTGGCACTGGAAGTTGTCGAACTCGCAGAATTGGCCCTCGTAGCGCTCCAGCGGGTTTTGTGACAGGTAGCACTGGCAGGTGCCACACAGACACTCTCCTCTTCCATTGCACGGCTTGCTACTGTTCGGGCCGATACAGGCCCTGCCATCGTCCTTCGCATCCACTGAGCAGTTACAGTAGGGTCCTCTCCTAGGGGCAAGTTGTTTGGAAAGGAGGCGAGTGAAAAACACAGACTAACACAGGAAGCCCTTCCACAATGTGTCAAAAGAATTTATTCATTTATAAAAAAAAGAGAGATTTATTTCAATATAAAGCATGTCAGTTATTAGTTAATGACTCACTTTTGAGAATGAGTGAGTGCCTAACAGCCTAAATTAAGAATGTGAACAACTGAACATTCATATACTGTGCAAACACATAAACAAAAGCATAGCCACACATTTGCAAGCCATTTGATCTGGTGGAGGGTGTATCAATAGTTTACACCTACTTCTGGTAAGCACTGGTAGTAAAACAATTAAATGACGATAACTACAACAATACAAGTTTTTGAATTGATGGTATAAGCAAGAAACTCTTTAGTTGCAGGTAGGAGCAGTTATAATTTGTGTTAATTGTTTTCAAGAGGGTGAATTTCAATGTCTCTGTTCATCTAATGGATGCGCACAGTTACGGTACATCACCCAAGCACTAATGGCATATTAATGGCATTCACTTTTTATTTGATACAATCCACACCATATGTAAGCAGTTCCTTACCATTTAGCATTGCACCTGCACTGGCCACACACCAAATCTCCGTTCCCTCCGCATTTCGGAGATTTCTGAACTGGGTTCTGCAAGAAGAAAAACAAATTAAGTTTTTGTAACACTTTCAAAATGAACAATACTTTCTGGAGTTACACTTACTACCCATGTAAATAACAACAGACTACATTGCACATTTCTTTTGAAATGAGTTTCTTTATATTATTATGTGGGGATAAAATGAAGACTTAAACGAGAATACTTCTTTTTAAACGTGTCTGTGGATTGCTTGATCATACTGCTGCCTCTTGCTCTCACCCAGGTTCAAACTCAGACTCTAGAAGAGATAGGCTTGTGCTTTAACTCGCTGTGCCCCTAGTCTCTCACCCTGAACCACAAGTGACTTCTACACTATAAATTCTAATGAAAGTACTACCGCTCCTCATTTTACCTTCTCACAGTCGCAGGCAGTGCAGACGACAGCGGCGTCGATGTTGAGAGCATCAGTGAAGGACGTGGGTTTGATGCGGATGTTTCCTTTCTTGTCCTCCTCAGAGAGCTTGCAGATGTGTTTCCCTCCAACCTCCTCCACAGCCTTCACTTTCACCATGAATGTGCCCTGCTCAGACACAGACACCAGTCAAGGGCAGGCCCTCAGCCTGCGTCCACTAACAAATCACAATTAAATGAAAGCATAGCTGTGGTTTATAAGAAGTTCAGAGACAAGCCTGTCTTCAACTAGGGGTAGCACCAAACAGTCAACCACTTGAATAGAAAAGTGACAGTCGACCTCAGAAGCGGGCAGTCGACTGACCGAACGTGTCAATTTCAAAACAGCAGCAGAGTAGCATTTTACTACCAGAAAACTACAGGCGTAACAAAACTAGTCATGTTTTTGTGTGTTTAAAGTGTATAATAGCATAGCAATGCCAATATTTTGCTGTTTGAATTGACAGGGAAAGTAATTGTGAAGATGGACAGAATAAGTGAGTAACATATAAATGACATTTTAGAACATTAATAGTTTTTTTTCAAGCAGTTTTAAAATCTAGTGTTACAAAACAGTACATTCACAAACAGAACCAGATTTTATCAAATACATGATATATTAATGTTCGACTAGTCGACTGTTTTTACCTTGACTATTCCACTCAAATTAGCAGTCATTCTGCCTTCAGCATACCCTAGACCAAGTTTCCCAGGGATCAAAGCCAAAATATCTGCAGCAATGTGCACATGTTCTGTTTCCTGATCTGGTAAATCTTTATTAATTGTGACTAAAAACCTTAAACTAAATATTTGTCTCTATGGCTCTTTGAAATGAGCTGTTTTTTAGTCTTAATCACATACCTTTTCTCCTGGGGTCAGTTTGAAACTCCCAGGATTTGTCACCTCAGAGGCCTGAGAAGACAAGATCTCTGTGTGGAACGCTTTGGGAACGTTTTCGGAGCGGATGCTGATTTTTGAGCGGATATTCTGGGAAGAAGAAGAAACATGTCACACAACTGCTCTACTGGTAAAGTAGCTAACAAAATAGTTCCTTAAGATTTCTCCACCGTGCACATCTATCCATTTTAAAGGTCTCAGATGTGCAGTTTTGAAAGAAGCACATGTTATAACAAACTTGTATTTTCATTTCAAAACTTGATATTTGGTAGGTTAATGAAAACTCTGTTCACAAGCCAAGCTTTCAGGCTGACTTGTACTTCCTGGGTCATTTCACCTGGAGCGTGAAATTGTCTACCTCTTTACCGGCTTCTTTCCTGTCAACAGCCAATCATCTGCTTTCCATATTGATTAATTTGCTTTTAGCCAGTAACATGCTTTGATGACTGATGATGTGAAATGACCCAGGGAATGGAAGTGCAAAAGAATAATAATCATTTCATGAGGAGAATATCTTGTGATGTTTTAGGCACAGGTTATAGATTCTACTGTGGACAAACATTTCGGTGTACACTGATGAAGACACTGGCTGGAATAGTTGTTTCTTTGTTTTAGTTATACATAGGTTTGATCTGATAGTAAATAAATACATCATTCCTACATTGAAGGCTTTGCGCAGCAGATCAATGATGTTGGAAGAGTCCTCTGAGAGCTGCCCTACATCCGACACAGGGAAGTAGTGACTCAGTTTCTGCAGATAATAAAAAAAGAAATGGATTCAATTAAAGAATTTAAATGTTATACCAGCTCTAGGCCAGCCTTGAATGCGTGTCCTTCTGTTTGTAGACCCCAATTCACAAAGCTCCTCATTTATTTATAGAATGCTTTTTTATGAATAAAATAATGTTTTATATTCATGAAACTGTTGTTAATGAAGTCAGCAACTAAACTAATTGCGTAGAATTCTGTACAGTAACTGCTGACCTATAGCTCTACACAGGCAAACAAGTGTGTCATTATCATCCATCTCCCACCACTGTAAATTAACCACCAGAGACATCAGTATGATAAACATGTTGATGACCATGGCATATACAAACAGAATGTATAGAACAGTATAGAATAAGAACTACCAAGCTTCATGACAACTGGATAAGCGATTTTCCAGACATATGGAGAAATCTGTGGATTGTGACTCTCCCCTTTCCCCCAAATCCCCTTTGGAGGGAATTTTCTTCCCAGCATGGATAATCACCGAGTATAAAGCCATGTCGGCCAGGACGCACCTCATAGTAGGAGTACGAATGGTTGGTGACGGCAAAGATGGGGATGATGTTGTTATCCTGCATCAGGCGCACCAGTGTGGGCACCGAGGGGTAGTCTTGCACTGTGTCATGTGTGTAGGTGCCGTCCTGGCTCAGATGGCACTTCTCGTCGTTGCGCTTCAGGATCCCCGCCAGCACGTTGGCACCGTCGCTCTCGTAGTGGAAGGCGGACTCCGTGGAGAACACCAGAAGGTGCGTGCTCTGGTCTCGCCAGCCGATCTGGTTCTGAGGGGCAGCAGAGAGGCAGAGAGAGAGCGTAAGGGAGAGGAAGTGCTTTGTTTTTTAACAAGCACATTTAATAGTTTTACAATAAGATTTTTTTTTTGTATTAAAATTTGTATTTCCATGTGGCGTGTAGATCGTTTTTTCACGCATGGCAAAAAGAAGGCACAATGACTGCAGAAAGCCATATACACTTTAGAACCCTGGATTCCTGGATTCTGAGCGTGGTTGTGTCTGAAATGTTTGTGGAGATCCCAGCTATGTGACTGTACCGTACAGACAGCTGTCTGGAGAATGGCGTCAAACCCTCCCTCAGGAGCATCCAGGTTTCCTGAGATGCGCTCCTTCTCCAGCTCGGTTCGGAACTTGGAGGCGTCGTTCGTAAGAGGAATCACGTTCTTAAAGGAGAAGGGCGGGTCACTGTCTGGCCACGGCTGTTTCAACCTGGAGACATACACATGGAAATTCTCACCAATCGGGGGATTTAACCCATACTTCTTCAGCGGTATTAACAATCAACAATTTATACAAATGTGCCTGTGAGAAGTGACACTGAGAAAGACTTCTTGTTGAAACTTTGGTCTTACTTGCTATGCATTGTTTTTAGTAATACTAATATATCTTTTGAAATGTCAGTGTTTAAAGTTAGGAATGAGGCATAGGCATGGCAATATGCATAGACAGTAGTAAAGTATATTATTACAGACCCTACTTGAAGTGATACATTTTCTGAGAGGAAAAAAACTATGAAAATGGTAAAAAAAAAAAAATTATTTTAGTTTTGTACTTTATTGTTGTACCTTAAGCCACCCTGAAAACAGGCACTAAAGAAACGCTTTATCATCAAAATAATACACTACACAAATATGCACAAATATGATCACTACAGTTTGCCATCTCTTGTGAAAGAAAAACCTACCAGTATTGTTACAAAACTATGATGAAAACTTCTTCTACATATGTCTACAGTCTACAGAAGTACATTCTCACTAATTATGTTAATTTTTTTTTAATTTTTTTAAATTGATTAAATAGGGCTTGTTAAAGTATACATTTTATCATCACAGTGTCACAAATAGAGTTTTTATAGGATACTCACTTAGAGGGTCTCATGTCTGTCTGAGGCGTAGTCACTTTATCAACAAATTTGCCAAAGCCAATGGTGTAGTCGCTGGACAGCTGAGTGCTCACCACTTTAGCTGGGAAACAGAATTAGACATGTGGGTTAAAATCTCCCAGACACAGCGCTGGAAATAAAGACCTAGCCTTTCACAGAGCCTGCAGGATTACAGGATTTAAATACACAGGTCTTCCCTGTATATTTATTGAACTGTGTTACCAGGAAGTCCTAGGAAGTCCTAAAAACCTTTACCCAGTTCATCTCCCATCTTCTTGAGGTTGGCGAGATCATCGGACATGGAGTTTGAAAAGTCCATGAGTATGTAGAGGTCGACGGGGGTCTCAGTGGGCTCAAAGACTTGCATCTGGACCACCTTCTCCTCACCCGCACGGAGGCGCATTGTCATCCTCTGGGGAGACACCTGCGTCTTCTTCAGAGACATGTCAATAGCCACGTCCTGAGAGAGAGAAACATAACAACTTAAGAAATACACTGTGGTTCATGCACAGCAGTGTGGCAACACTGAAAGACTGTTCTCTGGTCTTTTGGAGGGCATTAGTCTGACTATAAGGATGGTAGTTTGTACTGGCAAAACCAGTGCCTTTTCAGGCTGGAAGTTTGAATCACGGTTTATCCAATATTGTGAGAGTCTTATCAAACATGTTTACAGTTTTTTTTTTTTTACACACAAGAAAAGCAAAATTCCAGAAGTAATCCAAAAAATAATCCAAAATGTAATCCAAGTGTATGTAACATAATATACTGCATAACAATAATGGACATTGTAAAAGTAACCCTCCTGATACTGACTGTGCAGGCAGGTAGGTAGGTGCTACTGAATACTGTCTTGACAAACCCCCAGTGGTGAGATAGAGCTGATTGTTTAGAACAGATACATTCACTATTAATAAACTATTCATAGTTTCAGCCTTTTACAGGTAGAACAAGCAAGTGTAATAAAAACAAACTATGTCAGTGATGCCACTTTTTTTTTTAAATATTCCTCTACCTTTTTATGATATTTGCAATCATTCTTCATTTGGTATCATAAACAGGTAAAGGAACATAAACAATGGAATTTGAATCCACTTACTTTTTTAAATGAGGCATTTGTAGGTGACAGTATATTCTGTTTTTCTAAAGGCAATTCATTATACCTGAAATGGCTATGTTTGTGTATTTACCTCCTGGATACTCATCTGACTGAATAGCTCCACTCTGTTCATACACTTATGGTCTTTCAGGTTGTTGAGCAGATCACATCGTGGTAGTTTGAAATCCTGCAAATCAAGGGGGAAACATAGTGAACAACTGGACTTTGTACCGCTGTGGCACTCACTGATGCACCCTCAGGGCAGTAGTGTGGAGTAGTGGTTAGGGCTCTGGACTTGACCGGAGGGTTGTGGGTTCAATCCCCAGTGGGGGACACTGCTGTTGTACCCTTGAGCAAGGTACTTTACCTAAATTGCTCCAGTAAAAACCCAACTGTATAAATGGGTAATTGTATGTAAAATAATGTGATATTTGTATAATATGTATAATGTGATATCTTGTAACAATTGTAAGTTGCCCAGGATAAGGGCGTCTGCTAAGAAATAAATAATAATAAAGTGTAGCACTCTCACTGTAGGACTCTCAGTGTAGCACATAAGCTGAGGGAACACAAAACCATTTCTTTCAGTAACAGTAGTTTGAAACCTGGTTTCAGGAGACCGGGAGATCAAGTTTGCTGTATCAAACCCTCATTTTCCCCTGGTGTGCCATGTACAAAGTGGCTTTGTATTCCCTCAGCTTCACAAACACATGCACATGCAAGTGGGATTTTAAAGACAGTCTAAATCTGATTTTCAATTCTGACCTAGGAAAAGTAAGCATAGTGAAGCTTCATTATATTTAACATATGTGCCAACGTGCAGTGTGCCGTACCTCATCTGTGCAGAAGGAGCAGTCTTTACCGGCTTGGATACAGTCTGTGCAGGTGGAGGCTTGTGCAGCCAGGCAGTGATTCACTGGAGAGACAGAATGGAGAATGAACCAAAATGGAATTAAAACTGACCTCAACTGTATGCGTATCTGGGCAGTGTATATGGAGAGAAATGAGACTTCGAACAAAAAACAGGAGCGAGATGCTGACAAACCATTGTTTTCTGAGATCTTCAGTGCAAAGAGCAGCTCTAGGCAATGAGTCCAACTCTGATTCCAATACAGCGCTAGTTTAAACACTACATACTGTGTATAGACGAAGTACATTGAAACTGTTTCTCATCTTTCATAAGCTTCACAGGTTAATCTGGTTCCTTTGTCACACACATCAGTATTATCAGGGCTGTATTTTTTAACTGTAAAAATGGCTTATTTCACGACATTTCATGGTCTAAAAATAGGTATTTCACCATTAAACATAAGCATAACAAAATATATAATTTTCTCTACATTTATTATAGAACAGATCTTCGTAAATATTTAAATTGTTACCTGAAAAACAATAAATGCTCAATTGTAGAATATTTAGCTTTTTTATGTCCTATTATGTTCTATTTTCACCATCGGTGAATTACCAAACAAAATAACTGTAAAAAATAACAAGACATGTGAAATGTCCCCTTCTTGTACTGGACAGAGCGATCTTTAGCTCTATTCAGTGTGTGCAAGCATTTGCCGGAAGCAAACTAAACTGCCTGCCAGGTTCCTAAATGCAATGTAACAGATACGGCGTCAATAAGGCAAATGTTTGCTGCATATATTTTATAGATAAATATGCATATTTACACTATTCTTTTACAGAAACGGGTATTTTCACAGGGAACTTCATATTACATGGCAATGGTACATTTCACAGACATCGTGAAATCTGTGATAACCATGAAACAAAATACATCCTTAAGTATTATTACATCACGTTCAGCATCCTGGTCATTTGTATATAGTTACAGGATCTGTAACCTGCAAAGGGCTATGTTCCATCTTTATATGCAGACACAAAGAGCTTTGTCGCTATTTCATGGTAGAATTTGTCTGTGATTCGGGCTGATTCACAAAGAACCTTACCTCTTGCTTCACTGGTGGTCCAGAGCAGCATTAGGAGGACCATCCCCACTGAGAGACACAAGTCCCATCTCTCCATCTCCCTCCTGTAACACAGAGAGCCAGGATTAATCCAGCGCAACTGGGACTGACCCTGAGAACTAGGAGTTCAACAGAGCTCTAACCTGGGGGCTCAGGAACACATATTCAATATATTTGTATCCTGCTGCTAACTGCATATTTTACTAGTCAATTTGTTCAAACAGGGCAGATCTAAATACCACTATCATTAAAACCATTATTAAGAACATAAGAATATTTACGGACAAGAGGAGACCACCTAAGCTTGTCTGGTTCCTAGTAGCTGATTGATCTCAAAACTTTGTCAAGTCGGATCTTAAAGGATCCCAGTGATTCAGCATCAGCAACATGACCTTTTCCATATCCTCACCACTCCCTCTGTGACTTCTGCTTCTCTCTGTCCTGTCTATCTCCACTTAATTTCCAATCGGTTCCTCTTGAATCTGAGATCTCAAAGGTTACTGTATTTCGATCAATTGAATTGACCCCAGTATGTTTTTAGAAGAAGAATGCCTTATCCTGTGGATAACGTATCTGACATCATAGTTAAAATGTAATGCTTTTGTAATGAAATGCCTTATGGACAAAAATGTTGGTATGGTTTCAATGGATAACAGTGATGGTTAATAGGAAGGTGCTGGAGAGACAGTAGATTAAGTTTATAATTCCAGCTGGGACCCCAGCCCTGTATACACCCTCTTATAACTGCTGTCAATGGTGTGGAAACTGGAGTTAAGGGCTAAACACATTACAGACTTTTTAGCTCGTTTTTGTATCCACACATGAGCGTTGTTCTCTTCTTCAAATGTCCATTGGAACTACTATCATATTGTGTGTTTTCTATCAGGAGAATTACCAATGCTAGTCATTGTATTTATCTTGCTCTTATTGTATTATTACCTGTACTGTAACACTTGAAATGTATTTGCTTACGATTGTAAGTCGCCCTGGATAAGGGCGTCTGCTAAGAAATAAATAAATAAATAAAAAATGGGTTGAACAGAAATTCCCTCCACTCACTTTCATGGTACACATTGTACTGTAACTGCCATTCGCTGTCATAAGGCTTTTCCGTTCTTGTTTGAATTGAAGTAAATGCATCCGCTTTCAGTAAACACGGCAGCTCACAAACGACATAAACTTCAATGTGAAATATTGTGCTTTAATGATATTAGATCAAATTGGCTGCCTCTGCTTTTATTTTACTTTAAATACCAGCAGGCTATTTTTTATTTTGTCTGCTGCGTGTATCGAGTATACGCAAACCACTGCTCTATAGATGTGAACCCATATTCTTAGACTTTGTTCTCTTCTTTAAAGCTGTAACAATGCAGCAGCCTGCACCCGATCCACATTGTCTCCAAATGTTGAAAGACTCTGGAAATCGCAGCGTTTTTCGTCCAGAATTCGAACCTGTTTCGATTTATTCTTTCGCCGCGAGAACGCTCAAGTGTGAAAGATAGTATTCAATTCCATAGGTGCATTTTTTTAGATTAAAAACGCCGCGAATAAACGCTGTAGTGTGACTAGCCCTTTAGTGGTGCGCACCTGGTCGGGGGAACGATCCACTGAATTAACCCAACGGAATACAAGACTTCAGAGTATTGTCCTTATTGTGTATAAAGTAATATTGGTAAAAGCACGGTGAAAGCATGGCAAGCATCGCTAAGAACACAGAAAGCATTACAAAACCTAGAATTAAAACTATTCAGAAACAGGGTATTCCTGTCCCACGCTAGCACCTGCATGTGTGTATAAACATGAACAGGGAAGAAAACATGCAGAACAAATCATAGTATATGCATTTGGAGGTATTTAAACAATGCACGTGTACCCTCTCCCACTCAGTCACAAATGTTGGGATAACCTTACATGTTTGACAGCTTTTTACAGAAACATATAGTGTTATTTAAGATACCAAAGCTTAAATTATCCACACAAGAAGTTTAATTCAAAACCCTAATGATAGTTAGGTCTTTTAGTATTACTGAAGATTTCATGATTGAGCGTTTAAAGTTATTGTTGAGAGTTTGAAGATAGGTTATCAAAGCCTGGAATTATTCAGATTAAAAAAAAAAAAAATAGAACCAACTGAATATATTTTATCTAACAGTAAATACAGATGCAATAAATACAGATGCAATTATAAATCTGATTTAAATAAGTGCCCCTCTTCTGTGTTTAACTGCTGTCAATTTATTTAAAATGGAGAACTGTAGCAGTATTCCCATGTTTTTTTTTAAAATAATAAATATAAAAATATAATAAAAGAAATGTAGAATGTAAAAATTAATTTTGGTCCCTATTCACAATGCTTTCAAGGAATTTTAAAGGTCTAAGTCTGTTTTTATAATTGACATTTTATGTCAATGAAACTGTAATCAATCAAACTTATTTTATGCACAAACAACAGACGTTGAAAAACCATTCTAAGAAACTGATGAGTTAAAGCTTTGCTAATAGGGCCCTTTGACTAACAATTACATTGGTAGGCAAACTTCACTGACAGGGACTAAATCCTTTTAACTACAGATCCCTACACTGCACCTCACCCAGCGCGATTCAGTGAACCACAGCAAAGGTGTACCCAAGTTCTGCCTCATCCCTACCAAGGCAGCCAGGCTGTGAGCTGAGGAAGGCCAATAAATCAGAAGACAAACACAGATAAATCCACATGGGGCACACATTCCTGCCGTCAGCGCTGATCCCAGCTCTGCTTTTATATTGCAAGCTATTTTTGAAACATTTCCAGAGAAAACGTTTAACAGCCAGAGAAAGCCGTAGAACTGGACTGTGTTGAGTCCACACCCGCACTGGATTTCAAAAGGTTGCTCTTGCAGATCTACAGCAAAGCTGAAAGAAATTTCACAACAGACCTTTGTACAAGATCTTAACAAAACTATCAATTTACTAGTAATGTGTGGGAATGCCTATAATTCTGCCCAATGCATAAAGATTTTTTTTAGAATCCATGTAAGTGTCTACAGTATATCTATTCATTTTAGGCCACTAAGATGTACCATCTTGTTCATTACAGTTCATAAGAGTCTTGAGGACAGAAATATATGTGATATGGTACAGAAGCATTACATTACCTAGCTATAGTTCAGTGAAACAGTAGTTGAGCGGGCCATGTTACAGAACTGAACATGTAATCATTTACTTCTACTTTTATCTTTTGACTTCAAAGAGAAAGCAGGCTGAAGACAAAGTCTTCAGGCTAATTTAATGCTAGACCTTGGATTTGGATATTACATTGAAGGCCTCTCTCTACAGATCTCTGTATCCCCAACATCCCCATTGTTCAAAACAATCTAACCCTAGAGAAAGTTTGCAAACACTAAACAGCACTATGCACAGACCTTTAACTGATGATGTACTTTTTCGTTTTACTTGATAAATTAAATGCAGTAAAATCTTGTTGCATGTGTCAGATAAAAAAGTAACTTACAATTTATAATTAGCAGCTTTTTAATACAGACTACCTGTACGTTTAAGAAAAGCACCAGTTCATCAAAGAAACACTGTGGCTTTGCCTTTGCCTGACACACATTACCTGGAAACCCAAGCGTTAACTTACCTAGAGCTCAGCACTCTTTCTTTTCAGAGTTCAGAGGTTATTCTGGGGCTATCCCAGTGTGCTAAACTGCAGCACCCAGAGGCATGAGAGTGGCGCCTGATGTTTTTTTGTACTCAAGGGTGATCGGTCATCCATAAAGCAAACACTGAGGATTGGATTTTTACTTTGTTTCCCAAGCAGATCACTCGGCAGTCTGGCAATCTGATCTTAACTGAAAGGGATGAGCTGCTAAAGGCTGGACAAGTGAATATGACGGATTTGATTTGCAGCCCAAGGTCACCCAACAATCTGGTGTGGGGAAGAAAAAAACGGCATTGCAAAATATTTTGAAAGAACCTTTTGAATTGAAACGTTGCAAAACTTTACTTAACTTGTCTGAGCAAAAAAAGACCATTCTGAAAGTAAGCTTTCATGTTTTTTTTCAAATAACTTAAAATTGTCTTTAATCTTTACAGTCATTCATTCCTTTCTGAAAATATGTAATTCACAATTCTCATTAAAAACACTGTAACTAATGTTGCTGGAATGCACACTTTGCTATTAACAGGCATGTGCGTGTTCACCTCCTGTGTGTTCCCATTGACACTCAAGTTATTGGCCCAGCAGTTCTGTTTAGAACTCTTTATACAACATCAAGCATCACATAACATTTTCTTAACAGGTTTTATTTTTGAATCTATCTTGCATTCATTCAAATCCAACAACAGAATGACCGGACGAATTACATTTTTATCCAAATTAACGTTGCTAAGCAGATGGGGAGCTTGAGCTAAGGAAAGTGATTTTCCGATTTCAGCTGTAATGACTTTCTTTTCCGTACATTACACTTGTTTTATAAACAGAATACTCTGTGCTCCGTGAACATTCACAGAGTGCTCTGGTTATTTTTACTCATGAGGAAAGCTGTTAACAGCACACTCGACCTCTTTGGGGGCTGATGGGTTATTGGGCTATCCTCATTCGTGGAGTAGTGACAACACTCTATGAGTGTTCATGCTGTATCCTCTACTTAAATCCTCTACTTATACCTTATAAAAAAAACATGAGAAAATGTACAAACAAAAGGAGGCTTTTCAACCCATCCATGCTTGTTTTGTAGTAGCTGATTGATCTCAAAACTTGTCAAGTCGGGTCTTAAAGCATCCCAATGATTCAGCATCAACAGCATGGCTTGGTAACCCATCCCATACCCTCACCCCTCTCTGTGTGAATAGCAAGTCTAACATTTTGACCCAGGGTCTCGCCTTCCCTTCTGTCTGGTCATCTTGAGCTATGACCTCCTGGGGCAACCGCAACCAGATCATTTAAGACAACCCAATCCTAGAAAGGTGATACGTTATAAAGGAGATGAGCAGTCTGCATGCTTTCGATACATTTGTGAGTAACCTAATGTTAACTTTAAATCAATGTCCACACATGTATAATTCTATCCAATTGATTTTCATTCTGTATGAAGTCCCAAGTATTTGCCACTATTTGAAAGTGTTTATGCTACCAATACCTGCCCTCACTGCCATTGCTCTATTTCAACATTAATCAGTATTTGTCACTTTCTGTTTCAGTTTCTGCAACTGTCAATATTGCTGCTTAAAGCCTGACAACGGATAAATTGGTATTTGAGAAAAAAATGCAGAAAGAAAGAAAGAAAGATCTTTTTGGATTTTAAACCGACAGTATTCCTTGTTGTAATGGCTTGTAGGCTAATTACATTTCACGTTAGGTAAACTAGAAATATAACATTTTGTAAACAAACTTATGCATTTTAATAAAGGGAACAGAATTACTAAAGGTTTATCTAATGTATAAATAATTTAGATTGATGAAAATATTATATTATTTCTGATCTGAAAAGGCATCTTGCCGCTAGACTGTATTGGAAATAAGTCAACCTAAAGAAAAACAGACACTAAAAAACAGGATATGCCTATTTATTCACTAACCCCAGAAACAAAAATGGTAAACTGATGTTGCTAATCAGATGCACAGTACCTCACTTGCATTAATAGAGTAAGCACTGTTTAATCAAGCTGAAAACTCTAAACTTAACCTAAGCCCCACCTTGGAATAGTGCACAAACATGAATACAAAACCACCCACCTGCTTTAAGGGATCAGTTTACTTTGCACTGTTAGCATATGTTTTTTTATCATTATCCCAACTATTTAGTTTTTTGATAGTACAGGCACATTGTAAATAGCACAAGTAACATTGCATAGCACAAACCTACAGGAATCTGAACTAGCTTGCTTTGTAAACTAAAATCAGTCGAAAACACTCGCTTCCACCTGTTTTTGCTCGAGTTCTCTTTGTGACCAGAGGATTCAATTTGTGACTGAGATTCCAATGTGAAACACAGAACTAAGCTGAGCACACTCCAGGCACTACAGACCAGAACTGAAACAGTTAACAGCGTTAGTCCTGGATTCCTCCATTTACCCACCTCAAAAGCACACCAGAGAAGTGAAAACTTGGATAACTCCTATGCAAGAATACTGCAGTAAATCAGGTAGCATTTGAACAATGCAAGCTTTGTTGAGTAAACAGATACACATAATGGCATTGTACCTCCCTTGGCATACAATACAAGAAACAACCTTTAAATAATAAAAGAAACACAAATCCCCTCAAATGTGATCAGTGTTTCAGTTTCTCTGCATGTCAGCATGTCAGCATGTGTGCAAAGTAAATGATATGCCTTATTACTTCCAGCAATGCAAAAACACAACATTGGTTATATATTAACTGTATTTTGAATTGAATAATTTCACAAACCTTCTAGCGTTCAGCTTCAAAACTTTGCTCTCCAAAGTCCAGTACTATGCTTGGAATTCTTTTCAATGAAAAAGCAGTGCCACTTCTTTTTTTTTTTTTTTTACTGAAACTAATATCCACCTGCCCTCTCAAAAACTCTGATAAATTTCCAATGGAGTCTGTCTCCAGCAGAGAAGTTTTGTAAAGTTCAAATATTGACCTTTTCTCTCTTTTCTCTTCAAGAGTCCTATCTGTTCTGCCCTGCTGCTGTGTGAGTGAGTGAGTGAGTGAGTGAGTAAGTGAGAGAGAGAGTTTTGCACTGCTATTTGATCCCTCCCCGGTCTGATCTGAAAAGCACTTTTATTTCAGCTCACAGGTAGCTAGCTGCCTGTGACTCATATCCCTGCATAAGTAAGTCAGCTCCCACATTCCTTTACGTGAGCCACACCTGTATGGGCTTGAGCGTGCCAGATAAGAGCCCTGCCCCCACTGTGGGCACCCATGGGATACAAGCCGTAGGCTACAGTACACCGTGGCAGCTCAACCAACCTAATCACAGCCAAAAGAGCTGCTGGAAGACAGGCTGATAGAACAGTGTATTAATATAGTACTTGCTAACTTACTATTTCATTAATGGGCATACATATTTAAACTTAGTAAATTACATAAATAAATCTAATAAAACTTTAATTAACTTTAATTACAGATCAGTGATTTTTGGAATAAATGTTCACTTCAAAATTGCCAGATATTGTGCAGTTTGAAAAACTCTTGAAGGGGAGCTGCAAGTGAAATCTGTGTGATAACGCTCACTTTGTGCCTTGCAGAATGTTTTTTTTTTTTAGCTTCTCCAGCTCTGCTGGTGTTAGAGATAATGTGTTGTTTTGTCTTTTAATTATTGCTAAGAATATGTTAGCATTCTTAAATTCGGCGTCTTTCACTAAATTCACTTTTCTGCTGTATGGTGGGTCATTATAAAAGCAATTAATACCAGCTCGCAGGCTTATAAAACTTGATATGCTCATAAAACTTGGGCAGCAGTGTGGAGTAGCTGTTAGGGCTCTGGACTCTTGACCAGAGGGTCATGGGTTCAATCCCAGGTGGGGGACACTGCTGCTGTATCCTTGAGCAAGGTACTTTACATAGATTGCTCCAGTAAAAACCCAACTGTATAAATGGGTAATTGTATGTAAAAATAATGTGTAAAAAAATAATGTAATTGTATGTAAAAATAATGTGGTATCTTGTAACAATTGTAAGTCACCCTGGATTAGGGCGTCTGCTAAGAAATAAATAATAATAATTGTGCTCCAGACACAAAATTCCCAGAGGAGACTGTTCAACTCGTCCTTGGAAAGTACATTACAAGTCAGTTTATCTTTTTCTTGGAGACAGTTTTGTAGGATATTCACAGCCCATTTAGAAGCCTTTATTGTATTTATAATTTACATTAACAACCAGGGTATAAGTATTGAAAATTCTAAATGACATATTTATGCAAACAATACTGTATTGTACTAGTAAATAATTACATATATTTAGGCGTATGGCTAGATATGTATTTACCACTTATTGACTGGTGAGATTATTTATATAGTATTTACTACCATTATCTTAAGAAAACAGGATCCTTTGCACAGTTCTGCACTGAAGTTTATAACCAACCTGGGTTATTCTGTTTATCATTGTGATTTACATAGTATATTGGCTGGTTTGAGTTCTTTATCTTCGCGAAGACTGAAACACTGATACATAATTGTTTATAAATCTATCCTTGGCAAAACTCCAAATTACCTTAATAAATTGCTAATCACCTCTAGGAGTACTTATAACCTTAGCCAACCACACCACTCCCTACACTAGTAATTCAACCATGCTTGCAGTGCTTGCAGTTATAACTGCTTGCCAATAATAAACTAAAATGGATACAAAACAATGTAGCTTTGGGACAAGTGGAACTTTGTATTTCCTTGACCACACCCTTTGGGAAGAGATTGTGAATGGAGTTTGCTGTTCTGCTGTTCCTGACGGACACATTGCTGATTCCAGAGCTGTTCAAACAGACAACAAGCATGGGAGTCCATGACTCAACTATTCCAAATATTGTGTTTTTTTGAAAAAGTTGTCTCTGTATACCAGGGTTATAGATACTCAGTTCTAGACCTTGCGGCCTCCTAGTCTCTCAGCTGTAATCACTAGACCACACTGCCTCCCTCCCAGTCCCTCAGCTCTAACTACTAGACCACACTGCCTCCCCCCCGGTCCCTCAGCTCTAAACACTAGACCACACTGACTCCCTTCCAGTACCTCAGCTCTAACTACTAGATCACACAGCTTCCCTCACACAGTCCTTCAACTTAAACCACTGCACTACATGGCATCCCAGTTTTGCTAGGCTAAACTACATCATAGTCTCCAGCTATTAAGCCACATACTTTTTGCATTTATTTTTTTTTATTTCTCCAAACACTCCCTTAGGAAAGGGACTCTGAATGAAGTTCACTGCTAAGGAAACACATGTCCAGTCCTGGTGCAATAATCCTAACTGACACAGGATTAGTATATCAATAAAACTGCCCTGTTCATGAAAACTAAAACCCACCCTTGAAAGCTGGGAAAAACAATGACTGTAAAACCTGACTCTCAATCACTGCTTGAAAAATGTCATGAACAAGCATGGTCTTATCAAGCATCTGAAATGTGACTTACGAAAAGGTTCTCAGAAGACAGATATCACATTAAATATATAAGAGGCACCATTACAGAAACCATTTGAGTTAATCTCCCATGTTTCTGATTTGCTGTTACAAGGAACCACTATATATACTATTTTATATATTTGAAGGAGAGGGAATACCAAGATATTTATCAGGAATGAACCTGAGTAGGGATAAAGAGTCAGCAAATGTCCCACCCCAAAGCACCATATTATCTGAATGAATTCATACCCTTGAGACACACTTATATTTTATAACTTTACTACGCACTTCTATGTACTGTATTGAGACATGCATGTAACAACAGGATCAATCTAACTAAACAACTTCATTATTAAAGGTATGGATCACTTCCATGACACGGAGCTCGGGGGTACTCATTAACTGACTGATAGGAGTGCTCTCAGAAACGAACAGCATGTACTGTATACAGAAAATACTGAGGTTTTAAAAATGTACTAATAGTTTTCAATAACTCTAGCCATTGTGCTACTAAAACCCACAACCTTCCACCCTTGTAGCCTGGAACATTATTGTATTTAATCACTGAGCTACTTAAGCCCACTGCCTTCCACACCGCAGCCCTTCACATTTTATAACCACCAAGCTACTCCAACCCACAGCCTTCAACACTGCAGCCCAGCTAATTCTATAACCACTGAGCTACTAAAAACCCACAGCCTTCCACACTGCAGATCAGCACTTTCTCAAACCAATGAGCTATTCAAACCCACAGCCTTCCACACCGCAGCCCAGCACTTTCTCAAACCACTGAGCTACTCAAAACCACAGCCTTCAACACTGCAGCCCAGCTAATTCTATAACCACTGAGCTACTCAAACCCACAGCCTTCCACACTGCAGCCCAGCTAATTCTACAACCACTGAGCTACTCAAACCCACAGCCTTCCACACTGCAGATCAGCACTTTCTCAAACCACTGAGCTACTCAAACCCACAGCCTTCAACACTGCAGACCAGCTAATTCTATAACCACTGAGCTACTCAAACCCACAGCCTTCCACACTGCAGCCCAGCTAATTCTACAACCACTGAGCTACTCAAACCCACAGCCTTCCACACTGCAGATCAGCACTTTCTCAAACCACTGAGCTACTCAAACCCACAGCCTTCCACACTGCAGCACTTTCTCAATCCACTGAGCTACTCAAACCCACTGCCTTCAGCACTGCAGACCAGCATTTGAACCACAAAGATACCTAGCATTTAAATTGTTCATGGCACACAAAGTTTTTGTTATTGTTCTTGTTGTTGGCAAACAGTTGAAACCATATGTATTCAACCGCAGAGGAATAGCAGCTGATTGGATGTGTGAGTGCATCCATGCATGTTCACAGCAGAACTTACAAACAGGCCAGGACCTTATATATAATACAGCATCTCAATAAATCTGGAATCTCCCTTCTACCAAAAAACCCATTTGTAAATGTCCTGTCAATGCAGAATGTTTACTAGGGCTGCATTAATCTGAATCCCTCTTGCTTGCACCATGATTTTAGCCTTGCACAGTTTTTGTTATGTCTCTGCCTACAGTATGTAGTTCTGCATTGTATTTCTAGAATGGCTACTGCTGATGTTCTGTTTGTGCTCTTGATCTTACCACTTAGGGTCAGTCAGTAAACTCATGTGATAGATTATTTATTAGCAAAGATGAGACAACACTACTACACTAGACACTAGATTGGGGGCATAATGGATTCAGGTAAGATATAAATCTGTTCCTTGCCGATCATTTGACATATTGTTTATTGAGGGACAAATAAGAAACTAGCTATTCGATTGATGGTTTAATCTGGTACTGAAAGCACCTAAAATATGCTTGATGTTTACATGATTTGGTTAAACTGAGTTTCCTGCCAGAACTTTGCTTCATTTCCCAAATGGACAACCACTATCTTATTATTAGTTCATTTAGCAGACGCCTTTATCCAAGACAACTTACAGAGACTAGCGTGTGTGAACTATGCATCAGCTGCAGAGTCACATACAACTACGTCTCACCCGAAAAACGGAGCACAAAAAGGTTAAGTGACTTGCTGAGGGTCACACAATGAGTCAGTGGCTGAGGTGGGATTTGAACCGGGGACCTCCTGGTTACAAACCCTTTTCTTTAACCACTGGACCACACAGCCTCCTATCTTATTCCATCTGGCTCAGGCCAATAGCCTCTCCTGCCTGGGCACTTGAGAGGCAACAACCCACATAAGACGACGACTCCTACAGCTGTGCTGTTGCATTCCCATGCACTTGTCTACTACCTCTTTTCTGCTGGTCACCCTGTTGTACTGCCTTGTCCACTCATTCCAGTTTGTGCTATCTGGATTGGATTCTTGTGGGGTAAGAATCTGGTAAGCCAGCCCTGGGACCGTCTCAGTTGGATTGTCACACCCTTTCCTTCTATATCTGTTTACTTGCAGACAGTTTTTGCCTCCCAATGTCTAACTTCTTCCTGTCCTGCTTTCTACTGGCTTGAATACCTCTCTTAATGGTGTGCATACCTCTGTATGATTGACCTGCCATCTCTGATATGCATGTGAGCTTTCCCTCTAAATCAGTAACCTGACTCAGAAGGTCTGCAATATAATGGCATCTGATGCAAATGGGTTCTCCTTATGCAGAAAGTTCACATATAGCAAGTCTTGCCCATTTCTGGACTGCCTTTATAGTAATTCAGGTGAGGTTTGTGTAATCAGTCAATGAACAAGATTAACAATTGTGGGAATTTGAATGCTTAGGTTTAAAAGGAAGATTTCTCTGCTGGCTTCCCACTATGAATCTCTCTTGTTGTTGAATGCTTATGTTGATGCCATCTGGGTCAAAAACCTTGAGAAGGGTTGGGGACTACAGCGCTATCATACAGAACCTTTTACAAACTGTACGTAATATAGAAACTGCAGATATACTTACTGGTACTGTTGTAGGGTTTCCATATGGCTACTGGTTCACCAGGACAGTTTGGGACTTGTTTTATTAATTTGCATACCAATGCATCTAGATACCTTCCATCTGTTTATATTGTATAAGAGATTACAGGACTACAAATAGCAAAATGCACTGCAAACCTGGACAGTGGAGCCAAGTGGTCAACCTGCATAACAGTCTGGTGCTAGAGCAATGGAGGGTCAAGGGTCAAGGCAGAGTAATCTAGCTGTTAGTCTACACTGCTAGCTCCATGGTTACAATTCCAGCTCCATCATGGACTGGCTGTGTGAAGTACAGGTGGACACTCAGCCTTCTTGTGTCTCAGTCCCAGCCCAGCTGTGAGACTGTGGTTCTACATAAAAACAATACCAGTTACGCTACAGTGAAAGTGCAGAAAACATTCACAAAAAACAGTTTTCAGTTTTCAGTTTTAACAGTGCCACTGAAATTAGATTTAAAAAGCATGCAGTTAAACTTCAGCCTGTTGTTTGAAATCATTTACTGCACTTTTTCAATGGAGTTAAATTTGAGTTGTTTTTATGTACCTCAGCCAGAGAAACAACTTTTATAAAATACTGTTTATGTACTGCAACACTGGTATTATACTTACAGGATATGTGATGACACACTGTAAGATGCTTTTAATTCCATTAATTTGGTCAGAGCAATTATCTCACTAATAACCCATCATTTCTGTTTCTCAATAATATCTGTTAAAGGGTTAGGTTGATTAGGGTAATGGACCAACATATTAAAATAATACTTAGCAACACTTTGTAACAATAGTTTAATTATTGTCTGGTTAAAACAAAGTGTGCCGGCAGTCATAACTGTTTTTGGAAGCAATGTTCATACACTGGAGTAGACCGACACCATGTAAACAACTTGAGAAACATTTCCATGGGGTGTTAAAATAACAAGAGCTCAAGGCTCAGGGTTGGCAAGGGATTAAAGGGAAGTTGACAAACTATTGTGGCAAACTGGACAACTGGAGTCACAGCTTTTCCTGAATACACACAGTTAAATAACCAAAGGACCTCAGAGGATACACTAGATATGATAATAAGCAGACAGTTTTGAGTGGATTTGTTACATGAGAATTGAACTTTGGAAGGTTGGAAAACACAAGTGTAAGTTGTATTTATTTAGACATGAATATACTCAAAATAAAACAGTTGAGCAGTGGTCTGAAATTATGGAGGGGGTTGTACAAAAAGTTCAAAGGAATGGGAATCTTCAGGTTTTACAATGGAACAAGAGGAGAGGGGTCATTCTTTTTTAACAGTCCTTACTTCCACAGGGTGACCAACCTAATTTCCAATTCTATACTAAAAAAAATTAAACGTTGGTTAACTTGCTAATAAATAAGGTCATTTTGATTACATTTGACCAAGGACACTGCTGTAATCTGTTTGGAATTAGTTAACTGACTGAAACCACGTTTGCTAATTCACTGCAAATAAATACGTTTCTATGTTCAATGTATGGCATGAACTTCTCGGGGAGGAAATCCTCTCAGTTAAAATTGAAAGCACTGTTCAGCGTCAATATGTTGGCATTTCAATTTCCAACTAATGAAAGAGTACATCATTTAGCTTGTATTCTTATTGCATCGACATGTTTCTGTTAAAATGTAAAAAAAAAAACACAAAAAACATAACTTCCATTAAACCACTTTGATTTAATGCGTACCCTCAAAAATGCTGTTTAATAAAAGTTTAACATTTTACATATTTCACACTAATAAATCTAGCGATGGACATTACTTAACTTGTATATTAGAAACGTTTGAAAAACATTGAAACTTTGTTAATACTTATATATTTTATTATTATTATTATTATTATTATTATTATTATTATTATTATTATGATTATTATTATTATTATTATTATTATAAATGTGATAGAATTTGTCAGACAGAAATCAAATCATATATATATATATATATATATATATATATATATATATATATATATATATATATATATATAACAGAACAATAATGTAACTTACTTTGTGGTTTCCAGTGGGGTCTGGTTTTAAAAGCCCTTCCTTCCTCATGAAGATGGATCTACATCATGTCAGGGTAAGTTATGTCTCTGCTTAGAAAGAAGAGAACAAGTTTACTGCTTCCCCCCTCTCACTCTCCTATAGGTCTGGCCTCTGGGAAAAAAAAATAATTTCCATGAGAATTGGTGTTGTTCTCAAATCATTGAACCAATTCAATAGCCTTTGTGTGGCTTCGTTGCTGGACTGGAGTTCACAAATGAGACTCCCCTATCCGCGTTACACCGTGCGAATCGTCTGTCTAGAAGATTTTAAATGCTCAATGCTGGTTTAAAATAATCGAACTTGAGTAAAGTAAATATAATTAGTAATATTACACTAGTATTTTATTAAATAAATAAATAAATAAATAAATAAATAAATAAGCTGGCAAATACTTTAACTGGACTGACAGTGAGGCAATTATTTGATTAACTCCTGTATATATATATTTTTTTATTCCAGGTAATGGTGCAACCTGAGAAACAAAGAACTGGAAAGTATATATTGCAACGAATAATGTCATACAGTAGTAAACTAATATTGTTTTAAATAAAATACTAACTTGTTACCAAGATAAGGGTCTTGCCCCATTGGGAGATAATATAGCTTGGTTTGGGTAAAATTTATCACGTTTTTCAACTTATTGTGGTAGCCTGCTTAGACGTTTAGCTCTAGTTTTGTGGGGGGAAAAATAAGCATAGTAGGCGTTTTATTATTAGATGATTTAGCAGACACCTTTATCCAAGGCAACTTACAGAGACTAGGGTGTGTGAACTATGCATCAGCTGCAGAGTCACTACAACTACGTCTCACCCGAAAGACAAAGCACAAGGAGGTGAAGTGACTTGCTCAGGGTCACACAGTAAGTCAGTGGCTGAGGTGGGATTTGAACCGGGGACCTCCTGGTTACAAGCCCTTTTCTTTAACCACTGGACCACACAGCCTCCTATAACCTTTTAACCTTCAAATATAAGTTAATTTAATAATTGAGTAAATGCTTTGAGAGAATGACACAAACTGTAATTAGACCAACACAGGTTTGAAATAACAACACATAGCTTTTTATTCTTATATTTTGTCGCTCAAAAAATTTCCGGCAGAGAAGTAGATTTTTTTTGCAAACTTCATGCGGTCTACCTCCTGGGTGTATTTTTCACTCTCAGTGAAGCAGGGCAGAGCAGGGCAGGGCAGGCAGTAAACCCGCCGGGTTAGGTGTGTTCACAGGCAAGGCTGCATGCTGCTCACATTCCTCACATTATAGAGCCGCGGGCTGTGTGAAAATAATCACTGTCTGCATCCTGCCAGAGCTGGATAAGCGTGCCAGGAACTGACAGAGAGATGGAGTAAGAGGAAATGCAATCGTCAATACTCTCTTTTGTATTACCCCTCAGCAGTGAAAACCGACGACACAAGAAAAGGCACAGCTTGTTCCTGTCACAATACACAGAGAAAACAGAAAACTCAAAATCACAAAACGTTTTTAAAAGAGAATGTATAAGCAATAGGACAGCTGAATTCCTACAGCCTATGTTAACCCATCGTTTGTTGATTGAACAGTGGGGTAAATGACATGCTAAAGGATGTGTGATAAGCAGACGCAGCAGACTGCTTTAGTGGAATCAGGGCTTCCTCACTAAGACATCATGGAATAACGTTACTTAAAGTTCAGTAATATGTTCTCAGTGCAGTTTTCATGTGGTAAGCGGATCGGTACGTGACAGGCTTGAAACTGGTACGCAGCAGCAGCTGTCTTTGTGATTCCTCAACCACAATACTCACTAGATCTGTTTGTACCACCAAACCACTGGCAAAGTACAATGAGAAGTATTTTCTGTACAGTTTCACAGTTACTGATGGAGAACAAAAGCAGCCATTCTATATATCCTTGTACTTGAAATTCTGAATTTCAGTTACAGTACATTTGGTTTGTGATAGCTGATATAAAGTTATGTAACACCTTAAAATAATCTCAAAAGAATCACTTGGATCCTTTAATACCCAACATGGCTACATTTTGAGATCAATTAGCTACTAGGAACCGTATGAGTTTAGATGGGCCGAATGGCTTATTCTCATTCCTATCCTTTCTTATAATATTCTTATGTTATGACGGTTTACAAAGTGAATGCACATATCTATACAGAGTTATGTAGCCTTTATGAAGGCCAGTTCCACCTACCAATAATGAGCAAGAAATTCAGTTCACATTTGCATGCATTTATAGAATATGATTAAAGATCCATCTTGTCACCTGTACATTTTTGATGTTGATCATTTCAGCGGGCAAAAAAAAAAACACATACAGTAGCATGCCTATGTTAGCTGCAGCATGTGGAAAAGACATGATCTCAAAACCTGTTTTTACATAAGGAGCCAATCAGTAATGCCTTGCTCCTGTAATCTTGTTACTCTTTGAAACTGATATGGTTCTGTGATGGATTTTAAAGTGAGGAACTACAACAATGCGTGTCTTCAAATAAAATTTAAATCCATCCTGCAAGCGTGGCGTTCTAAAAACTATAGGATCTGCTGCATGTTTTTTTTTTTTTACTCTATTGTCCTGACGTATGTGTGCAAATCTTTGAGATCTTACTGAATTCAGGGTACCCGCTCCAGATCCAGAGTGCAGGTCTTAAAACAAGTAGGTTTTAGAATTGGTAAAAACTGTGACTGGAGAATGCGGACAATAGCAACTGCCAAATCAACTGCAACTGTGTTTTAAAAAATACATTCATTTGAAGTACTCATGCTAGTTATTTGTACAGATTTAATGTACTTTTACTGCAGTGGCTTTGATGGTCTCATCCATATCTGATTGGTCTACATGACACAAAAAAGTGTCACGGCAGCGAAATAGCACTTAGAGCTAAGATATGTAAGGCAGAATTATTGAGTACAGTCACTGCATCTGCAGCAGTTTGGCGTAGTGGTTAGGGCTCTGGACTCTTGACCGGAGGGTCGTGAGTTCAATTCCAGGTGGGGGACACTGCTGCTGTACTCTTGAGCAAGGTACTTTAGCTAGATTGCGCCAGTAAAAAACCCAACTGTATAAATGGGGAATTGTATGTAAAAATAATGTGATATCTTGTAACAATTGTAAGTTGCTCTGGATAAGGGCATCTGCTAAGAAATAAATAATAATAATAATCTTGACCAATCACAATATGCTTCAATGCATGAAATAAATGTAAATATTATTTCTTCTCCCATCCCTTTCATAGGAGTGACAAGAGCAAGTTGGCCAGGGCAGCAAGGTTGGTATCTCGTAATCTTTCATAAGACAGTAAGAAAATGTACGAACGAGAAGCCATTGGGCCAATCTAAGCTCGTCAGGTACCTCATAGCTGACTGATCTCAGAGCTCTGTCACGTTGGGTCTTAAAAGAGCCAAGTGATTCTACCTCAACAGTAGGACTAGGTAACCCATTCCATACACTCACCACTTTTGTGTTGACCAAACATTTAGATCACACACAGAATCCCTCCGATAACTCAAACTCAAAGGCGTTGATGTAAAATATGTGGGTCTTACATTGCAGCACGATTTTGTGTTGTGATTGAGCACAGAAGGAAAAAGGTTATTGACACTGATGAAAAGGGATGGTTTTGTGTGAAAGATAAGAAAGTATGTTCCCTCACCACGCTGCTGAGTGTTCAAACTTGTCAGGAGATATTTGTTAACCTCGTGTATCACATTAGTCAGTGTTTAGCAACGTAGGGGTGGGGTTCTCTTCCCTGAGGGTTGAGCAATAACAGATCAGTGCAGCTCATTGGTGTATCCAGGTGGGATATTTCTTGATGGAAAACATAAAGATGGTGTACACAGGCTTGTCTATAAACACAACTGCAATACTGCTTGCAAGGATTCACACATCCTCAATTTGTTGTCCAAAACATAACCACTAAAACCTGCTAAATATTCCCAATATATAACACTGCCCTGTTCTTTCTGAGTTACACAAATGGATTTTAGAGAGAATTCGGTTATTTCACATCCTAGGCGTGAATCCAATTTTTTAAAGTCAAGTCTGCATTACTTGTCTGTGAGAATTAAGAGTGTAGTAAATGGCCTCCTTAAGGTAAATGCAGTCACTGAACTTGGCCTAAGTTTTCCTAGCAGGAAAGGTTGTGATATTTTACTCTTGTTAACCATTGTGTGGTGTCATTTCATATCTCAAGAGATGTCTAGCATTTATCCAGACTATAAAGTGATCATACTGCAGTACACTTGTTCTAAAAACTTTGACATGGAATGTGTATTCATTTGTTTTCCACAAGATAAAGTGATCTAAATCGTGGCAACAGAAAACATTGTGCACCTGGAAAACATTTGTTAAAAAACATTCTAAGCGTAACATTGCACCCCCTCTAATATACTGTATATTGACCATCATCTTTTCTTTTGAGTTTATAACTTTTGAATTCCACCATTTATCCTCACTTCCTGTACTATATTTTATAATTCAAGCAAACCTCATTGTCACCCAAGGGACAAACCCCAAAACAAAACCTGTGCGTTCGTCACCCTAAGCATGTGCATCCTTCATGCATTGTGACTAATAGGTGCAGTCAGTGGTCAAACCTGGACTTGCAGAATCTCCAATTGCATTCCAGAGGAGCCTCGTAATCCAATACTCTTTTAAAAGCATGACAATCCAGCATGTGCTGTCCAGGTGGGTTCTGTGATCTGCTCTCCATTTTCAGACATTCCACTCACATCTGATTTCTATAATCAGACAGGTACGATACACTGGCTTCTAAAACAAGCCAGTATCAAGGTCAAAACATAGTAGTCTGTAAGTGTCCTTTCTTGTGCATGGCCAGGCTTTTCAGTTTGGATTATCAAGGTTTATAATCCTTAGAAAACAAGCAGCAGTGGCAACTGCAGGGTTCCTTTTCATTATAAACCATGTTCTTCATTACAAACCACCTTTGGTGAACCCCTCTACATTGATTTATATTTTGAATACACTCGCCATCTACCTCCAATCATGTTGCATGTGTCGGACACACATTGAAAACTTGATTGCTGTGCTAGAAGTATGGTGTGCATATAACATGGAGTAGTTTTAATAGAAAAAGGGTTTAAGTAAAATGATAAATGGCAAATGTTAAGCTTATTTTATTTCTTCCATTTTTTGTTTTTGGCTCTACCCACCACTCAAACTTTACTAGTTAATTTACAAAAGTGCCTTATGGTTCAGTTTGAAAATATAGAACTTAAAAAACTGGACTAGTGTATAAGCCTACCAACATGCTGCAAATTCCAAAAAATAATAATGAATAAAACATTGAGATCTGTCATTTTCCTCTGCAGATTGGAAGAGCATTCCTCGAGATATACTCTCTGAAGAGTTTTTGTTTTTCATCTGAGCTGCAATTAACTGCCACACCCTTTGAACAGCATAATGGTACATTGTGATTTATCACTGCATAACCGAGACTGAAGGCAACATAAAAAAAAAACCTAGCATTTTTTTTTTTTAAAAACATGAAAACTCATACAAGGGGAAGTGTCTCCAGACTCATTGTAAAAAGGTTTTAGCAATTTGCATTTTAAAGAATGTTGTCATTTGTAATTTTTCAGCAGCTTACTCTATTTAAGGATGAGGTTTATGAAAACAATTTGTGGACAGCAGATATGTATCACAAGATTCCCAGTTACAAAAATGAATGGGGGAAATTTAAACATTACGGAAAATGGCAGAAACAAAAACATGGACCTACATTTTTCACTATGGGCAAACAGCCCCTTCAGTATAACATGGGCAATTTATCCACAGTGCAAAACCTGGGCCTGGGACTGGAACAGCCCGAGTTGCCCACCCCTGATGTAGTTCAACGAAGCTGGATTTTGGCGAAGCGATGACAATGGTCACACAATCAAGCTTTAAAGATGGAGGATGGCTTGAGATTTTTGCAATTCTCATTCCTTCCAAAATTTAAAAAAAGGAATGTCAATACCAACTAAAAAAAAACCTGGGAAGTCATAAAATTAGTAAAAGAATACCAGCTTTAATAATTGACAATTATAAAGCATTCCGCAGCAGAAATGAAGAGAAGAGTGAGTTTTACTCTTTCAAAATATCCTTAGCTTGTGGATAAGCCAACAACAGACACTCCAGTCAATGAACACAATATAAAAGACACTTTAATCTTGAACATAATTGTTTTCTAGAAGTGGAGAGTGAGGAGCGATTTTTTTGCAAGGAGAAATAATGTTTGATGGACAAGCAAAAAATATTTTTGAAAAGAACATGGTCAAACCCAAATGTTAAATTTGAAAGCTTTCATACTTAAAATATTTTATTCACAATTGTATTTAAAAAAAAGCACACACAAAAGTTGGTTTTATCATACAAAATGTTATGCAATACTTCAGGTCCTTGAATTCCTTTAACTAACAAAGACGGGCACGGAAATCCCAGCAAAATGGAACCCCTGGACTCAGTAGCTGCATGAATACCACTCTGTACAGCTGACAACAGTGAATTGCAAACAGCTTCGTTGAAAGTTTGTTGTTACATTATCTAAAGACATCCACAGAGGTCAATAAAGAGACGAGGGAAGAACCCCCTTTAAGAGCACAGAGCCAGTACACTACGGGGATTCCGTCACTGCTTGGCTTTCTTTACAATGGTCCCCACGGCAGAGATGACGGTGGTCTTGGTGCCGCTGGCAGTAGTGGTTACCGAGACGACGGCGGGCAGAGTTGCCGTGGTTGTGAGAATGGTGGGCTGTGCGAGGGTTACTGGCACAGCAGAGTCCCACTTGCTCTTCCTCTTCTGAGCATCTGGAGGAAAAGCAAGAAGTGAGAAGAGCAGCCACTAACCAACAGGACTGAGCAGGAAATACGCCACGACTTCACTCAGTCAGAAACTGAATACAATTAAAACAAACTTGTCCCGTACACAACCAACAAAGGTGTGTTCAAGGCCAGATTTATTTTACTTAGGAAACATGGGTATTTTGTACTGTAATATAGGCAAAACAATATCACAAAAAAAAGACAAAAGGTCCAACTCAATTAATATTTTAGCTGGAGGCAAAAGTCAAGAAATCAATTGAAGCACAGTACACTTTTACAGGTATCTATCGATACTACACTCATAGTCCTTAGAATGGCCTTCAGTGTATCTCTACTAGGGTTGTACTGATAAACTAAACTACCATTCAAGAACCATTTGGTGGACGACAAGAAGCAAAGTAATTATGTTTGTCATGTATCAAAATACACAACTCTAACTGCAATATAATATCTTATTGGGAAATAGGACTGCTGATCAGTAAATCATTTCCCTCTTAGTCGATACCTGCGGCTGTGGTGCTGGCAGTGCTGGTGGTGGTGGCAGCAGCATTGGTTGTTGTGCCCTTCTTGGTACCAGTCACAAACTCAATCTGAAAGAGAGATAGTCCTCCTGAAGTAGCCTCCTAAGAAAACACAGAAAGGTCTCTACCCAGGGAGCCACTGCACACTCAGAGCACAGGGACTGGGAGGGAGTGTGGCCTAGGGTTTTAGGGTTTAGAATCAAGGAACTGGGAGGCAGTGTGGCTTAGTGGCTAGAGCCAATGGACTGGGAGGCAGACTGGTGCAGTTGTTACAGCAGACATGGTGTACCAAGAGATACTGGCTTTACAAGATTAAATCACATAAATGGTCTTGATTTAGCTGTAAAACTCCACTTCTTACACTGAACAAAATGTTCTCAATCTTTCAAACATTTCTGCTGTTCATGCATGTTCCTATTCTTATGAAGTCTGAACTTGTTTCCCTAGGAGACTCTCCTCCTCCCCTACTCCTGATACAGAGGGGCAGGTTTGTTATTCTGAATGGAAGTATGTTTAAAGAGACTGCTGTCACTCACAGCCTGTAGCAACCTGCACTTCACTCATTTAAGATGAAGAAAAACAATAAAAACAGCAACAACCTAGCAACTTCGTGTCAAAACAGTAACAGAGACTGAATACCAAATCAGAGAAACACAGGCATGTGCGGAGTGAGCATCAAGAAGATATTGAGAATACTTTGAAAGATCTGACCTCTCAAACAAGGCCCCTTTTCAGTGCTTGTTTTCATCTGTCATGGGCACCTCCCATAGTTGAGAGCTAATATTTTGGGATTCTTCCTAAAACACTTTCAGGTACACCCATAAGCAATATCAAAAGGAATCTGAGATGGTGATTTGGGGGTCACTGGTCCACTTGATGTTGAGTGACCCACATGCAAATACTATCACAATTGGATAAATGGTTGTCTAGACCAGTGTTTCTCAACCCTGGTCATTGGGGGCCCACTGTGTCTGCTGGTTTTCATTCCAACTGAGCTTTCAATTACTTAACTGGATCCTTAATTGAACTGATAATTTGCTTAATTAGACATTTTAACTGCTTACAGCTGTTACAGTTGCAGAGTTCAAGTTACTTATAAAATTAAACAGCTAAGTTGAAATTTGCAACTGTTTAAAGAGCTGAAAATTATTTAAAAAAAAGGTCTAATTAAGCAAATGATCAGTTTGCTTAATTAAGGGTCTAGTTAAGTAATTGAGAGCTCAGTAGGAATGAAAACCATCAGACACAGTGGGCCCCCAGGACCAGGGTTGAGAAACACTGCTCTAGATAGATGTAAAACTAAAATGCAAAATACAGTGGGGGATAAGACGACATTTTTTAAACACACTCTTCAAAACAAGGTTTGTTCTGGGTTTTTTCAGCACAATTTAGCAATGCTTCACAAACTTCACAGAGAGAAAATTCCATGGTTATTAGTAATCATTAAATCACACAGCGACAATTTTTACAATGAGTCATGAACTCTTCCTTCCTCAAATGTCTTGTAATCCAATCAGAAGAGCCATCAGACAAGTCTAGTGTGGAATGCTGGTTGCGATACTGCTCCTCTCCAGTGGAGCTATGGGGTACACATGTGGCTCTCATTGCTTTTCCAGCATGTAATCTGCATGCAGTAACTGGGGTTTGATCGGCTTACTCTGCTGAAGGTACTGGCTTGCCCCCCATTAGGAAAGCAAAGGGACTAAGCTGGTCACTCAGTTTGGTCTGTTTTTAATATTTTGTTTATTGCAGGTCATTGTCTGTGTTCCACTAACTTTGCTCCAGGTAGATTTATCCTCTTTATACAAAAGGTGTGTATGAGACCAAATGATTTTTTTTCCAGCTACACCTTGCTACCTGCCTCGCCCATCATAACCGTGAACCTCTGAGAAATTGGGCAACATACGCTATGTATCCATTAAAATGTCAAAGAGAATTTGCAGTTGATGCACATATTCTGGAAAAAGAGGGATCCATTAAAAAACTGACCAAGGTGCTACTTCACCCATATGAAAGAGCCGTTACATACTCCCCTCTCCCTTATCGGAATCTACAACCTTTTTCGTTGTAATGCTTTAAGCCACTGGCTCAGAGATGTAGGTGGGGTGGGGAGACTCGTAGGAAACACACCCACCTTAGTTCGCTCCTTCTTGGCCTTTTCCAGTTTGTCCATCTCCACCTTCTGAGCTTTAGCTAGAAAGTAGAATTGGAAACAATGAACTCAGCTTTCTGAATTACAAAGGAAAAGAAAAAAAAAAAAGCCAGAAAACCAGAAAAACCTTACCTAGGGCCTCGTAGTAGGAATCTTCTGACCAGCCATGAGGATCAAACATGTCCTTGAGAAGAAAAAAAAAAAAAGGCAAAAAATTAGTGGCACAATCCCCATGACGGACCTTTCTTACAAACAATTTAGAAACTGAATGGAGTCAATAGTCAGTCAGATACCACACTGAGACAAAGTAGACCAGACCTTGGCTTTTTGACTCCTTCAAACGACAGCACACAAGCCCCCTACGCCATTCTTGGATGTTGGTAGAGGGTTATACTGTATCCTACCATATTTGCTTGAAACAGTGCACAGATGCTTATTTTCTCAACTTTCTCGTTACCTGGGCGGTTATTTGGATAAGAGCATCTATTTTAGAGTAGGTGCCAATTGGCCACTGTGAAATCATCGATGCATCATGACTTGGGTTACAGCAGCCTACACAACCAGGATACAGTTGTCATTTGTCAAATGACTCACTCGAATCTTTTACAGTGGTTGAAGCCTTAACTCCATGTTCTAATTCCTAAAGTGAAACGCTTTGCCCAGGGCTCAGACAAGCCATAGTTGCAGGTTTTGCATTTGATCTCAACACCATCAAATACTGTGATTATTACATTTCAAAACAGGCTACAAATATAGATTTAAACTAAGGTAGCTGACACTATAACGGGGATGCACTGACAGAATGAGCTTAGAATAGTCATCTATCTGCTGTACCGCAGGCAAACCGAACGACAAAATCCCAATTCTGTAAATAGGCTTCATTTTTTTCCCCCCGTTCAGTTTGTGTCCAGTGTGCATTTCCCCCGAAGTGTTTATTAGTCACACCACTCTCCTGCTTCACCTAATTGAATAGGTATGTTAATAGTTGTGTGCTTTTGAATGAACGACGAACCAACTCGCTGTTTTGTTATTAAAAATGCTGTATGTTGTATATTTATGCAGTATAACAGAAACATGTCCCTTTTAAATGTATATGTATTGCATTATAATGTATTTGTCACAATGCAGCCCTGTAACATTTCAACAATGGTTACTGGACTAAGAATGTTTTAGTAAATCTTAACAGAAGTTGCAGAAAAAACTACCCGACTGAAGACAGCAGATGCAAGTCACTCCTTGCTCTTGTGCCTACATTTAAACTTGGGAGAACTTGTGCACTTCAGAAAAAAAAAAATGCACTGATATGGGGACCCAATTCAATGCTGTACCGTGACAGATTTAGAAGTTGGGATTTAGAGCCACACTAATTGCACTCCAGTCTCTGTACTGCTGATAAACCAATAAAATTCAGCACTCAATACCACAGCACTCTCAAAGCCTCACCTTTGGGTAGTTTGTTCCGAGTTCGTCAATTCCACAATACTGGATCAGCTTTTCATAAATACTAAAATAAAACAAATTCACACACAAGAGGGGTTAGGGTTAGCAAGGTTGTGGGTTTCAAGTTTTATATGGACAACTTTATATAATCAGTAGACAAAAGTTTCAATAAATTCTAGTAATAAAACCTTTGAATGTTTTTGCAGCCTTATCAGGTTAACTGGCTTACCAGACTCACCTGGGGTTGCGAAATTCCTTCTTGTTCTGGATGTGGCTGTTGGTGTCGATATCTCCGTGAAGCTTCCTCTCATACAGCTTCTGGATCTTCTCCTGAGGAGAGGGGACCCATCAGCAGAGAAACACATATCATAACACATACAGCATCACAAACCAAACACGGGACACTTTACTTCCAGTCCTCAGTACTTAAAAACAACACTTGTTCATGCTGTTTAAATAATATAAACCAGTTTTATGTCGTTCTTTTGCTTTAAAATGAGAAGTTAACTACGTCATTTGCACCAGTTCTGCCTTCCATGTGAGCTCAATTATTGTCATTACAGAGGGTTAAAGAGGTACAGGATTGTCCCCAGCAGTCCTGTGAAGTAGGGCTCTGTATTCATGTTTTTTGGTACCTGGGGGCAGTATTTGACAGCAAGGCTTGAGGTTCAGGGTGCTGGCCTTTCTATGAATGGGCTTGATAGAAGCGTTTCTGTCCCAGCACAGGGAGTAAAGAATGTTTCATTTTCGTGTTAAACCTGTATAAAAACGCATCCGTCCTTTTCAGTGTCTCCTAGATACTGGAATCTACACATTAGTGCCTTTGGGAGCAGTTTAAGTGAAAAATGGACACATAATAAAAGACGTTCTGAATATGAGCTACTCAAGATAGCTATGAAGTTATCTAGGGGCAACAGGAGCAGACAGAGAGAAGTTTGATTGTGGGAGCAGGATTCTGGCTCCATTATGAACAGGATTCCGCAACTGCTGTGCAAGTGCAGGAAGTGCAAGACAGTCTAAAAGCATGGCTTGCAAACAAGTTTCTTTAACCTAATGTAGTACCAGCTGTCATGTTTTAAAATGAAAATGCATGCCTGCCAAAATGTGTATTTCTTTCAAAACTGCACATTTGAGACCAATACAATAAATGGATGTGCATGGCAGAGAAGTTAAGGAAATAGAAGAGTCATTTAAGCCCAATGCAATATCACTGGCTGAACACGCCTTCTGCTGTGCGCAAGTCTCGTGGGAATAAGTTGTATATAGTACAGACTCTTAGTGCCATGTCAGTTTGTTCATTACATTCTATTGTTTGTTGTCAGTGAATGTGTGTTGGTTTTACAGGAGACAGTTTTGTGGGTACCTGAAGGTTATTAGAACAGCGTCCTGGGGGCTCGGGAGGGATTCGGATCTCATCTGGAGACATGTTCCGCACCCGTTCGGAGAACTGAGCTGCAAAGCACATGGATCGGTTCAGCATTACACATGGATTACAAAAACAGACATACATTCTAGCACGGTACTGTTGCAACTATTAATACTATTAATACTACACCCAGGGAATCCAAAAAGCTAGTAACCAGATGAACTTCGATGGGCCGAATGGCCTCCTCTCGTTCGTAAATAAATGTTTTCTTTTCTTGTATTACAAAAAACATAAGCACATTCGTAGACAAAATATATATACACACAAGATCAGGTGAAATAGGTCATGTTTCAGTGATCATGATTATACAACCAAACACATGTCTACTTGCAATTCCACAAAGATTTTACAGTCACCAGAATACCAAAAAGACAGAGTCCAACAAAGAGCAACCAGACTAATCCCAGGGCTTAAAGGAATGAGCTACGAAGATGGGTTGAAAGAACTGAATCTATCTAGAACAAAACCAAGAAGAATTTGAAGTCTTTAAAATCTTAAAATGAGTTGACAAAATTAACGCCAACCAATACTTTAAGAGCAACACTGAAACCAGAGGACACAGTTGGAACTTAAGCGGAGACAGAGAGTAGGAGACATTTATTTATTTATTTATTTTTACACAGGGCAGTGAGGGTATGAAATGGGTTACCTCGCCATGTTGTTCATGTGGATATCACTGGGACCCTTTAAGATCCAACTTTATAAATTATTGAGATCAGTCAGCTACTAGGAATCAGACAAGCACTGACTGGCATAATGTGGAAAGCAATGTAGGGTTTCTTCTTAACCCATTAAGTGCCATTGTCTTCATTCAAGGACAGGCTCTAGCATGCCAACTTTCTCACAAGTTGTTGCAGTCCTGTTTTTCAGACATTTATTTTTACTTTGACTAAACAACTGAAAAAGAGGAATTTACGAGAAAGTTATGTTAATGGAAAGCGATTTTGTTTTGTTTCGTAGTTGTATGTATGTATGTATGTATGTATGTACAGTACTGTGCAAAAGTTTTAGGCAGGTGTGAAAAAATGCTGTAAAGTAAGAATGCTTTCAAAAATAGACATGTTAATAGATTATATTTATCAATTAACTAAATGCAAAGTGAGTGAACAGAAGAAAAATCTAAATCAAATCCATATTTGGTGTGACCACCCTTTGCCTTCAAAACAGCATCAATTCTTCTAGGTACACTTGCACAAAGTCAGGGATTTTGTAGGCATATAGTCAGGTGTATGAATAAACAATTATACCAAACAGGTGCTAATGATCATCAATTCAATATGTAGGTTGAAACACAATCATTAACTGAAACAGAAACAGCTGTGTAGGAGGAATAAAACTGGGTGAGGAACAGCCAAACTCAGCTAACAAGGTGAGGTTGCTGAAGACAGTTTACTGTCAAAAGTCATACACCATGGTAAGACTGAGCATAGCAACAAGACACAAGGTAGTTATACTGCATCAGCAAGGTCTCTCCCAGGCAGAAATTTCAAGGCAGACAGGGGTTCCCAGATGTGCTGTCCAAGCTCTTTTGAAGAAGCACAAAGAAAGCGGGCAGCGTTGAGGACCGTGAAGCGCAGTGGTCGGCCAAGGAAACTTACTGCAGCAGATGAAAGATACATCATGCTTACTTCCCTTCGCAATCAGAAGATGTCCAGCAGTGCCATCAGCTCAGAACTGGCAGAAAACAGTGGGACCCTGGTACACCCATCTACTGTCGGAGAAGTCTGGTCAGAAGTGGCCTTCATGGAAGACTTGCGGCCAAAAAGCCATACCTCCGACGTGGAAACAAGGCCAAGCGACTCAACTATGCACGAAAACACAGGAACTGGGGTGCAGAAAAATGGCAGCAGGTGCTCAGGCAGTTTGTTCGCCGAAGGGCTGGAAAGCGGTACAAGAATGAGTGTCTGCAGGCAACAGTGAAGCATGGTGGAGGTTCCTTGCAAGTTTGGGGCTGCATTTCTGCAAATGGAGTTGGGGATTTGGTCAGAATTAATGGTCTCCTCAATGCTGAGAAGTACAGGCAGATACTTATCCATCATGCAATACCATCAGGGAGGCATCTGATTGGCCCCAAATTTATTCTGCAGCATGACAATGACCCCAAACATACAGCAAAAGTCATTAAGAACTATCTTCAGCATAAAGAAGAACAAGGAGTCCTGGAAGTGATGGTATGGCCCCCACAGAGCCCTGATCTCAACATCAGAGTCTGTCTGGGATTACATGAAGAGAGAGAAGCAACTGAGGCTGCCTAAATCCACAGAAGAACTGTGGTTAGTTCTCCAAGATGTTTGGGCCAATCTACCTGCCAAGTTCCTTCAAAAACTGTGTGCAAGTGTACCTAGAAGAATTGATGCTGTTTTGAAGGCAAAGGGTGGTCACACCAAATATTGATTTGATGTAGATTTTTCTTCTGTTCACTCACTTTGCAGTTTGTTAATTGATAAATATAAACTATTAACATGTCTATTTTTGAAAGCATTCTTACTTTACAGCATTTTTTCACACCTGCCTAAAACTTTTGCACAGTACTGTATGTATGTATGTATGTATGTATGACTAAGCTACCAAGTTAAAAAATGTGGGCAGTTTTCCAACACTAGTTAAGAAAACACAGCAACTAACACAAACGCATAAGCCACCCAAGTTTAAGTTTAACCAAAACCACACATAACAATATTCAATCCTCAGTGGGATTCAACTAGACCTAATTTTAGTATAGTAGCAAGTAAGGTAAAGGCTTAATCTCTTGTGCAAGTAGAGATTACAGTGAAATATGTTATGACTAATCCAATGCGCTGGCCTGCAACACTGCTACAAAAACTGTGAATGCCAGAGCTTGTCAAGGGCAGAGAGCAGCACAGAGAAAGCAAGCCCTTTCATGACTGCAGGCCTCACATTTTTGTCTGTCATTAAATCTCCCAAGACTCCTTTGTGCAGCTCGATTGTTTTCTCTGTGTCCTTTCTTCCCTTTCTGATGACTTCATCACCATGCCTCTCCTAGCAGAGATGCCATTAAGGACATGCCAGACTCATTGCCCCCTGGAGAGGGGCCAGCATGGTATACAGGGCTGGATTTTAGTGAAAGCATTTACTGATATGAAAATATTAAAAATGGGACAATCCCTTTGGTATACATGCCACACAGACGACATGGGGCTATGAGACGTTCATGCTTTGGAGATTTATTTGGCCCATCTCTGATAAATGCAACTTTGCTTTATCCTTTAAAGTGAAAGTACATACCAAGTCTAGAATTACAAGTAGAGCACGAGTTAATTAATTCACTTAGAGCTCCCTTTGAATACACCACCAGAGCTAGATCACAGACAATCAGAGAGGATACGCAAGCACAGCACCAGGGAATGTAAAAAAAACAAGTACAGCATTGGAGCTTTGCCATTAAAAAGTGTTTCTGTCGTAAACCAATAAACTGTTTGAAAACAGATGGAACGGCTGGAAGATATAAATCCCCAGTAACACATTATTGATTTAAGGTGGTCAACCTCTGCTACATTTAAAAGCGGCAATGACAGAGGGTTTATATTCTGTGAGTGATTACTGCAGGGCTTGGTAGGAAAAGGACAGCAAGTAGCTTTTAAATGAACCAAAATTAAGCTGGATTTATCTAGACTCACTTTAAAGATGATTAAATGGTTTAAAATTCCTACATGCCTGATCTGTAAAGAAACCTGGGATTAGCAAGCAGTGTGGGTGTAGTGTGGTCTGAAGCAACTTCTGCTTGCTTGCATTCCTGCTTTTTATATTCACTACAGTTTCACAGAGCCTGATCATCGTTGATTACCTGGCCTGAGGAGCCTGAGCTTAGTGTTGAATCAGGGTCTGTGAAACCAGTTGGTAAAGGGTTATTTGAATGGTACTGGGGTCTGGATTCATACTGAGACAGTAATGTGATTGCAATGCTTTGAAAAGAGGCCTGTTGGTTAAAATCCAGTGAACATATGCATTTAGTACTTTAGCTTAAACAAATAGACTTAAAATGTTGCTTCATAAAGTCAAATGAAATAATGTTACGTTAACATATTGAATTCCATACCGCTTTGTAGTTTTCCATATACTTATACAAACAAAAACTGAAAACCTGTGACATTTTGAAATCTAACATGAAATACTGTACTATTATTATGGCTTCCGGTACACTTTTGCGATATCATTTTGGAGTTTCTTTGATTACACAATGTTAAATAAAAGATCTAAATTATGCTCTTTTTTATATATATAAATTATATATCTCAACTTAAGCACACACCTCAGAAAAATGCACTGATCATTCCTTCTTTGTGTTAGAAAGTCAAAAAACAGCAAAGTAAGCACCTTGAATTGTATACATCAAAACAAAGACAGCAAAAGCTATTTCATTCAAGTTCAGAATGTATCTAGTTTAATTTGTAAATTGTCATTACAAAATAAAGAAATCATTTAAGTAAAACCTCTCTTACAGAATAAAATGTGCATTCATGGATGACATCCATAGGAGTTCCAAATTAGCACGTTAGTCAAACTGCACCATTCATTTTATACAGCACTGTAAAATAAGGCAGTCACTGTTATTGACAGCATCTTGAAAATGTACCTGCAGATTAACTGGAGATTTGGTTTATTACAATCAGTATTATCCTACAGACTATCATTAGTGCTGTCTTCAGTGCCCTGTAATCTAGCACGCTACTTTCAGGTCACCAGAATTGATCTTGTAATCTCTTGTAATAGCAGTTTTGTTTGTTGTTGGTGGTAGCATTTCTTCCTGCAGTTAAGGGGTGAATATTTGCTCATCTTAGTTTTTTTCCCCTCCTTATTTAAAAAAAACAAACACTAAATTATGCTCAGGAGAAAAGGCTTTTTAAAAAAAAACAAAAAAACATGCTGTTTTGGCTAACATGTTCGTGCTAAAAACACAAATGTACTTTTGTTTTTTTTCTCTCTCCAGTCAGAATATGCGTGCGATTCCTCTCAAGTGCAGAACTCGACCTGAGGCAGTCAGATTGTGCAACACGTTGTTCCTATTGTGATGGGGCAGCTGCTTAGGTAAACATTACTAATATCCTGTGGAGCAGAACGTCTGCCTGCCTGCCTGCCTGCCCCTCCCTGCACAGGTGAACATGCTGACTCTGCAGGCCCGTCACCCAGGAAACCCTCTGTTGTGTCTCGCTCCGACGTGACTCACCCTGTCCTGGGCCATCCTGCCTGCCTGCCCCTCCCTGCACAGGTGAACATGCTGACTCTGCAGGCCCGTCACCCAGGAAACCCTCTGTTGTGTCTCGCTCCGACGTGACTCATCCTGTCCTGAAGACAATTCCTTTGCTTGCCTGCAAACACCCCGGTCTGCCGCTCCCAGACCCACATAACACTGCCGTTACTCAGGTGCACTGTGCTCAGGCAGGTCAGGCTGCTGGCAGGAGAACAAATCGGCTATGAAAACTTAAACCCTGGGGAAGTGAAAACCCATTCCCTCTGAACCTGATGAACCTGATCAAAATCCAAGAAATAAACGTGTTCAAGTGTGTGCAGCGCAAGATACAGTGGCAGACATAGGTATTGGCATCCTACTCTTAATAAAAGAGAATTCAAGAAAACATGTTAAACAACTCTTCTGTATTTGTGCAGGTCATTCCCACTGATGCAGTATTTTATACAATTTTCCATCAGAAATCCTGTATTTGAGATTAGAGATCTACTGTCAATGGAGAAAATAAGTACTTTTTGGCACAACTCAGCTTCAGTAATATCTGCTTTCCATAAAACAAAAAGCTTAATTTTGGCAAAATTGGAAAGAAAAGTATCAAACCCTCCAAAATACGAAGTTTACCTGCAATATTTTCAAATACAGTTGGCATCATTTTAAAACATGCTTAGCATACAATACCACATTTTTTTGCATTGATATTTAGCAGTGGGTAACGGCACCTTTTACAAAATTGTGCCAGTGACAATTTTGCTGCTCAGAGAATGAAGGCTGGGAATACGGTTTAAAAAAAGGAGGCAGTGTGGTCCAGTGGTTAAAGTCCAGGGCTTGTAACCAGAAGGTCACCGGTTCAAATCCCATCTCTGACACTGACTGGCTCACTGCGTGACCCTGAGCAAGTCACTTAACCTCCTTGTGCGCCATCCTGCGGATGAGATGTTAAGTGACTCTGCATATAATGCACAGTTCACAGCCTACCTCTGTAAAGTGCTTTGTGATGGTGGTCCACTATGAAAGGCACTATATAAAAATAGATATTATTTAATATAAATAACTTAATTAAATAATCTTATAAAAAAGTCTATCTACTGTTTTCTGCCATCTTACGAGAAGGAAACAACTCCTTGACTTGTAATCATGATAATTAAGATGACTCAGTGACAGGACTAGTCTGCAGTGCGACACTCAGTGACACTCCGTGACAGCTGTGGTCAGAGCTGCAGTTTTAGTGCTGAAAGAAAGATGTGATAGACAGACTGACCACAAGACTGATAACAGGTTCTTCTACCATTTAAGTCTCAGGAGCCTTTAGCCCCTATGCATCCAGACTGTCCAAGCAGATTCATCATTCTGCCTGCCATTCCAAATTGAAATCTGATCAAGGACGAACTGATTTATATATTAACGTCAGCACAGCATATAAATGTGACTATCGACTGCTATTTCATCACAGGTTCCAAGAACACATCAGTGCATGTGTCCCTTCATAAAATGTAAAAATGTTGAGGATCAAGATACTACCACCAACAAACATCATTGCAACACACTGTGCAGTGTAAGGGTGTGGGTCCTAAACAAGAGGAATGACAAGAATGAATGAATTTCATTAATCAGCAGTAATAAACTTGCAAGTTCATGTAATGACAGTGGGACACCTCCCCAAAACCACACAACCACACTAGGCTTGCAGCAGTAGTGTTTCCATTAGTTTGAATGATGACAGCGCAACAGAGTGGTTTCAAGTATGGGGTGAAGCTTGTGTGCCTGCAGATTAAAACAACTTTTAGGTGAAATAAAATACACTGCCAAAAAAAGTCTGGTTTGTGTTTGAGTCACTCTGAAACACTCCCCCTCCCACAATGTGGAGTGACTCACAGCTCCCACCTGGTACTGCAGTCTTACCTACACACAGACCCAAGCTCGCTTGCACAGAACGCTAGCGGAGGAGTTCCCAACAGCAATTCAAACAGCTTTTAGTGTGGGCTCACAATTCTAAACTAGAATCTTTTAGTGCCAAAATTCCAGCATTTAGGAAAACTTTCAAAGTAGATCCTTGGTGTGAGTGTGTATTGTGGAAGCAATTGGTTTGGTGAATCAGCATATCAAGAGTTGACGTGCCTTTCATAATGAATAACTTGAGGATTTGTATGAACCTTCATTAAACCATTTCTCATTTTATATTGTGGGACGGAATTAGTTTTTTGTATTATTATATGTTGGCCATGATGAAGTTCAATGGACTAATAATCACAAAAAAAAAGCATAAACTTCAGCTAGGACTAAACTGTGTGTGGCCATCTGGAGTGAATTTCAACTTCATGTACAATCTGTAATCCACAGTCTAAAAACAATGTAATGTTTATACAATACATTTCTCTATTATGAAAAGGATCTGAGGTAGACCTTTACTAGTTGTGTAGGACGCTTCAAATCAAATCACAAGTCAGTGCCAAAAAGAAGCATTAGCTTTTACTGAAACAGTGAGTGCATTACACAGTATCAGCATTAACTAATAAAATCAATCAAGTCACATTCTAAAAATTAAAAATGCTCCTGCTGCTACACTAATTCTTGTACTTGTCTTATCAGATTGGGCACTGCTTTGATTAATGATTAATGTAGGTATGCAGCCAATGAAATAATGCAGTGTAAATGTACTTTGTATTCATCAATCACAGCCGTATTATTACCCAAGGCAGAAGCTTTTTGGAAACGTGAGTTTGATTGGTATTAAAACAATGCCAGAGTCTACGCTTGAAAAAGATATCTATCTGTAGTCTTGAAAGATAGTTAAACAAGTATGTTAGTATCATGGATCCCCCACCATGGCTCCAAATCAGATCTATCAGTATTTTAAAACAAAAAAGGATAACCACGAAAAGTATCAACAGTATTAGAGAATAGTATAGAACAAGAATTGACAATGAAATGCTTAAATCAATCAGCAATCTCCAGATAAATGCAAGTGGACCCATATATCCCCAGAATCCAATATTGTTAATGACGTTAGCTGATATATTACTACCATGTTTCATGACATTTGGATAAGCGGTTATCCAGATACATGCAAAAATGCAAGTGCGACACACAGATGTACGGACGGACAGTCACTCCCACATATCCCCAGCATATGATACTCAGTTATTTATGCAGAATAATGTTATTACCAAGTTCTAAGACAATTGGATAAGTGGTTCTCCAGACAAACATGTTTTAAATGAGACACACACATACCAATGACTGCCTCCACTATATCCACTTTGCAGGGAATTTAACCCAGTACCGCGTTTTTATGACTGGACAGCTCCACTACATCCCCAACACTACTTAAACTGAATGAAGCGCTCTACAAATTCTGGGGGGTAATCCATTCCAATCAGGGCTTACCAACAAGCTCGTTTGGGTCCTTCTTCTCCCCTTCAGGTATCTCCTGGAAGAAAGCAGAGTGAACAGGGATTAAGATGTGGAGGGAGGAAATGGGAGACATCCAGACACTGCTATGATATTCTGCTGCCCCACATGAGCAAAGCACAGAAGGCAGCAAGGGTGCCGAGTGACGTCTAGCTGTGGACAGCCTGCAGTCTGGTGCTGTGGTCCAAGTCCGGGTGACACAAACTTCAGGTGGATTCAGCAGATCTTTGGTGCACACTGGACATCATCCTTACTTTATAAATACATTGGGTGTTGAGAAATCAGGTTACATATGGATTTTCAAACAAGTAAAAATTTAAAATGATAAAGTGCCTCATACAAACATAAAATATGTCATCTATGGTCAAGCGGATCCAGGAAGGTTTTTAAACGAAAAAATTTAAACAGACAGCAGGGTTAGGGTTCATGAGAAATGAATAATCATATTTCACCTAATGATGACTTTACATACAGTTGAGGATAAGGGGGGAGTAAAGACTCAAGAATCATAAATGCTACTGTATAGCCTTTATGTGGTTCACATATCAAATTAAAGTTTAAAACTAGCCTATGTCAAAATATATAATTGAATATAATAGAATATGTGTAGTAAAAATAATTGAAAAAGTCATTGATAATTGAAAATGGCTTTTTGAGCCCTTGTTTCTCAATGTTAAAATAGGGTTCAAGAACCAATTGGCATTGTTGACAAAGCGTATAGGGTTAACATATTATTTGTTTTATTTGTTTATTTAGCAGACACCTTTATCCAAGGCGACTTACAGAGACTAGGGTGTGTGAACTATGCATCAGCTGCAGAGTTACTTACAATTACGTCTCACCCGAAAGACAGAGCACAAGGAGGTTAAGTGACTTGCTCAGGGTCACACAATGAGTCAGTGGCTGAGGTGGGATTTGAACCGGGGACCTCCTGGTTACAAGCCCTTTTCTTTAACCACTGAACCACACAGCCTCCTATGTATATTCATACTAGGTGTGTAAAAAAAGTGGGCCTTGACCTACAGTAAATGCTTGAAATGTCACACTGATCTATTCATTGCTGCCAGTTATCGAATCTGACAGTTTGTTCCACTAAGAATGAATCATCTTTGCAAAATCTTCTGTACATTTGTCTTCCTATTGTTATATTATTCTCATTTTAAAGGTGTTTGTGGAACACTTTTGTTTTACTCATGTCTGCAAAAGAATGAATGCAACAGATATATTCGAATTTCAGGCAAAAAAAAAACAAACTCACAAATGAGATCCCCATCTTCAGAAATCATTGAACCCTATTAACATGAATGGATGTCAGGTTCCTGCAGCGAGGATTCTGGAAACTGTTTCCAGGAACTAACCAATTAAAAATTAGTCAGTAAACTCTATTGTGACCAGAAATTCAACCCAAAGACTAAACCCCTTAGCACAAGAAACTGTGACTATATTTAGTGGCTCCACCCACCCTGCTTCTGCAACACAAAAGACATGCCTGACAAGCTCTTCAATTAAAAGGTGACCCTGAGGAGGCTCCCCGCTCTGGTATTTACAGCTCTGTGGAACAGAGTGCCTATTCACTGGCCCTACAGAGACACAATGCCGCCTCTGCATCTCCTAGCAACCAGCACCAAGATTCAAGAGATTAAATGAAGGCTGGGGGAGGAGCTGGGCTTGGATTAGGCGTGCCAGGCTGGGGGGGGTTTGCATTTACTAAAAATGAAACTGTGCTAACAGCACTGTCACAGCGCAAATACAAACTCTAACCAGCCTGGTAACGCATGGGTCAGCTTCCCACAGACTGCAATGAACAAACGTCTTCATTAATAGTGCAGTACGGGTGAGGGGTCCCCCACCAAAAGCAGGTGCGAGTAAGGGAGGGGATTAAAGCCTCTAAACTATCCCATTCTTAACCCGTGGCAGTATCACCATGCCTGTAGCCATGCTTACAGAAGTCAGGACCAGAGGACACAGCTGGAGATAAAGTGGAAGCAGACACTTCTTCACACAGAGTGGTGAGGGCAGAGTCCTGCGTGTGTCCGATTTCTACGACCCGGACCCGCTACTACAGGACCCGACCCGAACCTGCTACCCGCTGCAGCACCATCTTCTTACCCGCGACCCGCTTTAATAAGACCTGCAACCCGACCCGAGCCCGCAAGTGTTTGTCCTTCACCTACTGCCTGCGTCAACTGGCTCTCACATTCACACAGATATCTCTACCATTCTCCGCAGCTTGAGTTTATACAATAGGCTATACAGCGGGGTAGCTTTCTGTAGTGGTCTGGATATTATTATTATTTATTATTATTATTTATTTCTTAGCAGACGCCCTTATCCAGGGCGACTTACAATCGTAATCAAATACATTTCAAGTGTTACAGTACAGGTAATACAATAAGAGCAAGATAAATACAATGACAAGTTCAAGCAAGTACAAGTGTGAAAAAATACAATTCAATAATACAGCAGATAAGTGACAGTGATAGTTACATCAAGATATGATTAAATACCAAATACTACAGTTTAAACACTTGGCAGATTACAGTACTCTGAAGTACAGGATTAAATGCAGTAAAATAGGGGGCAGGTAAGAGTAAGTAAAGCAAATTTAAGGAAGGGTGAAAGTGTCCCAGGGGAGAAACAGAGGAGTTCTACAGGTGCTGTCTGAAGAGGTGAGTCTTCACATGTTCATTATTTTCATTCACTACGATTCCAAAATAATTCCAAACTTCTGATTTACCTCTCGAACTATTATCCACTACATGATATAAACCCTGCACTATCTTTTGTTTCACCTTGTTCACAGGCATTTTTAAAATCACCAAGCATATGTGATAAAGGATTTTGCGATATATCAAACAAGCGGCAATACAAACTGAGAATACTACTTTGTCAGCTGACTCCTCCCTAATCGCCTCCTGCTTTAGTGCTGGTTACATAAGCATGTTGTAAAGGTAGAATCACTTGACCCAACTTGACAAAGTTTTGAGGTCAATCAGCTACTAAGAATCAGACGAGCTTAGATGGGTCTGTCTCCTTACACCCCCCCCCCCCTGACCCTTACACACTTGGTTTGTGATCTTGTCAGATATTAAGAGCTCTCCAATTTCCACCTACCCTGGCCAGTTATCCTGTCCTCCAAATAGTTAAAGGACATCCAGTGAATTTGCTTCAGTACCTTTAGAAATATATTCAAAACATCCTGTAGATGCCAACAATATGGAGCTTCCCTAGGGCGAGAAGTGCCACAGCTCCAGGGCAGGGCTGTTTAAAGCCGTGCCAAGCATTGAGTGTTAGCGGAAAGAGACTCCCTTTCAGGCATGGCTCCATTCAGACAGTGCTGTAAGAAAAGAGCCTTTCTGACTCATCGGACCCACAGAGATTAGCTGGCTGTTACCAAGGAGAGACACCTACACAGTGTTATCTTTATAGGGGGAGATAAATAAGACAAGATCAAATATTTCTCCATCTGATGATTTTATACTACAGAAGAAACCACATTATTAAGCCTGTAAACCTGACTCATTATTACACACAGGACAATTAAGCAGAATACAGTGAACACAATGCTCATGGTTTTCAAAGGCGACCGAGATCAGCTGTCTGGCAGCATTTTACAACCGCACTCGCTGCAAAAAAATTAAATAGAGGGGTGAAAGAAAACGCTTCTAAATTTAAAACGTCACCTAGATTTATGCAAGCAAAAAACAAAAGCTAGTACTCAGGCCCGCCACCAGCCCTCTAAAAAAATACACAAAAAGTTCATATAGTTTGCTGGTTTAATATAGCCTGTTGCTATAATCCATAACACTCCATGGATAAGGCCTTTCCACTTGAATTCAATCAATGTACCAATAAAATGCAGCAAGAAAGTAATCCGAGGAAAAAAAAAACTCATTTCAATACGTGCACATTAAATGACACGTCCTTGCTTAAATAAATAAATAAATAAATAAATAAATAAATAAATAAAGACCGTTCTCACTGAAGCATCTAAAGCAGCTTCCAGATATTTGCACTAAGACTGCAGCGCTAGGCTACAACGCCCCTTTGAATCCAGGTGCATATTTTTGTACTCATTTTGGAAGCAGGCAGTAAGCACGGTCTTCCTCACTTTCCTATCACGTTGGTTTCAGTTGAGGTTGAGCATGTCCATCGCATCCCTTTCTGAGGTTTTGCAGCTTCACCCAGTTCACTGCTTATTTCAGTTTACCTCTTCTTCAAGACCTCAACTAACACTTTATTTTCATTTGGCTGTTTTAGTCAATTTGTATTAGGTCTACACCCAGTAATTAACAGGCGCAACAGACTTTTTAAACTAAAACACTTCCAGCTTCAGCTTTTCACTTCATATGATGCATTTCTTTTAACAAAGGTTTAGGGTACGCAGGATTCGTGTTTCCGTATGCCTGGCGGTTGGCCTGTTAGCACCAGCACCAGCACCTCTCATCAATGAACTGCTTTAAAAACCCTGAAAAGAAAACGGCTCTGGACATCTGAGCAGACTATGTATGAAGCCGCGGTGTACACTTTACATACAGCAAAGTGCGCGATGAGCTCCCAAAAATGCACCTGCCGCTTTTTTATTGTATGAAAATAACGGTTTGGTTTTATCTTTCGTCGTTACTGTTCGGTTTGGAATGTTATGAAAATGTTGGATTCAGTTCATTTTTGCAGTGTTCCAGGAAGATTGGCAGGACCCGAAAAGCCCGAGAGTCCTCCCAGGGGTGTGCAGTGGAGACAGGGCTGCCAGAGCTGTGAAGGCATGTCCGCACAGATACAACGAGTCTCAATAGGGGCTCCTAAATCAGAGAACCTGTTGCTCTTCAAGTAAAATACCTTCCACAGCAATGGATAGTGTGTTGGAAACTTGACAATCAGAATAGAGGTATTAAAATGACAGTTTCCCCACAGTCAACAAAATATAATTCACTACATTCTTCCAGAGTTCTGTGATTCTACTTAAATCGGAAAGCATGTTTAATTGGCAGTCCAGTTCTTGTACATTCTGTGGTCTCAGAGGCAAAAAGTGGCTGTTACTGTACAGCATGAAACATGCATACAATATAATTATTCAGCTGTTACAAGCAATGCCTACAGGTAGGCCTATATGTTATACATCTAGTCTCTTTAGTAGGTTTCAAAGACTCTCCCAGCACTTGGACCACCAGTGCATAGGTTGTAAAGACATTCACATGCAGTTTTCTGTGACCAGCCTGTACAAAACCTGCAACCTTGTGAAGGGTACAGTAAATTGCTGAATAAAGTTACACTAGCACAAACCAAATTATTAAGAAAAAAAAAAAAAAAAAAAAAAAAAAAACACACAACACACCACCTTCCTGATTCTTCATGAGTTTTAAGTAAAATCTATATATTTAAAATGCGTGTTTCCCTATACCTTTAAGTGGCACACCCCAGAAGTGTTAGAAACTGGTTTGTGTTGCACAGTACAGCAGGAAGCTCCAAAATACATGGCCTACAGGTTTAATAAAATAATAACTTGGACTATGTGTTTTTTTCAAGCGCTTCTGGCTCAGTTCTTCTGAACTTTTTGCCTGGTACAGATTAATCACCAATGGCTCTACAGCTCGCTATACTACAAAACATGTACTGCTTATAAAAGGGATTAACCAGGAACATTTTTATAATCTTTAATGTATTACTGTCATGGTGCACACTTGAGCTCCTGTGTCTCATCAGATTTAACCCTATTGAAAATGTGGAGGATATCTGAAATGAGCAAGCAGACATTATTACCAGTGGAACAATTAAGAGACAAATAATGATGCACTGCAATGAACAGGATTTACATGCAGGGTTTTCTTGGACTAATCAGGGTCTGAAATATACAGTACATTATATTAAAGTCAGCCACAAAGCGCATAGTCAGGTAGTAATAATTTTGTAAAACATGACCTATGCTGAAATTGGAAACTTCACCGTCTGAAAGATCTTACTTAAAATTGCAATAAGAGGTATTTGTCAAAACTGTCATAAAAACGTTTATTTTTCAAATATAACACCCAGTAGCGAATGTGCCGAGACTGATCCACTAAGTTCCTGTGTGACCCCAATCAAAGTCAACCCCATGCTTCCAGAGCTGAAAAACAAAGCCCTAGTTCAGGGCACCACTCCCACTTCCTTAGGTGGAGTTGTTTATATATATGACTAAGACATCCTGTCCACATACTAGGTTTGTTTAAATAATTTATTGGAGTGTGTGCTTTATATATAGCAAGAGTTAAATTAATCATTTTACATTCCAGCAGACATGTTCACCAAAAGGTTTAGTGTGATCTTGTGTCCCATTTTATCTATTGAGTGGTTTTCATAAATCTATCAGATTCTGTCACTTCCATAACATTGGTTTGTTCAAGAAGGAATCAAATAATGTCGCATCTTGGTTTGCCTGTTTTAATAAGGCTATCACGAGACCTGTGACAACTTAGGAAGTAGTGGGTTTTGGATACTAAAACAAAAAACAAAATTAAGGTTATCCAGATCTTGAGAAAAACATTGAGTGACTGCATGAGAATCAGTAAAACATATGAGAATACACACAAAACAACCAGGAAGGTAAAAACATCCATCCAAACTGAATTAAGTGTGCTGACAAATCCATGCTGGTGTGTGAAAGAAACTGGAGTAGTGACTTAAACAGGCGGATTTTAGCGACTGTTCAGCATGAACCTTGTTTAAATTAGGGAATAATGCCTGCAGTGTTCAGCAGCACCTTTGAACCAAAGCCTGACAGTTTTATTAACCCGGATCAGCCGCTTCTTGCATAAACCTGACACTACAGAGGGAGGACAGTTGATCTGCAGTGAGCTCCCTGCCCTGCCCGCAGGCAGGCCTGTCATTCTCATACCTTGTTGCTTGCGGATTACAGGAATGCCTGCTCCACATACAAGCTTATGTATTACTCTGCCAGGTTTTAACTTGCATGTGTGGAGAAGGAAGAATATCCAAAAACATGTTCCTGTCTCGTTAAAATGAAATGCTCACAAGTTATGGATAGTCCCTTTAACATTAACACAGGAAGTGGATTCATAAAATTATGAAAACTGGAACAAGGCATGCACCAAGAGCAAAACAAGAATGTTGGCTTTGATCAAAATTATAAAGTTTTAAAACGCAATGGCTGTAAAAGTGTGCAACATACAAAAAAAGTCTGGTACACACTGCCTCCATCTGGCCAAATGGGGTCCAGTTTTGATCTTAATTTTGTGACATGTACAGTAGCCAAATGGGTTTAAAAAACAGATGAACACGTTAACTGCAACCCTGAAACTAAAGACATGTGGGAGGCGGGAGAATTCAAAAACAGCTCTATATCCAAGGAGAATCAGGGTCCAACAGGATACTCTATCACTACAAATACTTAATGAAGCCAAGTAATTGATAAGGAATGAAAGTCTATTGGCAGTTCGGTTTTCTCTTATGAGCCTAAGCTTTGGAGCTCCCCTCTACAAGAAATGAGCAAGTTGGTTTCTTGTATACAAGAACACAACTGGAGCTCCCAGGTTATTCACAAGCAGATCTTGTTTTTCAGTCTATTCAGTGTCTTGTGGTTGCAATTCGTGAAAGAGCTATGTGTGGTTTAGACAGAAAGACATCATGTTTGATGATCCTAGCCAGTGTCTGCTTTTTCTACTCATCATTCAACGACCACAAACCTTGGTGACTCAATGGATGAGTGACAAAGTACAGTAAATGACTATTAGGTGACTGTAGATATGAACAATCTGCAGATATTGCACTGTACATTTGAAGTCACTGAGTGAAGAGAACAGGACTATTATTTTTAGAGGAGTTACACTAGGAATAGACCCCCAAAAGATAACTTTCTGTGCATTTTGAAACCTACATTTTTCCCCAACTAATTGGTGCCAAGAGTTGATCGTAAAATCAATCTGTTTGAAATCTGACAAATCCAGAATGTTTACAAGCAGACAAAATTACAATACAACCCATCTACAGTACATTAGATGTAGAACGGCTACTAATTTGACAATTTTAAACAGTTGACTAGTTGCCACTTAAAATATTGATAAATCATGTATTTGATCATGTCTGGTGCTCTATTTGTGAACTTAGTGTTTTATACCACTTTGCCGTTTGTGCACTGTATCTTACAAAGTTCCAGAGAAACACAGCATCAGTTCTGATACCCACAGAGGCTCACATGCACTACGATGACCTTTCAACTTGTTATGAACAATCTAATAAAATAAAAATTGAGAGTCTGGCCAATGGTAAAATAATAGAGGCGCCTTACAAGATGGTGTTTTGTTTGAAGAGAGTTTCAGCTTTTTGAAAAGGGCAAAACACAAATGTCAATTATGCATTGACCTGGCCTGAGAAAGTTAAAAGAAACTCTCCTGAAAATGTTCAGTTGTAGACCAGCACGCACTGTCCACCATCAGACTGATTTACTGCCAGGAATTCCAGCACTATGAGCTCTCAACTACCTGGCCTGTAGCAGTGACACGGCCCACCTGAGTCAACACAGCGTAGCACTCAGCCTGCATTGTGTCAGGGACTGCCTGCCTGCCTGCCTGCCTGCCTGCCTATATATATATATATATATATATATATATATATATATATATATATATATATATATATATTATATATATATACACACACACACACATATATTCCCATGCGCCTGTCTCTTGAATATGGGGCCCCCAAGTTTAAAATACTGTACAAGACGTGGATGCTGAGATTTATTTTATTAATATCTCTGTATTACTATACACCAGCAATTTAAAACTGATGAATACCACATTAAGACAGATTGATAGATTTTTTCTACCGTATTCTAAAGTAAAAAGTGTATGTGTGTGTCTGCAAGACTATACGGTACGGCTATTAATTGACCAATAGACTTATACATACAGCAAAGCTGTTTTATTCACATATGTCGACATGGGTTAACTGAATGCCCCAGTTAATTGGAAAAGTGGAGTTTAACACTTTAAAGACAGCAAAAACACTGTTAGAGGTTGATTTTCACAACTTTGGAACAATGTGAAGGTCCAAGCAGCAGCACAGGTATTTTTAAAATCCATTGCTCTGCGGATCAATTGAATTCAACTGGACACATGGCAGTGTACATTTAATTTAAAATTTTTTTTTTTAAAAAACAACAAAAAAAAATTCTTCTGCAGGAAACTTTTCTTGTCTCGCCGGACTGGAACACACTTCCAACAACAATAAAAGTCTTTCCAGCTTCAATATTTCAATGCAAAATCTTGATTTGCCATCTTCCTGTTATTCCATTACAACTTTAACAGCCTATTGTTTATCTTTACTCTAGGAACATTAGTAAAGTAGTAAAAAGCAGCAATACAAAATTTTTCACATCACGATACAAGCTGAACAGAAAATGACGACATCCCGATAAATGATAATATGAATCTAGAACTGATATTTTTTTCTTTTAGATAATTATAAAAAGGAAGTTTATTAAAAGGTATATTCCACTGAATTGTATTCTTGTAAACCTCCCAAAGCAGTACAATAGTACACGTCCAGATAGTAAACTGACAACAACACTAAATACACTAATGTCAGTGAATGATGTTGAATTAAGAAAAATAGTAAATTGCCTGCAATCAGGTGCCAAACTCAGTTATACTGACAGCAGATAAGAATACAGATCCTGAATGCTTTACTGGAAAGAAGGACCACTATTCTCATTATATGCATCATTTTGAACTGTGTAAGTATGGGACTGCTTTCTATTAGTTGTTATCTAATACACCCTTCGGTGTGGAGCAAATCACCAATCTAAAACCCAATTAAATCTGCAAAAACTCGCAGCTCTAGCTGTCACCACTACAGTAAAAATGATCACCTCTCCCCCTTTATACACACACACACACCTCACTTACATTACTATACAACTTTTTAATCTTAAAAATGGAAAAGCGTTTGAATGGGTTTGTAAAAAAAAAAAATTATTTTGTCTGGTAAAGCCGCATTGCTGTGTTTGCATTCTTATCAGATACAAACAGAACTTATTCTCGTTACGAAATGCTGTGCTTATTGAAAATACAATGCATACCAAACACGTTTATTTTTATCTTTTCATTAATGATGAAAAAAAATAAGCCCTGGGTTTTCTGGGGGACAGGTAAATGCTCTTAATTATGTTGCTGTTGAGGTAATATATATATATATATATATATATATATATATATATATATATATATATGCTTTATCAATCACACTCCACGTTTAGCAGCTCCTCTTCCAACCCCTCTGGTGAGGTTTAGCAGAATGGGTTCTGGTTTTAGTAACAGACTTTAGAACATGACATGCTTGACTTGTAATGTCTAAGTAGGGCACTAAAACAGACCAGATCTGGTGCGTTTCTGTGTAAATCTCTCACCGTTAGAATGAAGTGCCTGCAGCTAATGGCACATCAAGGCAAACCTTTGAAGATAAGACTTGCGATTCGATAAAGTAAAACAGTCCAGCTCTAACTCAGGAACGTGTGAACCTATCACTGTACAATAAACTCAGTTAATTACACACACTCTACCCAGCTCAGCATTATCTTGCACTTGAGTCCCAATCACTGGTTTTCCTAACTGAATTCCTTCATGCAAGTTTACGCTGACTGGAAGTGTTGCACTCAAGTATCTGCAAATGTCTGTTTGCTATTTTTTCTTCACTAACAGCTTCAAATCAATTAACAATTCAAAATGCACCTTAACCATGTGTGCGTTTTTCCTATAGGAAAATCGAAGACCTACAAAATGTTGGCAATATTAAGTAAGATTTACTGGAATGATTTTGTTAGCACCATGTGCTTTAACAGAACTTGCTTTCCCTGGCCAACAATAGTCTATTCATTCATCACCCTGGTCCTCTCAATAGGAACTGCTATAAACTTGTTAATTGTGCAACAACTTTCATAGGCACTTAATGTGATAACTTTAAACTATATTTTTTGGTTGTGATCAGCTGTACTAAACTGTTAGGATCCCCAATATCGGCACAATTCTCAAATAAATACCTAGGGTGCTTATATTCAAATCAGAAAACTTTACAAGACATGACAGGTGTTCCTGACTTGCTATAAGCAAGTTATACCTAATCCACACCTAAATAATGCACGATCAACACACAATGAAACCATGCTATCGCCGTTCACGTCTTCACAATCATGTTTTCAATATGTACAAATCGCTGTAATTCAGTGTGAAATCTCATTTAATGTATTCTTGTAAGATAGCAGCCATAGTACACGAATTCCAATGCTGAACATAACAGAAAATGCTTACAGCATGTTGGTAATTCTACATCCTTACACAGTAAACTCCCTTATTCAGACCAGCTTACCATTAAGGTCTGATCACAAGTCACTTGTTGAGTGCCATTAGACAATGGGCACAATCTTAAAGCCTCTGACAGTAAAGGGCACAGGAGGCAACCAGCACAGGACACTGGCTAATCGGTGTGCTGTGTGTACTGAGGAGCCTCATAATTGTCATTCCCATTCTGATGACCCACTTCGAGGACCAGGAGTCCCTTCTGTTTCAGTTGATATGTGGCTAACATCTTACAGCTTGCCTGCTATTGGCGGTTTTAAATAATGACTGTCATGCAGTGTCTCGGTGTGGAGCCTGTGCTTGTGTGTGCAAGCAATTTGCTTTGCTTTGCTACAATGCTCTGACTGATCCACTGTGACAAAAACTCTTACCTACCCGGAACTTTTGTTAAGTCATACAGTATACAGGAAAACACAGTCTACATTAAATTATTATTTTTCATTGAAATAAGATAACAATATTTGCATTCTAACAGAAAATAAATGGTATAAAAACAAAATCCAAATGTGGTCATGTTAATTAAAAAATAAATAAATAAAAATAAATAAATAAATAAATAAATAAATAATCCTATGCACTAGATTTAATGAGCCTCATGCCAGCCATGCTTTTCAAATCCCAGACTTGCACACCTGGAAAGACAAACTGCACTTTTTGTTTTAATACTACGGGAGAAATACGAGACATCCCAGTCTTTAGGGTAACCCCCTGCATCAAACCCTTCTGATTAAAACGCAACCAAAGCTAAAGAAACCAAACAAAAGATGGTTTTGCTTCCCAGCTCTAACCAGCAACACAACCAATAAACTACACTGCCAACCAGCAGGGGCTTAGCTAGGGAGTGAATTAGTGAATAAGGATTGTGTTTGCTGGTGTTTATGAGGAACGGGAGCGAGTTGAGCTCAGGTGAAAGGAATGTTCACTATCCTGAGGACACCCCCAAAGGTTGTAGTGTAAAATGCATTGTATTAAATGTAACCCTCATGGATATATTTAGAGAAAATAAAGAAACAGGCAGACACTGACAAATGAAGCAGATCTGGCAACATGGAGTAACTGCACCATCTAGTGGAATGTTGTATAAAATGTGTCAAACTGTTTGCACAGTACAACACTTTCAGATCACACATATGTGGGGCCTGAATTATTCCATTCAGGCTACTAGTGCTGCTCTGCATGCGACACAGAAACTCAACAAAAAACCTCTGGGCAAATCAGCCCTCTATATTCACAAATACATATTTTATATGGTTAAAAAGGTATTTTTTTATAGGTAGAATAGTCTTTAAAATACCACACATTCATTTTGTATTATAAAGTTTTAAATGTCCACCCTGTCAATGGTCCACAAGAAAAATCCTTAAATGTTGTCAGAAAAAAAACCAAAAGCAAGCTGTGTGAACAAGACGTGTTGTTTCTGTCGAGTCAGGGGATTTACACAGTCAGACAAGGCTAATGTTTTAGCCTTTTTTTTTCTTACTTATAGATTGCCCTGTGCATACAGCTGTATTTCAGATGTAGTGCACATTATTTTTTTCATACACAATGCCTCATTTATTTGTCATTATTTAGTATTAGTTATGACTTAATATAGATAGGTCTTTGTGCTCTGCACTGGAGTTTCTTATTACAGATTTGACTTTTGATTGAAGGCACATATTGAAAATTGAATTCTATCTTTTAAGGAACAACATAATTCTTCAATTGTTGGGCTGAGCTACGTATAGTGATTAAAATAAACAGAATTGGGACTCGGTTAGAAAGATCAAATATTAAATTAATGATGGACTATTTTGTTACACAAAAAACAGAGAATATGTATTTATACCAACTACAAAATACACTAAATCTCCATTTGGTGTACTACAAATAGGCTATGTTGCGTTTTGGTGCTGTACCACAATACAAATGATTCCTACCTCTTTTGCAATACATCATCTAAAGAAAGTATTGAGATTAATGATACACTATGAATCGATTAACCCCTACATTTGAAAGGTAATGGTGGGTAAGAAAATGATCAGTAATAACAAGCAGACCTCAGCACAGTCACTATTACGACAACCAAGTATTCCCAAACACAGCGTGTCCCTTTGTGTCAAATTAAAATACCTTTCCGTCATGTGCTTCAGCGGGCTCGGGATCGGACTCTTCCTCTTCCTATAAAGACAAGAATGTAAAGGGTTAACAGGGTCTGGGTGTAGGTATGAGACACAGATGGGACCAGAGCAGAGCAGTGCCTGTAGAGCTCTGCTGGGCTCTACTTCACATGCAAGACTTATTAACACAGAGCTCAAAAAGGAGTAGACATCACAAGGAATCAGCCTGCCCTCTTTCTACCCATCAAATCATAATAGTGAGAATGTGTTTCTACTTCAAACCACAGACAGTATGTAGCTTCTACTGCTGGGACAAACATTGAAATATTCCAACAAACACTGATTGTTCATACAAGATAATTGTTTTACTGTAATATGGTACAAATTAAAAGATTATTTAAACATAAAAAAACATGCTTGTCCCAGCACTAGTTTGCACTTCCACAGAAACCATGCCAATTGGTTGTTGGCTCACAGTGCTTAGCAAGAATGGCAAGCAGCTGCAAGTAGTGGTTAAACAATGTTCTTGCAGGGTCCCTGGAGGAGCAGAATGCAGTGGGCAGGTGGTACTCACAGAGTTCCTGGAGCTGTCCCTGCTGTCCTCATCCATGGAGATCCTCGAGTCTCCCTCCTCCACGCGGCTCACATCATACTCCCCATAGTCAGCCGACACCAGCCCTCCTTGCTCCTCTGAAAGACCACATTCAACCACTGATGTTTTTAGGCTTTACTATTTAAATCAAGGTATAATAAAAGACTCCCTTTGCACAGCAATTGGAGCCTAGCTTTTAATGCTTAATTATACACACCCTTGTACAGTTACGAGGCTAAGGTAACATCCCGGAATGGTTCAATAAATAAGAGGTCTTAGTTTCTTCATTACTCTGATAGTTTCCCAAATCACTATGTTACTGAATTGATTTTTTATATCACTGGAACTGCCAAACCCATAAGGATTTTCCATTTTTAACATAGATCTAGGCTACTTCTTAAGAATACATTAATATAAACAGTGATTGTAAGCAACTATAGTTTTTTTTAGCAAGATAATGCTATAATATAGGCATGTTGTCCCCAAACGCTCACACAAGTGTTTTGTGACTTTGAAAAGTGCAAGAGAGACCTTACCATTATCACCTTGTCGTCACCAGAGCTGAACATTAACATTATTGAATCTTTTGAGGCTCATTTCAAAGAACATGCTTGGATGAATTAGAGGTGTTGTTTCATGTCTCCAGAACAATTTAAACAGCAAATGTCTCACATCAACGCCTACTCATATCCACAAGCTGTCCGGTTACTTTAGCATTGACAGAGAAAGCACTAAGAACTGTTTTTGGAATGCTGTTTTGTAAATTGCCAATACTATATTGCAGTGCTTTGTTTGGCAATCATGTTCGCTCATTGTCTTTGTATATGTGCAGTACCGTACAGTACGTTGCTGTTTCAGACACACTGCTGTGCCTGACATTGTTCATGTATAATGCCCTGGCGATTATTTATTTGGCAGAGAAATTATAGTTTTCCATTGTTCAACTCACTTATATAAAGCTGGCTGTTAATCAAAGCACAACAGGGACTAACTTAAACATTGTTAACTTGGCTGGTGGCACTTCCAAGACAAAATACAATTAAGTAGCCATGATCCAGGAAGTTAAACAGAATAGTAATTATTAAACAAGTAATCCATACGTTTCTTTACTCTATTTTTGCATAGAATTAATTACTGTGCTGTTAACATGCTGAGCTGAGCACACTACTGCCTACAATTTTGTACTTGAGAATATAAAAATAGCAAAACCTGGACGATTGAACAGGTGGCTCCCTATTCCTAAACAGCTTCGGGTCAATCCTTACCTGCCTCCCCGGTATCTGTATCAGATTCCTGCTCAGAATCATCCCCATAAGCCGCCAGGGACGACAAGAGCGCGTTTCTCCTTCCGCTCGCCATTGCTGTCGCAAGCCTACCTACATCATCATTTCGCGATTCCCGGGTCTCTTGACTTAGATCGATGGAACAGAAGCTCTCTGATTGGACCTCGAGAGTATAGCGCAACATAACGCGAGTGATGAGCGTCATTATTCTGCGTCTCGATACAAGGATATGGTTGTGTATTGGTTGCGCGTAGCAACTGAAATGGACAGTAGGAGAAATGTACTGATATTAATGTTTATAATAAACTCAAATATAACTGCCAATGCAACGCATATAAACATGCAAATACTGTCTATTAAGCCGCATGGTAATACAAAGTAAATTATTCCCGTATAAACAAAACACTGAACATGTGGTCACCGAATTACATAACAACAAAACGAACAGACAAAATAAACACTTTACTGTTTTACTACGTTTAAATCCACGTGTTTTATTATCCACGAACACAGATTATTTTAGTTTTACTTATAGAAAATAATTAATTATGAAAGTTGTTTTTTTTAATTATGCAAATCTCGCAGTGAGGTCATCCGTGTGCGTCCGACCTAGTTGAGGAAAAGTTGGATTTGAGTGACAGAGCAGACGCACAGGAACTAAAACATTTGATTTGGTTTAATTTACCCACTTTATAAAGGTCAGCCTTGGGGTTGTTTGTTTTGGAGTGCAAATTGATATACACAGGGTTTAAAACACTGTTGATACGAAAATCTTTGGCCGTTTTTTAACAGATTACATAGCTATATTTTGATTTGACCAAGTGGTTTGGACAGAGGGATTTACTTTAGTAAAGTACTGATGCTAATCGCTTTCTCCTAAACAGTTTTACAAGTTATATTGATTAATATAACTATCTAGGACATAGACAACATAGCCTAGTTACATCTCTTGCTATGGTATCTTTTAATATATAATAATTTGGAATAAAACCTATTTGTAATTAGTGTTTTGGATATGAAGTATTATTAATCATAACAATCGATCGATAAGTTAATAGTACCCTCAATAGAACGCTATATGGTGAGTCCGTATCAACTGTATAAATGGCTTTTTCATGAGTCACAGAAGCCACTGTTCTATTTTTTTAGCCAGTGACAGGACTATTTCTAGAAAAAGTTACGTATTGAGACATGTCGTCCAACCAAAAAAGACCAAAAGACTCCTCCAACCTCGGCCCAGAGTGCGAGATCAAACAGGCTCTCAAAAACGTCTTCGGATTCGAATCATTTCGGACTTCCCTGCAAGAAAACGCTACTAGAGCGGTGGTACAAGGTAAGACGCACATTTTACAATGATAAAATCGTTTTCATAATTCAATGTCAAGTTTTGTCCAAGTTCCACTGTAGCAAAACATTATAGTGGGTGTGTTTTGTTTGAAAGGGGACCAACATTTCAGATCTGGGCTAATTCAATATAAATCTGTAAATACATTTAAGATCTCCGTTTTAGTAACTTTTCAGCTATTTGAGGTATTTCAGGTGAGTCTGCTTACTTGCATGTGAACTATTGATGCTGTGGCTAAATATTGTCAAAGTGAAAACTGAAAACAGTCTCAAAACTGTACAACAGGAGGCTTCTTTCAAACTCAGGTCTCTCTCTGTTTGTTTGTTTCTCCTGCTGTGGATTCCTGATCTGATCTCTCTGCTCCGTAAAGGTGAAAAGGATGTGTTTGTGTGCATGCCCACTGGCGCTGGGAAATCACTCTGTTACCAGCTGCCTGCTGTCCTGGCTAAGGGAGTTACCATCGTTGTGTCCCCACTCATTGCACTTATTCAGGTAACTGGAGGATGTAGTACAAAGCTACTGCTTTCTAGTGAATCTGATTATGAGACCCTTTTCGATAGAGCAGTATTTCCCAATGCTGGTCCTCGGATCACTATTCAGATAAGTTCTGGTACCTGAAAGGAATTCAACTGAGCGGTGGTTTCCTGTGGACAGTGGAAACAGGGTAGAATAGTCCAGTTTTCAAACTGTTTAATTTATATAAATACATGTGAGGCTGATTAATTGTGTTATATGTGGATGGGATTCCTCCATTTGTGATGATACAAATGGTGCCAGGTGTCGTTTGCCGATCTGTGTGGCAGTGTCCTTTTCAGTTACGGGGAACCGAACAATCGTGATGTGCTAGATTTGGACACTTGCATCTCATGCAAAAATACATTTCATATAATTATGAAAAAATATGTATGACAAAGGCATAATTGAACTGTAATTGAGCAATTATTACATGGTATAATTGCAGTTACAATTACACAGGTGTGCCAATGATTAGCTATAGTTACATTTTAATTGGAATTAATTATGAGTCACTAAAATCTTAAAAGTAGTTGACATTGTTAACCCAAACCAGTACTTTAACCACAGCACAAGTACCAGGGCCAGAGAACACAGTTGGAAATGAAGTGGAGATAGACTTAGGACAGAGGGAAGGAGAAACTTCTTCACACAGAGAATGGTGAGGGTGTGGAATGGGCTACTCAGTCATGTTGTTGAGGCAGAATGACTTTGATCCTTTCAGACACAACTTGACAAAGTTTAGAGAACTGCATGAGCTTAGATGGGCCGAATAGGCTTCTCTCATTCGTACATGTTCTTATGTTCTTATTGTTACTCTGGTTAATGACTGTACAAATATTTGACTTGCAGGTCCCCAACTCGCAGCCTTTAAAAGTACTAACCCTGTGTGTGTGTGTGTGTTTGCAGGACCAGGTAGATCACCTTCTTGCTATGAAAGTAAAGGCCTGCTCTCTTAACTCCACGCTTCAAGCACAAGAGCGGAGCAGGATTGAGGCAGACCTAAAGAGTGAAAGCCCCTGTATCAAGCTGCTCTACATCACCCCAGAGATGGCAGCGTCCCATTCCTTTCAGCCCTTGCTGTCCTTGCTGCTGTCCCGTGGGCTGCTGTCCTACCTCATTGTGGATGAGGCGCACTGCGTCTCCCAGTGGGGACACGACTTCCGGCCTGACTACCTGAAGCTGGGCTTTCTGCGGGACCGTATTCCAGGAACCCCCTGCGTGGCACTGACCGCCACGGCCACAAAGAAGGTCCAGGAAGATATTGCACACTCCTTGCACCTGCGCCAGCCCCTTGCCAACTTCAAAACACCTTGCTTCAGAACAAACCTCTTCTACGATGTGATCTTCCGGAATCTGCTGCCTGACCCCTACTCAAACCTCAAGGAGTTCTGTCTGCAAGCGCTAGGAGAAAAGAACACAGATGGGGTAACTCTTGACAGCTATTTCTCTCACTTTCTGATTGTTTGGCATGTTTGATGTAGTGATGAGCAACAGGAAGAACCTCTTCTACAACGTGACCTTCTCATCATTTTTCCACTACACTCATGGTACACCTAAGACCTAAGAAAGTATTGAGACAGAAATGTAAAATGCTTTGGTCAGATCTATTACACATGATACTTCACACGGAATTACTTTTACTCAACAGTCTAAGGTAGACTTTAACCTGTAATAAAAACATCTGTTCAAAATCTGTAAAGATGTAATGTAAAAGTTAGAGCCATTATCTCATCTTGGAGTTAGTCAGTATCATGACCATATAAGTTGTAACAATACCTGTAAGATGTATTGGACCTTGCTGTGCTTTTTCCTATCTTCTCGGATCACTTGGGATAACTTTCAGAACTATCCCAGAGTTTATGTTACATTTTTGGCTGCAGTCCCGGAATTAGTGTTTTCATTCGTTAAGGTAGTAGAACGGTGCATTACGGTAAGTCAGTTGATGTAGCTGTTATTACTCGGGAGTTCACCCAAGCTAACTTTTATACGTACAAGTCAACATCCCATGTGACTGCATGTATACCGAGCGTGTTGGGTATTTTTGTTGTTGGTGTTACACGCTTTCATTTTTTTTCAAATACAATGACTGATCAAGAACAAGGTAGTAATTGGAGTCTGGAATAAGTTAAGGAATTGTTAACTTTACGGGCTGACAAGGAGGTGAATTCACAAATAGAAAGGACGGTGCGTGATGCTGTAATTTAACAGGTTGAAAAGTTGTACTCGCATGATCCTTTTGGCTGTGTGAAAGGGTTATGACGGTATTTTGGACAGGTAACATTTTCACCATGAGCCATTTGAGTATGGCTGCTCATTTTCAAAGAGACCCTTTAATCATGTTGTTAGTGGGTCTTCTTGTTATTTGATTTGTGATATTGAGGTGTGAACTCAATGCAGTAACATACCTCTGTCCTATGTAGGGATTCTCTGGCTGTGGGATAATTTACTGTCGGACCAGAGACAGCTGTGGAGAGTTGGCAAATAAGCTGACCCAGAGAGGGATCTTATCCAAGGCTTACCATGCAGGTATGGAGGCTGGGGCTAGCAGGGATTGCACAGTGCTTTCAAAGAGAACGCTCCTCTAAGGGTTACCATGCAGGTATGGAGGCTGGGGCTAGCAGGGATTGCACAGTGCTTTCAAAGAGAACGCTCCTCTAAGGGTTACCATGCAGGTATGGAGGCTGGGGCTAGCAGGGATTGCACAGTGCTTTCAAAGAGAACGCTCCTCTAAGGGTTACCATGCAGGTATGGAGGCTGGGGCTAGCAGGGATTGCACAGTGCTTTCAAAGAGAACGCTCCTCTAAGGGTTACCATGCAGGTATGGAGGCTGGGGCTAGCAGGGATTGCACAGTGGTTTCAGAGAGAACGCTCCTCTAAGGGTTACCATGCTTGTGTGGAGGCTGGGGCTAGCAGGGATTGCACAGTGCTTTCAAAGAGAACGCTCCTCTAAGGGTTACCATGCAGGTATGAAGACTGGGGCTAGCAGGGATTGCACAGTGCTTTCAAAGAGAACTCTCTTTACAGGCCTGAAGGCAGGTGACCGGACGACGGTGCAGAACGAGTGGATGGAGGGCAAGGTGCCGGTCATTGTGGCCACCATCAGCTTCGGAATGGGAGTGGACAAGGCCAATGTCAGGTCAGTGAATGCGCGGCACAACCCTTTCCTTGCTTTCTGTTTAAAGTATCCTTGCTGGGAAGTGTCTGGTTTGACCTGCCAGTTTTGGTGCTTCATGTGGTTCACTGTGTGCTATCCCAGGTTTCCCTGTCTTCATTTTAAGGTACCTGTACAAAGGTGCATACTGTGTATAATAAGCTCAGGTGCTATGTAAATTGAGGAGTACATTGATGGTAGCTAACAAAAATGACACCATACATGTTGTACACTTTCATTCACTATATAGGTCTCAAATATCCAGTTGTGAGAAAGGGGAGAGGTGAGGGTATGGAATGGGCTACCTAGTCATGTTCAGGCAGAATCACTTAAATCCTTAAGACCCAACTTGACAAAGTTCTGAGATCAGTCAGCTACTAGGAACTGGACGAGCTAAGATGGGCCTCGTGGCCTCCTCTCGATTTGTAAATGTTCTTATTTTCTACACTTGGGTAAAGAACATAAAAACCCTGCTTTCAATTAGTGCTGTTTGGTGGAGGGCCCCCACCCCTTCAATGGCTTTTTTCCTGTTATTAACCAACTGGCTGCTTTCCCTATTGACTGACATGCTTTCAGTCGGCAACATGCTTTCACCCAGAACACATTGCGAGATGAAATCAAAATGACTTTAAACCCTGTTTAATGGCACAAGAGTTTTTATTAGTATTTTTGAATTATTTTATTGGGTACAAGGACACGAATGCGTATGTCAGCTGAGCTTTTACAGGTAAAATCTGGATAACAAAGCCAGACAAGGCAATCGGCAGCACTAACCCCCATGCATGTAGGACTTGCAGGCTGGATAAAGCCTTCCCCTGACCTAGGTGTCTCGGCAGGTTTGTGGCTCATTGGAACATAGCCAAGTCCATGGCAGGGTATTACCAGGAGTCTGGGCGAGCAGGCAGAGATGGAGCGCCCTCTTGCTGCAGGCTGTATTATTCCAGGACAGACCAGGACCAGCTCAGGTTCCTTATCACAAAGGAGATTTCCAAGAGCCAGGTAAGCTAGACACACAGATCAATGTAGTGCTCTATATAGCGCTTGCATTACACTTTTGTCGCTCAGACTCCAGGATTCAAAATGTCATTTTTCCCAATTCTATAAAATGCTAAAAAGAATAAGATCTCAAAAAAAAAAAGTTTAAATCAGAGTGCTTTTCTTTTGGTCTGCTAGGAGGCAGTCTAATACCACATTTCCATCTGCACCATGAAACAGTCTGTCATTGGGTAATTTCCACCATCAATGCGAGCTGGACAGATAGAGTTCTGCCAGCCCAGAATCCTAACTGGGACTGAGGGAGTGCCAATTAAAATCCATCTGCTGCTGATTAAAATAAACAAGTCTGATTTTAAATGGCTTTTTGGAAACGTGGCATAAGAAACTCAATTAGCCTAGCCTTTAGATTGTAGCAAATTACATACCTCAATACAACCTGCAGAATTTCTCTGGGGTATTTAAAACCATGCTGGCATCATTAAACCAACCGACCGACCAAGGAGCACATGTAAAACCAGAGAATAAGAATGTCTTGTATGAGTGTGTTGAAGGTGGTGATACATGTTACAGTTACTGTGTATTTACACAAAAAATGCTGAGAGTAGAATAAGATTAAGTCGCCCTGGATAAGGGCGTCTGCTAAGAAATAAAATAAATAAATAATAATGAACACATCCTACAGCCCTGCTGTGCTTCTGCCTGTGTGGAAGAAACCGGATTGTATATAGTGTGGGATGTGAAAAGGTTGCTTCGACTGTTATCCAGTCATTGATTCTGAATCCCTGGAATCCTTTGAGACCAAACTTGACAAGGTTTTGAGGTCTATGAGTGACTAGGAACTGGACGAGCCTCACGTTGCTCTGAACTTCATCCAGAACTTTATGCAGACAGTTTTAATAATACAATAAACAGTGTCCGAGGGGCTGCTTCTCTCTCCATTGAAATAATCTTCTGCTCTTCACCCCTCTGACTCCCCCTGCAGGCAAAACGTGGTGCTGTGAATGATTCTGATAAGGCGACCATGGCAGGCTTTGAGGCCCTGGTGGCCTTCTGTGAGCAGGATGGGTAAGTGGCTTTCTCGAGTGCCAAGTTTGGGTTTATCAGTGGAACAGTGGGCCAAGTTCGCCCCAGTTGTTTCTTGTTTGTTTTTTCTAATACAGCTTTTTTCTTGGGGTGTGGTTTCATGTATTTTATTTTGATATCCCTACTTTTTGTTTTGATATGTGTATTCATTAGTGCAGGGATGAACATGGTATTTTCATGTTTAGGTACCCGTTCAAAATTCAGACTTTGAATATTCGTTAGTTTGCAAACTGTAATCAAACCCATTATGCATTGTGTGTTGATTGGGTGAACTTACTTTCTAATCACCCTGTATATAACACAGTATTAAAGTAAAAAGATATTCCAGAAGTAAGACTAGGTTGTGAAGGCCTTATTTTACCCTACTGAATAAACTACAACGCGAAGGATGCCAAAGTTCAACTTTTTTTCTTGTGTGCATTTCAGGTAAAAACAATGCAAATAGTTAACATTTCAGTTTTATTTTTTAAATCCCTGCCATTGTCATTTCTTCATAAAAACAAAGTTTTTATTTTTATTTTTTATCTTTTATTAACAGAACAAGCAAGTGAAAAACGTCAAATTTAACTTGAATAAACACTTCAAATAAAATCCATTTCTATCAATTATGTAATTTCCGGCTGACATAGTTCTTTGTCATCAGATACACGTCTAGCAATGTTCGTTTGAATATTTCGAATATTTGTCCCAGCACTAATAATTAAACTCCGGAGCTGTGGTGGTAATAAAAAAAAAAAACACTGCTGGGGAGCAAATTATAGGTGTAGGTGAAGGCAACTAAACGCAACACAAAAGTAAAAGCCTTGCTGTTCAGTTGCGTCTCTTGCGTGGTTCCTTGGACCAGCAGCAGCAGCTGTACACTACAACAAAGATGAAAAAGCTGAGGAAGAGTCCCATACATGCAGCAATGACCACCAGCGCCCACACCCCCTCAGCACCGAGCCTGTGAGGGAGGGGGTAGCCATTGACATGCTGGAAAACACAAGAGGGGATTTAGAGGGTTCTGATAGAGGGTACACTACACTGATGAACGGAGTCCATGAATCAGCATTTCAACCATAAAATACACTTTTGTTTGACAAATTGTGGGGGAAAATATATCATAAAGGCAGGTTATAATCACACTCCATGTAATGTCAGTCACATTTATCAGTCAAGAATGATTCCCAATGACAAACATTTGTGCCTTAAAATACAGGTCCTTGTAAGTAAGCTAGAAATGTTATAACATGTAAAGTATGGTAACACAATATAACATATAGAACTGCAATTTATGTGTATAGAACATTTGGGTACTCTACTAAACATATCTTTTTTAATAGTATCAAGCAAAATGACTTTGATTTTAGCCCCATTCGTAGGCTACCATAAGGATCTGAATCTCTGAAAGTACCCTACAGTAGGAGCCTTGCAAAAAAACGAACTGGTTTTGATTGGTCAAAAACGGTATATCCATGCAGTCAGAAATATTTATCAAATGTGTTTGTATCTGTTAAACGATAATGGCAAAGTGTGCTTCTAATAACTGCTTACTTATATTTGGAAGCAGGCCTGATCTTAATATGTAATTTCTTATTTGATAGGTATTAAAGATATACCGGTACATTTAAAGAAGACAATATACTGTGATATTTAATATATTGTTTAGATTAGTATAGTGAGCAACAAAAAAACAATAAATCCAACGTTTGCATACAAAAATAAACTATTATCATAACAAATATTGTTGATATGCGGAGAATGCAGCAGAAAATAAAAACAATAAAAGTAAACTTACTTGGGAGCATGGCTGTTTAATAAAATATTTGTTAACATGTTTTAACAGGCAGTGGATTGGATGACTATCCAGTTTAAACCCAGAGCTTACTGTGTCTCCCACCACGATCCAGCTTCCCCTAAATACAGCCAGCTCCCCTTAAACAAAACGGACTGGAGAGTGCGGCTCAGAGCCACCATAGATTACTGATGTTAGTCGGTTTTGAAGTTGGGGGAGCAAGGGGTATGACTGCATGTGACCCTTTTCATTTCAGTGCTTTTACAGTTTAATGCTTCATGTATAAAGCTATAAAGTCACTAGAAGCACAAAGAAGAATTAGGTGGGGGGAGGGCTCACATAGTTAACCCGAACCAGTACTTAAAGCACAGTACAGAAACCAGGGCCAGAGGACACAATTGGAAATTAAGTGGAGATAGACTTAGGACAGAGGGAAGGAGACATTTCTTCACACAGAGAGTGATGAGGGTATGGAATGGACTACCTTATCATGTTATTGAATCAGAATCACTTGGATCCTTTTAAGACAAAGTTTGACAAAGTTCTGAGATCAGCTACTAGGAACCAGACAAGCTTTTCCCTCGTTTCCACTGCTGGCCACTATGGCCCTGGCTGGCCGCGGCCACTTTATCTGGCCTGGTTTTCTATATCGTACCCCATGTGGCCGGACCTGGCCACAAAGGAACTCCGTCATCACGTAGCAGGGAGGCGTGTGCTGGATAAGAAGCAGACAGGAACAGAGTTCCACATTCAAGTTTTTTCACTACTGCAATGGCTGTCGAGAAGATTTTGGCTAAAAATCATAACATGATAACTTGTTGTTTTGTTTTTTTTGGCCAGCCCCAGCCCACAGTGGAAATGAGGCATTAGATTGGCCAAATGGTCTTCTCTCATGGTCTTCTTTCTTATGCTGTTAAGTATTTAATAATGTCCCTTTAGTTATTTTTGTCTTGTCATTTCTTATATTGTTGCATTAAAAGAAATTAGCAACATCTCTGCCAATATTGCTAAGTGTCTTGAAAGACTTCTAGTTGGCAACTTTTACTATTTACTTTAGGTTGTGGTACTTATGGATGATTGTCTTTTAATGACCTAACCTGTGATTGTAATTGGCATAATTCACTGTTCATTTCAGGTAGTTTATTTGGTTCAGGTGCATATAGATATACAACAATCAAGACATGTTTAAAAAAAAAAAAAAAAAAATCTTTACAAGGAAAAGTAATCTTGTTATAATTTTGTGTAATTGTATATATTTTTAAACACACATTGTGTACTGTATGGAACGGTACAGTAGTTCATGCTGCTTGCAGTACAGTATTAAGTTTGCGTTGCGCAAACCAAAGCTTTATTTATCATGCTGGTACCAATACAGTAATAATAAAAAGAATACAATATAACAAATTTACTGTAAAAAATAATAATTCTAATAACAGGTTCCACATGTCAATTGCTCTAGATTGGGTCGTGCTTCCACGATGTGCCACGATGCGTCAGTGGTGCTCTGACAATAGTCTACCTCAGATAATAATGCACAGCACCGTATATAGGCTGAAGTGTTTATGTATAACTGTTTGAGATTTTCATACAACAACTTCATTTAAATAATGTTGCATGGGATTTAGTGACTATGAATCCACTGGTTGTTCTAATATAAGCGACCACCAGAAGGCACTCCTGAATTTTGCATCCTGCATGAGACTGTATCTTTGTGTCAGGAAAGCCATTCAATACAGAACTGCATCTAGATTGTTTGTTTAATTTTTAAATGTGTTTTGACCTATTGTCTTAGAGAATGCATCATTTTTAAGGACCAAAGAGAAGTATACATTTCAAACTGTAGAAGGCACTCATGGATTTTTCATTTCAAAGGCCATAGTAATGTCTTGTTTTTCCCTGTAGTTTATTGGTGTTTGTCAACTAAAGCATTTTTTATCCATTTGTATTACTCTGTGGGATCCACGTGGCAGCAAAAACGAAGGCAAGTGGAAGTTATTGGTCTAAAAAGAAAATGTGCTTCATGTTTATAGAAGCTCAGAGCCATTGTCAGGGTGAAAGGTCCAACAAAGAGGAATTGTTTAATACTGTGGGGCAACCTCATTTCTGTCCAGGAGGTTGTCTCCTGTCATTGTATATTGTTGCCTTTCCTAGGAATACGGTATACAACAAATGAATGTTACGCTTGTTAGATATATATGCCCTTAGACATTTAATTTCTCTTAATGGATTTTTGCATAGCATACGGTGCCACCACCAATGTTGCAATTGTAATTCCCTGCATTCAGTCCTCACTTTCTTGCTGGACATTGCCAGTCCAGGCAGCTTGCTCTTCCTGTGGTCCAGTACTAGTTTCAGTGTGTTATGTAGCTTGTTGACAGCCTGCTCTGAGTAGTCACCAGTCTGTGATGTCCATGGAGTAGTGCATTGGGTTGTTGGTACCGTGTTGACCGTGGGGCTGGTGCCCAGCAGGTGGTGCTGTGCTGGGACGGTGGGGCCCATCTCAGGGTTGGTGAAAGGGCTTGACCCTGGAGACTCTGTGCTGGGGGCCGGAGCAGCAACAGCAGTGAATGCAGGCCAGGATGAACATGATCAGAACCGTCGCTGCCAAAAAAAAGGGGGACAACATCACCCGTTAGGTTCATTCAGGACTCTTCACAGTGCTGCAAAATATATCAAACGCCCCATTGCTTCTGTAGTTTTGTGCACATGAAATCAAACCACTGGAACTGAAAATCTTGGAAAATAGGCAAATTAGTCTATGATTGATGATAAAATAGTAATATAAAAGGAATGCACAAATGGTAACATGCATGAAACTTTTTAGAAGTTGTTTAGGATGCCTAATTTAAAGCGCACAAGTGATCTAACATTTTCACACATAGGTGTCTATTGTTTCTATATCACTGATTACCGACTGAAAATTGAAATTTTCACACCTACAGGTTTTCATGCAGGTAGGTGTATAATTATATAAATAATCTTAAGGTGTTCTAATACATTTGCACACTGCTGTATGTATTTTAGTTGACATGCTTGCTGCCAGGGTTAAACATTCTCTTGAAATGAGGCACTAATCATATGTTAAGGATTAATCCACAAACTTCCAAAGCAATCACATTTTCACATATTTCAAGTCTCCTCACATTGAAATGCTTAATATAGTATGAGTCAAATACTTTTTCTAGTCGAGATGTGTCTCTGAACAAACACTACCACCCCTGTTAGTCTGTGTCTCACCGATGAAGATGAGCAGGATGGTGAAGGCTCCGATCTCCAGGGGGTCTGCCTCGGGAAGGCCTTGCAGTTTAGTGAGGACCTGGTCTGCAATCTTCTGCATCTCCTCCTTCCAAGACATAGTGGAGGGCTGGGGCTGGGGCTGGGCCATTGCCAGGGTGTTGCTATCCGCTACAGGCCACTCTACTCGCCACTGTGTGGACGACAACCATATAAGAACATAAGAAAAGTTTGGGAACGAGAAAATCAAGGGTCGTCCCTTGTTGGCACACCAATCTCCACACTACAAAGACCAAATTGAGATATTGGCTTCATACTTGTACTGTATTGTGTGATTCTGTAGGTCAACTTTGATTGGGGTACAAGAAAGCTCTTTGTGCCAGTAGTTTTAGATGGCTGCAGTAAAGCAGTTTATTTAATACACTGCAGTATTCTATGATTCTCTGTATGTTTTTGTTCACAAAAGCACCCTATTCTAGTAAACCTCTGGGTCACATTGTTAATGCTTAATACAATTGAATTAAACCTGAATACCTTGCTTTCTTGCAATACCCAATATGAATCATTATGCTGTAACTCGCTATAGTCTAGGACCACGAGAAAGCTAAATAAAATATACAAATAACTTTATGCATGCTTGTTGTAAGGAACAGTTTAGCAGTGATATATTTGTACAGTAAGAATAGTTCCAGCCAAAATCCCCGTCGACTGGCTCTGGACAAGGCGTCTGTAGAGGATATCGTAGGAAGCGTGTATATCTAGAGAACCACCTATAGAAATGTTTTTAAAAAATTGCTAAGAAAAAAGTATGTATTGTCTATGATTCTGATAGTTTTGTACAGCTGTGGCACGGAGGGGTTCAAATCTTTTTGTGGTTGTTTCCTTGCATTAAATTACAAACAGATCTGAGAAAGTAAACAGAGTATCCCAGCAGCATGAGAGAGTGCACGCCCTCGAGGTCCACTTCAAACTGATTCATTGCTAAAGAATGCAAGGCCAAAATCTGCACGCAGGCATGCTTTATATACAGGAAATCACACACCTTGAATAGGCTTGCAACGAGAAGATTAACAGGAGAGACTTGCTCCGTGTGTGTGTGTGTGTAATCAGAGGTTACAACAAGATTACTGTTCTGTGTTCCTAAATCAGGACCTGTAGTAGAAGCAAGCAGGGGAAGTTTCAGCATTACTGACTTTCAGCTGGATCTGATCAAGCCTGGTTTATCGTAGGCCCAATTTTGACATTTGTTTTGAAAAGTAATGGAAAACAGCAAAAAGAATTCAATCCAAATACTGTACAAAATGATCCATTTCTGATTTCCAAAAATGTTTTGTAATTTCAAAAGAGAATGCTTAACTCTGGCAGCGTACATGTCAACTAAAATACATACAATAGTGTGCAAATGTGTTGGAGCACCTCGACCTCATGTTGTGCAGTTCAGCTTCACTCCAATAGCTTTCAAACCTGGTCCCCGAACCCCCAGCAGGTCAGGTGTTTGTTTCATCCAGGAACTGAACGATTGTTTTAAACATGTAGTGTTTTCCAGGGCACATACAACTGCCTTTGCCTTTGAATACATTTCCGAACAAGAAGAGGCCAATTCGGCCCATCAGTTCCTGTCCAGTAAAACTGTTGCAGTTTGACAGGGAAGTGCAGAAATTACCTCTGTGTGTAGAGTATTGCATGTTGTCCTGTTAGTTTATTACAATAGAAGCATAAAGAAGTAGTGATCTTGACAATGTACTGTAATAGTCGAGAGGGTGCGCAAAGGAAATGATGTGGAAACTTAACTGCTTTATAGGAACAGAAGTTTGATACTGGATTACTGGAAATTTTAATTCAACTAAACTAAACAGACTTGAATGAGAGTTGCACGTTTTTGGGTTACGCACATCTGTACCTCCTACATTTTTACAAGAGCATACAGTGGTCATGTTAATCTACTTTTGCATAATACTCTAATTTTGTTTCGTCAGCGGTTGTGGGGAAGTGGATGTGTGACACAAATGCTGTCTTCTGTGTGTTCAGTGTGTCTGGCGCTTTCTTTCTCAGTTTATGCCATGTTTTGAGCTGTGTATAGTCTTCAGTCCTGGCAGCCTCTTTCCTGCAGCAGCGGGCTCGCTCTTCTCTCACGCATATGGGGTTAGCTTCTGTGGTCTGTGGTCTGTAACATTTTCTAATCACAGCAAAGCAAAGCAGCATCCCAAGACTAGAAACATTTGAAAGTACTATTTGACCTATTTTTTCTTTTTAAGAGGGACCGGAAAATATAAACCTAAGAAGCAGCTTTGTGGCGCAGCTCTGGCATAAACACAGTACACTCAGTATTGAGCATCTGGTTTACATTTGCTGTTTGTCAAATATGGTAGATCCATTTGCAGAAATCTCCCTTCTGCAACTAGAGGCTAAAGTATTCTTGAGCAATTTCCCTAGTAAATGCAACCATATCTTAACCAACACTGTCATTGAGTAAAGATAAAAAAGGCAGTGTCGCGTTCGAAGATTACAGAAGACTAATGTTCGTTATAGGATAAAACTGATTATTTATAAATGTATCAAACTGGGAGGACAGTCACCATCCAACGCAGAATCCTGATTGCCGGCTGCGAATCCATTTAATAAACCCTGTGACCTAAAATTCTGCCAGATGCACTATGCACCAACAACTTTACTATTAGATGTATCCCCCTGCAGTGTCGATGCAGTGACCAGTCAGGGAAAACCATTGCGACAGGGTATCATCCAGAGATATGTTTTCATTACCACAAGCAGGAAATTGCCCGTTCAGTGAATCATAATATAACAATAGTGCTCTATACCATACAATCAGTACTATCAACTCAAATACCTTCAGGTTCTACAGATCCTGGTTAGCACCAGTCTTGAAGTACCTTTCCTAACATTAGGCACAGAAGATTCCCAAGCAACTTTAATTAGTCCCTATGTAATGCTAATAATTGGGGGCTCTGGAAACCAGCAGAAAATGTTCATTTTTTTAGAAAATATTTCTGTACAATTCAAAAATAGACACACTAGCAACTTGTTCTGTGTGTGTGAAAGGGTACAGTTTGTGGTCCATATGCTAGTGGGTGTGAGACTTATCTTTTCTGATATCCAAGCAGTAACTTCAGCACTTTGTAAAAATACAACCCTGCTATAACTAATTAAATAATGTTAGTGTCTTCTATGCAAAAATGCTCTGCAAGTCATTTATTTAAAGCATGCACATTTTAGCATTTAAAGCCAGTGATAATCATTCATTTTAGCAGTGTGTTCAATGCTTTGAATCATTTTGATACTCAGTACAGTTTTAGTACATCACAGACATGCACAGTGCTGTGTTCTTGGCAAACATCGTAACCATTATTGTACACTCAGTACTCCTACTTCCTGTCATGATCTGTAATGAGCTGGATCTTTTTTAAATGAATAGTTACGCTGTAGGATATTCCCAGTTTTCTCTTTTTGTGTGTGTTTTGTTTTTGTATTGTATTGTAATTAATCAGGTATGGTGAAACAATGAAATGACTTGCTTTGCACAAACATGTATTTTACTTGAAATTGATGTGACATAAGAAGACAATGTACTAACGGTCTGGTTCCTAGTAGCTGATTGAGCTCAAAACATTGTCAAGTTGGGTCTTAATGTAACAAAGTCACTCTGATTCGTAACATTTCTTATGTTTTGTTCATGTATCACACATGGCCCTATTTTTGTGCTGTAATGATAAGGCATGAATCATTTAATTCTGTAATTCTGTCCTTTTTTTTCCTTTTACTCTTAAACTACAATTACTTCTGCATTGCAGGCAGTTAACTAAAATGAAGGAGCACTTTCAACACAACTTAATGGGACAAGTGGAAAATCCAGCCCTTGGGTCCTTTAATTCCACATTGTTACTCTTCTCTAGAGTTAGGTACACGTGACTTGGGTATGCATCTGTAAGGGCTTTTTACTAGCAGATTACAGTACTGTAGATTTCTGAACTGAATATGTAGTGTCCTACCACAGGTGGTCTTTTAAAGAGGTTTATATCGGTGGGAAGCTCTATTGACTGAATCTATTGTGTAGGCAACTCAGCTTTTAAAGCACTTGGTCTCCCACAACAGGTGGTCTTTAACACATGTTGATCTTGACCAGATTTTAGTCTTTGTCCATAGGAATAGACTTTAGGGTAAGAATGATTCAGCCTGTCAAAGGCAATCAAGCTATGCATGACGTAGTACTGCTTGTTTGTATGCATCATGGCACTAACAGTTATACAATTTGAAAAACAAAGCTGAATGCTTGTAGAAGTTTAATCCATTTAAAGTATAGACTTTCAAAGGGTATCAACCTAAGTGCTGAGATGTGAATATATGTATATATAAAACACTTACATCAGGTTTAAAAGCATTTTACTTTTATAAAAAGGTCTATTTTCCCCCTAGTAGTAAATCTTTTGATTTATAAAAGGCTTTATTTTTTAAACTGTATCGTCGATGGTACCGTGATGTTTTGTTCGTATATGGTGAATAAACTTGAGCTCTCTGTTGCCTTGCTTTGTTTGTTAGATAGAAGTAGACGGTACTGATATGCAAGTTTTCAATGCTTCGGTCCATTTCTGATGGCAAGGGGTGGTCAATAGGATGTCATTGGGCATGCACTAAAGATCAGGGGCTATGCACGAGCATACAGGGCCAAAGCCAGTTTAGGTCTGTGCTCAAGTTTAATCTTTTAATCTGATCGGCCCTACGCCAGCTCAGGTCTGAGTAGTAAGTGTTCAATAAAGGGATAAAGAACAGGGCCAGCTGGTATTTAAAACCCCAGGACTGGTTTAGAGCAATTTGATTCATTATTTTACTTGAATTTGACATTAAAGGGACATTTCAATTGTGTTTTTTTGTTTTCCCCAGCATGATCAGTTGAAAACAGCTCTAGTACCAGATATGATCAACGATTCACCTGCCTGTCATAGTGCTGTGAAAAAATTAACAGATCACAGCTATGGGCTGAATCTGAAATATCGCATTGAATTTTTTTCAGAATGCTCCGTACCTCTGTACTATAACCGTTCAAAAGTTTTCAATCTCTCAGCAGTGAACAGCTAATCGCTTATCTGTGACATGCCAGTTATCAGCCCTGACTTTAGCTAGCGGCTGTTACCTTCCACAGCAACAGTGAAGAATGTGCTTAGCCTTTCAAAGTTATTTCTCAGTGTGTCTTTGTTATTACTGGAAGTTGCAAAGAAGACGCTCCGTGGGGTTAGCATTTTGTGTAAAACACTTGCTTACAGTACTGTTACATAAATATATTTCCGTGAACACAAAACAAAATTAGCTGAACAAAATTAGTAAAGATGATCTCCTAATTTGAGAGTCCCCCAATATCAAATACTGAAAATTACACAACAGCCTTCTGAGGAAATTTGTTTTTGATTAACTGTTCTTCCACTGAACTCTACTTTTTATATAATTGTATGAAGATTAAGGCAGCTTTCTGCTTGTTGTGTGGTAAGATAATGTCTCCTTTTTGTTCTTTTTGTCCTGTGAAAATAATGCCCGGTTTTTACTAATGCTAAGCCAATTCTTAATACAGCATTTCAACAGAAAAGCAACTGGTGTTCATGTTATTCCATCTATGAGGGGCTCACAAAAAAGCAGTTAAAAACAGAATCATTCCCTCTCTAATGTACTAATGTGACAGAAGTCCATAATAAAGTTGCTGTGTCGAAACAAGTAGCAGTTGCTTACCTCTTGGAGATGTGGACAGAGCTTCCTTTTTCTTGCTTGTTTATCTTCTTGTGTTCACATTGCTGTCCCTCTCAGCCTGCCTTTATCCTTTATGCCTCTCTCTCTCTCTCTCTCTCTCTCTCTCTCTCTCTCTCTCTCTCTCTCACGCACACACACTCTTGCTCATGCAGCCAGCTGCTCTCACTGCCTGAGCTTTTTTTTTTGTTTCTGGTCACCGCGGAGACTCAAAAGTTTCCTTTTAAGGGAAGGGGGAGGGCTGCTCTATAGCCAGCTGACTTCAAATTCTTTATTCTATAGTGGAGACCCTGAGAAAATAGTGGGACATCTGGGCAGATACGTCGCCTGTATGTTAATGTAGACTCATCACCTGTCCCCTGATCATGTTTTCTAAGACATTTAATAATAAGGATTGATCTTTTCCAGGTGGTGTTTTTTCTATTAAACATTTTATAGGAAATTTCACTTGGGTTTATGAAGTAACAACTGCATTTAATCTGTAACAATGTATAGGACATTTCAAGGCATACACAATAATGGTTGTGTGATATTAATGTCTACAGAGTTACTTGAAACCCATAGAAAGTGTAGCCCAGTGCTTGTTTAAACTAAAGCTCTTACTGCTGTTTGATTAATATTATCATCCTGAAGGCAATGGGGGGGGGGGGGGCAGTGATTGTATATGGTGTATATGTTGTATACTGGCAGAACTGGAAACTTCATTTTTAATCTCCCACTGGGGTGCAGGGGGTATAGTGTAGTGCTTCTATATAGTGTAGGCTTCTCAAACTCGGTCCTGTGTCTGCTGGTTTTCATTCCAACCGAGCTCTCAATTACTTAACTAGACCCTTAATTGAACTGATAATTTGCTTAATTTGACATTTTTACTTGTTTTACAGCTCTTGAACAGTTGCATATTTCAAGTTAGCTATAACATTTGATAAGTAACTTGAACTGCAACTGTTTAAGAGCTGAAAACAAGTAAAAATGTCTAATTAAGCAAATTATTAGTTCAATTAAGGGTAAAGTTAAGTAATTGAGAGCTCGGTTGGAATGAAAACCAACAGACACAGGGGGTCCCCAGGACCGAGTTTGAGAAGCCCTGGTGTAGTACATAAGGATTTTTTTTCTGAATCTTACATTAAACCACCCAGATGATGCATGCATTACACAGAGGATCGTGGTTTCATCACTTTTCTTACAATATTTTTTCTTGCACTTCAGTTGGGTGCTAATGAATTCTAGGAACATTGTGTTAACACATTTATATTTAAACAGTTGTCTTCTCTTGCTTAGGGCCAAATGAACATTCTGTACTTCTGACATGTTTTTGTAAACCTTCCGCTGTTACATCAGCTGTGAATGTCTCATGGTATTTTCAGTGTTCTGGAAGCGCCTCAAACGTTACCCTTCCCTTTGGTCTGTAATCTAAAGATGGCAATCAAGTTGGGTCCATGTGACGCTTTGAGATATTGGCTTCATATTCTCTACCCATCTGTATTCGGTGACAAAATTTAAACAGATATGCCAGTCCCCTTACATTATTCCATTGGGATACTTTCCAAGAAATTTCAAGCATGGTTATATATATATATATATATACAGTACTGTGCAAAAGTTTTAGGCAGGTGTGAAAAAATGCTGTAAAGTAAGAATGTTTTCAAAAATAGACATGTTAATAGATTATATTTATCAATTAACTAAATGCAAAGTGAGTGAACAGAAGAAAAATCTAAATCAAATCCATATTTGGTGTGACCACCCTTTGCCTTCAAAACAGCATCAAGCATCAATTCTTCTAGGTACACTTGCACACAGTTTTGAAGGAACTCAGCAGGTAGGTTGCCCCAAACATCTTGGAGAACTAACCACAGTTCTTCTGTGGATTTAGGCAGCCTCAGTTGCTTCTCTCTCTTCATGTAATCCCAGACAGACTCAATGATGTTGAGATCAGGGCTCTGTGGGGCCATACCATCACTTCCAGGACTCCTTGTTCTTCTTTACGCTGAAGATAGTTCTTAATGACTTTCGCTGTATGTTTGGGGTCGTTGTCATGCTGCAGAATAAATTTGGGGCCAATCAGATGCCTCCCTGATGGTATTGCATGATGGATAAGTATCTGCCTGTACTTCTCAGCATTGAGGAGACCATTAATTCTGACCAAATCCCCAACTCCATTTGCAGAAATGCAGCCCCAAACTTGCAAGGAACCTCCACCATGCTTCACTGTTGCCTGCAGACACTCATTTGTGTGCGCTCTCCAGCCCTTCGCTGAACAAACTGCCTTCTGCTACAGCCAAATATTTCAAATTTTGATTCATCAGTCCAGAGCACCTGCTGCCATTTTTCTGCACCCCAGTTCCTGTGTTTTCGTGCATAGTTGAGTCACTTGGCCTTGTTTCCACGTCGGAGGTATGGCTTTTGGCCGCAAGTCTTCCATGAAGGCCACTTCTGACCAGACTTCTCCGGACAGTAGATGGGTGTACCAGGGTCCCACTGTTTTCTGCCAGTTCTCAGCTGATGGCACTGCTGGACATCTTCCGATTGCGAAGGGAAGTAAGCATGATGTGTCTTTCATCTGCTGCAGTAAGTTTCCTTGGCCGACCACTGCGTCTACAGTCCTCAACGTTGCCCGTTTCTTTGTGCTTCTTCAAAAGAGCTTGGACAGCACATCTGGAAACCCCTGTCTGCCTTGAAATTTCTGCCTGGGAGAGACCTTGCTGATGCAGTATAACTACCTTGTGTCTTGTTGCTGTGCTCAGTCTTGCCATGGTGTATGACTTTTGACAGTAAACTGTCTTCAGCAACCTCACCTTGTTAGCTGAGTTTGGCTGTTCCTCACCCAGTTTTATTCCTCCTACACAGCTGTTTCTGTTTCAGTTAATGATTGTGTTTCAACCTACATATTGAATTGATGATCATTAGCACCTGTTTGGTATAATTGTTTAATCATACACCTGACTATATGCCTACAAAATCCCTGACTTTGTGTAAGTGTAACTAGAAGAACTGATGCTGTTTTGAAGGCAAAGGGTTGTCACACCAAATATGGATTTGATTTAGATTTTTCTTCTGTTCACTCACTTTGCATTTAGTTAATTGATAAATATAATCTATTAACATGTCTGTTTTTGAAAGCATTCCTACTTTACAGCATTTTTTCACACCTGCCTAAAACTTTTGCACAGTACTGTGTATATATATATATATATATATATATATATATATATATATATATATATATATATATATATATATATATATATAAAATATATAGAGGCCCCTATAAGGTCATTTGGTACATTTATGCTGTTTTCTGTTGTGATGATTATGATCACAGGATATATATGCCATGACAGCATCATACATCCATACACAGATGAAACAAAACATGTTTAATAAATAATTTCCTAAATCAGTTTCAGTTCCCTTTTCACTGCCACCTGAATATCGTTTTGTTCAATGTTAAATATCTCCTATAGTATAGTGCAACCTGAAATATTCTGAAAATGCAGCTGCAGCTACAACACCAACTAAATATCTCCACAAACTAAACCCGAGCCTCCTACTTTACCTGCACCCTAGTTTATCTATTTCTCATTTTCTAACAGGGTTGCCAAATGTCCCATTTCCAGGGATTGTTTCTAGATTTCCCTTTTGACCCACATCCCAACATCAACGTTCAAATTCACCATTGACTATTCATTAAACTTGCATAGCTCAATACTGTGCCCTGCAGCAACAATGGGAAAATGCATTACAATACTCGTTAATTGACTGGATGGGTCCTTCCCAAGAGCCTGATTCTCCAAGTGCACTTTCTGTCACCATTTATATAATGTAATGGATTTCAAGGTCTCAGCCATTAAGGATTGTGATCATGAAATGCTAGTGCTGAAATGCTAAAAGACAGAAATGTTAAAAGACAGTTGTACAGTTTGAACAACACCGGTACTGTATTCACTGTAGAAATATTGCATGAATCACTAGTATAGGGAACTGGAGGACATGCTGTAGGAGAGTTATGTCCGAGGTGCGTTATAATCGAGAGCCTTATAGTGAGGGAGCACTGTATTATTTTATTTCTAATCCTTTATCCTGCGCCAGGAATTGTTTTGTCCATGCAGTCTACCCAATAAAGTAGTCATTGTGGGTTGAGTGACGATACTTACCCCGGTCCTTCTGCTACATAAACACTGGCATTTGCTCTAACTGATCTGGCATTGATCTTACACTGTCATCCTAAACCCGCCTACAGCTAGCTGCTGGTTTTCACACTGGAGCAACACTGATAAAGTATGTTTCAAAAATACATTAACCACGGAAGTGATACACAATGAAATGACAAATGATATAGTGGGAAGGAGATCGTGTCTCACTCTTGAATTTGAGTGGAGCTGCTTGCAAGGTTGCTGTGAATGAACAGGGAAGGCAGCAACATCATTTCAAAAAGTTGGGGTCAGCTCTATCTGTTTTTCTGAATCTGACTGCGATGCCATAGGTTGTGCAGTCATAACTTTAAAACAGGTAAGCCTAAGTCAAGTAGACAAATACCAGTATACTAACCGATGTATTTCTCTGCATCTTGAGTATGAACAGGGTAACCACAGTTATTTTGCTTCAGAACTGTATTAGATCACATTTTGTGATCTTACACTACTTGTTGATGCCTTATCGCTGGTTCCTCCATTATACATGTCGCCATGTAAATAACAGATACTCCCATGTAACAAAAATCTTAAGTGATCCCAACCAAATAGGAACAATGTGGCTTCATAACCCACTCGCCCCTCACGCTCCTAATTATGCCTTAAGTCTGTCTCCAGTTTCCATCTGTGTCCTCTTGTCTAAGGGCTGGTTACTGGCAATAATTTTGGACTACCTAATGTTACCTTAGGTGAAGTGGTCCAAGATTAATGCTAATAATTGGAAAATACTGGAGAGGTAGAACTAAACGCAAACGCTTCTTAAGATACGTGCAGGTATCAGAGTCCCCTGGCCTGTTTGTGCAGGACACAGGGTCTCTTTCATACGAAACTGCATTATGCACCTGTTCCTCAGTTACAGTAAAGCATTCATTCTCAGGCTCATCTAGACCCTCACGCACAGTAACTGCATGTCATGTGGTGAGTGCTGAAACCTTCTTTCCAAACAGGAAGCCCCAACTTGTTTTTATGCTGAGAACCCTGTGTTAAATATACCTGGCCTTATTAGAAGGAGGTCAGAAACATGGACTTTAAACAAGTGTTTTGTGGTTGTATTTGGTGCACCTGTTTTTGTCTTTTATTGTTAGTTGCCTATGAAAATTCCTGTATTCATTTTAAGTTTATGGTAAGTTAGAGCTGTAATAGTTCATCCACAGCCCACTGGAGTAATTGTACTGCTGACTTGCTTACTGTACAGTCCGGATGTATACATGTGGGCCTCTATAATCTACACATGTCCTCTTTCTATATATTGTACATATTTTGTGAAATCACCAAATATAAGCACTTATGTGAATTAAACTTTTCTCTTTCAGATTTAGAAAAATATGTTATTCTAATCATTACCTTTCTTACATCCACTGGGGGCAGAGTGTTACAGGGGGACAGGTTAATGGTTACACTCTGGTGTACCAGATGTATTCAAAGGTTAGACATGATTCTTTGAGCTATATTGAGGCCACGGTGTGCTTTAAACTTATGAGTTTTAAAGTCACAAAAATATCAGTTAAGATACATACTCAGTTATCCATTTCTAAAAGTTTGATATTTTTATATATTTAAGGGTTTTACCTTACAAACCCATATTTAAAAAATAGGCTATGTCTGCATTTCGGTGTTGCTTCCCTGTGCTAAAATGCTGCATGTAGTGTTTGGCATTCTTACTCTGCTGGTGCAGGGAGGGAGCATGTGTGCTTGCAGATAAAACTACCTACCAGGAAGTTTGTGTTGAAGAAGATTTTTTTTTGTGTGTGTGTGGTTGTGTTTTCTGGTTGCTGTGTGCAGAAATGCATTGGGGAACCTTGCTGCCCTGTCCATGTGCTAGGATAGCTGTGGCTGTAGTTCTGTTAGCTCTGTAATCAAGATGCACACTGTGTAATCAAGACGCACACTGTGTAATCAGAGACACCAAGGTCTGCATGAGACTCAGGGAGGCCAAGCAGGCACGTTTATCTTGTACTGTACAAGATGGAAAACAACTTTTACAATTAAAGTTTCCTTTGAGTCTGCAATGGAAATAGAGTACAAAGCTGCCTTGCTGGCGGCACATGCACTGTATCTAACGGACAGATAGGTTACTGTATTATCAGACTGGAGGTGTTACTGTAGGCACAGGTTACTGATTATATATATATATATATATATATATATATATATATATATATATATATATATATATATATATATATATATATAATAGACAAGATAAATCAATACCAACAGCAGAAGTACTGAACATGATCAACATAGTTTTAGAAAACAGTTATTTTACATTTGTTGATAAGAATTACAAACAAAACGATGGTACAGCAATAGGATCTAAATTAGGAATGCATTTTGCCAGTACATACATGGGAAAATGGGAAGAACAATTACTTAGAAAATCGGAAAGAGAACCTTTAGAATACATTCGGTTTGTAGATGATATTTTTGGGGTTTGGACACATGGAGAAGAGTCTCTTTTCCAGTTTCATAAAATAGCAAATGAAATACACAGTAATATTAAAGTGGACCTTCGATGGACAAGGAAAGAAATAGAATTTTTAGATACCATAGTAAAACTTGAAGGTGGTTCAATTGAGACTGACCTCTTCAGTAAACCTACTGACATGCACCAGTATTTACACATGTCCTCTGCACATCCGATACACACTAAAAGGGCAATCCCAAAGGGTCTAGGAATAAGAATACGAAGAATATGCTCAAAAGAAAGTGACTATGTAAAACAAAGAAATGTATTAAAACAAATCTTAAAAAAGAGGATACAAAGAAAGAATTATAGAGACGGAGTTAAGAAAAGTGGATAAACTAAACAGAGATGATCTACTAGATTATAAAAATAGAGATAAAAAGGTCAAAAGAGTCCCATTAATAATGACTTACTCTAAACTTTTGCCCAATATTTCTAAGATAGTTTGGAAACACTTATGGATTCTACATAATTCAGAAAAATTAAAAAAGTATTTCTTAAGGCCCCAGTTGTAGCATTCAAAAGAGAAGCTAATTTAGGTGATATTTTAGTTCACAGTAAACATAAAAGAATAATTGACAAAATAGGTTCTACTGAACATGTGCACCAGTAGATGTAAAGTGTGTAAATACATAGATAAAAGTAAAAATATAATTAAACATAAGAACACCACATATCCACTAAAAACTAATACCTACTGTAAAAATAGCAATGTTGTTTATGGAATAGCCTGTGACAAATGTGATGAAATCAAATATGTTGGAGAGACTGGAACTACTTTATATAAACGAATTCAGAACCACCTTTCATTAATTAGAAATAAAAAATGAATGAACCAATAGTACAGCACTTCACCAGTCAAGGACATGACATAAATGATGTAAAGTTTGTAGTATTAGAACAGCTAAAATTAGACAATGCGACATATAGAAGAATAAAAGAAAGTAAATGGATAAATAGACTGAAAACGATTATGCCAGCGGGACTCAACAGAAAAGAATGAACTAATTAACTTCAATAGATATATAACATTTAAATAAATAAACAAAGTTTGTTCAAAAGTTGTGCATGCTGATGCGCTGGGGAGACCAAATCTAGACTGATCCTCAGAGCCAGCATTGCATGATATAATAAAAATATAAATTTATATAAAGTAATGTTAATTAGAATTAATACAGATTCAAAGATAGAAGTAAAAATGATGTCACAATATATAGAACAGCATTACATCATGTAAGAATAAATCATAGATTTGAATGTAAACAATAACAAGTAGTTGTCATGCCGTCAAAAACCTATAAATACCTCCAATGTTTTGATTCAAACACAGGCTCCCTTGAGAAAGATATGTGCAACATATCGAAACGTTGGGCAGCTGGCTCTTTGAGCTAAAATATATATATAAAGTTTTAGGCAGGTGTGAAAAAATGCTGTAAAGTAAGAATGCTTTCAAAAATAGACATGTTAATCGTTTATATTTATCAATTAACAAAATGCAAAGTGAGTGAACAGAAGAAAAATCTACATCAAATCAATATTTGGTGTGACCACCCTTCAAAACAGCATCAATTCTTCTAGGTACACTTGCACACAGTTTTTGAAGGAACTCGGCAGGTAGGTTGGCCCAAACATCTTGGAGAACTAACCACAGTTCTTCTGTGGATTTAGGCAGCCTCAGTTGCTTCTCTCTCTTCATGTAATCCCAGACAGACTCGATGATGTTGAGATCAGGGCTCTGTGGGGCCATACCATCACTTCCAGGACTCCTTGTTCTTCTTTACGCTGAAGATAGTTCTTAATGACTTTCGCTGTATGTTTGGGGTCGTTGTCATGCTGCAGAATAAATTTGGGGCCAATCAGATGCCTCCCTGATGGTATTGCATGATGGATAAGTATCTGCCTGTACTTCTCAGCATTGAGGAGACCATTAATTCTGACCAAATCCCCAACTCCATTTGCAGAAATGCAGCCCCAAACTTGCAAGGAACCTCCACCATGCTTCACTGTTGCCTGCAGACACTCATTCGTGTACCGCTCTCCAGCCCTTCGGCGAACAAACTGCCTTCTGCTACAGCCAAATATTTCAAATTTTGACTCATCAGTCCAGAGCACCTGCTGCCATTTTTCTGCACCCCAGCTCCTGTGTTTTCGTGCATAGTTGAGTCGCTTGGCCTTGTTTCCACGTCGGAGGTATGGCTTTTTGGCCACAAGTCTTCCATGAAGGCCACTTCTGACCAGACTTCTCCGGACAGTAGATGGGTGTACCAGGGTCCCACTGTTTTCTGCCAATTCTGAGCTGATGGCACTGCTGGACATCTTCCGATTGCGAAGGGAAGTAAGCATGATGTGTCTTTCATCTGCTGCAGTAAGTTGCCTTGGCCGACCACTGCGCTCACGGTCCTCAACGTTGCCCGTTTCTTTGTGCTTCTTCAAAGAGCTTGGACAGCACATCTGGAAACCCCTGTCTGCCTTGAAATTTCTGCCTGGGAGAGACCTTGCTGATGCAGTATAACTACCTTGTGTCTTGTTGCTGTGCTCAGTCTTGCCATGGTGTATGAATTTTGACAGTAAACTGTCTTCAGCAACCTCACCTTGTTAGCTGAGTTTGGCTGTTCCTCACCCAGTTTTATTCCTCCTACACAGCTGTTTCTGTTTCAGTTAATGATTGTGTTTCAACCTACATATTGAACTGATGATCATTAGCACCTGTTTGGTATAATTGTTTAATCATACACCTGACTATATGCCTACAAAATCCCTGACTTTGTGCAAGTGTACCTAGAAGAATTGATGCTGTTTTGAAGGCAAAGGGTGGTCACACCAAATATGGATTTGATTTAGATTTTTCTTCTGTTCACTCACTTTGCATTTAGTTAATTGATAAATATAATCTATTAACATGTCTATTTTTGAAAGCATGGGTTCATGATACACCTGTATAATTATGTGAGTGTGCTTGCAGGTTATGTTTTCTTGTATGGATGCTTCTACGAAAGCTTGTGACTCGTGTACTTGGACATATTTGTTAGAGGTACAATATACTTAGGAACATGATAACATAGAGAAGTTATGAATGTGATGAGGCCGTTCGGCCCACCAATGCTCACCCGGTTCTCTGTTGTTGAAGACTGTATAAAATCTTATCCTCTGTCTTGCTGTAAGTCTGTCTCCACTCAATTTCCAGTTGTGTCCCCTGATCGTCTGATAGTCTTTGACAAGGGTTAACTTTATTAACTCCTACTGGTATTTAAAAAAATCAAAATCTATAGTCTAGGTTAAAGAGGTTATCTTAACTATCTACATAATTTATACATTTTGGCCCTGATTTCAGTCTGGTTGTTCTTTGCTGGACTCACTCCAAAGCTGCAATGTATTTTTCTATTTTTTAATACAGAGACACAAATTGAACACAGTATTTATTCAAGTGCTTTGAGTTGCACTCTCCACTTTTGACTATTACCAATTTCGAATTGCCTCCTCACAATGCCTGAATGCTGACAGAAACAAGTCCACTACGATGCCAGGCTGTGTTTTTCATACCATTTATTTGAACCCTACAGACTGAGTTAATAAGACGTGCCCCCTGTGCTCTGTAGGTGTCGACATGCTGCAATCGCTCAGTATTTTGGGGATGAGAAGCCGCGCTGCAACAAGTCTTGTGATTTCTGCAAGAACCCTGCGGCAGTCAGGAACCAGCTGGAGTCGTCTCGCTGTCTGGGGTCAGGTGGGAGGACCCGCATAGGGCCGGCTGCCACCTCGACCGGGCCCTTCGGCTATGACCGGGAGCTGTACGCTGGGGCACGCATGCCACGGCTTTGAAAGGTGCACTGGGAACACCGGCTGTTTTGTCCATGCAAATCTCTTTTTCTTTAGATGAGCTTTATTTCTTGCTTTACAGTTGTGCTTCTAATACCAGGTGGAAATTTTGAATTCTTAGACAAATCCAGGGTCTCCCAGAAATGAAGGTATTAACAAAGCAGTGCAGAAGTTGCTCATGGCTCATCAATTTACAATTTCTTCTCCTCTTCTCTTTCCCAATACATTTTTTTGTTTGTTTTTGGGTCTTTGTAAATCCTTGGGGCTTCTAGTTGGGAAAGGCGGTGGCGGTGTGGATTTGGCTGAGTGAGATGCACAAGCCGGGAAGTGGTCATTATTTCAGACAGAACCATGCGCTACAGTAACAAAGGAACCTGAGACTTAGCAAGACTTTCCTATAGGGCTGTACTTAATATGTCTAGATCCGCTGTCACCCAGTCCCTCGGCTGTAACCACACTATCACCTAGTCCCTCAGCTCTAACCAGTAGGCCACGCTGGCTCACAGTCACTCAGCTGAAACCATACTACTGTACCTCAGAGTCTCCAGCTCTACACACTACCTCCCAGTCCTTCACTCTAACCACTAGATTGCCCTGCTTCACTGGCCCTTTGCTCTAAGCATACTGCCTTCCAGTCCAGCTATGTTTCCCTTCTCAGTTCTGTGTTGTCCAATACTTTTCTTTTATTCCATAATAGGTATGACGGGTCTGAGGGGGATTCTGAAGAGGACCCAGAACATCGGAAGCAGGAATGGAAGGGTTTTTTCCAGAAGCAGATGAGTATACGGAAGGCAAGAGTCCTTAGATTAGTATGGATATAAAATATCACGGTTGTCTTAACTAATGCATTGACTTTGTATATCATTATCTGTTTCATTCGTCGCGTCCCATTGACTTTGTAACAGAATCTGGCCCATTCTGTGTGACATTTCTAACTTCGATCTCATTTCTGACTGGTATTTTTAATCCCTAACTTTAATTTCATTTTGTGTATGTTGTATAAAAAATCTTGTCTAGCTGCATATTCCTAAACCAAAACCTGTCCAGTGAATAGTCACATATAGGTTATACACCTCCAAGCATCTATAAATATATATGTTTGGGAGTCGCTGGTAGGATGCCCACAATAAAAGCTGAATTATGTAATGTGGCTAAAGATCTGCAATACATACAAAATAATGGCTGGTAACAGGGGAAGACAAAATAAACTTAAACTAACCAAATCCTTACTGTTACATGCAAATAATAGTTAGCATAGTTTGAAAGAATTCCCCAGTAGCAGTACGACATGTGGACGCCAGCTGCTGTTTTAAATCTTCCAAAAAAAGCTTTTTTAATGTGTTGGGGGCTGTGTGTGTCTGTGGCTTTGGTTTTCATATAATAGTGTTCTTCCTAAAAAATATTATTACATATTTACTTTACAAATACCACAGCTTGCATACAAGGTAGGTTTATTACTTTAAGTCCTCATTTATTGATAAGAATAAATAGCATATCATTTTTTGAAAAACGTTTAGCCTACATAGTCAGCTGCTAAAAAACAGCACGTTTCGCTTTGACCTGTGATCTGAGTTTCCGGATGATAAGTTCAGTTTCGATCGTCGGTGTCGCACAAGAAAGATTAACCCTTTCCTGGCAGTTCCCCACCCCCACCCCCAAAACTGCTCCTGCCACATTGTCAAAACCTTGTATCACAGAAACATTGCAGGTAAACCGTGCATGCTAAATGTGTTGCTGACCAGTTACTGTACATGTGTAAAGCTGAAAGGTTATTTTAACATTTTACACAACTATGTATGGCTGTGACTCATCTGTGTGTGAATGACTTGCTCTGATTTGACGGCAGCTGTACCACATACCTTTAAGCCCATTAGAAGTATAAGTCAGGCTTTATAAGTAAGTTTGCTAACCAGTATTGATGTATTCTTCTCTTCCCTCTCCAGAATAAGGAGACACCAAAGGAAGACTTTGTGCCCCCTGGTCAGTGCTCTTATTTGGTTAAGGTCAATGTCTTACAGAAGTCACTCAGTCCTGTATGTATGGTGTGCTAGCAAGGGACGAGCCTTAATGAGTCTCAAACTTTTTTTTTATGTGATTTCCATTTTTCAGTGAAGTGTCACTGTCATGGTTCTTTTTCGAGAAGTAATGGAATGTGGTAACGGATTACATTTTATGTGAAAAAGTAGTTCTCGTTGCATTTAAAAAGAAAGATGAACGCCCGTGTCATATCAGCCTTCAGAGGAGGGAACAAGTGGGTTCCATAGATGAAATATATTGAGCTGCAGCCTGACCAAACAAAAATAGCTCTGTGAAAAGGAAACAGTGCTTGATAAGTAACTGTAACAAGTTATTTTTTTTTTCAAAGTAATAAGGTACTGTATCTTTGTTAAAGTAACTGTAACAGATTACTTTGAACTGGTTGCAGCAGACCCAGTAATTAGATCATTTGATTCTCATACCCTTCCTTTTGAGGTCTAACCATATCTCCTCTCCTGTAGACCTGTGGTCCCCCCTGAGAGAGGCTGCAAGCCAGAAGATCCCCCGGCTGTCCGTGAAGGTAAGAGGCTGTGTGCAGCAGGCTTTACACCCCCCACCTCCCACGATCTCAGCTCTTAAAGGCAGCTGACTTCTGACTTTATCACACGCAGAAATAAAATCTGTCTACAGCTCAGCACAAGTATGTTTGATACATTTGCCTTGTGTTTATTAGGTCTGTAACAAAGCAGCATTAATGATGCAACACAAATACAATTGGCTCAATTTTATTATTCGCATAACATTATTATTTTATTTCTTAGCAGACGCCCTTATCTAGGGCGACTTACAATTGTTACAAGATATCACATTATTTTTACATACAATTACCCATTTATACAGTTGGGTTTTTACTGGAGCAATCTAGGTAAAGTACCTTGCTCAAGGGTACAGCAGCAGTGTCCCCCACCTGGGATTGAACCCACGACCCTCCGGCCAAGAGTCCAGAGCCCTAACCGCTACTCCACACTGCTGCCCTCATTTGCATAAACTGTTTGTGTTTCAGGCTCGGGAGCATTGTCTACGCATGCTGGAGGAAGCCCTGAGCAGCCAGCAGAGGGCAGTCTCCACAGGGATCAGGTACCAACACTGCAGAGGAAAGAGGGTTTTAAAGACCGGTTCATACATCATTGGTACATTTTGGTCTCCATCTGTGATTGCAGACTCTGCATCAGGTTGGATTGCCCTCCTCTAGGTTGAACAGCTTTTCCAGCGATGAGCTGAATAAAGGGCAGGTTCTGATGCACTGAAAAACACTGTATTGTTCATTTACTGTATGGCCATACACTTAGACCCTATCCTATTTTAAAATCATTTTTTTGTTAATATTAATATTAAGTTAATATCCGACACAGCAGTTATTACCGTTTTCAGTGTGCTGAGCAAGGTGGAGCCACGGTGACAGGTAGTTTTGAGATTCTAAATGCCCTTTAGCTTTTACAACAGGATGAGCCACTTTACTTTGAGGTACCCAACGAAGTGTTGCATTTCGTAATTGAGTTTTGAAAGGTGGTTCAGTAAATTAAGTACAATTCAAGTAATACATATCTACTTGGATAAAGTACTGCTATCGACCCCCTGGCCACATTGTTCTGATACGGGTTACCCATTGTGCTTGGTTCAGTGTGTGAACTCTCTTGTGTTCTGTCCTGCAGCCCTGACCCCCATTCCCGTGCTGTTGAGATGGAGTACGAGGCCTTCAAAGGGTGCAAGTCATCCAACCTGTACAAGGCAGCTGTGCTCAGGAAGGTAGGCTGTATCCATGAAGTAATGGTTGAATTTAAAGGTTGTTTATTGTATCCATCTGTCCACCTGTAAGTCAGTTTTTGCATATGTCTGTGCATATTCCACAAGTGTGGAACACACTGCTTTGGTTTTGAATTCCATTGCGTAAACACTTTAGGAGCGTGCATACTGCAGTTTTGTGGCGTGGTAACACCATGCTGTGTACTGTGTAGAAACGTAGTGTGTCTTGAGCCTGCAGGTGTCAGAGATAAAGAAGGATGTGACCCCAGCCTCCAGCACTGGGCCCAGCAGTGCAGAGAGTGACAAGGCGAAGCCTGGAGCCTCCACTGAGGGCTTTGTGTCTGCTGCTCAGATCTACTCGGTGAGCCTGCACTCACACATCTTCCCAAATTACAGCCTTACCAAATTACTTTTTAGATTATTGTACTTCTCGGCTCAAACGTTGGGAGGTTTTTCGTATATATTTCAATTATAAATGAACGAATATTTTTTAGTCTGTGTTGCTTCTGTTGTATTTTCCTGCAGTTGAAGTCAAAGCGGGTGGGCGCTGGGTTCAGAGGCTCGTCTAACACGTTCCAGTCAGCTGCAGAGCTTCTGCGTGCCTCTAGGAGCCCCGAGGAAGCTGGCAGCTCAAGGTCAGAGACTGCGGAGGAACACCCTTTCACAGGAGGGTCGAATGGGGCAGAGGGAGATGAAAACCTCACCACAGACAAGGAGAGGAGCCAGCAGCTGGCCAGTGCCTCTAAGAAGAACTCCCTGTGGGACAGCCCCACCAAAAAGAAACTCTCAAAGAAACTGCTGCAGCTTGCCGGGTCGGCCATGAAGGACTCCCAGAACATCTCCAAGTTCTTCACCAACAAGGAGGAGAGCGTTGGGCACTCGTTTAATCTGCCTCAGGCTCTGGCTCCTGGGCATCTAGAGACCCACAGGAGCTCTACAGAGGAATCAAGAAATTCAGAACTGCAGGATAGGTTCTCATGTTTAGAAACAACCCCATGTGAGGATGGTGCCTTGGAAACAAACCAGAATCAAGAATTCCCCTCGCTAGAAGAAGAAACGCAATTGTTAACTAATAACGTTGAGGACGTCTGTTGTCAGAAAACCACAGCAAAAAAGAGGACAAGGTAAAGTTTTACAGTATGTATATCAACAACTATTGTTCAAGGGAACTTTTATTTGGTCTTTTGTTCCAAGGTCCAAGTTCCAGATAAAAATCCAAAACATCCAGGTCCATGTGGCTGGAGAGGAGAAAAGACTGAAAGAGGGAAGTGCAGCTGGTGTCCTAATGGTTTTGTTTTGTGGTCTGCAGCCTTCTGCCTGAGGAGGAGCCGGAAGATGTTAGAAACCCTGTCTCCAGTACTTGGAAGAGACCTCCCGCAGAGGAGGTAGGAGCGTGAGATCTTTTTAAAGAGAGATTAATAAAACATACTTATAACAAAGCTTACAATTCAAAATTACAATATAATGAAATGGTTGTGAAGAGGTAGAAACCATTTGGCCACATATTGGCTTCATCAAGTGATGGTAATGTAGTAAAAATGTCATGAAGCGGGCCCCTTTGTTTCAGGGACCCCAGGACTCTCGAGCCCTGCCCCCCAAGCGACAGCGTCCTGGCACTGTGCCCACCATACTGTGCCAACCCGAGGGCAAGGGTACCCTGGTGAAGAAGAAGGTCAGTTTTCACCCCACCCTGGCGGAGGCAAAGCTGGAAGAAGGGGCACCCAGAGTGGCACAGCCGCAAGCGGGGAAGGCAGCAGTGTCTCTGAAGGAGGCAGCTGACATTGTTGTGAAGTACCTGACACCATTCTACAAGAATGGCAGGTTTGCTTCCAAGGTGAGGGGCTGAGGGCAGTATAGGGAGTGAATCCCATTCTCTGTGCACCTGCTTTACTGAAGCTCGGGTGAATCTCGATTTTAATCAGTGTCCAGGAAAGCGGTTTCATGCTCCTTTTTTTTCTTTTTTTTTTTTTTAACTTGCAGGAGCTGTTTAAAGCTTTTGCAAAATTCTTGTCTCACCGGCTGACTGAAGGAAAGACACCCCATAGAAAAAATGGTAAGAGGGAAATAAAAATGAATGGTCTGTCTTGTTCTCTCTGTCACAGGTAGATTGTGATCCAGTGGAGGTGAGTGTGTGAAGTTATTAACTTAGAGTCACTGCTGACAGAACGCACAATTTTTTATATTCTAGGAACGAGCCTGGATGGTTTTTGTTTATAGCGCTACAGTTTTTTAATACCAGTGACACGTGTAATTGTTCAGGTGGAAGGTTGCCCGAGTTTCCTGGTGCTGTATTATTAAATGTGTACATGGTTGTGTTTTCAGTGAAGGAAGGAGCCCAACGGCTGATCAGAAGCTTCTTCAAGGATCGCCTGCAGTGTGAGAGCAAGGAGGACTGGAGACACCTGCAGAGCGATGAGGGGCCGCAGACCCTGGGCACCACACCAACACTACTCACTCATACCAGGGAGGACACGGGCTAAACTTCTCCATGGTGCCTTAAGGTCAAAACTGAGAAGCACTTGAAAAATCTTAGGGTTGTGTTTCAAGAACTCTCAGCGCATTTTTTTCCATAGATGCTGCTGAATCAAAATAGAGGCTTCTCTTCCAGCCTTGCATATTTGCGCATGTCAAAAAACATATTTGCAGGCTGCTTTGTTAGCTCCAGGGGTTACCGTGAGTAAGGACAGCAAAGGGTTAACTAACTGCAGCGTAATGGTTCTCCGTACAGGGCAGTCCATTTACACTCCGAACAGGGACTTTAAAAAAAAAAAAAATCATTATTTTTAATCCAACACAGATGTGCTTCCAGCAAAAAGTTATCGGTACTGGAAAGCAAACCAACTTTACAATTATAAGAGGAAACAAAATGTATTTTCCTTCGTTTTCTGCTTCACCCTACAAACCATGTATTTCTGTTTTCTTTTAAAGACCTCCCTCTAGCTGTGAAAAGTGGTATAGCAGACATTAGATGTGTCTCATATAAAGAAACAGAAGTCCACAGAGGTTTTCTGATGTCCTCCATGAACCCTGCGGAACGATATTGGAGAAGTTACTTAATCTGTTAGTTACTTGAACAACATTGCAACTAGCTACAGTAATTTATTACTTTGAAATACAGTAAATGTAACTAGTTGCAGTTATAAATAGATACTTCTCAGGCACAGTTTACATTTTACATATATGTTGTTTTTTTTTCGGTTTGGTCGGTCTGCAGCTCGAAATATTTTATAAAGATCCAGCTATCAAACCCCTCTGTTCCCTCCTGGGACGCCGTTTCTGCGTTATTTTTTCACGTACAATGTAATCACATTCCATTACCTGTCTGAAAAAGAAGCCATTCCAGGTACAAGCTACTGAAAAATGTAATCAGATTACAGTATCCGCTTGCATACATACAGTTATATATGGTACCAGAAATATCCTTTAGTTCTTTTACTTAGTATACATGCAACATGGTTGTTTTGTTACAAAAGAACTACAGATTTATTTTCAAAGTTTTCAAAACAAGGCTTTAAACACCGGTTGGACACCTTAAATGAAAATTTAAAAAAAAACATAATTTGATTTTTTTTTTTTTTTAAATTAATTTAGTATATGGAGATTTGTCAAAGAGTTCCAGACTCCTGTCACAGAATCACACAAACTGTTTAATTAAACTGTACAGGCTGTATTTCCAAAGTGCTTACTCCAGTCTGTAATTAATTCAATGCAATCCTATTTTTTTGGTGGAGAAAGAAGCTGCTGATTTTACAAACTAAATCAAACAACTGAAGACCTGTACTGCTATTCATGCATAGCCTTTTATACACTAAAGCTGGAATTGTATCATTTCAAAGACTGGAATCGCTTTCAAAATATGGCCCTACATCTCCAAAACAGCACTAGCAATATTACCTTTTTATTGTTGTTATTGTTATTTATTTTATTTTTTACATTTCGCAAATGTTGAACAAAATTGATTTTAAGCCTTATTCATCACTTTCATTTCTGAAGATATGTACAAGTACTTGAAGAACTAACATTTCGTTTTTGAGTAGCTGTCATTCTCAAATTAACAGTTCATGAGTCTGTGTGTTATGGTACATTCTGGTCTCAGTAATGGAAATTCTTTGTATTGGCTGCTTAGGGAAACAGCACCAGATATAACCACCCCTTCCCTTAAGGACAGGTTTGCTCCTTAAAGTAATTGTAACTGATAAAACTGATGCATGTTATCTGCCATGCGCATCCATTCTCTATGTACAGGTAGTGAACAAAAAAATGGAAACACCAATGTAAAGTCACTTAATAGGGCGTTGGTCCACTATGGTATCCCGCTCTGTGGAGTTCTCGGCAGACCGTTTTTGGTGAAACTGGCTGCTTGCGCCCCAGGTTGAAATTTGCAGTCAATTGATCTGCAGTTGCTTGCCTGTTTTGCCTTGCACTTCGAATTAATGCACAGATATCACGATCCTGGAGTATGTGCTTCCGCCCACTGTTGCCCTTTGCTGATGATGTCTTTCCCTCAGAGTTCCATGCCGACATCACCTTAGACACTGTTGCTCGTGAAACATCAGCAAGTTGAGCTGTCTTGGTCACTGAAGCTCCTGCCAAACGTGCCCCAACAATCACCCCTCTTTCAAAGTCACTGAGGTCTCCTCTTGCAGCCATGCTAGCCATAATTATAGGCAACCAGGCCTGTCCAGAATTTTATACATGACCCTAAGCATGCTGGGATGTTATTTGCTTAATTAACGCATGAGCCACACCTGTGTGGAAGCCCTTGCTTTCAATATACATGGTGTCCCTCATTTACCCATTTTTTTGACCACTACCTGTAGGTTTCAAATGGTCAGGTTTTAAAGAAACTTTTTTTTTTTTTTTTTTTTTTTTTTCTTTTAGCAAACTTGTATGTTCATTTTAAAACATCAAATCTGGCAATACTGTAGCTTAAAGACATTTGTTTGCAAGCTATGCTTTTAGACTATCTTTCACTTTCTGGTTAATTTAACCTGGAGGGTGTCCCCACTCCTTCACAAGCTTCTGTCCTGTCAATAACCAATCAGATGCTTCCCCTAGCGACTGAGCAGTAACAAGCTTTGACCCCGAAGACACTGCTCAAGGAAGTAAAGAAGAAACAGACTTCCTAGAAGGCAAGGCAAGCAAACTTGGACTTTTCTTTAACCTAGTGGAATACCGGTTTTAAAAATACCTATTTGTTATAATGTGTTTCATTAAAAGCTGACATTTCAGACCAATGTAGTTCATGCAAGTGCAAAATGTGTAAGATTGATGGGTTTATTTAGTTTGCTACTATTACTTGAATTGCAGGTACGAACACATTGCACTACAGGGAATTAGACCAGAGATAGGGAGCACACACAGGCTTGAGCCAATACAAATAACATTGTTTTGCTAGTTCTTTTAAGGGAGATTTGACCAAAAAACTCACTCAATCAAAGCAATTGTACCTCAGACTGCATGAACAAACTGGAAATAAAGATGCTTTTGAAGAGAGCTGTGTTTGGCTTGATTGTGGTGTATTTAATAATGCAGTGTCTTTAATAAGCATATAGCAGGTTTGTCAAATAACTGTACTTCATGAAATCTCAGTCCATGTCAATATTGGCTTGCAAATGAAATATTTACTTTGGAAGTTGTTTCACCTTTACTGTAATTATGGAAGGGTATTAGCGTAACTGTATATTGCCACATTCAACTGTTGTAGTATTTCCCCCATCACTAGTTTACCTGTCAATTTAAATGGTTGAAACCAGCAAAAGCACACCACACAGACACATTTCAATTTCAAAGTATTTATTGAACTGTATACATGTTATAACTTTCATACTGTATATGTAAAATCAAGGTTACGTAACACTATTCAAATTTAAAAACATACTTTGTGAAAGATACTATACTTCAAGTGGATGCTTCTGCCTATAACTTGCATTTGTGATTCCAAATCCTGATTTGTCAGGACACACAGATGTGTCATCTACTTAACCTACCCTGTTGTTAAAATAAATGATTGTTTAAATAACATTACGAATTGTAAAAATAATGTAATATGTGATCAGTGCTCAATTTTTTTTTTTTTTTTAATAACTATTTTTATTCCTTTTCTAATTTTCTCCCAATTTGGAATGTCAAATTATTATTCAGCCTGGCTCACCGCTGCAACCCCCAAATTAACTCGGGAGAGAGGAAGATGAGCATCATCCGAAATGAGTGCCGTTAGCCGTCCGTTTTTTTCACTCTGCAAGCCCGCCGTGCAGCCATATCCAGAACTTACAGCGTCGGAGGACTACGCAGTTCTAAACACGCAGTTCTGCATGTGCCACACGTTCACAAAATATAGTTTAACGTACAACCTTGTCAATTTCATGAACACTTGAGCTGAAGGAACAAAAAGTCACTTTGTGGCTTGGAACTTGGTTTCAGGCCACTGCCTGGCACACCAGGGGAGACGGGGTTTGATCCTTCAGGTTGCCTCAAACTAGATCTCCCGGTCTCCTGAAACCAGGTTTTAAGCCACTGAACAAAAAGTGGCTTTGTGTTCCCTCAGCTTCACATAGCAACTGAACTGTCCCTCTATTTTTTTTGCCACAGCTTGAACTCTGTTTATAAACAGTATTAATGATGTCAAATTCACTTCAACAGATAAGCAAGGAAAATGGTATTGGAATTACCCAAATACATTTGTACCGTGAACTGCTTAAAAACTGTTGAAACTTTGAATTATAATCATATATTAGGCAAGAGTTCAAACTAAAACTTGTCTATACGGTAAACACAACTAAACTAGGTGGCTTATAGTTTTTCTATAGTTTATGGTTGAGGTTTAAAGTGTTGGATACAATCTTCAGTGGGGGGGGCGGTTTATGTGTAAAAAATAGAATTTAAAAATGTTCTTTTCAGTACATTGAGTACATGGCAGCTTCGTCAGAATTGGGCAAGATGTGCTTGCTGTGGCTTTTATTTGGCTTCTTGGAAGCATGTTTGGGGGCAGCAGGGGCTTTCTTCATCTTGGGCTTGCTCTTTGTAGTGCTCACTACAGAGTCCTTGGACTCTCTGGAGCCCACAGTGGACAGGGGAGGCATGCTGGGCTCTCTGGAGCCCACAGTGGACAGGGGAGGCATGCTGGGCTCTCTGGAGCCCACAGTGGACAGGGGAGGCATGCTGGGCTCTCTGGAGCCCACAGTGGACGGGGGAGGCATGCTGGGCTCTCTGGCGGCAGGGGGCTTCTTCATCTTGGGATTGCCCACAACAGAGTCCCTGGACTCTCTGGGGCCCATAGTGGACTGGGGAGGTCTGACTGTGGTTGTAGAGACGCTGCTGGGCATGTAAGTTAACTCCTCCAAGATCACCACAATCACGTGGCACATCTCCTTCGCCTGGGTACAGAGAACACACACACACAAACATACAGCATGAAACAGGAGAGGACTGCATGGATACAATGGCATATCAGTGTATCCTGTTAATGTACATTGTGGTGTGGAAGCTTTAAATCAATTGGGGGGAATGTATTTAAAGTGTTACAGAAACCCTTGTAGCGTTTATAAGAAACCCATCACTTTACCTTTGCTGTATCCAGTGTTGTCCATATCACAGCAATTGTTTTCAATACATTCCAGATAAATCAACTGGAGGATCATTTTTTTGGTACATTATGCGTCTCTAATTACTGTGTATTTACCGGTACATGGTAGTTACTTAATAAATACATGAATATTTACACAATTACAATGTTATTATGCATAGTTACAATGTACTTAACGTACAGATCTTTTTGCACAATATGTATGTACACAATTGTCTGAAAAGGGTTAGGATTATAGTATGCAAAAAAAGACATGTCTTATGTACATACACAGTAATTAGAGACAATGTAAAGTGTTATCCTTTTTTTCAACTTCTACTCTGGAATGCCAGGAGAAAGAGAATTTTTCCTCTAAACGTTGCACTGTTTCAAGTTCATGCTCCCTCTTGCAATAGTTGTGGTGCTCCTATTGAAATGACTGGTGTATTGTGGGAACAGGAAGTCAAGGAGTTCTCATTTTCTCCTGCCGAACACTTAAATGTTGAGAAATGTATTGCCAAATTGATTTATGACCCATGAGTTGTTAAAACTATCAAAAGAGTCTGCCATATGTTTACAAATATAACTGTGATACAGAGAACACGGGACACAGCAGAGGTAATGTCGTGTGTTTTGTGTAAACTTTGCAGGGTGTTCTGCAACACTTTAACATACAGGAATGAACAAAACAGCTCTTCAAAAGACTGCCAGGAAACACAAAGTTGACATGATCGCGATTTAGCTTTTCAAAAGAGAGCGCCTACAACAGCGCACACACTGTATTCTGGACCTCGGTTAATTTGATTAGAAATATCTGAATTAATCCTGACTTTCAAGGCAGAACAGCAAATGTCTCATGTATCTCTATTCTAGATTTGCTGTGTAGTTACCTACAACCAGTTTACCGAAAGTAAACGAAGGCCTTGAAGTGAAACTAGAGAAACAGGTTAACATGGTTCAAGGGGAACTTTACCTGTTTGAGGTGGAAAGTGATGGTTTTGGGGGCAGTGGGGGGCCCGTAGGTCACCTCCACCCCTGGGAGCTTCTCCCCCTTCTTTGGCTGCAGGGACCTCAGTGACTGGACTGTCATGAGAGGGATGGACAGCAGCTCCTGGAGGAATCAGCAGACAGTTGGTTTTTCATAATAACCACTACGACTTGAACTAAGCTACAGGTTCAATTCAAACACAAAGCCATACACAAATAAATGCTTTCATATACCCTGCTTTACACCTATACTGGGCTACCCTGCCTAAAGTAACATTAGGTAGTCCCAGACAGGGTCAGCAAATGGGCTCGATTCTCAAAGCTATTTACTCTAAAGCGTCATGCCGAAGCTCTCGCTTGAATATAGCTGAATAAATTCAACACAGACTGACGATTTGTCGGGGGGGCCACACATTCCAGCATCCACGTTTCCACACATAACCCTAATCCCAATATTACCCCAAACCTTTTACAAAATGCTAAGATTAAAGTCACGATCAGATTGTAAAATTGCTATTCCGTTCCCCAGCAGGATGATACTCGATACTACAGAAGCTATTCAAAGTGTGCTCAGGCTTCCCAGAGCATTTAGTACAGAAGGAAATGACAACCTGTGAATGTAATGAACTGTTTCAACAGAAAGAGGAAAAATGAAAATACATGTTTACAATAAAGCACAAAAGTGCACATCAGAGACTATATAGCAAATGAAAGTCCACAACAGATGATATTTAGGGAATTAGTTTGTTATTTACCACCACTTTAAGCAAAGCAAATTAATGTGATCTCATTAAAAGCCTACCTCAAACAAACATGAGCACCACTTACTGAATGGAAAAAATACCAATTAAACATCTAACAAATATGAAACAACTCAATGCTTATTTCAAGCCCTTGAATGAAAAGCCTTAGTTGATCATTTCAAGTTTGTTAACTTTATTGGGTGCATTTCTCCTTTCTGAAAGAAATTGTGCTAAATAGCTTCGATAATTTAGCTCATAGAGGGTTACTATTACAGTACAATAGGAGTCCCCGTCAAATGCAATGGGAAGGGTAAAAAAAAAAATCAATGAATGTATTTTTTATTGTTAATGTGATAGCATTGTTTTTATACTGGGTATTGTTTGCAAGACTGGTACAGTAGATACACAGACACACACACCTGGGAGTGGCTGTCCCCGATGAAGACTTGCTCCTGGTTGATGGCGACGATGCAGGGAGATGGGATCCTCCGGTCACTCACCTTCTGCACCGGGAACACGTTACTGCCGAACAGAGGGAATGAGCTCACCGTCGCTAGGGAGGTATAGCAGAGCACAGAGTCAGTGTGAAGGAGCTCACCATCGCTAAGGGAGGTATAGTAGAGCACAGAGTCAGTGTGAAGGCGCTCACCATCGCTAGGGAGGTATAGCAGAGCACAGAGTCAGTGTGAAGGTGCTCACCATCGCTTAGGGAGGTATAGTAGAGCACAGAGTCAGTGTGAAGGAGCTCACCATCGCTAGGGAGGTATAGTAGAGCACAGAGTCAGCGTGAAGGAGCTCATCATCACTAAGGGAGGTATAGCAGAGCACAGAGTCAGTGTGAAGGAGCTCACCATCACTAAGGGAGGTATAGTAGAGCACAGAGTCAGTGTGAAGGAGCACACCATCGCTAGGGCGGTGTAGCAGAGCACAGAGTCAGTGTGAAGGAGCACACCATCGCTAGGGCGATGTAGCAGAGCACAGAGTTACTTGGGAGGTATAGTAGTGCACAGAGTCAGTGTGAAGGAGCTCACCATCGCTAGGGAGGTATAGTAGAGCACAGAGTCAGTGTGAAGGAGCTCATCATCACTAAGGGAGGTATAGCAGAGCACAGAGTCAGTGTGAAGGAGCTCACCATCGCTAAGGGAGGTATAGTAGAGCACAGAGTCAGTGTGAAGGAGCACACCATCGCTAGGGCGGTGTAGCAGAGCACAGAGTCAGTGTGAAGGAGCGCACCATCGCTAGGGCGGTGTAGCAGAGCACAGAGTCAGTGTGAAGGAGCGCACCATTGCTAGGGAGGTATAGCAGAGCACAGAGTCAGTGTGAAGGAGCTCACCATCACTAGGGCGATGTAGCAGAGCACAGAGTTACTTGGGAGGTATAGTAGTGCACAGAGTCAGCGTCGGTGTGCTAGTGAATTTCTATAGCATACCAACATATTAAATACATTCCGGACAGTCAATGTTTCAAACGATAATCCTAATTTAATTTTATTACACATGCTTTCTTTTGGCAAATACAAAAATCAACAGAAACAGGCATATATCATTTTAACAGTGTTATAATGAATATATTCCATGAGGGACATACAATATGAAAATAAAAGTTCTGTTCTAAATGACACCACTGTACTTCCAGAAATTCACAGTAGTATGGACATGTATTAGAACACCCCATTGCTTTTGTTGGTTTTGATTTGTTGTGCATATGAAATCAGACCACTGGAACAGAATATCTTGGAAAATTATACCCAGAGGTACCCAGAGGTTGATATTAGGTATGAGGAGGATATTAATGACACATCTTGAGCTGTTCTAATACATTTGCACACTTGTGTATTTCTCTTCTATTTCTGCACTAGTGCAAACCCTTCCACTGGGCCCATTGTTTTCTCACATGGTTGTCTGTGTTTAGAAGCCACTTACTAAGGAAGTGGATCATGGCTTCAGCAGGGCTGAGGTCTTGCATGGTGCCCAGCCGCATGAGTGTGGAGCCCAGGATGATCTGAGCATTGACACTGCTGATGGAGCTCTGGGGGAGATACTGCTTCAACTCCTGACTGCAGGGACAAAACACAGGGCAAAGTGTGACATCGCACAGCATCAGGCTCTGTACCAAGCAAATGATCAAGCTGTTTGAAAAATCACATGGCTACGATCCCTATCCGCTGTACAGCAGGAGACACTTCCATTTTTCCACTTCACTCCCAGTCAATGGCAGCTATTCCAGTGATTGATTCCCCCAAGACTGTACCTGTTTGTTTAGAACTCAGTAAGAATGGTTTACTAAATGTTCTTATTGAAGGCTTACAGAGCTTGCAATGGGAAAATGCATAGACCCATGTACACAGAAACATTTTGGTAATATGATTAATTAATTCTGCAGTCAGCATAACTGCCGTGTTGCAGTTGCTGGTAGTTCTATACTACCTGTGTCAGATGAAAAGGCTGAAAAAGAATTTGCTTGAGAATACATCTAAGCACAGAAATAGTAGACACAGCTTTTGTATTAAAGTCACAGAAACTTGTCGCTGCTTGCAATCCACTCACAGTGTGGGCTCTGGACCTGGTCCCTTGGCACAGTGCTGCAGGGCTGCCAACACTGCCACCTGCTGGTCAAGCTGGGCACTGTCACTGGGCAGCAGGAGCTTTCCTTCCAGGTAATAAGACAGGATCTGAGGGGGCATCGAGAGGGGGGTATTATACACGCACACACTGCTACACGACACTGGCCCTAACAACACACTCACACACACACACACACTGCTACACGACGCTGGCACTAACAAGAGTTTACAGAGCTAAGGAAAAGATTAAAAGTGCAAAACTATGATTCTGAGTGAAGTGGTGCAGGATGCTGTTATCTGGCTGCCATCCAGGAAAGAATGTTTTATTGCCTAAGAAAGTGTTAATAAATCTGACCTCACCTGACCTGGTGCAAGCAGGAGTGGTCTGGTCAAAATGTTGCTGACACACAGAGATAAGCCAGCAACTAAGGTTTGCATGCAAAGGGGTGTAGAGGCTATAGAAACAGCAGGCACTTGGCGGTGCATTCAAGAAGCATAAAGATCCTCCATGAACACACACCAGCGCCATATCTGAGGCTTCTTCCACAGATTGGTAACGGATATCATTGCTTAATTTCTGTTAATAACTAGTGGCCTCATTATTGTGTCAAATAATGATTAAGCTGTAAAACTTTTGATTATTGGAATCAATAAAGGAACCCTGTTATATTCTGCTTAAATCCTTGTTGTGTGAGCTCCTTCACACAGAGAAATACATACATAAAAAATGTAGTTTCCTTACAAGAGCTTACACTACAACAAAGAGTTCTAAAATACAATATATATTTTTGTGTACCTGTCTGTAGTGGACATTGATGTAGAAGTCATTCTCGAAGTGCAGCGGCGCTTTCCACGTCACACGCTTAAGCCACAGGGTGACTGTGTTGTCGTCCAATAGAAAGTCAAAGATGTACTCGTCCGGTCTGATGGGCCGCACCACCTGACCTGGAAGAGAGAAACCAGGCACTGTAACATTCACACTGGAATTGTGACGTGGAAAAGCTGGGGTACTGAACGACTGAGCAGATAAAACGCAGCCAATCAGCAAATCATTAGCAAATACGCACTGTAAACATCAATTTTGGAAAGTTTCTCTAAGCCGTAGTGTTTTTTTTTCATATTCCACAAGGTGGCGCTCTCACCCTGGTTGCGGTTGGCGAAGACAGAAAACTCCTTGATCTCCTGCGGCTGCAGCACTCCCATCTCTGCACACAGGTCACTGACCAGCTCCAGCGCCACCTGCAGCACAAAGGGCAGCATTACCCTGTGCAAGCATGTTCCATTACTGATGCCTTTAAACCATGTAAATAATCGATATCATGAGCGTGCTGTACAACGTGTGCTGTAAATGACACATGCTTTAAAGATTATTGTTAGCTTCTGGACAGAGATGACAAAATGGCTAAGGATACTGCTTGTGCATGTCACATTTGTTTTAACAGTTTAAAGGATTTTATATACTACATAAAGCTTTGCTGCTCAGAAGCAATAAAAAAAAATGTATGCAAACATATTTACATTTCTACGACCCTTTGATTTATTTTCCAATTCACCTGAAACTGAATTTTTCAAAGAAAACAGAGATGACTGTGGATTTGTCAAAAAACTGGATTAATCAAACACTGTGTGTTAGAACACTCTGGATTCTCCAAAAGTACTGTAATTGAAAATGAAGTGTTTTTAGTACATTCGGGTGACATGCCATAGCCCTTAACACTTTTATTGTAATCCTTAAGTTTTTCTAAACTCACAGTGAAGATACTGATCTTGCCATAGTGCTCCACCTTCCCAGGCAGGTATATAGTAATCCTCTTGGAACATTTTCCGTGCTGTAGGAGAATATAAAAGCATATAGCAACACTAGCTACAGTCATTATCATTGATAACGGTGACATTTTCATTCTTCAATAGAATCACTCAAAGGTAAACATATACCACTCATATATCACTCAAAGGTAAACAGCTAACTAGTGTGCATTCAGTACTTAAAACCCCTCCTCTCAGCTGGGGTGCTACTCCACAACTGCAATTTAAAAAAATATTAACGCTTCTAAACTACATATGCAAGCAATCTCTGAAAAGATCAATTCCAGCTGTAATATTTTTTTTTTTTAAGTTAAATAAAATATCCATTTCTGGCAAAGTAATAACTTTTTGGAACAGACTTTTTCAGTTTGCTAACTTCAAAGCTACTGAGTATGAGGTGGGTAGAGAGGGTGTGTTTTGGGGGGATAAAGATGAGACGCAGGGTTAAGAGATTAACTACTGCCTGGTTAGGCTGAATCTGCCCCTCTTTGCCCTTGTTGAGAATGGCTTATTCCCTTACCAAGATGGCTTCCATTTCCTGCTTGGACGGGATGTGTCGCCGGCCTCCATGGATGAGCGAGCGTCGCAGGTTCTCTTCACATGAGCGGGCCATTTCTGAAAACGTACAGGAGGTCCATTAACAATACTACTTTATGTAAGGTGTACTAACCAAGGTCAATTCTTATCTCTTATTAGCGCTTTGTGTCAATAGCCAAAGAGCCCCTATCATGTGATTGAGGTAAGAAGCCATTTGCCTGTGAGTTTCCCGCTGTTCTTTGAAAGGTTGCAGACTGTCTCAAATGGTTAAAGGGTTAGGTTATTGTTGTGTGTATTTAAAGTTACGGCCAATACCCCAATAAACTATTTATCACCCTTATCATGTGATCGGGCTGTAGCATATAATGATGATGTCTATTATGCGTTGTGCACGCAGCACTATGCTGTGGAAGCCTTCGTTCTGCAGCTAGATCCCTCTCGCATGTTTAGCAATATGAAGGAATTATTCCTGGAGTCACAGCAAACTGCCACACACAGTCCCACAACAAGTAATCAAATCAGTGCTCAACAGGAACTTAGCGATGGTCATAAAACCAGTGCAGGCACACAGAGGATCCTCATAATTGTGCAGTAAATGCAGAATAATACAGTATGTACTGAATATTGGTAGGTGAAATAAAGTCATTACAATCTACTTACTCGGTGTTCTAGTCTCTGCATAATGCCATTCGATAAATCTGTATTTTTAGATCATTTTTACATTACCCTGCTATCTTGTGTTTTCCCTCATGGTATTCTGCAGTTACCTTGGAAACTGTTGCCTTGGTCACGTAGGATGTCCTGGAGGAAGCAAGTCACATATGGTAGCAAGGTGTTTGAACAATGAAAGAAGCCTGCGATGAGGGTCAAGATCCTCCAACCACGCATGCAGCTCTCCCTGCCCGGAACAAACACAAGTACAGAGCATGAGATCCAGCCCTCACAGCCTCTGCAGATCTGCTATATCAACGCAGCACTCTCAGAGTAACAATAGATGTCCGTCTCTTTCAAATACAAAGGTATGGTCTGGTTTTTATAAGGGTTTCAATATACTTTAACCCAAAACTGAGGCTACAAAGTGGGACAGGGCAAATCCACAGGATATAAGACTGACTAGCAGCTTTTTTTCTTTTGATACTACCTTTATAGGAGCTTATATACATAAGGAGTGTGCAAGGGGCTTTATAAAGCAAGAGACTGAATAGGTACGATACTGTTTCCTTACACTTGGGAGATTCTAATAATACAGAGTGGAATCGGCTGGTACTCACTGCTGAGGGTTGAGTGTGACTTGTTTGATCACCTGGCAGTAAATCTCATCTCTCAGGTCCTCCTTCTCCTTGCCCAGCTGAAAGCACAGATAAGGGGGTGAAATGAATGAACAGAAGACCTTATCGTTTTGTATAGAGGGGTTTCTTACATTGCAAAGCATTCAAATGCTTGACTGGACATGCGATTAGAGGCAATGAACAGCAAAAAACAAACCAAAATGTCAAAATGATAGACCTCGCAGTAATTGCATTTGTTATCATTATACTCATTTAAGATGTTTTTGTATTTAGTGTGTATTATGTTCACTTTAAATCAACCAGATATGATCAGTCAGTTAACCGATTGTTTTAATGACATAAGTGAACCTGAGCGATTTGTCAATTAACCTTTAATCGATTAAACCCCCTTTATAAAAAGTACTGCCTTCCCAGCACCAGGCTGACTGATGTGGGGGGAAGTCATTCTCTCAAGAATGATCAGTACACCACAAGCCCCAGATCTTGGTGGTACCCGTCCTCTCCTGTCTCTCTCTCTCTCTCTCTCTCACACACACACACACACACACACACACACACACACACAACTCCTGCACACTGTGACTTACCCGGAGAATGCTGACAATGTAGTCACTCTCACTCTTGTGCTTGATCGCAGGCTGGTCACCCATGAATCGCATCACATCTATTGCAGGAATAATAATATTATGGACATCAATTCTATTTTTTTAAAATAGTAATTCACATGACATCAAACATCTATAAACCACTGTTTAGTTTTGAATCCACATCCTTAAAAATGTGTGGAAGATCTTCAGTATAATAAAAAATAATATAATGCATATTGAAGCGTTATCACTGCACAGAAATGCATTGTTATAAAACACTACTACTTAACATTGATGCTATCTTTACTACATATGAAACCAATCTTTAGCACTCTATTTCGAAACAGACTCTTGTTACTTAAATGAAGGGTAAAGTTCATATGAATTCATTGTTTAATACCTACTGCAATTCATTTAAATGATCTGTGTTATGGACATGTTCTACTTATTTTCTAGAGTCCTTCAATGGAGCTACCACCTATTCTCTCTCTGTTTATTGGGATGTACTGTATGGACGTTGGTACTCACTCATGAAGTTTTGAGCAGCAAGCTCACTGAGTTCAGTGTCGGAGTAGAAGATGAGGGATTCCTGAACTGGGACCTGAGGGTAGAGAACGGGGGGTCAGCAGAGAGAGAGAGGGGGGAGGAGGGTGGAGTGACACAGGGTGAAGCACGCAGATATTGTGCCATTTGACAAATATGTATTACACTGCTATTTTATTTAATATTTTGGAATAAGTGTTTAATTAACTTTCAAGAGAAAAAAAAACAATCAGCCCTAATAAGAAATACACCAATGAGCCACAGACATAGAGGGAGAGGACTAGGGTACAACAATGTGTACGGTTAGAGAACAGAGCTTGTACAGGGGCTGGTACGGGAAAGAAACAGAGGTTGGAAAACATTATCAAATAAACTAGACTGTATGAATCGTAACTCTATTACTGATACCTTGGTGTGCTGGACCATCTCCACTGAGCTTTGTCCTTCTGCAGTCATATCCTTCCACCCCAGCCTGCAATGGGAAAGGGTTAGGGTTAGGGTTAATGAGAAAGGGGCAACAGGTGTTACACACATGCCACAGGGTACAGTACGATTAACCATACACTTGTATGAGGGCACACCTAAAGTGTAGGAAACTATTTAAATATCTGAAAATATGCTACATTTGTTTGATTGGAATAAGATAGCCATGTTCATCCCAGTCGTTTGGTTTGTTTAGATTGAGATCATTTATCTTATGAAGATCTCTATTCAAATTAAACATTCCACCACCCAATACCACCCACTGGTGTGTTGTAATCGCTTGTGGTTTATTTTAAAGCCTTCTGTATAACTTATATACAGTAAATTCTTTCATCCTTTCAGGTTAACCCAGCGATGATCCACCACCACTCTGAAGCGAGACCTGGAGTGGGGACTCACTTGCTAGCAGCCTCTCTGAAGTACTTCATGGCGAACTCTGTCATGACGTACTGGCTGACCTCGCCTGACCCCAGCAGAGACGGCTCAGTGTGCCCCAAGACCTCGCTGCCCACTGGACTCTGAAACAACAACAACCCCAGTGAAAGATCCCAGCCTTGTCAAAGATCCCTGTGCTACACCATGGCAAGAACAGAGCGGCATGTGGTGAAGTCCATAGACCTTTTTGTGGTTTCCAGTAATGCTGCAGGATTCTAGTTAAATTAGTTACCAGTCATCTAATGTAATCTGTTATGTGGTTTGCTGTTTTTACACTGTACCCTGTCACCTTAATATGCTATAGAATTAATTCCCAATTTATGGTCCAACAGTACTTTCTCAGGTAGTCCATGATTAGTGCTAATTAGGGTCTGTGAAACCAGCTCTCAGTCATATCTACAGTGTAGATAGTTCGATTCCAGCCCAGGCCTTCATTAAATAAAAGGATAGTTCCATCTAACCCACCCAGGCTGCGTTGTTTTGGCTCCCCCATTTCTCCCCCTGGGGGGGGCTGCTGTGAGTACTCCTGTCTTACTCACTTCTTTTTTAGGAGGCGCTGTCCACATACTCTTCCTGCGCTCCTCTCTGCGGTCTAGATGAGTGCTGTAGTAATCTGGGGGTGCTGTGGGCTGGGTGTATTCGGCTGGAAACAGGCCTGACCGCCCACCGATTGACCCAAACAGCCAGCCTGCCAACAGCACATTACACATTACACATTACACATTACACATTACACATTACACATTACACATTACACATTCTGAAAAGGGGCTGATTCATACAGGAACATTGATTCTGGGGATTTTCATATAACTGCAAAATTATAAGAAACTAAGTCAAGTAGACAAATGTAGTTTCTTATAGTTTTACCAGAGTTTCAGTGCTTTGTATTGCTCTATACAGTATGTGTGCAAATGTATCAGAACTTCTCATTTATATCCTTCATATACCAACCTGCATGAAAACCTTACTATTTAATTAATTGCATGTGTGACCTATTAAATTCATCAATTAAATTAGACAATCACTAATTTGCCTATTTTTACCATTTTCCAAGATTTTCAGTTGCAGTGATTTTATTTCATATGCACAACAAATCAAAACCTAAGCAATCGGGTGTTCTAATAAATTTGCACACTACTGTATACATTCTAATTTACTTAACATTTACTTAAAGTGTCATAAAATCAGTTTAGAAAAACTCCAAAGCAGTCCAGTTGGACCTGTAAATGCCCAGGCAATGTGAATATGCAGAATCGCTGCCTCTGCTGGTTTGTTCTGGGGAGTCCCTAGGCAGTGTGGGAGGAATCTCACCTGGGTGCATCCCCTGCATGTGCAGCAGCTTGATGATGTCACCCTTGCGGAATGTCAGCAGGCTCTTGTCATCGGTGACGAAGCTCCTCAGGGCGATCACGTGATTGGACTCCTGGAGAGGAGGCGGAGTCAATATGAACAACCATTGCAGGTCAGCAATGTTTATTTTATATATTCATTTTAGGAGAAAAGGCATCATAATTCTTGTCTTTGGACTGAGTAGCATAGTTATTTTTACCATTGAGCAACCTTGGTGCAATTAAGCCGAAGCCTGGATGACCAAACCTGACTTTACACAGACAGATTGTGGCCTCCTGGGTACAGGTTTACTGCTGTAAATTTGTCATTTTTCTCATGGATATATTATACACTTACCATAGTCACCATGATTTGCTGTGTTTTTAATATGATTTGGGCTTTACCGTGGTTCCACTATGCCTTCTTTTCTATGCTTTATGCTGTTAATATAGTACACGTTTGTAAAGGGTCTCCTAGTTGCTGCTGTCCCTCAATCCAGGCAGTGAGGAGAGAAGGCTGGACTGGGAGGAGGAGGTGATGGTACCTTGCGGAGTTCTTCCAGGAACAGGTTGATCATTCTCTTGATTTGTTGGGCTCGGGTGGTGTACAGTAGCAGCTGGTCGCTCTTCAGGGTGAACTCCAGGATGTGCTTCTCTTGCTTCACTGAGAGCAGCTCTGCGTAGCTGGGAGAGGGACAGAGAGGAGAACTCATTAGTGTAGGAAGGGGCTGGTCAATTCTGAGGGTGAATTCCAGGGTGTAGTCTTCCTGAGTAGCTGAGAGAGGAGGCAATGCCATCAGCGGAGGTAATATTCCCATTTCTGAAAGACTAGTGCAAATTCCTATTTCTGAAAGAATAGTGTAAATATACATATTTTTACAGCATTTGCCTTATTGACGCATTACCTGTTACACTGCATTTAGTTTGCTTCCGGTAAATGATTGAACACACCGCATAGAGCTGCATGATTTCTTTAAAATGTCTTCAATGAAAAAGACACAAACTGCATCAAAGATTGGAAAGATCTGTGCTAAAGACAGCTCTGTCCTGTAGAAGAAGGGGACATTTCACATGTCTGTTGTTGTTTTAACATTTATTAATGTTTTTAGTTTGTTGGATAATTCCCTGATAGTGAAAGTAGAATGTCTTTAAAAAGTGGACAAAAAAATAAATATTCTAGAATATTAGCATTTACTGTTTTTCAGTAAGCATTTAAATATTTAGGAACATTTGTTGCATAATAACTCTATAGAAACTTGAATTTTGAAAGTAGCAATGCTATTTTTTCTGCTTTATTTACATATTACATTTAAATTGTGAAACATCTCGAAATGGCTATTTTTAGACCGTGAAATGCTGTAAAATAAGCAATTTCTTACCGTGAAAAGAATACAGCCCTAGTAATCACCTAGGTTTTCTTTGACACTGTCATAAAGTAAATCCTATCCTAAAAACCCATCTGGATAGGAGCAAAGAGTGTCAGGATGGTGGATTCTCACCTGTAGCTACGCAGAATCTTCAGGTGTTTGGGGTTGATGCCGGACGCCTTCACTACCTTCAGAAGCCGGATCCCACGATGGGACACCCCCAAAATCTGGCTGTCACATCCATTGCCTCCCTAAATTCAACACAGATTGTGAGGAGGTGTCTCTTGGATGTCAGTACAGCCTCAGTTCCCCTCTGATTAGAATTATAGTCACAACTATAATCTGTCTGTAATATAATATGCAGAGTTGACCTTATGGTATAAGAGTCTCTTCTCTTGAGCACTTTGGGGGTGCAAGAGGACTGTGAAACGAGAAGACACTCTACCATAAGAGACAGGGTCAACTCTACATATGAACTTATTACAAATGATGCTTTAATTTTAAAAAAAAGAACACAATACATACTAAATGACATTATCCGTGTCTTTAGAATTTAATCCGTTGGTAGTCTGCATGAGACAATACTCAAATAAGATTTCTGAAAAGTGGGCTTCTGGATTGGTTGAGAGCAGTTTAATGATTTATAACGATCGTGAATGCATCTGTTTCTATGAATATATTTTGTCAATCTTGGACTATATTTGACCAGTTGAATTCTGGGTGTGAATGCTGATTGGGTCTTACAGAGACAGGAAAGAGACGTGAGAAGTAGTTAGCCCAGTTGTCCCTGGCCGCCAACACGATTCTCTTCTTCATGCTGTCGTCCAGCACAGAGCTGATGCTGGTCCCCACATGGAAATCAGCTGAAAGAGAAGAGACAGACATGAAACGAGTAATATCTACCATTGCAACTTGCAGTTGGGTGATTAGCAGGGCTGCTCCGATTAATAGATTAATCAGACCGATTAATCAACTAAAAAGTTTTTTTTTTTTACAATTTAATCGTGCAGAATTTACTTTTTGTATACAAAATAATTCAACTAATAGAAGATCTGCATTTTCTCTGCAGCAGTCCAATTATAAGTGAGCAGAGGCGGGACATAAACAGTTGAAGGTCTTTAGTAGATTTAACCAATGGGAGAGTCAAAGATCTGCCTCTTTTATACAGGTGTCCAATTATGAGTGAGCAGAGGTGGGACATAATTGGGAGTTTATAGAGACCGTTATTGAGAATTATATTGAGAACTTAGAAGTAATATTTCAAATGGATTTTTACAAATTAAAAAAAAAATGTCGTAGAACAACGGAGACATTGTAGTCGATTTGGTTACGAATCAATTTTTTCGCAGAAAAAATGGAGGCATACACCACAAATACCTGAACTGACACAGGAAGGGATGGGATACTCACCGCTTCCAAAATTTAAATTATGAAAGGTATCTGTGGCTTACCGGTAGCTGTCAATTAAAAAAAGTACTGCTAGAATTGTATTTTGTTCAGTACAGAAAAGGCGATATGGAACAGCACTGGCTACAGCAATCTAGGATGTCGAAGTCAGCACAAAAACACCAGCGTTCCCAAAGTCACTTGCAAGCCACTGTGTTTCACTCAAAACTTTTAGACAAAACTGTTCAACTCGATGAGCAGAAGCATAGGGATACAATACATCACAATGAGCAAGTAAGAAAAACCCATGAGGTTCTTAAACGCTTGATTGATTCTGTTATTTACCTTGGCAAGCCAGAACTGACATCAACTGGCATTAGATGAAGGCACCAATTCTTCAAATAGAGGTAATTATGTGGAATTACTTTCTATGATTTCTGACTACGACAGCATGTTAAACAATCACTTGTCAATAGCCACAGTATTCTCAGGTACCTGTAACAAGATTCTGAATGGCTTACTCTCTTCGGTGCCTCAGGTTCTGCTAGATGCAGAAGTACAAGAAGGAAGCCAAGTACGTAGCTATAATGGAGTATTAGACATGTTGGAAATGCAGCTCAGCTGTCTTGTGTTTTTGGGTACTAGTATGTGACTGACAGTGGTCCGAAAGAACAGTTGTTCTGTGAAAATGTATTACATTTACTAAAATATAAATAATAATAACAATATTGCTTTTACAAAAAAGACCAAATTCCCATTAGGCTTTTTTTTTTTTTTAGATTCTATTGATTTTTTTGTATTACTATGCTGGACAGCCACTATAATATCTTTACCTCTATGAAAAATGTGCACAGATTAATCTACCGATTAATCAGCTAATGCCCATAAATTAACCGATCAAAAATTTTTATCGATTGACAGCCCTAGGAGATGTTATTCTTGAACAAATCTGTACCTTTCCAGGGAAACAGTCCATTTTTATCAAAATGAAGAGGACCAGGGATAAGGTTTTAAAGCCTTGTTTTACCCTCCAGCAGTTTGTTCAGCCCTGTTGCTACCTTTACACCAACATATTTTTGTAAAAATAAGTATTATTTTATTTACACCAAAAGGTGGTGCAAATTGCACATTGAAGACCCTGGTAAATCTACCCATTTTTTTAAATACTATCTCAATCAGCACTGCTGAGAACATTGTTCGGAAGATTCGTCATGAAATAGTAATCTACCACTTTCAATACCAGCTAATCTACTTGGATGGGTCACCAGAGTCAGTTGTGATGTTCATACAGGTATTTGCTGGATTGGTTACTGGTGTTAAAGGCTGGGCTTGGAATCTATAGTAAAGCATCACTTCTAATCTGGACCTCGGTCACATTTCAGCTTGATTACCCAGCAGATCCCTCATCTTGCGGCGTTCCTCTCGAGTGATGCGGATACAGGAGTCAGAGTAAGTGTCCCTCATGATCTGCAGAGACAGACCAGAGAGAGGGATATGAGAATCAGCCAAGTCATTCAGTTATACACAGAGAGTCATGCCAGTCTCAGGGTGGGATAGTCTGACACCCTGTGTGAAATGGTATTCCATTGCCTACTGCTATGGCTGTGAAGCAAGTGTTCAGCGAAAATCATTTCAATTGCCAATAAACCACTCCACAATAATTCAACTGCTCTCTCCTTGCTAATTTCATACTGTACTGTTACAGTTGATCTTTTCCTCTCTGAGGACTTCCTGTTGTAAGGAATTGCATTTTAAATGTAGTTTGGTATTACTACACAATTTACATTGCCAGCTGTTTATATTACTAGAATGACATTGCTATTGCAGTTTAACATCACTAAATACTATGATACACTACAATTGGAATAAAATGATAAGGATCAGTTAATTTACCTGTGGTGTGAAGACAAACAATAGAAAACCTATACAGGGTGCACTTTTACTACTATAGTAAAGCCTTGCAAACTATTGTATCAGCACCTGGGAATCGCAATTTACACATATATCTTACAGGAATACAGTATAGAAGTTAGGAACTGGTTTAATGTCACTTAACTAAATAGCCCCCCATTGAACTGCTGTTAACCTGTACTCTTACCTGCTCACACAGGTGGTTCAGAATGTAGGGCTGGTTAAACTTCTCTCTTGGGTAGAACACCTGCATTCAGAAGCACATTCACATTCTTAGTGAAAAGGAGCGTGATCATTTCTCTAATCTACAGCCCCCACATCCTTCAAAATAGGAACTAGGGTCAATACACAGGGCTGGGATTGCTGCACCTCACTGTCTTAAAGCTAAAAACTAAAATCCAACCGCACTTTCTTGTCAGTTAGACCAGACTATAATAACTGAATGTGATCTGAAAGAGATACATTATGCATCACAATTGGAAAAGGGTTTCTTTAAAGTGTATGAGTGGCATGCAGGCAGTCAGAGTGACAGAAAGCCAACCTACACACCTCACGTCATGAGAATGTCCTTGGAAAGTTCATCACAATTAGACAAGTGATTCCCTAGATACAGTATATATTCAAATCGAAGCATGACATACAGACAGACAGTCGGGCGGACGGAAAGACAACTTCCATATGGAGTACAATACCCTGATATTATGATGCGCTATAACTTTTGCTAATCTGCTAATCAACTATATCCCTGGAATAATAACACTATACAAGGTGATTAGAAAGTAAGTTTATCACATCAACGCACCATGCACCATGCACCATGCACCATGCGTTGATGTGGTAAACTTACTTTCTAATCACCCTGTATATTGATACTGTACATGACAACCTACATACAAAAACAACAAGCATATCGTTTTATATCAGTCTCTCAGCACCCTCAAGCTGAGGGAACTCGAAGCCCCTTTGGGTTTCAGGAGGCTAGGTTTGATACAGTGACGGTCTCCTGGTCTCCTGGTCTCCTGGTCTCCTGGTCTCCTGGTCTCCTGGAAGCAGGTTTCATGCTACTGTTCTAGAAAAAGTAGCTTTATGTTTCCTCAGTTTTAGTGTGTCTAACCAGTGAGCTCACCTCTTTGCGAAGGAACAGTTTTGAACGCATGTCAACGTAGGAGAAGTAGACGCTGGCCGAGAACTTGTAGAGCTGAGTCTTTATATTGTCATCAGCAGCCATCTTTGGCACAGCGCCTGCAGAGGAACACAAAGACAGCCATTTCAGTCGTTACCTTCTTCCATTCCCCTCCTTGTATCAGGGTCCATGCTTCGTTCAAGTAAATAGTCAAACTTTTAAGCAACTAGTCAGACTTTACTTAGGTTGAAAAGTACAGAAGGGAATCTGTCTAATGGTAGAGGACAGTCTTTTTATGAGCAGCAGTTTGAGTAGCTTAGTGGTCCTGCCTTCCAAAGTGCAGGAAAGAAGATGATCTTAAAACATAAGACACAAGGTAATGTCAAGGTAAAAGAGCAACATGATCAATTATTGCTTCAAAGAAATTATTATTATTTATTTCTTAGCAGATGCCCTTATCCAAAGCGACTTACAATTGTTACAAGATATCACATTATTTTTACATACAATTACATTTCTTTTTACACATTAATTTACATACAATTACCCAATTATACAGATGTCTTTTTTTTCTTTTACTAGAGAAATCCAGGTAAAGTACCTTGCTCAAGGGTACAGCAGCAGTGTCCCCCACCTGGGATCGAACCCACGACCCTCCAGTCAAGAGTCCTAACCACTACTCCACACTGCTGCCCTTTAGTATTTTGTCAGTTTATTTTTGTACAAACCAGATAGGAATATTTGTGCATAACGAGCATTTATAACCCATGCCCAGATTAAATATACAAACAAGTTGAAATACTTTTGATTACTTTAATGACATCCCTGATATGCATTCTGTACTATGTGAAAGCTGCATCTCTCTGTTGCAGGTTATTGTGACACAGACTGATAGAAAGCTGAATATTCTGTGGGCAATTCTGAAGAATTAGATCGTAGGTTTACACACCCAATACAACTTCCCTGAAGGAGGCTGTAATCATTAAGGAACTGCCCCATATCCCGCCACGGCTCTGCGTTGTCTACAGTAGATTAGATCTGTTCACATGACATCCATTCTCTCAACAAAAAAGCACATGACTGTGGTCCCCAAAGGTAATTCTGACATAGTTATTAATACACATACTAAGTAATTTATACAAAACTGTCAACTGAGAAAGAGTAGTGAACTTACTGGGTGCAGTTGTTATTGGTGGGGCTGGGGGCGGAGTCTGTGGAGGGGGTGGGGTTATCAGAAGAGGAGGTGGTGTTGCTATGGTAGGGGGAGGGCTGAAGAGATCAGCCAATGATTGCTGCTTCTGTTTCATGATGCTGGAGATGGAGCGTGGCCCCCGGGTGGAAGGGTTGGAGACAGGGGGAGGAAGAGGAGGGGGTGGAGCCACCTCTTGTTTAGGCAGGGCTTGTACCTTCTTTTGTAGAGGAGGGGAAGGGGTCTTCTTGGGAGGAGGCGGGAGAAAAGAGCACTACACCATGAAAACACGAGCATTTATATATAAGCAACAGTTTATTGAAAACAACATTGTTTCAGAAAATCTCTTTTACCCAGGCTGTGAGTTCAAAAATGGGATCAGAGTAAGTCACATCATAGCCATTTCTGTTATTTTTTAATAAAAAATCAGGCCAATACATTCCACTGTTTTGCCAGATGAAAGTCAATATTGTTATGCCAGATACAGTTTCAAGTATTATAAACATGCTTACTGAATACCACACAAACCTAAAATCAGCTCCCTTTTTTAAAATAGTGATAGTATGATGGTTCTGCCAGAGTGACACTCATTATTTCTACCTGCTCCCCCTTGCTGCAACTCTGTGCTATTGCGCTCACCTCAGTGGGTGGAGCTTGGATCTTCATTCTCAGAATGGCCAGGGCCTCTTCCTTGGGGTCGTTTTTCTTCACAAACGACTTGGCAGGAACCCTGCAGGAAAACACAACATTGCAATGAAACGTACAGTGTAAAACAGAGTGGAGTATTCTGGGAACCTTGTAAAGAAGTGACTCATAGTATCCTGTATAAGAAATAGGCTCTGCTTCCAACAATAAAAAAATACCACTAATTTCAATATTGTTGCGCTGCATTAGCACACACAAACTGTGATACTATTAATGTTTACTATTATATCAAAACCGCTTTCTAGCGCCCTCTATTGGCTACTACATTAGACGTCCATTAAAACGCTTAATCCGTACCTACTCTACCTGTTGGGAGGCTAGTAGGTACCTACTGGCCCATTCCTACGGCATGATTTTTGCTTGATAACGTCCCATTCAATCGACTGATCTCAATCAGATCGGGTGCTAATATGAAAGCTTTCTCAAATAACTGATTTTGTCCCTGATTTGTTTTAGTAATGTTGGTACAGTTCCAAATATAGCTATCAGTCACCTATCTTTGATCTCCAAAATCTAGTAATGCCTACTACTGTAAGTGACATATATGTATGTTCTGTAAACATCAGCACACAGAATAGCTTTACAAAACAGGATGGTCTGATGTGCCAATGGTCTACAAAGTGTGGAAACACTGAGCTAGAAAAACTGTTGAAAACAAATTATTTTAATGATGCATTGTGATACGCGTCTGTAAGATCTGCAGATGGCATTGTGAGTGTATTCTACAAACTCATTTTACTGTTGAAATGAGTTGATTCTATAGCTGTAGACAAGCACAATCTCTTAATGTTGCATCCTCACTGATATACAGTTCTGGTGGGCAGTCCTGCTATCTTCCTTACCTGACAGGGTCAAAGTGCTTCGGGTCTGGGGCGGGTCGGCTCTGGTACTGTTTGATGATATTTCGAATGTCGCGACTGGGCTCAGGTTTGGACTCAGCGCTGGGGGGAATAGGTACTGGGCACTGCTCCCACCCCTTATCTCCTTGCTCCTCAGACTGGTCTTCTGTGGGTGGGAGGAATAATAGACTTTAAACACTATCCGATTTCCAGTTATCATTTTTTTCTGCAATTGTATGTATTATGCTCAGAATCTATCATTATTATGTAAAGCAAATACAGATAATGTTCTTATGTCTACTATTGAACCATGTATCTGTCCTTTTCTAAATCAATGTTTTTGCTTTGCCTGAATGTACACATTTAACAACATTCCCATCACTGTAAATGTATGCAGCTAAGGCCAACGGTTTTGCATCACCCTCTAGAACTAAATCATTTTGCTTCACAAAGTCGAATGAAACCTAAATCATGTTCATATTGTTTTTTTTCCCTCAGTACTAACATTCAAGGTGATACTTTTGGTCATAGATGTACAATCAGGTGTGTTGTTTAATTTCCTTTTGAATTAATTGTAGCTGTAAATCTGCAGTGGGTTTTTAGTCTCCCCAGTAATAGTCTCCAATTCCTACCCCTGACGCGTTGTTCAGCTGCCAGGGTGGCACCATTGGGCACTGTGTCTGGGCTTTCAGCCCTCTCTTCCTCTGGGGGCTTCCTGGCTTTCTCGTTTACTGTGGGCGCCCTCTCCTCCCTGCTAGGAGGGGCTGGCTTGGGCAGCTGGATCTTTTTGGGGAGGGCCACTTTCTTCACATGGCTCTTCTGGGTCCCTGACAATTGAACACATACAGATTTTTTTTTTTGGAAAGGGACTGGTTAGCAGTGAATGTTTGGCTTTCAGCATGGTAAACACACCTGTACCAATTTTTTGGAAGAACTCAATCTTTTTCCTGAATGTCTCCAGTTGCTCGGGATCCTGATTTTCCTCTTCAACAGACCCCTGAAAACATCCCATCAGAAGAGAGTTAGTGTTTCCTCACATAACAATTTCAATATATCTTATATAAATACACATTCTAGTTTATGCTCTGTGTATTGTGTTTACAAACAGACACCGGTAGATACATAATGCATATTGTATACTATAGTGCTTTTGTTTTTTTCCCTGTTTGAATATTGTAAAGAAATTTAAATATTCTTTCAATCTAAATTAACTGGAAAAAAAAGTATAATACATAGTACAAATCTCTCAGGCGTGAAATAAACCTGATGTCCAATCATTAGCTTTACAGCAGAACGTGTGTTATTTATTTCAGACGTCATTCATGCATTGGTTTCCTTTGCATGATATATTTGACTCTCATTTACAAATACAAACATGGGCGATTTTGCCACCAAAAACATTTCAAGCTGTGTTTGTTCGAATAAACCAAGCACTAGTTTATTCAAATATATGCAGATACTGAACTCTCTTTAGGAAAGAACACAGCTATTCAAGTGCAGCATGCCTCTCGAGCAGGGCCTGGCCATTACTGACTTGGCCCTCGACTGTGCCATTGACAGGACAGGCTCTCTTGAGCAGAGGAAGGGAAAGAAGCATACCCAGGGCTCTGGGGCTCTGTGCACGATGGGTCTCTCCTCAGGATCTGGGACTCTGTTCACAATGGCTCTCGCCTTCGGTTCTGGGGCTCTGTCCACAATGGCTCTCGCCTTCGGTTCTGGGGCTCTGTGCACGATGGGTCTTGCCTCCGGTTCTGGGGCTCTGTGCACGATGGCTCTCGCCTCGGGTTCGGGTTCTGGAGTTCTTTGAAGGGAGGATTGCTGGCTGGTTTGTGCTTTGAGTTTGGGGGTATCTGGTGGGGTGGGTCTCGGACTGGGATCCTGTTTCTGCTTCAGATGCTGCTGCTGAGAAAGTGACATGGCCTGGAGAGTCATCTGCTGGGCCTGAAGAGACAAAGAGAGACACAGAGATAGATCAGTCACACATATTCACTGACTTACTAAACAATATGCCTGCTTCCAATACCAAACAAACTGTTTTCCAGTCGTTGTGTCTCCTATGTCTCTTATGAAACATGTGATCCCAGGTGTTAATTTGCACAGTAAATAATACTGCACTCAAGATTTTGTCAATCGACAATGCATTCTCACGATGATTGTTCAACAAAACATACGTCAATGACCAAATATATCAAATTACTGTATTCCTTTTAATTTAAGACGCAGACCAAATTTCCTACCCTCAATTTGAGGAAAAAATAAAACATCAAATAAAGATGCATTTACAAAGATACAACCTTAATTACGCATATAAGAAAATGATGTATGGAGGCAGTTTGCAAACTTCTGCTGTCACACAGAGCATTACAGTTATGTGCTGCTTCTCATTTCCAGTCTTGATTACTCACACTTGTTTTTCTCCCTTTTAGTGAACTGTGGTATTGCTTGTCATGTCGAAAATATGGGGGTCAGGTCAGCATTTCCAATCTGTCCAAGCTGGTACTGTTTGTTAAAACTGAGCCTAATAACGAAACGCTGAAACTGTAAAGGCTTCTCTTCAAATTCCTCAGGAAGCTAATGACGCTTCTTTGAAAATGGCTGCCTGTGTGTCATGGCTGACTCAAGATCGGGCAGTGACATTTTTGTTTGTTTTTTCTCGGCAGTCAGTCACGTTGCTGTTTGTGTACTCGGAGGTGATATTTTTGCTCGTCTTTTTGCGGCAGACAGTCACGTTCCTGTTTGTGTACTTAGGCAGTCATGTCTTTTGTTAGCGATTTTAATACAAGCATCATTATACTTGAATTTAAGATGTAGGCCAGTTTTAAGAAGAAAAATGTGGTATAAAAAGTGCATCTTAAATTCAAAGGAATATGGTAGTCTTCGTGCAAAGGTTGTTGTTAATAGGGAAAAAATATTTACAATGTGACACATCACTGCAATAATGAAAGTACATCTTGAAGTGAACAGTATTTAGCAGACTGTCACACTCTCGTGGGGAGAGAGGTGATCAAGAGGCAGCGGCCTGTTCCTCGTGCCCCACACTCACCATGATGAGGGCCTGCTGGTTGATGAAGGCCTGCTGCTGTGCTGCCAGCTGCTGGGAGTCGGGGACGGGGAGAGAGGGAGCAGGAGCCGCGGCCATCATCATGGCTGAGATACAGGGAGAGAAGGGTTACAGCAGTCCTGGGCTACACATAAGTTGATTTAAGCTGGTAGAGCTTTTCAATTATTTTAGAGAATTTTACAGCACCTCTTGATTACATTAATCAAACATTTTTAGATAATGCTGTAAAATGCACTCAAAAATGAATTGTATCCAGACAGGGTATGTGTTGATCAAATCAAACCTTAGGAACAATAAAGTGTCAGACACCCTCCACCCCACATAGCCAGGACTGTAACAATGGTGTGAATGAGTGTTTGTTCAAATCTGATGGAACTAATATAAGAGACAACACCCAATGCTATAACAACTACAAGTATCATCCATAACTATAAAACACTCAATAGTGCTGAATTTAGAAATGTAACAGAATTTCTTCAAGGCATTTGTCATTTAATTTAAATTTCTTTTGGTATTTCTAAACAACTAAAAGTAATATCTGTGAGAATGTTATACATTTATATACATTTCATTATTATCAATAGTGCTTAACCCCAACACAATACAAATATCCTTCAATTTACAGCTGTAGATATTTCACATGTAACTATGAAGCACTTAAATGTGGTATATGTTGCTCTTACTTGTCAGGGATAAAGTGTCAAAAAGATTGATGTGAAAAGGAAATAACCCTGAGATATAAGAAAGCGAACCAAAACTCAACATTGAACACATCGAAAAAGACTTCTCGCTGAAACATTTGTCAGAATTGTCCTTTGAGTCTAGAGTTGTGTAAATAAGAAGTGGAACAACGACAGAAAGAGAAGACATTTACATGGCATGGGCTGCATCATGGGCATGCTGGGCATGCCTGGCATCAATCCACCCATCATTGGCATCGTGGGATAGCTGGGCATCTGGGACACTGCCTGCATACCTACAAAATCAAGTGGAAATTACAAGAAGGGGATAAAGTGAGGGCTTGGAGATAATGTAGCCTGGAAACTTCTCTACACCTGAATTATTATAAAACATTAAAACAATAATTACATACCCATAGGATAGCCTTGCATCATCGGAGTGCCTTGAAAAAAACACAAGAGATATTAATAATTAGCCATTGCTCACCTAGAAATCAAGACATCACCCACGCAACATGGCATACATACACAAGCTGGTGTATTGACTCACAGACAAACTAAGCAACATGTAAATGTACACAGTTTGAAATGCATGACTTGCGGTCGACCATGGATAGTAACATTTTTTAATATGTTTTACCATACCTTTCTGGCTTTTAAAATGCCTGCTTTTACCAGGCTCTCACTATGCTGTGTGACACTTTTCCATGCTTTTACAACGGTAGACTTTTATAAGGGGTGGGCTCATCAGTTAATGGCTAAGTATGTATTATTTCTATTGTTTTAAAAACATTTAAACCACAAGCATTGTTTAAGGCCCTAATGTAAAATGCTGTCAGTTTAATGGGATTCCTGTGAATTGTCCCTTACAAGTAGACATGGTAAACAGACTGTCATAGCTTAAAATAACCAGTCACTTTTTATCTGAGGCATTTTCAAAAACGAAAATTACAAAAGTGTCAGTGTGTGGTCTACCGTGGTCCGCTCTGTAACCACCCAGAAGCGGTGTGTGTTTTTCAGTACCTGTGAATGGAAACATCCCTGGTTGATTGGGGCCTACTCCACCCCCGCCCTTCATTCTCCTGCTCAGCATGCTAGCTCTCTCCATCTCCTGAAGAACAGAAAATACCAAAGCGCTGTCAGCAAGGCATTGACAAGCTAATTTCAACATACAGCTAGGGACAAAAAGCTGCATCACCATATAGAATTAACTCATTTTGCTTCAATAAAGTCGAATGTAACCTGCTGAATAATGTTAGATTGACATATTGAATTACACACCGCTTTGTAGTTTCCCATATACTTAAGGAAAAACTGACAAAAATTGAAAAATGTGACATTTCGACATCTAACATAAAATATTGTATTACTATTATGACTTCCGATATCATTTTAGTAGTTTCTTTAATTACATGATGTTAAATAAAATATCAAAATTATGTTCATATAGTTTTTTTTTTTTAATTATGTCTCAATCCTAAAATTCTAGGTGACGTAAAATGTACAAACTGTACACTCATTTGAAAGAAAAATGGAAAACTAATGAAATAATCATATAAAATGTACACTCAGGAATTAAAGAAAAAACACATTACAAAGCAAATATGTCATTTTCAAAATAATAGTTTGTATTAAGTAAAAAAAACCTTCAGTTTTTGATGTATGAAATGCTTTCACATTAAATGTGCTGAGCTCAGGTAAATAGTCACTGTAAATGATAACAGTCCAAATTGACTGGCTTCCATTCAAGTCGGTCAGTGATTAGCAAACAGTAAGTGGGAGTGTCCAGGGGCAGACAGAGAGAGGGACATTTAAAAATTCAATATGAGCTCTGTGTGCATCAAATTACAAATGTTGAGCCAGTGTGTGATTTTGTCTGTCGGGGTCCCTAAAAAGTGAGATGCATCCCCAAGAGAATTCAAAGTGAAAGGTGAGGTGTACTCACTTCCGCTCCGTGGCCCAGCACAGGGTCGAAAAGGTCATCCACATAGGAGTCGAGTCCAGCCTGGGGGCGTCGCTGTGGAGTGGAGCCTGAGGAGGAAGAAGAGGGGGGCGTGTCAAATAGGTCTGGATACACTTCACTATAAGTCACGTCAAGCAGACTGTAACTACAGCTTATACACTAATGAATAGTGTTACATTTGTACACAACAATGGACTCATATTTTGCTGTGGGGGCAAATTTAAATACTCATTCTGCTGTGCCTGGTACGATATCATCTGAAGAAACCATTAATGTATTAAATTTAAAAAAAAGATTAAGAAAAGATTTAAAAAATGTCTTATATTAAATATCACACAAGAAAATGTTAATGATGTCTAAACTATTATGCCTACAGTACATTAAAATGGTTAAATATCTACTAACGCCTACAGTCTTAATACTAGACCCCAGTCAAAAAGTTACACCCATCTTAAACCCTCAGTTGCCTTTGAAAATATACTCCCAATAAAGGGGTGGGGCAAAAAGATGTGCATTTCACCAAATCAAGTCAATATGACAACATGATATTTCTGTTGAAGATCAGACCTATTTAAACACTAACACTGTATGTGATGATTCTGACCTTGATACACAGAGGAGTAGGTTTGTGAATCCCAGTGACCTGTGTCTGCAGAGTTCAGGACAGGAGGGAGAAGCGGAGCCTGGATATCAGGGGCGGCAGGGATACTGTCCTCCAGGTCGTCTGAGAACAGCCTGCTTGGGAACAAACATCAACACCATCCAAACAAACAGCTTAGTGGAGGGTGTGTGAACTGAACTAGAATTAGGACACAAAATATATCATGAGCCATGTACTGGACAACATAGACCACGCAGCCTTCCAAGTCCCTCAGCTTTAACCACCAGACCACTCTGCCAGCCAGGCCCTCAGTGGTTTTGTTGCTGGTTTGTGTGATACCTACATGCCACTGTCTGGATGCCCGTTCGTCACAGGGTTGAAGATATAGTCTGAGTGAGAGGTTGGGTACTGGCGACTGTTGGCTTCAGTCTCCCCAAGGAGGTCCATCACAAAGTCACAGCCAGCCAGGTCCTTCCAGTCCTCCCCAGTGAACATAGACACTGACCAGCCTTTCTGCACCTCTGCCAGCCTGCTGAGGGGACTGCAAAAACACAAGAGCAATGAGAGAACTGGGCAGGACATACTGGAAACTGCACCAGCATGTTCACCTTTGGGTTTATTATTTGTATAAATTATCTTTCATGCAGAATCTGACCCTGTTCTACTAATCCTATATGCTGGGCAATTCCTCTCTCGTTACAGATCTTGCATCTCTAGCTTTGACTCAAGCTATAGCAAATTCTGTCACATTTTCAAATGTTCATTCTTACTATACTTGGGAAATGAAAGCTCAGATCTGCATACCGAATGGAAGTGCCCCACAGGTAAGGTTCATACAATTATTTTATTAAAGCGCCAGTGCATTGCCTATATGTGAAGCTGATTTATTAAAGGTTCTGCCATTATTTTGTATTTACCTGAAATTAAGGACCCAGCCTGCAAACTGCTCTCCTGTCATCCAGGAGCTGACTTCAGCTGTGAGTTTCTCTTCTAAATAAACATGAACAGTTACAAGCATCACAGCAAACCACCATCACTACTCAAAGAACAAACAAAAAGTTATTCTACACTCATCATTAAAAGGTATATTAAACTTTCCTCATGCCCCAAACTTAAACCCCTGATACACGTACTGTAGATATTCATTAACCAGATGAACAGAACAGATCTGAAGCCTACTATCATCCTCACCATTGTAGTTGTGAACCTCGAGCACCATCTTTCCTTTTCTCTGATTGGCTGTCCACTCCAGCTGTGTTGCTGGGTAGACTCGAGCAGCCTCTGGGCCATGCTGCAGACCGGTCAGAATCTTGTGCTGGCAGACTGACCTGTACTCCCCAAGCCCGTGGTCTGACACATACCTGTGACAAAGAAGAATGTTCTACCAGGTCTTTCTCTTTACTTTCTAGCACAATAAGACTAACACATCAGTTTATCTTGATTTGCATATCAGGTCATGGTTTATTTTAAAGGCCTTCTATTAATTATTAACAACTAGCTAATAAGCATGTTAATATACATGCTTTCTTTTTCTGTTAATTGTTAGTTAATATATAATAGGCCAGCTAAAACTATGGATGCTCAATTCCAAGTTGATCATATATGTGAAATCGGATCAAATTGTTAATGTAATAATCTTTAGCAAATTAAATCAGGTTTTTATTAGCAGGCATCTTAACCACAATGCAGAAGAGATGGGCTTGTATATGACTAATGGCAGACTAATGGCTGTCGTGAAAATTAGGAATTAACAGATGGAATATACATAACTAAATAACTACCTACCTACCTACCTACCGAACAAACCAACTACCTAATTACCAAAAAACAAATTAAATGCAGTACGCTGTTCATACTTGAGTAGAGGTTTGTCCAGGCCAGCTGATGGCATGAAGCAGCCCAGGCAGGATGCCAGTAGCAGCCAGGCCCGCTGCCCCCTCTCATCCCCGAGGTTGCCCCAGGTCTGGTGGGCCAGCTGGCTGAGGATCTCGTTGCGTAGCTGAGGGCTGGCCAGACCCCGCTGGGCGATGTAATTCCCCAGGACCACCTCCTCCCAGCCGTGGAGATCCTCATCTCCCACGAAGCGCAGGATCTGGGAGGCAGGTAGGGAAATGGGAGGTGGGGAGGGAGAGACAGGGAGAGTGGGAAGGGGAGGGAAGTAATATTACATTTGCACTGAAATAAAATGGCCACTAAAGCATATGGGTTTTAAGTGGTAACATCTCAGTAGACAGCGGGTCAGTTACAGCATTATTTACTATTGAACTTCATGTGTAACTTGAAAGTTTTAATGTAAAATTAATAAGGCACAAGGCGGTGAAACATTTGTCTACTAGACTTCTTTTAGCTTAACATTATTGATTGATTGTATTTGTTTAGTAAAAACAATCAAAAACATCATACTGCTGAAAGAACACTGATTGATCACACAACCATTGACTCACAGTCCCTTGGAATGAACTTCAGAGCATTGTTGAAGAGTCTATCCCACTATTCACTAAACATTTACCTTTCATTTTCTTTGTTATTGGTGAGCAAACAGCAGCAGGTTCATCAGGAAAGCAATTCTAATACAGTCTTAAAGGGGAGCATGATTCCTGCCAATATCCTTTCCATCATCATAAGCAGCCTTCATTAGAGCTCTATTCTCCTCAGGGTGATCACAAATAAGTAATACAGAACTCAAACATAATTGACAAATGATGCCATAATTTAGGTTATAATAAGGTAGAATGTGTTTGTTAATTGCAAAGATTGCAGTTGAGTACAAAGTCTACTTTTGCAAGGAGATACCCAGCACGAAATGATAATTCAAGTTAAACATTAATACATAAGAATTTTGCGAAGGTGAGGAAGCTATTCAGCTCATCAGTGGTTGTACAGGTCCTAGTGATCTCAGAAAGTTGGGTCTTAAAGCATCCAGGTGATTCAGCCTCAATAACTTGCCTGGGTAACCCAATCCATGACCTCACCACTCTGTGAAGAAGTGTCTCCTATCCTCTGTCTTAGTCTATTTCCACTAAATAATGAATGCAGTTCCTTCATCCTATCTTAATAACTTCTTTGAGCCCTGACACAACCTCATCATAAACACAGTATTCAAGTGCGGTCTCACTGGTATAGTACACAACCTCATCATAACCTCCTTGGATTTGTACTCTACCAAGCATTGACTATATAACCAAGCATTCTATTTGCCTTTTTGACTGCTTCCCCACATGGTTTCAAAATACAACAAGCAATTTAATGGGGTTGACACTCACCAGTTTGTAGATTTCCAGGGCTGACCACGAGTCTTCTCTGCCCAGCGGGGTGAGCGGTCTCTGCAGGGGGCTGTCTTGGGATTGTGCCCATCCATCCTGAGAGAGAAGAGCACAGGAACTTTATCCGTCTGTCTGTCTGAGGCCGTTCATCTTTATAGAAGGGAGGAAAGGGCTTTGTCTGGCGATGTGTGTGTGTTTCTGTCTGAACGGGGTGGGGGGGGTGGGGTACAACTTTATATGTCTGTGTGTGTTTGTCTGTCTGTGTGTCCATCTGAATTTTTTATTTGTTTTCTCTCTTGTTGAATAGTTTTACAGGACTGTCACAGCATCCCTTAGATTAAAACATACAGTGATAAACCTGTTAAAACTTCTTCATTCTATGAATTAGAGACAGCCATTAAGAAACTAATAATTCACACCTTCAAATTTCAACTGTATTTATTTAACCAGGATAGAACCCTTGAGATCTCATTATCAAGGGGTCCTGGCAGGAGAAGACAGCAAGAAATAACATTATAAAATCACTGTGGTTACCCCAGATTGAATTCACTGAGGCAGCGGCTCACACAGGGCCAGGGAGACAGAGATTTTAAAAGTGTGCCTGGTTACCTGGAGGTGTGTGCTGGTATATTTGGAGAAGGGGTGGCTGTTGATGTCGGGGGGCAGGGACAGGCTGAACTCAGCTTTGACCTGAGGAGGAGCCACTTCACTGACACGGCTCTCTGTGCCATGCTGTCGCCCTGTGGTGGAAACACAACAGTGTTAGAGACACTCAACAGCAGAAGTGACTTCATGGAAGACATGACATATTACTATATATCTGGACTTTCAAAAGGCCATCCACAGTGTCACATTAAGGATATTTTGTTTTATAAATGTAATGCCCAATTTTACCCCACACCCCTCCATTAGTTCTCCACAACAGCTTGGGGGAACTGAAGGTCAGTGGCTATCCCCTGACCAAGTCAATTGCTTCTTTATATCCAAAGTAGATGTTGCAAGTTGCCTGCACCTGTAGGACCAAGGCCAGCCCAGGTGTCTGCTTCAGCTCACCAGGCGCCTGGACAGTGACTATTTATGGTTTTCAATTTCAAGCGAATACTATTTCACGTAATTGTATTCATTCTCCTAAGCAGTTGTGAGAGAGGTATTTGGTAAGGCAAAAATCTGCTTTTGTATTTTGTGATTAGATTCAGACTGAAGTGCCTGTGTCAAACCTGCACTGTGGATAAATATAGAACTTAAGTCAAGTGTTACAATTGTTTTTCTTTTTATTTAAATAATACATAAAGATCTTTGTAACCTTCTCAGTTCTGCTCAGTAAATATTTGAAAAGACAACTTCCTAAAAACAAAGCTTTTATAAAAGCCATTGAGTTCCGGAACAGCCTTGCATCATACAAGTACAGAAACTTCTTTGTTGAACTTCAACTGGCTCAAATATCTTTTCACTGCAGTTATTTGCAGAGGGTGGATCCCCAAAGCGCACCGTTCTTTTCCAGGAATGGCATGCTCCAGTTTATTGTGGAGCTGTAATTTGAAGACGTGTTTCAGAGTTAATCCCGGTAATTGGAATTCTGCCAGGCCACAGTTTTAATGGACTCTTCTTCAAAAGATTACCATGGGATATTAACATAGTAGACAGGACCACAGTGTAACATCTCATCTCCTGCAGCACAGTGCCCCAAAACCAAACTGGGGCGCTGGGTGGGTTTTAGCTATTAGCAGCTTCAAAAACTATCATAGAAACTGCACTGATACAATGCCACTACTGTACCTGATTTACAACTGAATTACTGGCACTGAAGATAAAGTGTTTACTTACCGTAGCATGGGTAGAGAAGGAGGACACTTAATTGTGTTACTTTACTAATGTAAAGCTTTAATGGTTAGCTTTATCAAGACTTTAAGACAGACTAAACATGCCATTTTCCATGTAACCATGTCAGATTTACAATGAGGTCAAACATATTACTTTTATCTTTAGAAGCTGTAGTATAATTGTCAGTGTTTTTAAACTGGATATTTATTTAAAGTAATTGTAGCTTACATAATTAGCTGCTTCCCTCATTGACTGACATGCTTTGACCCAGAAGACACTGCTGAGGTTAAATGAACAAAGAAGTGAACAGATTAAGGAAAAGGAAAGATTATTAAATAATTGTATTAGCTGCAATTCCTTTAAAGCTTCAGAAACTCACATCTTCTCCAGGAAGTCTCCTGCTTGTGCGTGTCTGAAGAGAGCACACACAGTGAAATGAGGTGAACCTATCAATGCACACACTGAAACCAGATCATTCCTGGGACTGACATGAATTATTATTATTATTAGTCATTTAGCAGACGCTTTTATCCAAAGCGACTTACAGAGACAAGAGTGCAAACTATGCATCAACAACTGCTGCTGCAGAGTCACTTACAATAGGACCTCAGTTTTACATCTCATCCAAAGGACAGAACACTGGGAAGTTAAGTGACTTGCTCATGGTCACACACAGTGAGTCAGTGGCTGAGCTGGGATTTGAACTGGGAACCTCCTGGTATCAAGTCCTTTTCCTAAACCACTGGACCACTAACCCTACCAAATCAGTTAATCCAAATCAGAGAAAAAAAATAAAAGTAAAACTACAGAATTGCTCTGAGGCAGCAAGAACACATACAATATAGTGAATGTTCATTATTTAATGACTGATTACATAAACCCCAATTAAAACTAACTGTGGACTAAGTGCCTCACCTAGAAAAGTAGGCCTATCACTTATACCATGGCACATTTGTGATTGTTGTAGTCTGTTTTTCTTTTTTATAGTTAGGTTTGCCAGGGATGACCTCCACCGCAGTTCTGTACTGAAGGTTACAGGTAAAGACACAGTGAGTAAATCCAGGGGCTGCCAGAGCAGTACACTTTGTACACTGAGCTGTGTTTTCCTTTAACTGATTACTGAACCCTGAACCAAGCCAACACCCTCAATATACAGATACCAGTGCAACGCGTTGCCAAGGCTCCCTCCCATCTCAGAAATGAAACTGAATCATTGAAATAAGAACACCAGGATCCCAACATTTCAAAAAAATCCCATACTGTTTATTTATTTATAGATAGAAATATGTATACAGAGTAACAAGGATTAAATACAGCTGTAACACCAGTTTAACTGCAATTATTTTCCTGAAAACTTATAATTATTATTATTATTATTATTATTATTATTATTATTATTATTATTATTATTATTATTATTATTATTATTTATATATTTTTTCTCTACTTGCCACGTCACTGAGTTATTTTTTAATCTGAGAATACCTCGAGACTTCTTGACAAAATGTTTGTTTCTTTTTAGACCAGAAAAATACAAGCTTCCTTAAAACTGAATGCCCAAGCTGTGCATCATAGCCTTATTTAAAGATGGACTTACTGATAATTATTATTATCATCATTATTATTATTAGCATCCCCTTTATACTGTATTACCGTTTATTAACGTCATTAATATTTATACTGCTCCCCTTCTTGTGCAGTTGACAGTTATCTAGCACAGTCCCAAACTGGGGCTGGGGAGCCATGGGGGGCTGCAAGATACTTTCAGGGGGCCAAGGGGTCAATTTATTTACATGAATGCTGCTATTGGATGATTGGGGATTATTTTGACAACATTTACTACAATGACATACAGTAAACTCTGCAGTAAATTTTTAATTTTCATTGCCAAAGGTCTCGCTTACAGTATGTACCATTATTTAACAAAGATTTATATGGCTTTAGTAGGCAGGGACCCTCAGAAAATGTATGACCCCCTGATGTAGCATGCTTTGTTTTGTGGATAGAAAGCTAAATTGGAAAGAATTTGTTGTGTGTATGGAATCAGATTGAAACGTTTGGCTGTGTGGAAATCAGAAGCATAATGTACTAATAGCATAATAATTGGTAACCCAGTTGTTTATGAGCTGCTTCTGATAAGAAATATAACTGCACAGTACAGACAGTGGGTACTGTAAGAAATATAACTGCACAGTACAGACAGCGGGTACTGTAAGAAATATAACTGCACAGTACAGACAGCGGGTACTGTAAGAAATATAACTGCACAGTACAGACAGCGGGTACTGTAAGAAATACACAGTACAGACAGCGGGTACTGTAAGAAATATAACTGCACAGTACAGGCAGCGGGTACTGTAACTGCACACTGCAGGCAGTGGGTACTGTAAACACCTCAGTGGGTTAAATGACTGGCACAGGCACTCTAGAGGCCAGCTGGTAACAAAACCAGCACACAATGGGCCTTGGCCAGTGCTTCTGCTTCCCCTGCTCTGTGCACAATGATTTGTGTAGTGTTTCAAGGTAACTCACCCTGTGCAGCACGCAGCAGGGCTGACAGCTCAGCAGGGATCTCCAGAATACCCACATCCTGAAGTGACAAATAAACACAGACGAGTTAAAACAGCACAGGATTACACTTCATACATGTGTAAAGCTATTGACATGTATTTCCTATTCATGTTTTTACTGCTATTTGTGTGAATAGTAATCAATCTTTTGAACTGTGACACATTCATCTTAAAACATGGAATATACTCATTTAATATGGATGTTTAACACTGACTTTTGCCTTGGTTTATGTGTTTTATTCTGTAAGTAAGCAAATGAGTAATTGTTCACTGTGTCTAAATGTTAAATAACCTGTGAACGGTACCCTTACCCCCGCCCTCCCCCGCCCTTCCTGCCCATTGTCAGAGCTCGGAGACCCACCATTCCTGTTGCCCCGTTCTAGCTTTTGATCGCTGACTTCTCTCGTTTCTTTTCTTTTTCTCCCTATAGGGGAGAAACAAGTATATTTAGATATACAATAGTGTGCAAATGTATTAGAACACCTCAAGATTTTGTCATTTATATTCTTTATATACCTACCTGTGAGCATTTAAATTTCGTGTCAGTGGTCAGCAATTCAGAAACAATAGGCACTCGTGTGTGAAAATGCTAGACCACTTTGTCCTTTAATTAGGCATCTCAAACAACTTCTAAAACATCTTGTGCATTTTACCATTTGTGACTATGTGTTCCTTTTCTCGTACTATTTTAAAGTCATCAATTAAACTAGACAATCACTAATTTGCCTATTTGCCAATTTTCCAAGATTTTCAGTTCCAGTGGTTTGATTTCATATGCACAACAAATCAAAATTACAGAAGCAATGGGGTGTTGTAATAAATGTGCAGAGTGCTGTACACACAGAAACTGATTGAGATTCTTTTGTTTTGGTCATGTGTTATCAGAATGTATTGGATAAGAGTGAAAACTGGGACTGAACAAATAGTTCTGCAATTTCAAACAGAGAAACCAGTTCAGCTGGACATTTCCATGCTTTGCAACATGTAGGTCTTTGGGATAGCACTGTATCAACCCGCCCAGACACCAAGTACATGTCTGGTTTAAGATAACTACACATCTAATCACTCAACTATATTAAGACTGAATTGCATACACAGTCAGAACCAGGCGTACCCATTTGGCTTGTGTGTGCCGGTCTCAATATATTATTTTCTTTCACTTAAGTTTACCAGAAAAACTATAGAACATAAAAAATGATGGTGTGTATAACATTATTTGTCAAGTGAATAGCCATGGCCATTAAGGTTCAAGTATTAAGGTGATTGTTGCGAACAAAATAATCACATAAACCTTAGTCATTTTGCATTTCTATTAGCTAGATAGTATTTTTATAAAACAGACAGGTGAAAGGAAGCACTTGTTTTCTGTGCGTTATTCTCTGGTTATCGGGTTATCACTCTCCAGACGAAATGACCCTGGAAGTGAAAGAGCTTTCGTTAACCTAGTGTAGTACCAGATATCATGACTGAAAATTCAAATACATGTTTCTTTCAAAACTGCACATTTGAGACCCATATAATGAATGGACGTGTGTGGCGGAGATGTTTTGCATGCCTGCAAATAGGGCGAAAGTAAATATTTGGCTATAAGTGGGGGAAAAAAAGAATGCTCAAAGGGAAATGCACAACATGCTAAAAGGGCAAACCTGAATCTCTGATAATCAGGGAGATATGAAGAAGCTAATGGGCACTTCCTGTTTACAAAATCATTATACCAGCATGGCAGCCTCTATCAAGAACATTCTGTAACTTGTTACACACACTGGTGGTACCTGTACAAATGCTATCAGACAAACAAATTGCCTTGCCATAATCGGTAAAGCTGTGGTCTACAAATGGTTCTGCTACTTGGGTTCTTAAAGAGTAATACGCTGGTATTATGAAGATATCTCATATGTATTTTTCTACCTGTTCTGTAAGGAAAAGTATTGCTGTCAAAGATAATGATATTGTTTGCACAGTCCCAGTTTTCAGCGTTATCCAATACATCCTGGTAAAACACTTCCAAAATGAAAGAATCTCAATCATTTTCTATGTCTTAAACATCTATAAAACACTGCAAACCACTTCTCTCTACAAAGTTAATGCTAACTGTGGGTGGAAAGCATGATAAAAGCATGTTAAAACATTGAGCTGTATGGTAAAGCTCAGTGAAATCTTATAACACCTGCTAAAATGACAGTGCAAACCTACCATAGCAAACCATTTTAAGGGTTAATCACCTGAGGGTTAGGTAAAGCAAAATAAATAAAGCATAGCGCATAAAACGGTTAACAATGATCAAAGTCGTGAACATCATCGCATTGTATCCAATGTCAAATGAACAGAGTGAGTTATAAAGAACGTATTGTGTAAGGCTTTAAAATGACATGAAAGTCAACTAACATACTCTGCTATGAAAGCAAAGCAAAGCAAAGCAAATACATCTGGCTCTTTCTTTTATAGTGACCTGTATTTTATAACTTGTGTTCAAATACAACCATGTTCTTTCTATTCCTGCCCCTGCTTATTTATCCAATTCTTACTTCAGCAGCACTGCCCCACCTAGTGCACTGCAGTAAGCAGGCTAGAAACATTCACATTGTGACACCAGAACTGCTGTGCAGATACTGTATAACCCTAGTAAGGATTTATAATGTAATCAATGTCCACTCGTTCTGGGAACTACTGTGCCTTTCCATTAGATTGGTAACCAACAAACCTACAATGATCTCCTGGCTACTACTGCTGAATAAGAGCCTCCTTTACTATCCCTCAGCTCTAAACACAGGACCAGCCTCCCTCACACTAACTTCAAGGCTACACACCAGTCAGCCCCTCAGCTCTAACTGTCAGACCAAATTGCTGCCCTCAGAATTCCTTAGTTTTAATCAACAGACCACACTGCCTCACTTGAAGTCCCTCTATCACACCCACCCAGTTCCTCTGCTCTAATCTCTCTGTCCTCCAGCTTAACCCCGAGACCCCAATCAAGCCTGATCAAATAATTATTAAGACATGAAACAGCTTTAACAGATAAAGCCTACCTTGATATTGTTGGTGGGAAAGAGAGTTTCAGTATGAAGAGCTGGACAGGGCAGAGTGCTGCTGTGGAGCTCCTGCTGAGTCAAAGTTCACAAGACTAATAATAAAGCAACGAGATTGCTCAAGCAAGGAGACGCCTTTATTACCTGTGAACTTTACACTGCAGCTGGAGCTGATGTAACCAGAACCCATTAGGCAAACAAACTCTCAAGAACAGACTCAAACAAGGAGGAGGAATGATTATGACAGCATGATCGACAGGAGGGCGTGCTGAAAACTGGGCAGCAGTGTGGCCTAGTGATTTAAGCTGCAAAACTAGGAGGCAGAGTGGCCTAGTGGTTATAGCTGATGGACTGGGAGATAGCCTTGATAAGCCCTGTTGGAAATTTCAACAATGACAAGCAGTGTTTTTTCCAGGTCAGAGCTGGGAGAGTACTGGTTTTTAACTGCTTAATGCTGGTAGAAGAGCATGATAAACTGGTTAAGGAAAAAACAATAACTTTGCAGTCCCTAAATATTTTTTTTAGGTTAATATACACTCTTAAATAAACCTGTTTAATCTCACTGCTGTTAATGTCACTCTACACTCATTATCACCACATTGAAATGTACCGACCAGAATATAAAAGGGGTCACTGGGACAGGCTCCTGATAACATCACATTGCAGACTGCATAAAAACATAAGAAAATGTACTGAGTACAGTAGGTCTCAAAACTTTCTCAAGTTGGGTCTTAAAGGAATAGCATCTGCAGCAATTAACCCATTCCATACCATCGCCACTCTCTGTGTGAAGAAGTACCTCCTACCGCACAACATATTTAATATCACCTCTATTTATCAATCAACTGATTTCCACCCACACCACAATGTGTATGCTTCCAGCTTCCAGATGTTTTTACAATGTTGTGCACCCCTTGAATAGTAGACTGTATAGATTTCTGAATACACTTCATGAATGAACACTATTGTAATCAATGCAAAACCTAGAACTGTAGTTCAAGTTCCACAGCATTTAATAATTATCAAGTCCCTTGTCAAGTGATATTACAAGAGCTCGATTGTACCTGCTCCAAGCCCCAAGTTTTTCTGGTCATCAGCGGCTGACGATGAAGATCTGAGGTGTGAAGGGAGATTTTCCATGAAGTTTCAAAAGGTTCACCAGGAAAGCCTAAGACCAATAGAACTCATTTCACATAAACCAGACCTGCCATTGCTGATGGGCATTAAACCACTGATCAGGTGATGATAAGCCTGCTTTGTATTTCCAAACAACATCTCTAGCAACATAACTGCTCATGCGTCTGTGTCATAAATTCAGTCTTTATTTGCTCTTATGATCAGCCACCACAACGAAACAGGATCTACTTGTGACCACCAACATAGGACAAAAATGTGTTAGCCACAGCTCACTCCTTACGTATACTATTAATAAATATTACTTAGAACTGCATTTTTGCAATTTTCGGTTTTAGAAACCCATATTTTGACGTGTATTTTGTTAAATACTTTATTGCAGCAATTTTTTTTTTCAAATGGCGTATCAACTCATTTTTGCATCGGTGGTTACGTATTGTAGATAACACTGTTTTTAAATGCACTCGTGGCGAGCTAAATATAGCCCACTATGAGGCTAAATTAAATGGGTGTGGTAGAAGCAGGTCCATTGAAGGACTTTGCTCTCTCAATCAAGGTCCACGCCTGCTCCAACTTGTTGTTAGCAACTTGTGAACAGTTGCTCAACTGCATGGCGTAGATCAATCAGGGGTAAACTTCCGAGTGCAAACAAAAGCAACTTGTACAGTACATCTCCAGTTTCTCATTGGCTGTTTTCCAGGTATTTTATTTTAATTGCCCATGACACTGTGGTTATAACTGCATTCCTGACAGCTATAAATTCTGGTGATAAGTGCTTATTAGTCATGGCATACCCAGCTTAGGAATACTAAAAGAAAAGTAATAAATTAAATGACAACACTTGTAGTCAAAACGCCAGTCATTTCATTTGTTAAGTTTCTTACATTAGGACTTCTAGTTGAAAAAATTGTTGTTGAATTTAGTATTTCTAAATGTAGCACTATTGAGTGTTCAATAGTAATGGGATTTTATAGAAATGGTAGCACTTTCCATTGGAATTCATATGTATTGTGGCCATTATTATAAAGTGTTAGCATGTCAGTAGCAATACTTCACAGGTAGAGCGATACAGATATCTCATGTGGCTCTGTATTTAAATAATGGTAAAGTTGTACCATCTGTTGTTGGTTATCATTAATTTGCTTTGCTTTAGTCCTAGTGATTTCTATCTGACATGTATCCAAATGTATTAATTACCAGACCAGGGTTGAGGCACAGCTAGGGTACTGTCAAATAATTATTACATTGTTACAAAGCGAAGTAAAAAAAAAACAACAACATCACAAAAGTGAAAGCGTTCTTCCTGTGACCCATATTGTATACTGTACATCTGCACTGCCCTTTTAGGGCAGGATTTTCAAAAGTTTGTAAGTGATAACTCCAGTGTTAATCAACAAATTGTAGCATTAATTTTGGCATTTTCAAGAGGTCATTATGCCTATCTCATCATTAAATAATCATGTTGATTTACAAAATAATGTTAATATCTTAACGAGCACTGCTTCTTGTGACTATTTATTTTGTTTGCGTGGGAATTTAAAAGCAAATCCGCGTTAATTGCTATAATTTATCAGGAGTTAATTTGCACTTGGAAAAGGAGGGTTTTAATTAACAAAAGACTATAACTCACCTTGAAACAGAAATTTAACAGACCACGACTGTGATGCCGATGATACAGAGACTACCTAGATAATTCAATATTTCTAGTTATGGAAATGTTTTATACTTTTATGTTCTTGTGGTTATGAATGAGATTTGTTCACTTGTTTAAACAATTTGTAACCTTAACCCCGGAACACACTCCCCAATGACATCACAGGAAGGGATGCATGGATGCAAAGTACAGAGGCAATAGGGAAAATCAATAGGCGAAAAGATAAGGCTAAGGCAGTAATAAATATCTACAATTTTGGCTAGAACTAAAGGCGACGTGATTGGGAAAACCACATATGACTGGAGACATGCATGTGTTCACTCTCGCTCTATTAAACACACACACACACACACACACACACACACACACACACACACACACACACACACACACAGTATGCCATTGGTTTGTATATAATGTCCGTGCCAATATTTTTGGAAAACCAGACCTGACAGCCCCACATTGTGCTATTTTAGCATTAGACAAAATATTTACAGAATACTTGAAAACTGTTGCTATAATCATGATTCATTTATTATTAATAGCGTTATCATTATATTATACCAAATCACGTTTTTTTTTGTTTGTTTTTTTTACAATGAAGGTATACTGTGTCGCCCAAATGCTTATAAAGTCAACAAAAAAAAAATGTTTTCCCTTCATTGTTAATAAAAACGTGATTTGGTATAGTTTAATTATAACGCTATTAATAATAAACACATCATGCAGCATGGTCCTAATAGCAGTTGTGTTAAGTATTCTGTAAACATTTCATCTAATAGTTAAAGTGCAATATGGGGCTGTGGCAAAGTTGTAGATAGTACACAGGTGTAGGTGATGCATGGCTTGATACAACGACAGATAACAAAGTACTGGTGAATTGATGACTTATTATTGTAATCCAATGTCACTTGACAACAGTTAATAATAACAATGAGAACTGTCAATACACCCCTGGTGTATTTGCGTAGGTTATTTAAACACGGGGTTCAGTCCCGAAATGACACACACAATACAAACACGAACAGAGTGAGTGCAGTGAATTTAGGGGTGCGATACACGTTATACACGAGTGCAGTGAAATCCAGGTTGAGTGCTGGTCTTAAATGACAGCTTCCGATTAATTTGTTTTCAATTAATACAGTAAACAAACAAAACACAAAACACTCACGGCACAAATTCATGGTCTTTCAGCGGCTCTTTCGCAACCATAACAAAGGATCACCTCGCTACGTCCCCTTATGTAACGTCAGTCACGCCCCCTTGGTAAACAATTGCAACCACTCCTCCAATCCGCGGCTGCCACATCGCTTCCTTTCCAGGTCGATGACTTGGTGTACCGTAGCCCCACCCCCTTTCTAGATGGCTGACTTCCACCTAACCCAGGGAATGAATTGTCTGGCCATCCAGTCCAGGGCACTCTGTTCCCTTTACACAGCGCCCTTACAGGTCGGGAGGGAGATTTATCACCAAGAATCATTCTGTCTCTGTCACAGGGACTTGCTTTCAAAAGATATCACCACATACATGAATGGAATACTAATGTGATCGAGATCATTGACATGGATTTTACCTAATGTAAAATTCATGTCAAACAGTGTACTCTCTCACCTTCACACGTCTGTATGCACATATTATAACATATTCTTATAATACTGTAAGTGTTTGATGGCTACTTTTATTCATGTTTATCAAAATCGTTTGTGAAAAAAGAGCAAGAAGTTTTAAATTATATTTTGATCTTTTTAAATGCTACTTCCATTACCACAAACTGGTAGCCCTGGAAATCCACTAACCAGAATGAGGAAGTTTAAGAGGAATTAGAAGTTTCCGGCAACTTGGATAAGTGGCTGAGTTTTTCAAAAAATGTTCAAAACGCTCAATGTAACGGGGCAGTGTTGTGTGATGCACTGCGTTAGGGCTTCAGTCCCTTCGGTGAGATGACGTTAAGAGCTCTATAACCATCAATGCAGATGAGCCTGGCTCTTTTGCATATGGTTAAGACACTCACTTGCAGTGTGTGAAGTCGCCAGTTCGCGCCCAGCCTCTGCCCACTTACATCTACTCCTCAGAATGACTGCAAATACCATAAAAAAAAGTAACTGCTAAACGCCATTTGAAGCTATTTGTGCTTTAAAATAGTTTGATATTCATGAAACTGTTTGAGACTGTTGTTGGCTTCTCTAGCAGCTTCATACTGTTGCTAATAGAAAGTAAGCTGTGGTATAATCAGCAGGTTTGTGGTGGGCTGTTCTCCAGGGAGCTCCCTGATACTAGTGATAATAGAGAGCTCACATACTTGAACATCTATGATGGCTTCACGTGCGATTAGCTCTCCCGGTAAAAAAACAAAAATATTGATGCAAATTTCAAGCTTCTTGGACAACGACATGTTCTCACATATTCTGAAGCAACGCTGAAAAAAGGCATATTTTCTGTAAACAACGCAGGACTGATTTTAATGGTGGGAGTAAAAATGATGTTTGTGGTGAGCACAAGAGATCACAAAAACACCAAAAGCCAGCGACGCTCAGAACACCAGCGCTTCAATTCATAATTTTCATTGCCAAAGGAAAGACAGAGATCAAGAAAGTTACATATGCAGAGGCTTCACCTACAACCACAGTACAATAAGAACCACAGGGGCCAGAGAGGATTGGATTGTGAAGCATGGCATGGTTGTATTTCTGTTTTGATAGTTTTCCTTATTAAAAGCAATTAGAAGGAGACCCTATCACATTCTATCACCAAGTAATGAAGTGGAATAGTCGTATGCCTTTGCCTCATGTAGGTATTCACTTTAATTCAGGCCACTAAGATTTCAGTTGACAAAAACGCCCTTATTTTGAAAACTCAATGTTAACAGGCATGGGATTGAAGTCCTGCACTGGTAATGACTCATAATCGGAAGGAACAGAAAAAAAAAACATGCATGACAACAATAGCCACTAAAGACAATATTTACCTGCTCGATGCTTTGAAAACATGCCAAATTTGGCTGTAAAATTGCCAATCTGGCAGCCCTGTGCGGGTTTAGTGATTGATACGTTCTTATGATGATTGCTAATGAAATATTAGCATACCCCTCCTTAATTACCATAGAATGACACCTACGTGCATGGCACCCCTTGTCAGAATGAAAAAGGACAGGGTCAAGGGATTTTGTTTCAGGAATAATGCGCAACAATCATAGCGTGCTAGCTCCATTTTCGTTGTAAACGTAGCTACTGAGATTCTTTACCGGCGACGTGCTGAGATTACCTGTTCTGTAGAGGACTAATCTGAGATCATTTTACATGAACTGCACAACAATGACATGGAAGATTACTGTTCAAAATCACACAGCCCTGCAATCTAAACTAATACAAACAACAACGGTTTTAAACTACAGACTGATTACATCAGTGACATTCTAAAAGTGCATTTCCCCAAAACGAAAATAATAACAACGTTTTATTACAAACGTGTAACAGCGGGAAACATTTTATAGGAAACGGTATAAATGAAACGGGCATTTAAGCAACACAAATTCAAATATAAGGAAACAATTTTTATAAACCTTAAAAATATGGGGCTGTAGAATTTTGTGTGGATCTTTTGCAGGAATAGAAAACCATTGAACCCGCTGAACCATTCTGCTTGATAGAAAACTTTCAGTTTTTTTTTTTTTATTAGTACCGTAGTATTAAATGGCCCAAAACATTGCATCTCAATACTTGGCATAAAGTACAGTAACATTTGCACCAATTGCTGGCCCAAAGAAAACTTTGTTTTTGAGAGAGGCAACATATAGGCCTACCGGCATTTATTGATTTTTTCCCTTTTTTACATTAGAATTTTCATACCTTTTTTTCTTTTTAAATCCTGTGAACAATATTTCAATTTAAATAGCACTTGTATGGGCAGAAACATGCTTTTGTAGTGTACTTGTCAATGGACAAAATTATTTTTAAAAAATGCAATAGAGAGAGAGAGAGAGAGAGAGAGAGAGAGAGAGAGAGAGAGAGAGAGAGAGAGAGAGAGAGAGAGAGGTGTATTAAACACATCTAAAGAAGAAATGGTCTGGCTAAGGATCAAGGGTATACAGCCCCATTACATCCCTAAAAGCTCCCTCTCTCTATGAATACACACACACACACACAAATACTACATCTATAGGCAGTGTTCTCTGCTGGCAGTACTGCTGCATGAAGAGGTCATTCCTTTCATCTTCTAGTCCTACCTGTACTGTACTGTGTGAATCTGTATTGGTTAACTGCAGGGTAAACTTGAAACAATGTACTAACTTTGTTTCTGCGACTAAAAGGAGTTATCGGCAGACCTGGAACAATGTATCGCTTGGATTGCCTGAGAACGCTAGTTTGAAACATTGTAACGAACTGAAATACAGCACTAAACTTAATGAGAACGAGTTCAAGCAAAGTACCTGCCCTTGATTCTAAAACAATGTTAACACTGTAATGCCCACAAAAAAAAGTATTGAGGGAAGCTGCTTTATATAACTAGATTTTAATTGTTTCGCAATCGTTTCAATTATTTAAAAAATAGGATCCATGAATGTATAACGTCTGGGTTGCTTAGTTTCAAGACATTGCAATTTATTTTAACAATATTAATCGGTTTGTTCAAAAACTATTCGTAGTTTAAAGCTGCGCGCACGCCCTCCCCTAGAACAGCCTCTGACAGTACAGGGCTCCGGCCTGCAAATATACCCGACTTGCTCCTCCGGCTTGCTGTTTATTTTTGTAAACCACCCTGGGATGCATGGTAATGACGCTATTTATGATTAGTATTGTTTTCTAAAAACAGACAGGCAGACAGACAGACAGATAGACAGACAGACAGATAGATAGACAGATAGATAGATAGAAAGAAAGAAAGAAAGAAAGAAAGAAAGAAAGAAAGAAAAAGAACAGATTCATTTATTTATTTTTAATTTTTGCATGAAATATATGAAATATCTTCCATACATATGATGCCGGGGAATTAATGAAGCTCACGATGTGTTAAAATATGTCAGAAGTGTTTTTTCAAGTTTTAAAAAAATATATATTGCGTTGGCCGGGAATCGAACCCGGGTCAACTGCTTGGAAGGCAGCTATGCTCACCACTATACCACCAACGCTACATAGTCCCTGCTGTGATAACACAGACACGTGGCATTTCTCCCTCCTTAGAGGAGGCTGATTTTTATCAACACAAAGTTACTGAACAAACATCAATATTAAGATTAACACATACTGCAGATAACGAGATATTTGAATTACTAACACTTTTTTTTTTTTTATTTCGCTAATAAATGACCTGACGGTAACTTAAATACTGAAACTTCCACGAACATGCACTCAAATCCACATTATTCTTTACATGTTTTACCGATACAAATAGTTCACAAACCATGTTGGCTTTTCTGAACCAGGTACCGGAACTTTGAACAGCTCCAAGGAAGTAGAAGCATTTTTATTGATTACTTGGCAATTAGAAACTATGGAGGACTATCCAGCCAAAATTAAAAATAAATACATAGAGAAATAAATAAATAAATAAATAAAAGTTGAAATAAATAAATATCCATGTATTTATTTATTTATTACATTTATTCATTTCTCTATGTATTTATTTTTAATTTTGGCATGGACAGTCCTCCATGGGAAACAGCACGAAACGTCATCGCTGGGATGACGCAGTTTCACTTCAGACTTCATCCCAGATGGAATTCTGCGCAAACAGAATGATGAGGGAAACGTTTGAATTTAGTAGCAACACAAATCAGTGCTGCATAAAATCACAAAAAAAGTAATGTTTTAACATATCCATTTTCTAATAGCAACAGAATCCTCACAAGAGAGCTTTTATTATCTGGTTATGTTAAATGGCTGCGAAACGAGATCGGCTTTACCAGGCGACAAAGCTCTCTTCTGCGGGGTCTATTGCTTAATTTAAATAACACGAGTTTCCTTGACTTAGCTTGTGATTAAAAAGTGCAGTGTTTGGTGCAAAACCACAGTGGCAATCTGTGTACAAAGTGCTAGGTCTGCAAAAAACAAAGCCGTTTCATTGCGAAACACTGTTCTTTTATTTACGTTTCTAATTCTTCAGTTCCTGGTCTGTGAAATCACCGCCTACTTCCACGTCCCGCCCGCTTTTCATTGGACATGTTTAACTGCCTGTTTTTATTGTGTAGAACGGCAAGAGGATAAAGTGCGAGCACTGACTGATCCTGTGTTTGGTGCTGTGAACGCTTAAAATAAAATGAATGAAACGTTGTAATGTAATAAAAAGAAATAAAATTAAACTAACAACTTCCCAGCAGGTCAATAAAGCACAGTATGACTTTGGAATATTCTCTGCTTACATCGTATAGACCGCGTGGCCTAATGGATAAGGCGTCTGACTTCGAATCAGAAGATTGAGGGTTCGAGTCCCTTCGTGGTCGCACTCGTTGAGTTACCTTTTTTTATTATTATTATGAATACAATTTACTTTTCTTACATAGTCGGTATATGTCGTGCCTTACCAATAAACAGTATTTTTTTCAAGTCTAATTAAATAACGTCTATGGTCTTGTGTGGTTATTCCATGCCAAAATTAAAAATGTCCTCCATACTAAAGCACCCTACACAGACTATTGATACAAAGTATCCATAAAAACACATTTGTATCAGTTATTTTGAGGGGGTTGTTATTGAAAAATAAATAAATACATGCCGAAATAATAATAAAAAAATCCTTCATACAAAGACACTAAATAAATATCAAACATGAATAAATGCATATAGAAATACACAAATAAATGTCTATTTGTTTATTTATTTATTTAGATATTTGTTTATTTATTTCGATGTTTATTTAGTTTTTACATTTATTTTTAATTTTGGCATAAGATGTCCTCGATAGTGCACATGGATTTCTTTAAAACATTAACAGTGTAACGGTGAAGAAGAAGAAAAAAAATACAAATAACTGATAAAAATGTGTTTTTTATGAAAAATAAATATATAAATAACGTGAATTGTACAAAAATCTAGCAGAGGATGGTTTCGATCCATCGACCTCTGGGTTATGGGCCCAGCACGCTTCCGCTGCGCCACTCTGCTGACATACAAAGCGCCTTCTTTTATCCCAGTACTGTACATGGGTACTCATTTTAAAACCATAGAAACATTTCATTAGGCGCTTTTTAAAAAAAAATTACTGTTTCTAGGTAAGGCACGGTAATAAAAAAGACGACCATCAAAAAAACGACCATTTAAGGAAAGCCTATTTTATTAATTAAAAAAAAAATTAAAAAAAAACGAAACACAAAAAAGCGACCACGAAGGGACTCGAACCCTCAATCTTCTGATTCGAAGTCAGACGCCTTATCCATTAGGCCACGCGGTCTGTACGATGTAAGCAGAGAATATTCCAAAGTCATACTGTGCTTTATTGACCTGCTGGGAAGTTAATAGTTTAATTTTATTTCTTTTTATTACATTACAACGTTTCATTCATTTTATTTTAAGCGTTCACAGCACCAAACACAGGATCAGTCAGTGCTCGCACTTTATCCTCTTGCCGTTCTACACAATAAAAACAGGCAGTTAAACATGTCCAATGAAAAGCGGGCGGGACGTGGAAGTAGGCGGTGATTTCACAGACCAGGAACTGAAGAATTAGAAACGTAAATAAAAAAACAGTGTTTCGCAATGAAACGGCTTTGTTTTTTGCAGACATAGCACTTTGTACACAGATTGCCACTGCGGTTTTGCGCGTCTGTGTCTTGGTTACCATTTTTGAAGTGACCTAGCTAGTGATCTGTGATAATTGCACATTTATATCACAGCTACTCAAATTTCGAAGTTTGCTTACCGACCCCTAACTAGTTCGCCCGGTTGTGTGCCTGCGTGTGTCACAGATTACTGCCGGATAGTTGTGAATGATGGCTGGCTGTCAGGCGACCAGTCTACCGTCCCTGTTAGAGAAGGCTCGGCGGGTGTACCGGGAAAGCTTCGGGGACACGGAGCCAGAGATAGCGGTATCAGCGCCAGGGAGAGTCAATCTAATTGGAGAGCACACGGATTATAACGAGGGATTGGTTTTGCCCATGGTAAGACTGTGTCTTTAAATTCATTTACGATATCGGTACCTCATAGTGTATATGTCAAGACTTAAAGGGACAGATGATACTATATCAGACAATGATGAATACTTTTATAAAGGAGCCCCAACTGTAGATGTTGATATGGTCATGTGTTTAGAGAAACAAAATGAAACTGGCAGCTCACAGGCGCCCCCAGTGGAGTTTGGCAAGAATACACTGCCAATTTATAGTTATTTAGCAGTCAGTTTTTCACATCATAAGCAGAAGTTGTCATGGTTTATTGAGGTCAGAGTCAGTGTAAACTCCTTAGATTATCTTCAGATTGTGCCAACGGTAAATGTCTTAGATCAAAACATCCAAAATAGCTGTACAATACTTTATCACCAGATAGGTCGATATTTATAAACCAGTATTACAGAAAGCAATGATAACACACATGCTTTTTTGTGGGTGTCATTTGCAATATGTCTTCTGCAATGCACTTTTTTTTTTTGGAATATACTATGACTGTCTTGTCAGGAGTCTTTCTAGTCCTCTTCCTGGTTCAAACCAAATCCCTGTATCTGTCTGTTTGTCTGCAGGCGTTGCCCATGGTGACAGTCGTGGTGGGCAGTCAGACCGCTGATACCAGCGTTTCCATAGTTACAGCCGCAGAAGAGGCTGATGAACCGCGGCGAGTGGACTTTCCCCTTCCTCAAGATTCCAATCCTCTCACCCCCGGGGAACCCAAATGGGCCAACTACGTCAAAGGAGTCATCCAGCACTACCGAGGTGGGGCTTGATTGGTACATCATTCTGCCCACCATTTATTACCTTACCCTCCCCTAAGGTATAAACCCAATCAAGGTTATAAACCTTGCCTTCATAACTTTTCTTATGTTCTTACTTAGCACAGAGACACAGACTAGAGAGTACATAATGTCAATAGATTCCAGGGAGATTCCAGGGAGCTGTGGGTGTATGGAACGGGTTGCCAAGACATGTTGCTGCTGATTCATTGGGATCCTTTAAGAGCTGTCAGGAACTGTAATGAAAAAACAACGTTGCACCTGCATTGAGGAGGTGAATGGCTGCCTCTCGTTCGTTAGTTTCTTATGTTCTTATTTGTTTGCTTCCCTCTAGCTGGACCCCTCCCAGGATTCCGAGCTGTAATAGCCAGCAACGTACCAATAGGGGGCGGTCTGTCCAGCTCTGCCTCACTAGAAGTGGCTGTGTACACCTTCTTGCAGCAGATCTGTTCAGGTATACAAAACAGTTTAACTGTAGTGACACATTCTAATTGCCAGACTGCCACATCTCACAACATTAAAAATGTCCTTAAGATTATGGAAATTGTTGTATCATTCTAGTTAGCTCATGTGGACTAGGGATGCAATAACATATTTCATAACATACAAAAAAGTAATGCATGATGCATATCCATATGTGTTGTAACCTGTGCATCGAGATGTGCATTGTATGCATGGTTGCATTACAGGTTAAAATAATGCATTTTATAAATAGCTGGGCTGGTCTGCTTCTATTGATCTTTTTTATACATATTTTAGCTGTGCCTGTTATAAAGATATCACCAAAAAAAAAAAACTCTGTGCACATGTTAAAAGAATGAAAGTTATCCTTTTTAAAAACATTTTCTGTTGATTAAAGAAAAACTGAAAAAGTCATGGAGTTACTGTTTCATAGAAGCCTACAACAAGCATACCATTTCATAATTCCTGCTGTATTGTATTAATATATATTGAGTACAATCAAGGCTGACTCAGATGGTCAAATTATGTATATTACTGTTTGTATTTCTTTTAATATTTAGTATCGCCAGTATTTCATGTTTAGCATTGAATCGTACAGCAGTACTAAAACTTGAAATGCCTGTGAGATAAGCATGTTTTGTTTAATTGCAGATGACAACGATTTAGTGGCGAAGGCTCTGGCCTGTCAGAAAGCAGAACACACTTTTGCCAGCATGCCCTGTGGGATCATGGACCAGTTTATATCAGTCATGGGCAAGGAGGGGCATGCACTGCTTATAGACTGCAGGTATGTGAGCCTGGGCTGCGCTGAGGGACTAGGTGGTTTCCAGTGTGGTCTGGGTGTTGGAATTGAGAGACTGGGAGGAAGGCAGCATGATTTCGTTGTTAGAGCATGGCCTTAGGGCTGTTATAGTAATATAATATATACCAGACCCTGATATCAATGTGATACAGCCATCTGCTATTTATTTCTATCATATATCACATTAAAATTAGGTGTTTTACTTGCTGTACTTATTGTTAATGCAAACTATATACAGAAAAATACAACTGCAACAGGGATCCTGCTTATTACAGTACCATTGATGATGTTTTTCAGATCCTTAGAGGCAACCCTGGTGCCCCTCACAAACCCTGGTGTGGTTATTCTCATCACTAATTCGAATGTACGCCACTCTCTGACTGGCAGTGAGTACCCCAGCCGACGCCGGCAGTGTGAGGAGGCAGCCCGTGCCCTGGGCAAGGCCAGCCTCAGGGAGGCAAGCATGGAGGACCTGGAAGGTATGTGTGGGGCATCTTAGCACCTAACCACTGTGTGGGAACACAAGCTAGTTGAACAAAAGAATGAAGGCTATATAGAAATGTTCAAATAGTAAATGTTATATTTTTCTTTGTGTGAATCATATTTTTTAACCCTTCGTCAGCAGCAAGGGGTGAAAATGCACCCCAGTGTGTTTAAAATGAACATATCTCCTAACTCTTTGGCAGAATAGATTGTTTAGAGTTGCGGGCCAGCTGTGAGAGATGTAGAAACATTGTATCACTTCTCAAATTATTGATTTACCCCTATAGATTAATTTGTTTAGCCCAATGTAGTCAATTTCCTGTCTTCGAATGAGCGTCTATATGTGTTTAATACATACTTTTCCAGTACTGTATTTGATTACTGCTTATTACCTCCTACAGTACAATACTGAAAAAATAAGATTTTATTTTGTTGCAAAAAGACATATTTATTTCATATACTAAGCTACCACTATTGCACAGCCTGTCATAAGGCTGCTATCCACTCTCACACCCTCAGCCTCAGCCACTCTGCTCTGATGCAGTGGTGTAAATCACTGGTGCTGTGTTGCAGCTGCGAAGGATCGTCTGGATAGTGAGACGTCCCGGCGAGCTCGTCACGTGATCGGGGAGATCGCGAGGACCGCACGGGCGGCCAAGGTGCTGAGGGCAGGGGAGTACCGCGAGTTCGGGAGGCTGATGGTGGAGAGCCATCACTCCCTCAGGTACAGTAACACTGCGCCGAGTCTGGGGAAGCAAGGAGGAGTTTAGTCTGTGCTGCTTTACCATTGCTCAGACTAATTCTGTGATTTGTTCCAGGGACGACTACGATGTGAGCTGTCCAGAGCTGGACCAGCTGGTTGCCGCGGCAATGGAGGTGGAGGGGGTGCATGGCAGCAGGATGACCGGTGGGGGTTTCGGGGGCTGCACAGTCACACTGCTGGAGGCCTCGGCTGTGGACAGAGCCACCCAACATATTCAGGTAGCTGGCGACCCTGACAGTGAAAGCAGGCCTGGAGGATAGTGATGGGGACAGGGAGGCCTGGTGCTCTAATGGAGGGAGCTCTGGGTCTGTAAGGTGGTGTGTTGATTAAGTTAGCATGACGTCATATAAAGCAAAATGGGTCATTTTTTTATGTGGCTATTACTGTCATATAAATGCTTTTTTAGTCATCAAATTTGGTGGTGCCATTTGCTTTTTAGTTTCAGGTTTGAAATCAATTGAAAAGGAGTGTAGAGAAAAAAAAAAAAAAACTAAAGTAGGTTTCAGCAACAGTACTGTTATTTTAGGAAGTCAATTGAGAACTGCAAATCATTGCTGTGTAAATTACAGTGTTTTCAGTTCTGGCTGCAAGCCTTTGTGATCATTGTTATCCTCCACTGGGAATGCAAATAAGGATAGGTGGAGGTTGCCTGTGTGCAAGTATGTCTTGTGAATTGCTCATCCAATTGTGATAACTATTTCTATTGGCATTCCTTAGCACAAGTTTCTGTAATAAAATCTTGCGGGTGAAAGGGAACAGTAGGGTGACATTATGCCTCCGTGCTTACCAGGACTCGCATTGCAATGCATTCTGGTAGTACTGTATCTCTTAAAAGAGAAAGGTCATATTAGTTGAAAAGCCTGAACTGATCTGGGGAACCTGTAATTATTTTCTCTTAAGGAAGTTAAACCCGGATTAACAAACATGGTGTTTGTTTTTTTCATTCTCTTTCTAACAAAAGGGATTTGTCAGCTCTTGAGTGTATTGGTACAGTATGTATGCGGAAGTAAAAGTGAGCGGTTTCTTTTATTCCGACTGTGTTATTGTTTTTGCAGGAGAAGTATAGCAGGACAGCCACGTTCTATATCACTACACCCTCAGAGGGAGCCAGAGCCCTGAGTCTGTGATAGCAGTCGTGTCTGGGGGTCTGCCTTGTCTCCTGGAGAGAGGAGCCAGTAGACTAGCACTTGTCACTGCCCAGAGTAACACCTCCTGCCCTCTCAGACCACACTGAGGCTTTTTGTTTTGGAATGAGAGCATTCAGTATTGATGTTTGACTTTCTGTATAAATTTCAGTATCATTAAATCATTACATTTCTGTGTTGCTCCTGTTTTCTTTTTCTTCCTACTACTATACTTTTAGTCAGAAATAAAATTTTGTCACCATAGTAATTTCCAAGCTATTATTTTAGCTTCTTGCCCGTGGTAATTATGAATGTTAGGAACCCTATCACCAGCCAGTACCTTATATTGCCTAAGCAATGCAACTTACTCAAAGGGACGGCTGTGAAATCGAAAGTGTTTGTAACCAATGGAATGGTAACCTTAAAACTGACCTTTTTTTAAACACCTTATAAACAGAAGACTTTTCAAGAAGAAAACAAAAATTATAAATATGAACAAAATAATGCATGATATGAACAAAATAAGCTTATGAATCTGTCACTGACACCCTGCCTCATTTTGAACCCCAGGACTCCTTCTATCAGGCTGACACAGGTAAAAAGTTTTGCTCTCATGGACAAAAAAAAACAAAACAACTTTAAATAAACCTCTTTTCTTGTTTGGCCCTTGGACTATTTATTCATTTTCCCCAACCTGATGAGGTCATGAATGTTGCATCATGGTCTAGATCAGTGGTTCTCAACCCTGGTTCTCAGGGACCCCTGTGTCTTCTGGTTTTCATTCCAACTGAGCTCTCAATGACTTAACTAAAACCTTAATTGAACTAACAAGTAGCTTAATTAGGCCACTGGTCTAGATATTCACTGCTGTTTAAGGATGGCCTGTTGGATTTACATACAATACTGTTCTTGCCAGTGTTTGGTTATGAAGTGATGGGTGGTAGCTAAAACACGGATATTTGCCCTTGTAGGAAAACAAAAACACAATGTGCCACAATCATTTTCATTTTAATACAGTAGAACCTGCCTTATCAGACTGAATTGGCTCTAGGGGTCCATCAGATATGTGAAAATGTCTCAGAGGGCGTTGTTATACTACATTGTAGTTGCTTTATTATGTCATTCGGTGCGTTATGAATGAACACATTCAGGTACAGCAGTGTGACTAAACACATTGACACACCCTTAATAACACATACTTCATGTGTTGTGTATATTTTGCAAGTTATAGTAAGAGACAACGTTCTCATTTGTACTTGTATTAGTTTATTTGCCCCCCCTGCAGTTTATTGTGGACGTAGGGACTGTGTTCAATGTGTTTATACTTAATAAAGGACTGCTTTATTTATTTCTGTCGTGTATTATTATATTCAACCTGGACAATCGCTTTAAGTGAAGGGCGGAGCTTTCCATCCTTCATTACAATTTTGAAATCCATTTGCTACATATTCATAAAGAGGGCGTGTGTCCTAATGAATAAGTGATTACCCCTCCCCACCCACTGTCGATGAGTAATCCCGGAAAGAGGTTCTGCAGGAGGGGCTGTGAGTCGCCGTGTCGTGGGGCAAGGCAACAGACAGCTGAATTCGGGAGAGGGCAGCAGGAAATATCGAGGCTGCTTATTGTGGCGTGCCTTAGAATCAATAACCGGGGCTATATCAGCCAGAAGAAGTGGGACTGAGTAAAAGTCTTTGGGACTTTGCTAATTTGTTATAGGGCGCTGTGAGGAGCTCAGAGTCGGCCACAGACACAGAAAAACGAGACGCGGGCGCTGTTCAGGTGAGTCTCTGGGCCCGAGTGAAGAGTGGGGTGTTACCGCTGCAGGTGAACGTGTGATTGAAATGCAGGTGGCTGGGTCGATAGTTACCTTCGTAAACAACCTGATAATTCATTTAATACAATTTATGCAGATAATTCAGCGACGTATCCAATAATAATAATAATATATTGGATTAAGGCTCACACCTTACAAAGGGTAGTTTGGGTAGCGTGCAGGTGGTTCCTGCTGGCACAGGTCGCAACGAGTTGCTGTTTTGCCACACAGGCGGATGCCTCACAATCCTGCGTGCAGGAGGAGAAACTTAAAAAAGTTAAAAATAAATACATACAATACTAACTGTCGCAACCGTACTTGGGAAGGCAGAAATAAATAGCGCAGGGGTCATAAAAATGAACCGAAAGCTGCTGAAAGAAAGGCTACTAAGTATTTACCTGGAAAAATGCGACCTGTTAAAATAAATAGCGAGTCGATAACGATTGAAAGAAACAAACAGGATGAAAACTCGAGGTAAACTATAGATTAAACGAAACTGGAATTATGTATACTGCACAACAACAATCCAGGACTAGGTAGGTATTTATATTGGAATGACCACTGAACTGAAAAAATAAAAAGCCTTGGTTTAAGTATGGATGCCACCCCCTCACCTACCTTACCCCACGCACCGGGCGATATCCCCGGATGTCCACTTGGCAGGTGGGAACGTCTAGGCAGGGCACTATAGACGCTTAGCTTGTGCAGGTGCATTACTAAACGCTACCTGCGATTTGCTGTTTGTTTACATAGTTACTGTATGATGGGTGTGTAAATTGTACTAGTGCTCTAATCTGCCTCCACTGGAGATTAATTATCTGTGAACAAAGTTTAAGTCAAATCCTCTTGATTTTTAGATGATGAATTTGTATCCTTTACTGTATGACAGGCAGTTTTGTATACTAACTTAGTGTTAAACGGTACCAAAAAAACTTTTACATGTGTTTGATTTTTATTGCAGATTTTTATTGCATCTGCAAAGAAACAGGTGCTTTTGTTTACATTTACATACCAGTCTAGCAACTCTTCCTATCTGTAAATGTACACAGTAACGCCCATTTATTTTCTTACACGTGAAACGGATGTATTTTTGCTATTCAACAAAAGCGAAACTCATGCGTTTAGCTAAAAAGGAACATCTGCAGCTTTCAATTATGTACATTCTCCCCCCACAGCTTATTCACTGCATACTTGCAACTATAAATGATTAAAAAAAGTCTGTGCTTATAAAACAATCAATTTAGTATTTCTACAGCCAGGATTGTGGTTTTTAAGAATAGAAATACAAATTTTGAATTATTTATTCAACCCACTTTGAGGATGCTAACTGGTTTACATATTGAAAAGTATAGCTCCAGCCTTTGTGTCTCTTGAACTGGTTGAAAACTCATGGTCATCCAAATGTCACCTGGCCCCAGTGTTTAAAAATCTGTAGATCCTGATTGCAATTGCTGAGATGATGCAACAAATCTTGCTTCCAAGTGCGCCTATCTGTAATGCAGCTGGGTGGGACTGTGGCCATTGTAACTGCTTGGCAACACCATCTCACATGTTCAGCTCTTGCCATTACTGAAGCCTACCTGCTGTTGTGTGTCATGGCAACATATCCAGCGAAAAGGTTGTTTACCTAATACAGCAAATCACACCAATGTGTCCTTGCAAGTGATAGCTGCTAGATCTATTAATAGTTAGTGGGCAATTGTTTACAGTGCTTGGGGAAGGCTCTGTTACAGCGATTTTTAAATTCTATATATTCTTTTTATATATATATATATATATATAAAAATGCAAAGGGAAAATATCTTTGTCATGATGTGTGTCATAAATTCCTTTTTTTTTTTTTTTTTAAATTATTGACACATCTTTCCAATTCTATAACAAATTATTAAAATGGATATACTTACATGCTTCCTCTCAATAACTTTGTCAGTTTTTTCTCCTCGTCCCCCTGTTGAAAGATGTCTCCTTTTCAATATACTGAAGAATGTCTATGTTCTTCAGCTCTCCCTAAAAATATGATATTTAATAATTATAAATAATTAGTGTGGAGTAATGGTTAGGGCTCTGGACTCTTGACCGGAGGGTTGTGGGTTCAGTCCCAGGTGGGGGACACTACTGCTGTACCCTTGAGCAAGGTACTTTACCTAGATTGCTCCAGTAAAAACCCAACTGTATAAATGGGTAATTGTATGTAAAAATAATGTGATATCTTGTAACAATTGCAAGTTGCCCTGGATAAGGGTGTCTGCTAAGAAATAAATGAAATATATATATATATATATAAATAATGTACCCATTATGGACGGTACATATAAACGGAATTAATATGCGAAAGTATAGTAGTGTATATTATAGTGTATGTAGTTTTTTGGGGTCATTTACCTATATTCCATTTCAATAAATGGCAGATACTGATTTCGATAAAGGTTTAATTAATAATACAGTTGTAAACCATCACTTGAAATTGTAATTTGTAATATGACACTTGACAATGTATTTAAGCTTTAAACTTAACACCTGTGTCTCTCATTGGGCAGCTAGCCAGCCCAGCCCTGGCCCGTCTCCAGTTGAAAGCTCTAGGACGTCGGTTTACCAAAAGAGAAAAAAAAGGATTAAAACACCTCCCTGCAGCTTCCCCTGCATAAGTGCGGTTCAGACTGGCTAGTCTGCAGACTCCTAACTTACTCTGAACACCGGAGGCAGTGGTGGGAGAGTGGCTATTTTAGCTACTGTGCATTCTACAGCTGTGTGGAATAATAACATATTGGAAGAATTTGCTTTCTCTGATGGCGTCTATCTCTAAGAAAAGAGGTATAACACATCACAGTACTACTGCACCTGTTTTTCTCTCGAGCCATTTGGCAGACTAGCACATGGAACTGCAGTGCTTCTGCTTCTTGCTGTGTGGAGTGTCATCGTGGTGAATCAGCTTGTGGTGAATTGTTTCGCCCCGTGCAGTTTCGGTTGACTTGTGCCCGTCAGAGAATGTTCAATGGGCAATCCTGTAATAACCTTGGTGTAATGTAGGCAGGCTCAGCCCCTATGCACTACTGTGTTTTAAATCAAGCATTCACGTGAATGCACAGATGCTAAAACTCAGAGTTGAGTAACCCTAATGCATTGAACAGAGGTCACACTGAACTCTAAAAATCTGTATTTTTACAATTTGTTTTGCAGTTCCCATACTCACTCCAATTGAACACTAACATACTGTATATACATTAGAAGCTATTCAAATAACAATAAATACTGTACCAGCTAACCTTGAAACATATTTTTATTTGAAATAGTTTCCTTAATAAATTGCAGAACTGTGTTCAAGTACTGCTGAATCAGAGACAATAAGTGCTATATGTACACAATTATGTACAACATACGTGTTTTACAAATATAACATGATAATCTTATGTATATTGGTATTCATACAAGGGAATACTAGTAATATGTAAAATTCACTTACAACTCTATTCTATAGTATACTATACCGCACCGTATCTATGCCTAATTTATTTTGACTACCCATTAAACACAGAAGTTCTTGGAAATATAGCTGACAAACTGAACGACATTATTTTGAAGTCCGTCAAACATGTCTTTTATACTACAGTATATAGTGCTCTTCAGAAGTAACACACTGCATAGCATATAAATTAATAGATCATTAATATAAGTTTGTAATATCAATAAAACCATTGAAGTCCACAGCACAGAAGCATGCACTGTACACTGACTGTATTACTGGTTGTGCTGCTGGTGACACTGCCAATCACATGGTACCATCCTCTTAGCACTTTGTACCCCATCACAATAGCACTCTGTAATGCTGCCACACCTTTTTTACTTGCAAAATTGAAGTCTAATTTTCCTTAGCCAAGTGTCTGGCATGTACAGTACGTTTTTGTATGTTTTACAAAATTGTTATATATTTTTTTTATTACTATTTCACCCTCTCCCATTTGACATAGCAAAATGTCTTTGCCAGTGTGGAGCTTGTATAAATAAATGAATACAGGACAATGTCTGCATGAAAGAAGGAGAGAGATTAACTGAAATAGCTCGGAGAAAGAAAATGTTTTACAGACAAAGGTCAGGAGATTTCAATCTTCTAGTTGTCAGATTAACATCAAAGAGATGGAAAGAGATGGGTTATTTAAGGAGAATGATGGGGAACGAACCATCTTCGATTCATGAACAGAAGGTGAATGAATGGCTGGCTTACTCATGATGCCTCATGTTTCTATTGCTTCGTCCTCTTGTAATCGGTCATGAAAAGCTTGCTTCGGTGTTAATTGTGTCTCTGATTTGAGACCTAGCATTTATTATAGTTCAATGCAAAGATTCCCTGCACTCTGATTGGCTGAGCTAGAGGGCTATAACCCTTAGTTTATGCCCCTGGAATATTTGTAACCGCATCACAAAAACAAATCAAACCACATTACTCCACCAGTTTTATTTGCAACGAAAGTACATTAAACCTTTTTAATAACATGCTACTTGAAGAATGGGTAAGTCAAAACTTCCCGGAAAATACAAGCCCAGAGAGGAGTCCAGAAAATGCACAATGTCAGTAGACATACCTTAACATAGAGCTGTCATGGTAATAGAATAGGTGCATTGTATGTTGCATGACACTATACGAGATAGGAGGCTGTGTGGTCCAGCGGTTAAAGAAAAGGGCTCCCCGTTTCAAATCCAGGCTCACCCATGGATTCTCTGCGAGACGTTGTTGTAAGTGACTGCAGCTAATGCATAGTTCACACACCCATGTCTCTGTAAGTCGCCTTGGATAAAGTCTGCTAAATTCGCAAAAAATAACGAGCATGACCGGCAAGGTCCAATGTGAGTCTCGCCATACAGGAATGTGGTTTCTGATTTTGAATCCTGGTATCTACCCACTTCCTGTTATGACAACCAATTCCTGTCCAATTCTATTACTGCAATCTGACCGTGTGACCTACAGCACAAGATGTGACTAGATACCACAAAGTTTAAATAAATATAAACTAAAACAATAAAATGACAATAGAAAAGGAACCAGTGATGAAGTTGATCATGCTAGTAAGATTTAAAAAGCTTTAGTGGAGCAAAGGTTGTAAATCTGACTCCAACTATCTACCTCCCTTTGACCTTAATTAAGCATTACCACCAAGCTGATGGTGTGCAGTATACAGGGAGGCCCAGGGAAGGGTTGCAATTACATGCTCTGCGATCAGTCCTGTGGGAGAGGTTAATGCAAACAGATTAACACTTGAAACCCTACTGCACCTCCCTCTTAACAAATAATGGGTATTCCACAACAACCAGACCCAGCCCGCTCATTGATTTCTTTGGAGGTCAGCCATTCTCTTATAACTCGGTAACAGAAAAGATCGCACTTCGATGACACCTGCTTTAAAACCACTGCTTACTGATTCAGTGGACGACAGTGATTATTTCAGACAAACAGAGGTGAATATAAATAAACCAACTGCAGCAAAATAGTGAGACTGGCATAGCTCAGACGTGTTCCTCTGGAATAATGAAACTCCCTTATTTTAAGTTATAATTTGTGGACTGGAGTTTCATTATTGCCTTGCAACATGTCATAGCAATGCCGTTATCCTTTAATGAAAGAGTACAAAGCAATCCTGAGCAGTCTACATTTCCGTATAGAATACAGCCTTGTCTTTGTAAGCATCTTGGAGTGTTTTTGTGTGCTGTATACAGCAGCAGTGCGTTTGTGTGCTGTATTCAGCAGCAATGTTTGTCTCAACAAATCTCCCAACAAAAATCTCAGTAAAAACAGGCAAAGCAAAATGATCAGTCTTCCATCCTGGATCTGTGTGTCGCACTTTTAACTTTTAACTTAAATGACTGTTAGTCAAGACCCAAGTTACAAAAGGGTAATTCCAGATTGACCAAATTCTGGAGAGGCGTTGCCTCCGTTTGGTTGATACATAACATAGTGATCCAGGGTAGGGTGTGCATGCAAAAGAGATGCGGATCTCATGCGCCACATGGTGGGAATCTATCTGAAGCATGCAAAAACGTCCATTTGACCTCATATTTGACAATACTATCCTGATAAAGTAATTTCACTTGTGGATTCAGCCAGATTTATGCCTGCTATTACCAGCCAATAGAAGAATTAAAATACAAAGCTGAGGGAGCCACAAAGACTGTGGTAAGTTGTGAGAGCCCTGGGGCAGGTAGGAAGCAATGCCCTTTATTCATGTGCAAAGCAGCCTTGTCTGTCGCCAGGAGGGAGTGCTGCTGCAGAGAGCCTTTGTGTGCTGTCTGAAGCACTGAGACAGGATCATTCCAAACACAAAGGGCTCTGTATACCAATGTGTGGACGGCGTGTTGGAAAATGCAAATGCAGAACAAACTCGTTTTTATGTCGGTGCAATTATATATCCTACAGTCAAAGTCTGATAAATGCATTAAATGAACAACTACGTTTAGATGACCCAAGCATTTTATTTGCAATTTTGTCAGCCCTAATAATTCTTTGCAGATGTACTAGTATAAAAGGGCATAAAAAAGGTGTCCCTAAATACTCAAATCATTTTCAAAAATGTTTTTTTTTTTTTTTCACCTGTGTCTGTTCTCTTTTGTTCCACCACCAGTCGCTTCAGTTCAAGCCCCTGGTTCTCTGTCTGGATCTCAAATGCATGCAGTGCATTTCTTTCTCTCCATGTGATGCTGTAGTTTAATCTTGCTCCAGGACTACAATCCAAGAGTGCACCAAGATGATGTACTGAAACCAAGAACTTGACTCATTCAGTGATAAAAACTAATCAACAGTCAACTAGCCTACTCTAGACAAACATTTCAGGCAATACCTTCATCATTGTAGTTTGTGCTAGAAAAAGTAAAACTGCTGGTTTATTTATCAATTAGCGACGCTTAATAATGCACACAGAAAAGTCGATGAATACTTTTCAGGGGAGAGCGCTACTTTAAAATATGCAGAGTCAAACAGAGTTAATAGCTGTAACCACAATGTGGAAATGTTGTGGCTGACCATGGCTGTAACAGTCCAGGGTAAAGTGATTTCTGTTACGACAGAACTGAAAGCAATTCGAGACTGTCTGTGTCATTGTGTAAATCGGAGGACAAGGATACAACACCAGTTTAAAGCATTAGCTACATTAAGGGTTACATTGAAGTGGCAATAAGCATTTACATAACAAGACCTCCTGGACCATAACTCGCACAATGCATAGTGATTATGTGTTTATTTAGCAGACGCCTTTATCCAAGGCGACTTACAGAGACTAGGGTGTGTGAACTATGCATCAGCTGCAGAGTCACTTACAATTACGTCTCATCCCAAAAGACGGAGCATAAGGAGGTTAAGTGACTTGCCCAGGGTCACACAGTGAGTCAGTGGCTGAGTTGGGATTACAATGTTTAGAATTGGTTCTATTGACCTTTTTGTCTGTTTTACTATTGTGCAGAGTCCTTGGTTGTAATATATTTGGTCATTGTCAACCACTGAATAAAAAGGATTGAAACTTGATTTTTTTTATCTGATTACAGTCTCTGACATACTCTCTTTGCAGTTCAACAATAAATTTGATTTCATTGATAAACTGGATGACAGCTGCTCCTAGTGTCTGTAATAATGGCTTTTGTCATGCTCTGAGTTCACCCTGCTGCTGCTGGTGGTGGTGGTTTTCCTGAAGGTTTCTATTGTTGTTGCAGGTGTCTGTAAGCAGAGCGGCTCTGCCCTGGTAAAGTTAGGTCACGTTCTTGTCATTCACAGACTGACAGAGCTGAGATTCATACCCTGACTCCCCTGATCTCTAGTCCTCTGCTAGACCAGGGGTTCAGACCCTGACTCTCCTGAGATCTCTAGTCCTCTGCTAGACCAGGGGTTCTCAAACTGGGGCCTGCAGAAAGTGTTTAGGGCGATTTGCCAAACAGCCACAAGCAGCCTTTCTTTCTCTCTTTTTTTTGTTCTTTTGTAGAGTTGTGTAATGTAAATCAAGTGTTGTGGGGGGCTAGGAAGTGATTGAGAACCACTGCTAAAACCACAGTTCCTCATCACATCACCAGTTTATTGTGCCTGGCACACAAGTCCCACCCAGACTGTGGTTCCCTCAGTGAGCTGAACAGGGAAGGGCTAAGTCATGACAGCTGCATTATTTGTATGAGGGCACGGCCACTGCTTTCAGTGGGAAAGAAAAGAGATGGTTTACTTTCCACTTTTGCTGTTAGTTTTTTAATTATGTAAGCCAATTCCACTATATTAGGTATTGTTTTGCAATAATTTTAAAATTGCGTGTATAACTGATTTGGTGAGATGAACACATCTTTGTGTCTGGGGTAACTTCAGATGGCATTAACTTAAAAAATGAAATAAATTGAAGAAAACAAGGCTGTAACAGTTTAAAGAGTGAAGTGTCCTGATGCAATGCACCACTGAACTTTAAATGTTGTACTGTACATGACATTAAAGGAAAACAAGTCTGGACTGTTATTAAACAGAATCATGTTGTCAAATGAATGCTTATGCAGTAATTTCTTGTCCATTAATATAAAACCTAAAACAATTAGATGTAGTCTTTGGGATTGCAGTCCTGTGAAAATCTACAGTACATGGTGTACACCCACACTGCCACAGGTGCACCATGGTATTGATGTTGCCAGCAACCTTTTTTTTTTATACAGCACAATGACTTCTCTTTTCTTCTGCTACACTTGCTGTAAAGAAGTACACTACAAGTGGTTGAATGCTCATGGTTGTTTGTTTGTGTGTTCAGAGTTCCCCCAGCTGACAGCCTCTCTCTTCTCTCCTGTCAGGTCAGCTTGCCTGGGGGGTAACGGGAGCACGTCCGGAGGGGGAGGATGAAGAGATTCCGGCGTCATGGGCAGGACTCCCAGCGAGACCGGCTCAAGCAGGAGCTCTTCCAGTTCAATAAGGTACGCTGCTTCCATAGCTCTGCTGTTTTATTCTCTTTCAAGTGTATATTTCACTTTTCAAGGTGTCTACATGCCTCCCCTACATGTGCGCATTTATGTATATGTAGAAGGTACATTTAGAAATACTAAGGCATAGAAAAAAACTTCCAGATGAAACATTTGTCCTTTTGGATTTATTATGTTTCAGTTTGAGAATGATTGATATATAGAAGGTAAGGCAGGTTGTTAAACCTGTGCTAATTTAATGTTTAAACAGCAGTAAAATCAGAAAGGTTTCTCTGTCACATGCCATAAATGACCTTGTGCTGTCTTCAGATTAGGTCCCTTTAGGGATTGAAACCTGTTGTATAAACAATAGTGGGCCTACTGGCTCGTATTCCTAAACTAAACATATAGACAAGACAGGAGGGGTGTTTGTTTTTTTTTGTTTTGTTTTGTTTTGTTCTTGTCGCTTGCTGAAACCACAATCTCAATTAAATAGACATTGTGTGTTTAAATCGCTGCAGTCCATTGTCTGCAAACCGAAATAATTGCAAGTACTGGACAAGCATTTAACAGTATTTAAATCTAGGGTTATTGTTGAGAAAGTTCTCTGAAGGGAAACATAATGTACAAAATAAAGCCCTTTTGCCAATAGCTAGTAACTTCCCATTGTGTACAGTATATTCCTTGGCAGTTGATGTGTGAAGAGCAGACAGGCTTTAAGGGGCACTTGGAGGTGTGCAGGCACTGTTGTAGCTGAAACAGGGAGTCTGGAGTTGATTCTGGAGTTGAACCATATGTGAATTGGGGTTGGAGGGGCATGCTTTTTCACCTGGACTTCAGTTCATACAAACCTGAATGTCAGAACTCAGAGGTTTGGAAAGGGGCGGAAATCTCTCCTCCTTTTTGTTTAATTTTTTCTCTTTATCCATCTTACTTATTCCAAGAACCTTACCTGTACATTTCCATCCACCTTATACAGGTTTTACATGTGTAGTTTTGAAAAAGAAACACATGTTATAGCAAACATGTATTTTTCCTTTCTTAGACATGATATGTGGTACTACACTAGTATCTGTTTGCTTACTGTCAAGTACTTTTGCATTTCTTTGGTCATTTGGAAAGTGGAATTGTCCCCACCCCTTCAAAACCTTCTTTCCAACCAGCTGCTTCCTCCATTGACTGACATTTGTAGCAGCCAGTTATGTGCTTTGTCCCCAAAGTCACTGAGGTGAAATGACCTAGGAAGTGCTACAGTAACAGGCTTCCTAAATGAAAGGAAAGCAAACTTGGTGTGCTATATATATATATATATATATATATATATATATATATATATATATATATATATATATATATATATATATATATATATATATATATAAAAACAAATGGTGCCTATAAGTGTATGTTCAGGACAGTTAATATTTATGGAATTACTTTCAACTTTACCCTCTCCTTCCTTTATCGCTACCTCTTGACCCCTTTGCTACCCCTCAACCCCTTTCTGTCTTTTGCTCCACTTGTTCCCTCACCTTGTCTCCACTGCTTTCTGTCCCCAGACGGTGGAGCATGGATTCCCTCACCAGCCCAGTGCTCTCGGACACAGCCCCAGCCTTCGACTCATGGCCATCGGGACTCGCTCGGGAGCCATCAAACTGTATCCTTCGCTCCCCTGCACTGCCTGTGTGTGTGTGTGTGAGTCATGATATGTGTGCTAGGAATGATCCTTCAGGAAAGTTGCCACGCAAGTAAGCATGACAATTTAAAGTTGCTCCCCGTTCTCCTCGTGTTTCCCCTTCAATGAATCACTCCCACAGAGTCTCAGTGTCCAAAACAAGCCAGAGATAGTGTTGTACAAATATGAGATATTTCATAGAGGAAACATTTTGACTTTGGGTCTGCCTGTGCCAACACATGCAAGTCTTTGTGTGTCAGCCTGTGTATTGTAGTGAGTGTGCACAGAAGTCGTATTCAGATAAATGAGTAGAACAGCGAGGCATTTTGTGTTTGTATTTTTTTCTGCTCTCTTGCTCTTTGGCTGCTTGCTTGCTGACTGACTCCACAAGGTCATTGTCTTCTCATCCAGATGCAGGGTCGCTCTCTTATTATTCATTAACCAGAGATATCGCTGCCTTTCCACAGACGCACTGTGGATGAGGCAGGCGGAACTGGGTGCTGTCCCCATGCTTATTTGTTGAGGAGTTGCAAGGAGTGCCACTGTGCTGCAGGGTGAAACAGGGAGAATTGGAGACTACTACCTGTAATGTAAGCCATGCTTTTAAACATAGAACCACCCATATTAATCGTGAACAGGAATTCTCGTAACTAGGATTCAAGAATGTGTGTACAGGTAGAGTGTGTGTGGTTGCTATGTTTTTTTTCCCATGGAATTGCACAAGCAGCACACTTCCCACCCCCATGGCCCGCCTGCTGCCTAGTGGAACTGCCAGTTGTGGTCAACTATTAGTCATTCGTAGATAAACCTGTATATAAAAAGAAATCTCTGGCATGCAGTGTGCAACTAAAGGCTGTGTTCTCCTGAAAGCTTTTGTTTAAACAAGCTTTTGTTACGCAATAACCTTGGCAGCATTCATCTAGTTTCTAGAAATGTTTTGAACAGAACAGTGATGCCACACAAGCAGGATATACAGGCACTGTGCATGCTCACCACCGATATGGTCATGTATGATGCATATGTACATTCATATAGTAACACCTGAACATGCTCAAAGCTCTGCACTGTTCCGTAAGTAGCACAGATCGCAATTGCCATTGAAATAAGACCTGCTTAAATAATTGATATAGAAAAGAATGACTGAGAAAATGTGGGTAACCCCTCACTAATCTTCAGTAGCTTTTCCCTGTGAAGTACTGTGTGTTTTTCTCTGTGATGATCATGCTTTTGTGTGACGCAGTGAAAAGTGATGTTTCTTTAACTTGTGCGTGTGTCAGCTACGGGGCTCCAGGCGTGGAGTTCATGGGTCTGCATGAAGAGAATGCTGCGCTTACACAGATACATTTCTTACCACGGCAGGTAAGCCCCCTCCTGGGTTATAGATACAATCCAGCATTGTATAACTAGTTGAAATGTCTGTAAAATGCCTATCTGAGACAATGCAATGTTGTTGTAATAATGTAGTGAATTATAGGGCTGCCGAATTTTAATTTAATTTAATTTAATAAGCAAAGGTTCAATCAATCAATATATTTTACTTTGTTTTAATTGAAAAGCTGTGTTAACTATTATGTAATATTTTTCTTCATAAGAAAAACAGAAACAGCCATTTATTTACCATTCTTTTGTATTTGATACTCTATGATGAAGAAATGATGCTGGGTTGTTCTCAGACTTGATATCAGGGAAGCAGAGTCAACCACCCGCACAGATGTAGTGTAGTTGATCAGCTAATCAGATTCACTAATGTAAATTGTTGAATTCCCTCAGCCACACCTGGTAGGTGTAGAGAAGTAATGAAGTCTGCCTCCCAGAGATGGAGTAAGATTGGTTATCAATCTCAATAGTTTTGATACCAGCTGTCTCTCTGTAAATGATCTGAGACCCATAGTGGCTGTGCCTGGATAGGCAGTGGATGGATATGGAGACCCTGCCAGCTGGCATCAAGCACTCCCCCTGGGGCTCCAATACCAGCTCGGACTTCCAAAGAAACTGGGGTCTGGAGCACGACAGGAAACCCTGCCCTTTGAAATCTCTCTTCCACACGGCACACATGCTGTAGAGTTCAAACTCCTGTCCTACGAGCTCCACTTCTCCTCAGCACTCTGGTACATACAGCTAAGGCCAAAAGTTTTGCATCACCATATAGAATGAACTATATGCTAATTTTATACTAATGAACTATATACTAATTTTGCTTCATAAAGTCAAATGAAACCTGCCAAGTAATGTTACGTTTACATATTGAATTGCATACCACTTTGTAGTTTTCCATATACATAATGATATAAAATCTAACGTGAAATACTGTAGTACTCCGGTGATATCTTTTTGTAGTTTTTGATTTACTTAATGTTAAATAAGATCCCAGACAGACTCGATGATGTTGAGATCAGGGCTCTGTGGGGCCATACCATCACTTCCAGGACTCCTGGTTCTTCTTTACACTGAAGATAGTTCTTAATGACTTTCGCTGTATGTTTGGGGTCGTTGTCATGCTGCAGAATAAATTTAGGGCCAATCAGATGCCTCCCTGATGGTATTGCATGATGGATAAGTATCTGCCTGTACTTCTCAGCATTGAGGAGACCATTAATTCTGACCAAATCCCCAACTCCATTTGCAGAAATGCAGCCCCAAACTTGCAAGGAACCTCCACCATGCTTCACTGTTGCCTGCAGACACTCATTCGTGTACGCTCTCCAGCCCTTCGGCGAACAAACTGCCTTCTGCTACAGCCAAATATTTCAAATTTTGACTCATCAGTCCAGAGCACCTGCTGCCATTTTTCTGCACCCCAGTTCCTGTGTTTTCGTGCATAGTTGAGCCGCTTGGCCTTGTTTCCACGTCAGAGGTATGGCTTTTTGGCCGCAAGTCTTCCATGAAGGCCACTTCTGACCAGACTTCTCCGGACAGTAGATGGGTGTACCAGGGTCCCACTGTTTTCTGACAGTTCTGAGCTGATGGCACTGCTGGACATCTTCCAATTGCGAAGGGAAATAAGCATGATGTGTCTTTCATCTGCTGCAGTAAGTTTCCTTGGCCGACCACTGCGTCTCACGGTCCTCAACGTTGCCCGTTTCTTTGTGCTTCTTCAAAAGAGCTTGGACAGCACATCTGGAAACCGCTGTCTGCCTTGAAATTTCTGCCTGGGAGAGACCTTGCTGATGCAGTATAACTACCTTGTGTCTTGTTGCTGTGCTCAGTCTTGCCATGGTGTATGACTTTTGACAGTAAACTGTCTTCAGCAACCTCACCTTGTTAGCTGAGTTTGGCTGTTCCTCACCCAGTTTTATTCCTCCTACACAGCTGTTTCTGTTTCAGTTAATGATTGTGTTTCAACCTACATATTGAATTGATGATCATTAGCACCTGTTTTTTATATATATATATATATATATATATATATATATATATATATATATATATATATATATATATATATATCATTTTTTTTTAATTTTAATTGTTTTAATCCTAAAATTCTAGGTGATGCAAAACCTTTGGCCATAGCTGTACTTCATAGATCAATAAGAGATAACAATGATTCTAGAAACTGAACTTGAAGGCAAAGAGCTATTTTGTCAGGAGCCAGAATGTTATTTATGAAAAAACAATCGTACCATTTTGTTACTTCCACTGCTGGTATCACATGTGTATTACATAAAAATACAATGAACTGAGTGAGTCAGTGTGTCTGTCTCTCTCTTCTCTCCCAGAGTAAGCTAGTGACGCTGCTGGATGATAACAGCCTGCACTTGTGGACGCTGCGCAATCATGAGGGGGTTTCTGAACTGCTGGAGGAGGGGCGATTCACACTGCCGGGACCGCCAGGGTAGGAACTCTGTACGCCTGCACACAGACACAGAGTTACTGACAGTTCACTCATGTACACTGACTCGCGCTATACACTGCACACTGACACAGAGTTACTGACTCGCTCTATACACTGACACAGAGTTACTGACTCGCTCTATACACTGCACACTGACACAGATTTACTGACTCGCTCTATACACTGCACACTGACCCAGAGTTACTGACTCGCTCTATACACTGCACACTGACCCAGAGTTACTGACTCGCTCTATACACTGCACACTGACACAGTTATTTATTTACAGTTCAATGCATGTACACAGACTCACTTGCACACATGGTTAACATGTAATATTTATTCCCAGGGATGTATCTGTACAATACTGCCTTTGTGAAATGACAACATTAATGGCAACAGGGAATGGGCTTGTCATAACACACTGAAATCACAAACATTGAAACATGTTTTAATTTTGCTTGGAACGTCCTGTCTTAGATACGTTTGTTGGGGGTGGGAGCTGTTTTAGTGCACTGCTAAAACCCACACATGTTATGAATATGGCCTTGATTTGTATTAATTTTGATCATTTTTGTAGTAATAACTGCAGAATGAATTGTCTGTTTTGGTCCATTTAAGGGGTATGCAGTTAATCAACTTATACACCACTGAAGTCATTGCTGGATTTTTTTAGAGCATTTTACAGTACCATAAATCTACCTGGATTTCATCAACCACCCCAGGGATAACCACAGATAGGTGGTTGAAACAAGTGGTTTCACCTGTGCTATAAAAACCAGCTATGGCTTATCCTGCAGAGGGAATGGTGACCCTTTTGCATTTAATATCTATCCCACAAGTACAATGGTAACTCAAATATTATATGTTTACTGTAGAACTACTAGTTAATTTTGTCCTAGATTATTTCTGCAGTGGTACATTATTTATTACTGTCTGTCCCACTAAGTGTAGTTTGAGTGCAGTCATCCTCTATTTTTATATGTAACTTTTTGCTATGTGGTCCACAGGGCCCCACCCAGTGTTACACGTGTGACGTCCGTACTGGCCCACTCCTCTGGGAAGCTGCTCTATTTGGGCACAGAGGGCGGCCATGTTTTCGTTGTGGAGGTGCCTGTCTTTAGAGAGCTGGAGGAACGCAATATCAGTGTTGAGGCTGTTCAGCACAGGTGAGCTTGTGTTAAATGGGGGGGAGGGAGACATCAATTGTATGCAACTTCCTTGCCATTTTGTAAATCATTTTATCTGTGTTGCATATTTACATATAAAATAATTGTTTTGGGAGTCATCTCAAAGGGGTCATTTTAAAATGGCTTTCTCTTTGTTGTTTTACACTTTATAAAACCTGGTTAGTTTTAACAGAATAGAATTGTTCAGTAGATGTAAGTGAAGTGGCATATACGGAGAATGGTTATCGGTGAGAGCAATGTATTTGCCACCCTGGAGTTTCTGGTTCCAGACAGAACATGTAGCTTATCCCTTCAGAGCAAACACAGTTGTACTGTATTTTACACTCGCTTCCACTCTCTTGAACCCATGTCTCAGGGTCCCTGAGGAGTATGTGGGACGTCGGAATCTGGAATCTGTGGAGGCCTTGACGGAGAATCCCCAAAACCCTGACCAAATCCTAATTGGTTACAGCCGTGGTCTTATGGTGCTATGGGACTTAGAAGGAAGCCAAGCCACGCATCACTTTCTGGGGAACCAGGTAACTGTCTGTAGTGTGTTGCAGAGGTTTTAATTAGATAATGCCAGACACAGGGTTATTAACATATCACACATTGGACCAAAAGGTTGTCATTGTCTTTGATTTTGGTTAAAGTTGAAATGAAGAAACATATTTGCATTAATGATTCGGCATTATATGTCAAAAAGCTTGCTTGGCTCACAAAACAATTACTTGAGAGGCTGAACAAACTAGCAACAGGGTTACAGCGTATTATAGTCTAACTGAATTAGAAGTGGAACAAGTTTGAGGCTGATGTACAAAGATGTGTGGGTTTGCATAGGCATGGATTTTTTACAAACACATCTGTGTGATACCAGTAATCACGGCTCTCTCCCTCCCTCCTCCCAATCCCTTTGTGTACAGCAGCTGGAAAGCGTGTGGTGGAAACGAGATGGACGCCAGATCATCAGCTCCCACAATGACGGCAGCTACTGCCAGTGGCCAGTGTCCAGCGCTGACCGCCAACCCAAGCCTGACAAACACGAAATGCCTTATGGTGAGGCGCAAAGCGCTAGCCAAGTCTGGGTGGCTGTACCTGTTCCAAGGGAGAGGGGCAAGCTTGACAAGAGAATGGCCTGAAGACTGGGTGGTGTGGTCAAGTAGTTACAACTGTTGACCAGGATGCAGTATCCTAGTGGTTTGAGCTGAGGGACTGGGAGGCAGCTTCACAGAGAGGATAAGGGCTATAGAAACAGTTAAATTGGTTTTGGAAAACAATGGCCAGTTCTATAAAAAACTGCTTTTTCAGCTATTAATAATTTGCCACTATACATGATATATAAATAGAACAGATTGCTGCAACAGTCTTTTGATTAGTTCAGTAAAAAAGCAACCAAAGTGTTTTGGAAAAGCAAGTACTATCATTAAACACAAAAATGTCATTGTATTAAACAGTTGAAACAGGTATTACTACACATGTTCTTAGTCAGGGTTCGAATGTTTATTTTATGTAAATATAATGGTGCAGGTTTTAGTTTTCCCTTTTGGCATGTATGCTTCTGTGGTGCAGGCCTGTGCTGCGTGAAGTTGGGTTGATAAATGCTGATATAAAGAAGGATGCTGTCATTGTGCCATTGTAGTCCATCATTCCTGTGCTTCACTTTAGTGCCCCATATATATTTGCCTCACTGCTGTTTTCTCTGCCCATGTGGTTCAAGTGCTCTCTCTTTTGCCCTTTCAGGTTCCTTTCCATGTAAAGCGATTTCCAAGATCCTAATGCTGACGAAAAAGCAGGGGTAAGCTTTCCTACCTTGGCTCATCCTCAATTTTTTAATTGCTGGAAAATAAACTGGGTTTCATGCGCGCGTCTGATTTGAAATGTGTACATGGCTTCATACCCTGGTAGTGTTGCTCCTGCAATCCGTGACACAAACTTGTGCATACAGCTGAGCTGTCTGCTTTCCCGTGCTCCTGATGATGGCTGTATCTATTCCTTGTTGACTGTTTTCCAGCTGTCCCTTTGTGATCTTCAGCGGAGGAATGCCGCGGGCCAGCTATGGAGACCGGCACTGCATATCTGTCATTCACAGCAAGAAGCATGTGGCTTTCGATTTCACTTCACGCATCATTGACTTTGTTGTCATTAACGAAGGAGGGGAGGAGTCAGGTAGGACTGGCGCCAAACCCCCCCAGTCTGGGGAAGGGGGAGTACAGTGCATATTAACAAAGGAGGGGAGGAGTCAGGTAGGGCGGGCACCAAACCCCCCCCAGTCTGGGGAAGGGGGAGTACAGTGCATATTAACAAAGGAGGGGAGGAGTCGGTTAAGACTGGCACGAAAGAAAAAATATCAAGACAATCACTGTTTTTCTCAGAAACAGCTCAGTACATAGTTTTCATAAAAACTCATTCAAAGGTAATATTGTATCCTGAACTCTTCTAACACTGCATAATCTTTAGTATCTGTTTGTATTTATTTAAGAATACAACAATTAAACTATTTAACTAGCTACCCTAAGGTAGTCTTTCTGCCACCTTTGCAGTTGAAGTTGGCTTCAAGTCTTAAGTAGTGTTGCATTCCAGATACACGTCCAACCTAATTTTTCATTAGTGCAGATCTATAAAAGGTGGGTGTGAACAAATACAAATTAGTTTGGGTTCAGGGTTCTGTGTGAGTTAACTCCAGTGCCCTTGCTCACACTGTGTAACTCTTTCTCTGCAGAGTATGATGACCCGAGCGCCCTGGTAGTTCTGGCAGAGGAAGAGCTAGTGGTGGTGGACCTGAAGTCTGAGGGCTGGCTGATGATCCAGACCCCCTACCTAGCCCCCCTGCACTGCTCAGCCATCACCTGCTCCCACCACGTCTCCAACATCCCCCTGAAGCTGTGGGAGCGGATTGTGGCTGCCGGGAAGAAGCAGAACACCCACTACTCACACATGGTACACCTGCATTGTTATTGTACAATTGTTCAATAGAACAGTCACATGCTCTCCAACTTCATTGTATTTTACAAAGTTGCTAGTAATCTCTTTGTTTCCACAGCCTTGGCCAGTGAATGGAGGGCAGAATAAAGCGCCAGACCCTCCCCAGAGAGACCTGCTTCTCACAGGGTAGGTCTGATATATACAGCTTCCTGATTTCTTTTACAATACTGCTTTGTCTATTTGAGATTTGTGTTTTCAAATTTTGTTGTCTCCTGCAGACACGAGGATGGGACAGTGCGTTTCTGGGATGCCTCGGGTGTCTGTCTGTGCCCTCTCTACAAACTGGGCACTGCAGGGGTGTTCCACACAGATGCAGACCCCAATGACAACATGAACCATGCAGGGGAGGGGGAGTGGCCCCCTTTTCGTAAGGTATGCCTCCTTCATACAGGCAAAGAATAGGCGATTTGCAGGTAACCATATCTGAATCTTATGACACCTTGCTGAACTGGATCGGTGATAGTGCAGTATGTTGTGTTTAGGTACGCTATACACTGTTGTGTTTTATATACTACCTGCTACTGAGACAAACTCTAGCACTCCCCTAATAAATCAGCAACCTGAAACAAGCCAAGATTTAACTTGTGTTGTTACAGGGGTTTGTTCTTAGTGTGTTGACGCTGGCTTCTTATCTCTCTGTCTTCAGGTGGGCTGCTTCGACCCTTACAGTGACGACCCCCGGCTGGGCATTCAGAAGATCCACCTGTGTAAATACAGTGGCTACCTGGCTGTGGCTGGCACTGCAGGGCAGGTGAGCTGTCTGCCCTGGAGATCAGGTTTAGTAACTCAGCCCAAAAAAGAGCCAGTTAGGTCTGTGTAATAAAACCAAAATCTGGGTTCAATTGAAAGGCTGGCAACACTTAATATATAGATCCTTTTTTTGTCGGAGGTTGACAGCAACACCCCCTATGACCTGTTGTGGTAGTCCTAGAATCTTGTTGCTTGTTTTTGGGTGCCAGGTTGCATTCTTCTGTGGAGTGTAGCTTTCCATAGAGGCAGTGTGAAACGAGCAAGGGACTTTATAGCTGCGCTGAAATTGCACATGTTGAAACAGTCTGCTGTGAAAAAATACTCCTAACAATAATCAATGAACTAACACTACTGGTTTAAGCAAGATGGTCTTGTGCATTGGAAACATTTCTCAGGTCAAACATGTGTAAGTTAGCTCCAGTAATGAGCAGCGCTATCACTTGCAGTTTAAGTAGAGAAATAGTCTGAAGAAGTCTGCTTTTGCCACAGTGAAAATAAACATACATACAGTTTCATGTTATCTGACAATTGCACATGTTCACTGTATTAGCTGCAACCCTTCTACCTCTTGTCGGATCAGTGGCAGCCTTTCATCCTATTTACAGTGTTATGCAACAGTTTTGATCCCATGTATGTTGTTAGAAAATGTTTGCCCAGTGTGCAAGCTTTACATGCTTCAGATCCTACCCTCACCTTCAGTGGCAGTTTACAGGGGTCATGCATTTCTCCTGTTTGACCTGCTGTTTGTGCTGCAGGTGCTGGTGATGGAGCTGAATGACGAGGATGCGGACCAGGTTGTGGACAGCTCTCTAGCAGACCTGCTCCAGGACCAGGAGGGGTTCCGGTGGAAGGGCCACGCACAGCTGATTGTGAGGGAGGAGGCAGTCCACTTCCCCCACGGCTTCCAGCCCTTCGCCCTGGTGCAGTGTCAGCCGCCCGCTGTGGTCACCTCCCTCATCCTGCACTCTGAGTGGAAGCTGGTGGCCTTCGGGACCAGCCATGGCTTCGGCCTTTACGACTACCAGCAGAAGAACAACGTCCTTGTCAGGTCCGAGGCAATAGCTTCATGTTTCGCCTGTTTTCAGAGGCCCTAATTTAGCACTAATCCTGGAGTACCCCACCTAAGATAACATGGTAATCGGGGGTCTGTGAAACCAGATATTAAAATAGTTCCTTTTAAAGAGGCTGAAGCTAGGTAAATAAATGGTATGATTTCATTTCTAGTGTCAGTAGTTTTATTCCAGTTAACAACAAGAAGGGAAATCTTTTTATTTGTGTACCACAAAATTGTGTTTAGCCAGAGAAGAAAAGTTTGACAAAACAAAGATGATAAACACATTTTTTTTCAACCATTGTTTCCTCATCCTTATAAAGTGGAATGTGACACTGGACCGGGGTTGATGCAGCTGATGGGAGCCCTCTGGAGCTGGTGTATAACACTGTGCTGCCAGTAGATTGTGCTTGCTCGAAGTGGTGTGTGTCTGACCCGAGTACATTGTGCTTGCTAAAAAAGTTGTGTAGGCACGTGTTCATGCTGGCAAAACCAACCTTCTGAGGACATAGACCATGTCCCTGTTATTTTTATATATGTGTTTTTGTTTACGACTGTAAGTCGCCCTGGATAAGGGCGTCTGCTAAGAAATAAATAATAATAATATTATTATTATACATACATTTCAAACATGGGTTATTTAAAACTTGGTGCAGAAGTTTATATTTTAGACTCAGACTTAATTGTTGTGGTAGTCCATGCCCCTTGGAGAATTTACACTATATTGGAGTCGATGCATAAACTTCTCATAAACACCATAAACAACCATTTGTCTGTATTCCTGTATGGTAGCCTGGATAGTAACTGTGTGTGTGTGAGGCTCCTGGAAATGTTGCTTGCAGTGTGTGTGTGTGTCCGCTCCTATCGACTGCTGGAAGGTGTAAAGCTCCGTCTTCCCCTTATCCAGGTGCACCCTAAACCCCAGTGACCAGCTCGCCCTGGAGGGCCCCCTGTCCCGGGTGAAGTCAATCAAGAAGTCACTCCGCCAGTCCTTCCAAGAGAATCCGTCGCAGCCGCTGTCGGGAGGAAGCGGCCTGTAGGGAACGCTGCCAAGGTGAGGAGGCATTAAGAATATGGAAAGGGCTGGGGCTGCTTCCAAGTTATTTTTTCTTCAGTTGATTAGTCTCCTCCTCTCTGTTTCTCTGCATCAGGTGCAGGAGATCAATGCACAGATGGAGAGGGAGGCTCTCCAGGAGATGGAGTTGGCCCCAGTCCAGAGGAAGATCGAGGCCAGGTCCTCTGATGACTCCTTTACCGGGCTCGTCCTCACGCTCTACTTCGCTGATTCCTTCATCCGTGACAGTGAGTGCATGTGCAGGAGATCTCTACCAATCCTGTTTATCAAATCTGATCTGACACCTGTATCAAATACCAATACATTATTTAAAATAGCAATAGGTATTTTTGTATGTGGATAAAAGATAAATAAATAAAATAACTTTTCTATATCCAGTAACCAAACATTAACTGCATAATATCAAATACTAAAGCATTCTGATATCTTTTTCTTAAACAGTTCAGGAAACCCGAGTTTGTTTATTTAAAGAGTGCTATGATACTTGAGGCGCTATAAAAATCTAAATTGTGTTATATTAAAATGTCTATGGGTGTAAATGATTTTTAGGTTTGAACTATTTTTGTTTGTGCTTGTAACTTCAGCAACTTTTGCCAGTTCCTCTTAAAATACCTCAAGGGATTTTATTGTGGTTAAAATAAATGTAATTGAAACGGTTTCTCTGCAGGTTCACACAGCACCCCCTCCCTCTGGGCCGGCACCAATGGCGGCTCTGTGTATGCCTACTCCCTACGAGTGCCACCCGTCGAGAGGAGAATGGAGGAGCAAATCACAGCAGAACCTGGTGAGTGACAAACTGGGCGCTCACAGACTTTGTTACTGGCTGTTAACAGACCAATATATATTTTGAATGACCTGAAATGTGTATTCATGCCATTTCAACTTTCAAATGTTCAAGACTAGTGCACATTTGGTTAACCAACAGAAAAAAATAGTTAAGATACAAGTTCTTGTGACACCAAAATCAGAATTCAAAAAAGGTTATATTGAATAAATTTAATTTATGGGGGTCTGTTTGGGGAAAATTACTCCACTTAGTCTAGGGTTTCTGGTTTTCAGCTCTTTACCTTTTGACCTAAATACAATAATAAATCATTTACCTTTTCTAGGTGAAACATCACAAGACCTGTTAACCTGTGCAGCAAGTTGCAGAACATTTGGTACATTTAATGCACTATTAGGTTTTATGATGTTTCAGTGAAGTAGCTGAGTACCCTTTACCTCCTCCCTCCCCCACCCCTCAGCTAAGGAGATCCAGTTGATGCACCGTGCCCCTGTGGTGGGGATTTTGATTCTGGACGGCCGGGGTGCACCCCTCCCTGAACCTCTTGAAGTGGCCCACGACCTTTCCCGGAGCCCCGACATGCATGGCGCACACCACCTCCTGGTCATCTCGGAGGAGCAGTTTAAGGTGAGTGGGTTGACAGTTGGGGGCAGTGTTGGAGGTCAGAGCCAAGGAACTGGGGGAAAGTGGGGTCTAGCGGTTAGAACTGAGGGACTAGGTGCAGAAGCCTATGCATTTGTCATTTCAGGTTTTTATTGTCTTTTAGATGATTTGCTGCTACATGCTAGATGGGCTGAGGATATTAAAAGATTGACCATATTGCACAGCAAAAACTAGTAATACCATCATAATTGTTTATGATAATTTAACTGCTCTCCACTTCCCTCCTAGATGTTCACATTGCCCAAGGTGAGTGCCAAGATGAAGCTGAAACTGACTGCGATTGAGGGCTCGCGTGTGCGTAAAGTGTCAGTGGTGAGCTTCGTCAACAGCAAAGTGGAGGACTACAGCGAGAATGGGCTGGCAGTGCTGACCAACCAGGGGGACCTGCATGCCATTTCACTGCCCAGTATTAAGATTCAGGTCCGCTACAACTGTATCCGCAAAGAGGATGTGAGCGGCATCGCCTCCTGTGTCTTCACCAAGTATGGACAAGGTGAGATGAGGGCAATGCAGTCCACATGTGCACTGGGTAAAGACAGCAACTTGTCATCAGTGGGAGTTTGTTTCGAGTCCAGCTATGTATACCTGTGAATTGAGTTTGGTTGTCCTAACTTAGTCCTCATTGGAACTGGGCACCACTGCGTGCAGTCTTGGAGGTCAAAATCTAGAAAGACATGGAAACCGAACCCAAAGATGAAGATCTGAGATTGGGCTTCCGTCATTCTTGCAGGGTAATGTGTGGAAGCTCCTGTTGCCACTGCTCCTCTTTATTCATACTCCAGTTATGCTTCCAATCTTAACTCTTTCATCAATGAAGTGGTTGCAAAGGTTTTATTATGGGGTGCCCGCTCTCTCTTGAACATGTTCTCTCCCTTTCCTCTGCAGGCTTCTACCTGATCTCCCCATCTGAGTTTGAGCGTTTCTCCCTGTCGGCCCGCTGGCTGGTGGAGCCGCGCTGTCTGGTGGAGGCCCCCCCTGCTGCCACAAGGCAAACCCTGAGCAGGGCAGCACCTGACGGGGCCGCTGTCAAGTCAAGGTACCAGCTTCGTTATGGAACAGAGATGCATGTCATTGTCAGGGATGTTCAACCTGTCTGCGTTTTTATTGACTTTGGTGAGGTGACTTTAACTCTTCTACTGCCTCTGTTGTCTCCTATGACACTTGGGTAATGTGGTCTGCCACATTTCAGTGATTTGCAGGTATTTCTCAATCACTTCTAGCATCCCTCCTTCTGTCTTGGTGCTGTCCTTACCCAGCATGTGTTGAGTGAAAAATAGAAACTGACCTCCTTCAAATCCATCTTTAGGTGACTGTATATACAGCCTTTTGCCATAGTCAGGCATGGAATTAATGCACTAGACTCTTAAGTGAGGTCATTGTCCCATCTCCCTGCACATTCAATTGACAAGCAGTACACAATACAGCCTTTAGAGCCCAATGTGGAGTGAACACAACTCATGTAGGTTACATTATATCTCAATAGAAAATGGATTGGGGATTTCCTTTCACCTTTACTATCCCCAGTAACACGCTAGTGTTCAATGTAGCATATAATTTTCCCTTAAACATTTTACTTGTAATTTTGAATATACTCTTAAATGAAGAGTCTGTGATTTGATATTTCTGTTCATCCAATAAGTATAACCCATATGAAGCCACTTCGTATGACAATATAATTATGAATATGGTTATGCAGAAGGATTGACAGTGTCTTTGCATACAAACAAAAACATTTGTCTCTTGTACCTTTTTGGTAATTTTAGTATATATGTCACAGGGGACTTTTTTCTTGATTTTGTCCCACTAATTCAGTAAAAATGTTACATCCAAATGTTACATTGTGTCCTCTGTTTATTTTGAAGTTTAGGGTACTTTTATTTGAAAAACACACACTGCCTAATTTCTGCAACAAAAAAAGTGTCCTGTTAAACGGTAAATCCTACATTTACTATTAATCTGTAATTGCTCGGCTGTCTTGGTATGATAAAATGATGTATATAAGAAGTTGTTGTAAAACAAAGAAAATTGGAAGATTTAAAGATCTCTTTATTTCAGGGTTTCCACAACTGACAGTGATACCAGTGAAGAAGATGGTAGGTTGCATTTCCATTGCATTGTGTGATTTTAACATTGAAATTTGGGATTATCCAAGTATCTATTTTTAAATTGATCGGCTGATTAATCGATCAAAAGAAAATGTCAAGATTAAAACCCCTAATTAATACCCCTATATCTTTTTTTAAATTGCAATGAAACTTGGTATGGACAGTCCCTAGCATGAGTTATTATGGGACTTGCTTTTCACATGTTAATGACACCTTCACCTATTACAGACTATATCCTGGGATTCACTTGAATTCACTAGATTCTCTAGAACTGCATGGCCATTTCTTTTGATGTCACTGTGTGTGTGTAATGAGGATGTAGGTTGGGATGATCTGTTTTTTCCTATCCTTTAAGTCTTAACATTTCACGTTTCAACCTATAAGCAGTGTTGCATGAATGAAATCTAATGGCTACATGTGTAAATACCCATAAAGCAAGCAGACCCTGCTGCCCAATCCCCTTTGCAAACCGTGGCGCTCTATTGCAGGTCTCCAAAGGCCTCCTTTGATGGAACATGCATTGCTCAATGATGAAAGTAAGAACTGATCACTTCTCTTAATCCTGAGACTTTCTATACAGGATGAGTTGGCGTTGTGAGGCACCAAGTTATCCTGCATCCCAGTCTGTAGGTTACACTGTCTTTGTCTTCAGTTTTCTTACCTCTTCTAATCACTATTCGTCTCATCACTGGTCCCTCTTCATCTGTTCAAGATGCATTTTATACCTGGGAGATGCAGATATTTCAAAGGCAACACTACAGAATTATACATTGCTGTGGCTTCCTGCTAGGAAACCCATTGTGCTGTAGCTCAGTTTCACGCCAATGTTCTTGCAGCAATAAGGCCATGTGACCAACCACACAGGAAGTGATAAGATTGCACAAAAACGGTTTGAATATATATATATTTTTTTAAATATACACTGTTGCACTTGAAAATTCTTTCTCCAGAATTAGATGCATAAAAAACAAATTAAGTATAAGACCATTAGTAAGCAGCACTCTTGATAAGACAACAGATAAAATGTGTACATATAAATTAGAAGTAATGTCTTTTACAGCTACTTGTATTTTCATGAATCCCTAAGTAAATAGAAGTGTAAAAGGTGTTCACCTGTGTGCACTGTTTCATGAAGAACATTCCCCTCAGATTTGGGGAGAATATTTGACCTATCACGTCTGCACTCTTGGTTGCACTCTCCTAATGTAAACCAAGATTGATTTAAAAGCTGTCTGAGAGCACGGCGAGGGCCTCTGTGCAGCTGCTGTAGGTCATTGTGTGTGTTTGTATTACAGAGGTGCTGTTGGAGATCCAGAGATCGCTGGAAGGAGACAGGACGTAAGTACCACAGGCAGAAATACTACCAACCGAGTCACCAATATAGTGAAGGGCATAGTTTAATACTAATAAATGTATCATGGTAAACTTTATCAAGGACATTTTAAAATATTCCTTTTGGCATGATGGCCAGGTCGCTTTATAAAATGTGATGATTTAAGATGTTTGTGCAAATTTTGTATTGGTATGTATTTTGTGACCATGAAAGTCTGTCTTTTTTTTTTTAAGTTCTAATTCTTTTTTTGTGTAAAAATAATTTGGTTATGCATTTATTTTGTCTGTTGCTATGTATTGCATGTGCTGTGTAGATAGTGTTGATTTACTGTGTGTGTGAACAGCGTTGACCTGAACTCGCGTGAGTGGAGCTAACCCGCACTCTTGACTTCTCAGGAGTTTTGTGGAGAAGAACTCGAAGAGGAGAACAGGAGGAGGAAAACTGTTAACTAATGGTGGTGAGTTTCTAGAGCACAGCTGGTGGGCTTCCTGCAGACTCCTTTAGCAGCATTGTCTATTGCCAAAAACTAACCATATATAGTGTCCAGATCACAAATATTACATTTGAGGTGCCAGGGTATCATTTTATCATGAAAGATTAACAGCATGAAAATTAAAGTGTCATGGATTTCATTGGTTTATTCATTTAGAGTTGATGTTCTCCCTTTCCTTCTCTCCCAGAATGAACCGAGCCATGACTGGTACTGGTTGTCCTCTCATGCAATGCCATAACACTACTGATAGCCCCCAGGAGGGGGTGCCACTCACACAGATACTGTACAGGGAGGGACCTAGGACCAGCCTCAGTGCCTCAACCAACAAACTACTGCGTCTCCACCAGCTTTCCAACCTGAATGTGTCGCTCGTGTCTTTACTCCTGTCGGCATACAAGATCCATTTTTGCACAACCACTCCCCAAATGTGATGGGGGGGATTTTATTGGTAACCTTGTACTTGCAGCCTTCCCAGGCACACGGTTTGTAATCCTAGGAGGTGCTTTCCACTGCTGTGTAGCACATGTATTTTGTATTTGGGGATTTTTACAGCTTTCTATGGGGTGTTTTAAATTTTTCATAATGGAAATGTAATTTAGGAATGTGTGTTTTTAATAAGATCATTTTAGGCAAATGTTTAATATATATTATATATCTGTACTTGTTTTTTTTATTCATGGTTTTGGGTGGCTGCTGTACCCTTTTAGTAATCTGACAAGGACATATTTTGGTACTTCCGTTTATAAAATGTGGGGTATTTTTAGTGTGTTCTAGATTCTATTTTTTTTAGCAAATCAATGAGGATGGAAACCTTAATAATGAATCTTAACTTCACACTACATTCTGCAGATGGAATAAATGTGTTCACAAGATGATTCTCTCTGGGTGTTTTTAATGGTCTGTCAACAACATACATCCCACCACACTGCTATACAGTCAGTATGATGGATCATGACATATATATGAACAGTATTATAATTCATAGGGCTTCTGTTTTTATTATTTTTTTTATTTTTTGGTGCTTATTTTTAGCTATTTTTGATTTGTGTTTTTTGGGGGCTTTTGCTTTTATATACTGTATAAATTATTGTTCGGTTACTTTTTGTTTTTTTTCTGTTGCAATATGTATAGTAACTTGACAGCACTTGCACACTTCAATTGTGCCTTCTTTCCTTTGCTGTCTTCCACAATGAAATTCTTATGGTCACAGGCATATTCTTCTGGGGTTTTTGTGTGTGTAGGCGTTTTTTTACATTTTAGCCACAATTTGCAATTTTGTTTTAAATTCCACAAGCATGTAAATACTACCTATAGTACTGTAATATAATGTTCAATCTCGAGAACAAGAACATCTTGTTTTAAATCTAGCAAATGTGTTACAATCCTCCAGTAGGAATGTGCTGCCACATAGCAGTTGGGGTGGGTTTAAAGTATTCAGAACGAGATAAGAGTCAGGAAGGAGGGACATTGCCCAACTGCATTGGGAATGTTTTTATTTATTTTTTCATAGGGAAAGGGGTCAAGTCAACGTGAATTGAGTAACCATTTGCAGTGTTTATTGGATATACACTGATTTCATTCTTCTTTCTTTTTTGTATTGTGGGGATTTTTTTTATTGGTTAAAACTGAAAACCAGAAGCCCTAATAGTGTAGAAAAAGAATTGGCAGTGAAATGTTAATCACAATTTGATCAGCAATTCTCCAGATTAATGCAAAAAATCTAAGTATGATATAGACAGATATTTCCAGAATCCATTATTATCAGTAACGTGTTACGGGTGAGTGGCATTAAAATTGGAGAAGTGGTTTCAGTTATGTGTAAAAGGTGACATACAGTGAACACTGAACTTTCTCACTGAAAGGTTCTGGAGCTGCTCTTCTGGTGTAGTTGCTTGTCATTGACATGTAATGTAGCAAATATGTCTTATATTAATTGGCGCCAACAGCATTTATTGAACAGCTACAGTAGTGTGCAAATGTATTGGAACACCCCTATGGCTTCTGTTTTGATTTGTTGTGCTTATGAAATCAAGCCACTGTAAGTGTCTTGGAAAACTGTCAAAATAGGCAAATTAGTGATTGTCTATTTTAATTGATTTTAATAGGCCATACATGCAACTCATTTAAAATAGTAAGAGAATTGGAACATTTGGCCACAAATGGTAAAATGCACAGCTTCCACATACACCCCGATCACATGGCAAAAATCAATAATCAAGAACACGTGGTTTGGAGAAAAGCAGGTAGCTGGGATTTAATGTTATACTCCTTGTGTATGTACAGGTTTGTAACATTTGCTGCTCAAACTGTATTTTAAAACTATTCATGTTCTAAAATGTCATTTCTATGTAATAGATTGCAACCGCACACTTCACAATTATTTAATGTTTCAATTCAAACTGCTGAATACTATTAAAATATTGGGATAGCTAGTTCACTATGTATATACACTTTAAACACACAAAAACGTTATGAGGTTACTGCTTCAGCTTTGAAACTGAAGTGTGTGATTAGTTGATTTTCATGTCAACGGTCACCTTTCTAGTCAACTATTCTGTGCTAACTCTAGCAGTCAATATTGAATGTATTTTTTGTATTATCAGTGGCATTTGGGAATGGCATTTTCAAGGAGTATCAGTTGAATTGGAAATATTTTAAGCAGGATAATCAACTCAGTGGTGTATCAGGTTGTCAAATAATCAACTGGATTATTTACCGAGTCACTTATCGTTGTGTATCCCTTACAGACACCCTACACACATCTCAATGTATAGGACAGAATCGTTGCATTCTCACTAGTGCTGCTAGCTACATTCCAATTCAAGTTATCTTCCCAGTTTGTTGAAAAGATCGCACTGTATATGGAGTTTGAATATGAACCTAAAAACTAGCTTCCTATGCAACACAACCGGTCATAAATCTTTTTTTTTAAATTAAGTTTATTAAAGGTCCATTAGTATAGGCAATATATGAGCTCCCAGGTGGTTTTTAACTGCATATTTCACATTTTCTTGTTGGTAGACATGATGCGTTTCAAGTATAGGGTTTCCAGAGTCCAGGGAAAGATGTCCACATATCTGGAAAGCAGGTCCTGCAATATCTGCATAGAGTTTGAGTACGAAGCATCGAATGACATTTTTTATTATGATGTAATGAGAGGGCGCCTTATTGCAATCACTCAAATATTGTGTATAGTGTTTCGACTGAGTTCAAGAACTTCAGTTTTAATTGCCTGCCAGACATATGTAACATAGGCCAGATCAGGAAAAGTGCCTTTAAAAGAGTGCCAGCAATTCTAACACAAACTTGATCTGAAGTACCTGAGCTCATGATGGCACTGGCACGTCATTCTACAAAGACACTGTGGATGAGCTCACCACAAGTTACATATAATATATCCAAGCAACTAGAACTGAAGGGGAGCTTGAACTGTGGTACAGAAAGAAAATGTCATTGAAAACGCTTTACAATTTTAAGCTAAAAAACACATTAAAAATGAAACGTTGATTGAGATACAAGACAGTAAAATCAGCCTCTACTGAAACCAGTTCAAACCATTCAGTACACACATGAACAGATATGAATGAGCAGTCCTGTCGATTCTAGGACTAGCACCACAATGGTCTTTACAGGGTGCTGTTGTGAATATCAGTCGAATGAAACCTGCTGAATAATGTTACGTTAACATCTTGAATTACATACTGCCTTGTAGTTTTCCATATACTTAACAAAAAACTGACAAATGTGACATTTCAAAATCTAACATGAAACACTAGACTTTTGCGATATCATCTTGTAGTTTCTTTGATTAGATGATAAATAAAAGATCTAAATTATGTTCATTTTATTTTATATATATATATATATATATATATATATATATATATATATATATATATATATATATACACACATTTTTTATGGTCTCAATCTTAAAATCCTAGGTGATTCACTTAAATCAACTGACTAGCCCGCATCAAAGGGTGGTTGATTCAGTAAAGTGATGAGTTAATTTCCATTCTCTGGTTGATTTTTATCTTCGGGGATGTTTGACTTCCTGCAAGAACAAGGTACACAAAATAGAAGAGAGTAACGACACAGTTCTTTTCAGGCACAGCAGCTAATCAGATTATCCAGATGAAGATGCAATTCTGTGAATAAAGTTTCTAGTGGCTGGCAGAGTATCATTTTGTTAAGGTTGATACAGTACTATCATTATGTGGCTCTTCACCAAGGGTCTGCATTTAGATAAATGAGGGAAATTTTTTTGATAACACAGGGGGTGCAACTGTACTTCTAAGAAATGCACACAAGCTAATAGTGATCAGATCATAATAATCTTGTTTATCTGTATCTAATCTGATTTAAGTGAATCAACTCCTAAACCCTCTGTATATTCTGCATGCAAATCAGTTTCAAGATGGAGCTGGGTTGGGAGATTTAATCCGATTCAGAAGTATTGTCTGTCCCCCCCCCCCCACAATCTGGATCGGGTGAGAAGCAAAGGGGTGTGTTGTATTCGATTAATCAGTGTTTCTTTAGCAGTTGTAGATATTTGCTACTTGGTAAGGATAGTGGCACCATAACTCAAGTGGATCCCAGCCTGTGTCCCTTTCCTCCCCATGCTCTTAAGGTCTGGGTTTCATTACACTGGATCTGTGGAGTAAGTTTAAGACATTGTCTAATTTGCTAAGGAGCAGGCACTTATCTCTCAAGAACAATTCAAATGATGGTGGCCTTACTACCTTTATTTTACCTCCAGTGGTCCACATTTCTTGTTCCAAAGGTTTCTTGGTTGTCTGTTTGTCTTAATTGAATGCAGAATAAAAGCTGTTTGTTTCTGGTACCATTTCTCTGTTGTAGGCTGTATGTAAAAGCAGACCATGTGACCTTCAGCACAGGAAGGGTAGCTGTAGCTTCATGTTTTGAAAATAAAAACAGCAAACCCTAAAATAAACATGCAAAGCACTTAAACGATCTTCAGCACAAGATGGTAATGATAATGTTGCAGGTGAGAAGAAGCAACAACAGGGTTTTTTTTAAAAGCCTGGGCTGGCTCTGGTTTAAGGAAGTCTTTGATGTTGCAGGTGGTTGTCCACACTACCACTTGAAGTCTGCAGTGCTGCTGGCTGGGTTCTCTGGCCTGTACTGAGTGTGCAGGGCCTCCCGGGTCTGCTGGGACTCAGGCCCCTGCAGCCAGTCCCTGTAGAGTCTGTGCACCTGGGCGCTGGTCTCAGGCAGTCGCACAGGCAGGCTGGTGTACACCTCCCCCATCTGCTGCAGCAGGGCCCTGTCAACTTTCCCACTCTCTGTCTGTCCCTTCCCAGTCAGACAGCCTTTAAAAGGGAGAGGGAGAGAGACTTTAGACAAAGGGCACTGCAGGGTAGAGACTAGCAGCAGGAATTAATTCAACTTCCCTCATGTACTATTAACGCCATTAAAAAACTTTAACACAAAGTCTTACGCCGGGAACAGATACACTAAATCATTTTTGGAATGTAATAATTATGCTATTATTATGTCCTTCAGTATTGTAAATTAAGTTGTGTTTTTCTTTTGCAGTTTTCACTCAATACTTCAATTACTTGTACTTGATAGTTTATTTATTGGAAAGACCACGTTTCAGTTTACATGATGTACAATAAAATGTAACTATTATGACAATAAATGTCTTGGAACTTAGAATAGTGTAAATGCACCCCATGCCAGTACTCACAGCAGTTATTACTGGTAAATGCATGGTTTTCAATGCTTCCAGGTAATCTGAGACAATGAATAAATCCTGCTCAGGACCATGGCATGCACTACAGTTAGCCTACATCTAGTAAATCGTCTGTTAAGGTCAAGCCCAGTGAAAAGACCACTTCACAATTATAGTCCTGATTTTCCAATATTGAACACTATTAAAAGGACACTCCTGTATTCATTAAGACCACCATATCTCTGCTAAATTACCTTTATTAAAAGTGCTGTACAATATTGGAAAAAACAAACACTTGGAGGCATCATTTTGCATATTCGATTCAGAAAAACAATTGAAAACTGACACAGAGTATATTAGAACAGTTTACTTCTGGTTTACACTCTGGTTCTATGCCGAGTTCTCACTGGCTATGTATTGAGTCACCTCCAGGGCAGGCCAGCACCTCTACCAGCTGGTAAGGGAAGCAACCCTTCTTCAGTTTCTGGATCATGTTCTGGATGTTTCGGAAGCCGTAGACTGCAGCGAACTGCAAGAGCGGCTCTCCATCCCTCTGCAGGGTCACCTCCTGGAAATCACGGTTTCTGAGAGCAACAAATGTGAGGTGGGGGATAACATGAAAAGATTGGTGCCATCCAGGCTGATTTCCCAGTGCTGTTAAATGCTTTTTAAAAAATGGGGGAGCGACTAATACACTGGTGCGACATATGCGCCAGTGTGTCTATTAAACTACTGTACCAGTGCCACAAACAAAATGACCCAGACGCATCTACGTGGCGAAAAAATATAGTGGTTAAAGTCTTCGGAATAAGAGTCTTCGGAATATGAACAAATGACAGCTTTACTGCTTAACTGTTAACACAATAGCTGTCCATCTCTATGAATTTCCTTATTCCCACCCTCTGAGACACTGATTTGTCAACATTCATACTGAACCCGCCCCTGGGATCTGTAGCAAACAGCTATTGGTCAGAAAGCTGAGTAAACTTATTAAGTTTTTCGTTTGTTGTAACTGCACTGCAATGAAATATTATAATGCAGGTGTCTTTGAGACAGGATAAAAGTAGGACAGTCAACCACAAAAAAAAAGCTACACAACTGGTTTGAAATTGCGTGTTGTTGGCTTTGCCGAAAAGCATGGCATATCGCAATGCTTAAAGAGAGTTTGGAATTCATGAAAAAACAGTACGCGCCTGGAGACGAAACAAAAAACCAATTTAAAAATATGGTGAAAGAAAAGAGAGCTGATACCGGAACAAAGTGTTTATGGCCCAATGTAGAAAACACTTTGTTTGAATTGAGCACTAACTGGTTATTAGATGGTGAACTATTTAGTTTATTGTTTTGTTTTTGCTTTTTTTAATTGATGAAAACATCACTAATACTTTTCTTTAAAAAACAACAAATTTGTAAAAGCAAAGTTAAGTAATGCAAAAGATATGTTTGGGTACTTAATAAGCTAAAATAAAATAGGTTAATACAGATGTGATGTAGGATGTATAACTTGATTTTACTTACCCGTGCACTGTTAATTATTACTTTTTAAATCCATTCAAGTACTACTTGTCAGGGGGTTACACTGTTACTACTGGAATTTACAGTAGCAGTATTATATCTGTATTCTGATTTGACATTGTACTTAAATTGACTTGAACCAATTATTTTGAAAAACAGAATAGAGTTTTTATTAGCAGTTTAACTAAAAACGAAACACACTGTAAAATTATTAATGGAATAAAATGTTGCAAACAAGGGTTATTTCAAAACTAAACCTGTGTATTTTTCTTTATCGGCGTTGAACATGTAGGAAGAAAAAAAAAAAAGTCTTAAACCCCAAAAAAGTTTTTTTTTCCTAAAATGTAAGTCTCAAAAAGGGGGAGCCAGTGCGACCTATACAACGATTTTTATGCTAGTTAACCTGTATTTACTTCCAGATCTGGCTCCAAAAAAAACAAAAAAAAAATAAGACACAAAGGAAAGAGAAAGAAAGAAAGAAAGAAAGAAAGAAAGAAAGAAAGAAAAAAACACCAACTAGGCATGCCAAGTTTAAACATAATGCTGCTTTCATTTCAACTTTTAAACAGCAGAGACATGCGCCACTAAATTCCTTCATTAGCTTTTCTTTTACATCACTTTATTTTTGTACATTTATAACTTCTTGTGAAATGGGGATCGCTGCTATAATGTAGTTTACTGAGGAACTCTTGCTAGTGCTTTTTTCGACACTTAAAATGTACAACATATTCAATGGTCCCGGTTGGTCCCTACACTGTGCTTCACTGTGAATTTGCCAGTATCGTTTACATGTGGAAGCCTTATCAACCACCCCACTTCCTACACTGCAGCACCTGATTCATGGAAGTCGCCCATTCACGAAATGACCAGGCCTTGCTGAGCTTCTGAGAGCTCTGACAGGTAGACTTACTTTAGTGATTGATAAACTATTTCCTCCACCTCCACTCCAAACAACTCCTTTGCAGAGAACTTGAAAATGTGTTCCAGGAAGCCCTCTGCCCCGCTCTCATCATGCCGGACAAGATCAGCCCCCTCTGTGTCCCCAAACCTGAAAACAAGAGGAAAAAGCAGGGGGTGAGCTGTAGGGCACTGAAGAGACGTGAATATGAAAGATATAGAGGGGGATTCATAATTCCTGCAACACTGCCAGAGCATTGCAGAAACTGGAGGGTACGTGGCAGATGACATGCATTGAAAAACTGTCTGACAAAACCTCTGTGACAACGTTTAGCCACCAGTGGGTTGTTCAGTTCCAGTTCCAGAGTACTCACAGCCTCTACTGCACAAATTACGAATCCCCTGTGTATGTGTGTGCAAAATTACCAAAGAACAAAATGAAAGGTTATTTTGCTCAGATTGCAAAATGGAAAATACCAAACAAGCAAAGAAGGAAACAGAAAATATAAATCAAATTGCGAAATGTGCTTTGAGCAAATGAACAGTTCCCAGAACAGATTGTGAAGATGCTGCTCAATCTGCAAATACTCATTGATGGTAGTTTAAAAATGTGAAACTTGTGCAGACCTTGCAGCAATGAAAAACAATTTTGATAACATTATATCAGCACTGATTGAAAATTGGAGTGACAAGTGTTTTCTATTGACTAAGGAACAATAGGACAGTTAGTTGAAGTGAAAGAGGCTCACATAGCTCATAAAGACAAAGTGGCTACGACAAGTAAGCAATATCGTAGATTTAAAATACATTTAAAGCAGTGGAGGTTGGACAAAATGTTCTTTGACGTGTTCCTGATTTCGATAGAAGCAAAGCTACTGTGTGCATCAGGACGTTTAGTGCAATTCTAAATGCCACAGCAGCAAGCCTTGCAAAAACTAATAAAAACACAGTGATTTGTATGTTTACATCTCTAAATTGCAATTCTTTTTTTAAATGAGCTCTCATTATGGTTTCTTTTTATACATCTAATTTGAACTACTTTAAATTTTACCTGACTTATCTAAATCAAGAGTGTTTTAAAATGATGCTCAGTAGCCCAGTGGAGTTCTCAATATGGTTTCTTTTGAAAATGGTCATTTACCAAAGTTGTCAATCATCTAAATTAAAAACATTTACGAAGGTTTTCTTGTTGTCAAAAAGTAGTCTCCGTCTTTATTCCACAGGTCCGACACTGTCTGGTGCTAGTTGGGGTCTGCAAAACCTGTTTTTTAAAAAGTGGTAATTCAGCCATGCCTATGATTTATGAGAATATTAAAACATTTAATAAACACGCCTTTCTTTTGCTTAAACAGTGATTAGACAAACGTAGATTGACATTTGGTTTTGTATTTTAAATTCTTTGTATATAGTAGTCTTATAATATGAGTAAAACAATCAATTTAATTGTTAGTTTTTTCCTCTAAAACTATTTTCTAAACAACGAGGCGAGAACATTAGATCTCTGATGATTTTACGTCCTGCATTCTGGTTTCAAAGTTAGTGTAAGCAGTCTGTGGTCTCGTGCTTTTCACAACATCCTCTTTAACTGTTAAACAAAACTATGTTGTATTCATATACATAAAGCCTTGGCTAGCCCTCCTGCAAAGTAGCTGAACTTACACGTGATCTAAAGGGGTGGACTCCAAGTCCTCCACAGAAACATTCCTCTGTTCCATCAAGTGAACGATTTCCCCTGAAACACAGTAGCCAGTCATAAAAACAATCAGTCTGATTTTAGGTAGCAGAGTAGAATAGAAAGAGCACATTGGACTTTCACCACCACCCTGATTGACAAACTTGCAGAACCCAGCTTTTGTGCTGTACGAAAGGCCGATTCTATCTGAACAAATCGGCAGCCCTTTTACTATTTCCAATATCTGAATTTCCGAAACTGAAGTACAAAAAGAAGAAAAGGTTTAGCATTAGTAACATTATCACGGATCCATAATAGTGCAAATGCACTATCACTGCAAAAACGTAACCATTTGCAGCAAGCTGCAGTTCTAAAGATAGTATAGTTTCTCGAGTCCTAGCATGCGTATCGTGAAAGGGTTGGCTGGTGCTCGCTCACCTGAGGTGAGAACACAGTCCACATCCTGAGAGTCCTGCAGACTGTTGTAGAACTCCTCTCGCAGGGCCTCCAGCTTCTTATCAAAGCAGGGAGCCACCACCACATGGTACAGCCTGTCTGGGGCCAGCCCCTTAAACACAGTAGTAAAGCTAAATTGGGACACTCAGCAACAATAATACATTCAAATCTGTAGAAGCATTATAAATTGACAGAGAGTCCCTACCTGCTGTTTGGCAAAGTAGTCCTTGACCAGGGAGCCCATGATCTGCTGAGGGGACTTGGCTGTGCAGATGTGAGGGGTCACCTGGCTGCCTAGCACTCGCTCTGCATAGCGAATCCAACCTGTCGGGAAATGAGACTCTGTTAGAAGGACCAGCATGCAGAATCCACTACCAAACTCTGTATGTACTAGAGGCTAGGGGTGTATTTTAAATGTACAACACAGCTTGCATGTTGATATAATTGAAGGGGTCAGCTTTCTGATCTCTAGACATTTCTCCAAGTTGAGATCGGGCTGAGCTACAGCAGACTATTTGAGCTCTCAACTGTGGACGCGTACAGCACGTCCCCCTAGTGTTTAATCTGCAATACTGTCTGGCTAATTCAGTGTAGTGGGTTATGTTTCTTCAATCACATTTTAAATATCATATCATATCCACCCCCACCCACCAACTTAAACAGATGTTACAAGCTACTGAACCCTGGAGGTCAGGCCTGGGGAGGCTGGCCTGTAAGGGTTAGCTGAAGTAAAGGTCTACCCCCAGCCAGTTTGCCTCCCTTATTTGCTTACTTGCTCAGAGGGTTGGTGTTTGTGTCTCTGACCCAGTGCGAGGGTTGCCCTGCAGTGTGGTGTTATCTCTATACAAAGCTCCTATCTATAGTACAAGTGGCACCAGGGGTTTCTGCTTTGTCATGCTTAGTCACTAAATTTACTAAATCACCAAACTTCTCAGATAGTCCAGTTTCTCTTGCACACAGATTTTTTTTCCCTCCAGTTTCCTTATTTGAGAAACAGCTGACAGGGAAAAGGGAATTACCGACAATCACAGAGCACTCGTCTCAGGGGCATTGCTGGCAGACTGGTCTGTGTGCAAATATACAGGCATTTCCCCGTTCTAACAGCAGTCACATCATTATATATTAAGATATAGATAGATAGATAGATAGATAGATAGATCAGATCTATATATATATATATATATATATATATATATATATATATATATATATATATATATATATATATATATATTATCTTCAAAGGTATTTGAATATGTACATTTATAAAACTTAAAAGTTGCTTCATAGCCACTGCTTTGAAACTTCAATTCAAGACAATTGGTTACAGTCCCTTGCAATGAGTCTGTACGCTTCATACATTCACACTAATGCTGGCTTACTTAAACAATAGGCTACAATGTACCAGAAAGTTAATCTGCTGAATCACATGAGCAGAGAAAGCAGTGGACTCCAATAGTGTAGCATCCCTCTATTTTAATGCTGAAATTACCATACAATGAATAAGGATGCCTGCTCCTGGTTTAGCGATCACACAGTGTGATTTTTAAAAGGGAGGAAACAGCGTGGTTACCAGGGCAGGCAGAGGTGAACATTGGCAGGGCCTGCTGGTCTTGATTCCTCTGCCGGTAGCGCTCCACAAACTCTTTCTGGCTCTCCAGGATGCTGAAGTCAGCTGCCAGGGTGGCATCAAACACGTGATGGAACCCTGGAGGGGGAGATGGGCAGAGTTAGGGGGCAGGAGACCCTGAACACAGGAGGGGAGGGTCATTGTTTTTGGTAGTGCTAAAAGCCTGTCAACTGCATGCATAAAAAGTATCAGAATCAACAACCAGGAGGATAAAAAGACACACTTGAGAATTCCAAGCAAATAAAATTGGAAAAGAAACAACGATTAAGATTTTATAAAACAGGGTTTGGTTTTAAAGGCTTGTCCGTCTAAATTTCCCAGGCAAGCGGACAAGCGTTTCTGACATACTCAGTGGTCTGTAGGACAAGTGCTTCGTAAATAGATTTTAAAAATGTCTTGTAAAATGGAAGCTATAAATATTCTGTAAGAAAGCAGTGTGCTGGCATCTATGCATGGTACAGTACTTAAAAAGCATAGAGATGCTGGGAACCAGTGAACGCAACTTCTGCAATCTACATAGCAACATACCTCTTGGGTAGATTGCAGCATACCTGTGACTTAGTCTGCATGAAGTGGACTAAAATGCAGTCTAGCAAATCCTGCAGCTCTGTACCAAGTTAGTCCTGATTGCAGCATAACAAAAAGCTAATCCTGAAAATTAGTGATAAAATGGTAAAAGCGTTTATTACATTAGGCATGATTCAGGCAAACACATTTAAGTAAAAGTACACCTTATTCATAATATAATTGTAGCCTACTACATGTCTTTTTATGCACATTCCGCACACGGATCATACTTGCATTTTAACTTGCAGGCAGCCTATTGCTGCTTGACACTGAACACATCAGACTTGCAGGCTTTTTTATTATTTAAATACACAGTATCTTATTCTGCAGAACTTTATTACAGTTTGTACAATAGTTTAATGAAAAAACGAACCCAATCTCTTCAGAACACTTTGTTCCTCAACCATAATAAATTAGACAAAAAGGAAAAAGGTGCCACATTGCTATAGTAGTATATTTAAACTACCGTATACATTCGCTGTCTACCTAAGAAAATGAATAATTGCTTAATATAGTGTATCAACAATGTATTGAGGTACATTATATCATTACATAGTGCAATTGTCAGTTTTATTAAGGATAGTTCTGTGACTCGGCGAGCGAACCTTACTGAACCAAATTCTTCAAAAGGCGTTCAGACTGAGGTTCAAAAGGCTTCACTTTTCACTTTAGTTTTTAGATGTCTTTTCAGAGAATAACGGTGATGTCTTCGTGTTAATATGTGCTGTACAAACGTAGGACGAGTAAGCGTACTAAGTTAGTCTTATACTTCATAGTACTGTGTCCTCCTGAACAGGATCATCTCACACATCCGATGTGTCACGCTGCAATCAGGATCTTGTTTAGTCCGATTTAGCGGATGATCCACCTGTGGTGATTATCTTCTGGTACGCTGCAATTGGGATTAACAAGTGTACTAACTTTAGTCTAAGCAAGTGGACTAAACCTGCTTAATCCGCTGGTTAAATGCATCAAGTGGACTAACTTTGGTACGCTGCAATCGACCCCTTGTGTCTTACCAATCAAATAGTAGCTTCAGTCAGCCAATTATTATGGGATGTAGATGCGTGTCCTGCAGGCGCCTGTACAAAGCGAAGTGGGAGGAAGTTCACGGTAGGAGGAGCAATCTTGTATATAAATTATATTTGTTAAAGTGTCTGTCACCTCGAGCTATGCGGTTTGCAGTGCTGTTCTTTAGAAACAAACTTTAAGCTGTACATATACTGTAGTTTACTACAGTACTTGTGTGTAATGTATAGATATTTTGTGGACAATCCATTTTGTTTGCAGACAACCAGTGATCTGCCTTGCACTTGTCCATGAGGCCATCAGATATAATCCTTTCAAATCTAACCCTGTAATGTATTATTCTGGATTTAACTCACCCAGGCTTTTCAGGAAGCTGCAGAGTTTCTTGGTGGCCTCAGGAATGCTGAGGTTTAACTTCACAGCAATGTAAGGTAGTGACTGTGGGCAAAGGGAGGCGACCAGCACTTTGTGTTTTGAGGTATCGCATTTCTAAGTGAGAGAAAGAAATACATTTTAAATTCACAAAGTAGCTTCTATATTTTCTCTGCCCTGAACATCCATTCATTGTATAGGTCTGAAATGTGTATTTTTGAAAGAAAAAACATGTTTTCGGCAACAAACAAAATTTCATTTTAAAAACGTGAAATCTAGTTCAGCACTAGGTTAAAGATATCTCTGATTGCAAGCCATGCTTTGAGACTGTCCTGCACTCTCTGGGTCAGTTCACCTGGAGGATGAAATTGTACCCACCCATGTGGTGTTAGTTTAAACACAGCGATGTGTACCGGTATGTGTTGAAACGGATGTTTATAAAGCAGGGGTCAAAGGTCTTGCGGGAGAGTAGTGACGGGCCAGAGAGTGACCTGGTAGTAGGCTGAACTTGCTGTTTTAATACAGGTACATTTGTACATTACTATGGTTGTGTATTGCAGTTATTGAAAACCACAAATAAGGGACCACGACAACCCCATTCACTAGCTTGTTTCCTGTGAATAACGAACCAGCTGCTTCTCCCATTGAATGACATGCTTTCAGCCCGTAATATGACCCAGAAGATCCTGCTGGGGTGAAATAAACAAGGAAGTAAAGCACTAACAGATTTCCTGGAGGGCAAGGCAAGCAAACAGCGAACTTTATTTAACCAAGTACGGTGTAGTACCAGATGTCTCTTCAAATAAATGCATGCTTTCTAAAACATGTGTTTCTTTCAAAACTGCACATTAGACTTAAGTAGCTCATGAAGTGCCAAATGGGCAAGATTCACAGAATTATTTTGTTAGCTACAATGGTGGTTACTGTGCTGTTCCGCATTATTTTGAGAAACAGACCATAAAAATAGTTATTTGAAAAATAATACACAATGTGATGGTGTAAAATAAATATAGGATAGGGTGCGTCAAGACAAGCTGTATGACCAGAGCACAGTCAGGATTATATTGTCATACAAACTATTTCTCACACCCTACAATCTATACAGTATTTCTAGAATATAGCTGTGTACTCAAAAAAGGTACCTTGCTGAGGTTTAGGATCCTGAACAGCTCCTTCTGGTTCTGTTGAGAAATTCTCCGGCTCTCCTCCTCCGAGACACACCTGTTACAGGCCAGGCAGTCACTCAGGTACACCCGCTTACCCGCCAGCTTGTGAAACTCACTGGTCTAAACAAAGGGAAACTACATTTTCACCTAACCTGATTTATAATTAGGCCTTTTTTTAATGTAAAGCAGCGTGAACCTCCAGAAGCCTTGGCATTACCTCCCCATTCTCCTCCATCGTGTCGACCGATTCCTGGGTGGAGCTTTGGCTCTCATCATTCTTCTGCTTCTTACTGCATTCCTATGAAACACAACCCAAAAAACAGAAAGACGTTTCTAAGTCTTTGTCAGGCTGACGATTCGTCCTGTGTGAAACGCTCCAGAAGCTTGTACACTTTCTACAGCAGCTGTTACATAATCATCCAGTTCAGGGACCCTCTAGCAATGTTTCCAATCTGATAGCAACTATTATTAAGGTTAAGTTAAATGTTTTGTGTACAAATTTTGATTTAACAGTAGAAACTGAGCAAAACTGAGCATCAAAAGAAATTTATCACTTATATTTGAGCAACAAAAGAAACGGATTACTTATGTTTGAATAAAATTCACTAGGTGTGATCGAAAAATGACAAACTCTGTTTTAGAGCAGGTGTAGTGACTTTTTTAGAGCAGGCAGAAGTGTGGCGCAGTGGTTAGGGCTCTGGATTATTGACCGGAGGGTCGTGGGTTCAATCCCAGGTGGGGGACACTGCTGCTGTACCCTTGAGCAAGGTACTTTACCTAGATTGCTAAGAAATAAATAATAATAACAATATTGTGCCAATTAACATCCCGAAGATGCTGCAAAATGATCTGTCGATCTTGGGCAGGTGTTGTGACTCTTGGTCTCCCAGTTCGTGGCCTGTCATTGACAGAGTGTGTCTGGTTATACCATCTCGCCAAGTTTGAAATTGCTGGCTGTAAGCACCCAAGACGGCAAGCCACAGTATGCTGCCCTAGTCCAGCCTCCAACATGATGATTGCACAAAGATAAGATAAACTCGCCGACTCACTCTCGTACAACACACAGCCCCAGCGCTCCCCCTAGTTGTAGATTAGTAATCTGATTACACAGCGTGGTTTCTTATATACTGCAGCACACGCACACCTAATGCAAAACCAGACATGTGATTGACACCCCCTCCGCCCAATTACCGTCTACAACCGGCAGATCAAGCCAATCGATGTCGTGTAGGCGTTGCACCTGTGAGCCCTTGCTTTATTACTAAACAAAGGACAAAAACAGACTCAAATAAATACTTTTCCCTTAAAAAAACAAACAAAAAACTATATAGTAAACTACCAGTACTGTATTGCTTTAAAACAAATAAAATAACTGTCCAAATACATTATATATACCCGCTATTAAATAGTTAGATTTTCTATTCTTCCACTATGGTTCTACTTATAAATAAAACTGCAAAACCCACTAGAATAGATTTGACTGAAACTCTTAATACTTTTTCCTGAGGTCAAACAAATACACATTTTGTAAACTGCATGCAAGCATTTTTAATGACAACCACAAAAACACCACTACTTTAGATAATGACCTTTAATAGTATCACCGTTTAAAAAAAACAAAACAAAAAACAAACAAACAAAAAACACCCAGCTTTATAGTTTTGAGGGGGGAAAAACACACAACTCCACATTTCCAACAACATATATTTCACTTATTTTAAAAAAGATTATTAACGCTAAACCCAGGTTTGGCTCACAAACAAACAAACAAAACAAATACGGTAAGATAAATGCGCTGGTGGTCCAATGCGTAATAACACTTTGCGAGATAAAAACATATATTGATAAACTTACATACTGGTAAAAGAAAACATGCATATCATTATAATTATTGCCACACGCAAAAAAAAAAAAAAAAACGACTTAAGAACGCTAGAGTAAACGTGAACTTGTCATAACTGGCATAATCCACTAAAACGCATCAACTAAAAATGAATTTACTCACCGACTAATTATCGCAAATACACTTTCTATAATCCGTGTGTCATCAGCATTACAAACTTGTAATTCTGAGACTGAAGTGTGTGTGTGTATATATATAACGTGTATACACAACATGTTTTCGGTTAAACCTCTTGTCTCTTTTCCACACAATGTGTACCGCGCGAGGTTGCCGCAGGTTTTCAGGTTTTATTTTTTTTTATTTTATTGCGGCCTTGTGTTTTGGTACTGTTATATAAATCTGTTTTTGCACCTTGCTCTGGTCCCTACAGGGAGTAGAAATCAGCACAAGTGAAAAGACATTGACCAGCGCACGTCTCCCCACATTTAAAGAAACAGTCACGTTATTTTTTCACTGTAGTTGCTCTCAAGCGGTTTTTAACATATTGTTAACTAATATACTGCGTAAAAGGAGTAATCTCATTTTAGACATCAGTTATATATATATATATATATATATATATATATATATATATATATATATATATATATATATATATATATATATATATATATACACAGTACTGTGCAAAAAGTTTTAGGCAGGTGTGAAAAATGCTGTAAAGTAAGAATGCTTTCAAAAATAGACATGTTAATAGATTATATTTACCAATTAACTAAATGCAAAGTGAGTGAACAGAAGAAAAATCTAAATCAAATCCATATTTGGTGTGACCACCCTTTGCCTTCAAAACAGCATCAATTCTTCTAGGTACACTTGCACAAAGTCAAGGATTTTGTAGGCATATAGTCAGGTGTATGATTAAACAATTATACCAAACAGGTGCTAATGATCATCAATTCAATATGTAGGTTGAAACACAATCATTAACTGAAACAGAAACAGCTGTGTAGGAGGAATAAAACTGGGTGAGGAACAGCCAAACTCAGCTAACAAGGTGAGGTTGTTGAAGACAGTTTACTGTCAAAAGTCATACACCATGGCAAGACTGAGCACAGCAACAAGACACAAGGTAGTTATACTGCATCAGCAAGGTCTCTCCCAGGCAGAAATTTCAAGGCAGACAGGGGTTTCCAGATGTGCTGTCCAAGCTCTTTTGAAGAAGCACAAAGAAACGGGCAACATTGAGGACCGTAGACGCAGTGGTCGGCCAAGGAAACTTACTGCAGCAGATGAAAGACACTTCATGCTTACTTCCCTTCGCAATCGGAAGATGTCCAGCAGTGCCATCAGCTCAGAATTGGCAGAAAACAGTGGGACCCTGGTACACCCATCTACTGTCCGGAGAAGTCTGGTCAGAAGTGGCCTTCATGGAAGACTTGTGGCCAAAAAGCCATTCCGCCAACGTGGAAACAAGGCCAAGCGACTCAACTATGCACGAAAACACAGGAACTGGGGTGCAGAAAAATGGCAGCAGGTGCTCTGGACTGATGAGTCAAAATTTGAAATATTTGGCTGTAGCAGAAGGCAGTTTGTTCGCCGAAGGGCTGGAGCGTGTACAGGAATGAGTGTCTGCAGGCAACAGTGAAGCATGGTGGAGGTTCCTTACAAGTTTGGGGCTGCATTTCTGCAAATGGAGTTGGGGATTTGGTCAGAATTAATGGTCTCCTCAATGCTGAGAAATACAGGCAGATACTTATCCATCATGCAATATCATCAGGGAGGCATCTGATTGGCCCCAAGTTTATTCTGCAGCATGACAACGACCCCAAACATACAGCGAAAGTCATTAAGAACTATCTTCAGCGTAAAGAAGAACAATGAGTCCTGGAAGTGATGGTATGGCCCCCACAGAGCCCTGATCTCAACATCATCGAGTCTGTCTGGGATTACATGAAGAGAGAGAAGCAACTGAGGCTGCCTAAATCCACAGAAGAACTGTGGTTAGTTCTCCAAGATGTTTGGGCCAACCTACCTGCCGAAGTTCCTTCAAAAACTGTGTGCAAGTGTACCTAGAAGAATTGATGCTTGATGCTGTTTTGAAGGCAAAGGGTGGTCACACCAAATATGGATTTGATTTAGATTTTTCTTCTGTTCACTCACTTTGCATTTAGTTAATTGATAAATATAATCTATTAACATGTCTATTTTTGAAAGCATTCTTACTTTACAGCATTTTTTTCACACCTGCCTAAAACTTTTGCACAGTACTGTGTGTATATATATATATATATATATATATATATGTCAAGATTTCATTTGCATAACACATTAATAGCGTATGACAGGCCATTTACACAAAAGTATGTACTGTGTAGTGCATGTGTTTCCGTTGTTATATCTTTAATAAGGCTATTCTTGGTTGGAAGCATTAACTCTTTTTTTAAGGATTATTATTATTATTATTATTATTATTATTATTATTATTATTATTAGTTTAATGTCATCAGTATTACAAATCTCATATTTAAAAAAAAAAAACAGTTCTAAATTATAACAGAGAATGAAGATGTCACGATAACTGGCGATGGCGATTTGGTGACCGCGTTATAGTGGCGAGAAGGTTTTAAGGAGGCGACCATGGGTATCTACAGCTGCTTTAAAACTAATTTTGTGGAAATGAAAACAAAATGGGCTGCCAAGATCATCTTTCTTTCTTTCTAGTGCACGAAATGCTAAACTAAAAGATAGACAGATACAGCCCTGGCCAAACGTTTTGCATCCCCTAGAATTTTAGGATTGAGACAGTCATTAAAAACAGAACGTACTTACAGTAATGTGCCAATCTTGTCATTTATATAGCTACCTGCACGAAAGGGCGTGAGGATTTCAATGTTCAGTCAGTAATCAGTGATATAGAAACAATAGACACTCGTGTGTGAAAATGTTAGATCACTTTGTGCTTTTTAGGAATAACAATTTAAAGTCTCATGCGTTTTACCATTTGTGGCTATGTGTTCATTTTCTCTTACTATTTTAAATAAATTGCATCTGTGGCCTATTAAAATCATCAAGTAAATTAGACAGTCACGATTCTTTTTGTTACAGTGGTTTGATTTAATATGCACAACACATTTGCACCCTACTGTACCTATCCTATATATAACGGACAGTCATCAAGGTCTGGGTTGTGCACACAACGCAAAACTTTGGAAGAATATAGATACTGCAGCTTTATCTGCAATAGTTGTTATATTAGAAACACTGTTTTTTTTTCAGAGTGAATGCAGTGAGGAGTACCGAATAATACGGAAACAAGTGCAGATTAGGTGTGGGCGGGCTAAGCTAAGTTGTTAATAAATTAGTATTATAGCAAATGAAAATGGCATGCATTTACTGTACACTCGTCTTCAGCCACCTAAGGCGCTTTATCTGTTTCAGTGTGTCTTAAAGACAAGCACTAAAGCTAAAAAACTACAACTCTGAACAGTACTAGCGTCCAAAACATAATTCTGCACCTATTAATGAAATTACGGTAATGAGAAGCGCGTTCGTGATCGTGACTAAACAGGAACTGCACAACCCTCTCGTACTTCCCTATTGAATAGTGATAGTGCTGTTGTGTATTGCGATACTAGATCCACTGCCGGTAAATATATTCACACAGCAACAACAGGTATGACCATTTTATTGAATGCATGTTAGTTCTTGTATATAAATTAACTTTAGTTTGTAATGATTATTTTTTTTCCTTTCACATTGTGAGATAAGCACTTGAAAAAGGCTTGGGTGGAAAAGTGCAATTCCAAAGGGTCAAATGGGCGGGACTGTACGAGTATGACTTACCCGAAAGAAGTGAATCAATTTTAAGGTTGGAACTCCGGGTACGACCGTACCAAGACGGAGAATTGATACCCCATCCACTGTGGTGTGTACGATTACATTATTTAAATGGTTTGGTGCGGGCGGCGGTCGTCATAGACCTCTGCTCAGACTTTTTCCAAAGTAACTGTGAAGTCCCGTCCAAACACTATTTTTTTTCTGAGGAGACTATATATTGAAGACGGTTACAATAACGTTTTTGTTACAAAAAATGATCTAATGCTTGCTGTGAATTTTTTCTATAAAGCGTTGTCCGTGACCTAAAGTAGAGACTTCCTCCCAAGGTTGGTCGGCTAAATCAAATTTACCCCGTAGGCCTATCCACAGATATTGGTCGTTGAATAATCTTCACGTTGTGCCTATTGTCTTCAAAGTATAATACATCTAGTATTAAAAAGGGTTTATTTCTTGTCTAGATACTAAACTACTTTGGAAAATAATCATTTTTACTAAACACGACATTTAAAACCGCATTGAGTGTTTTAGTTTGCTATTTAAAAGATGACTATAAAACATCTTCATATTGTTAAACTAGTAATTTTAATTAAAGTGTAATGGTAAAAAACTACACAATATCGAAATAGTTTAGTTAAATAAAATCACCGAAACCCATCTTGCCTCTTCGTTATCTCTAGTCCTCTTTTACTTCATTAGGGATATATTTTGTTTCTTTTCTTGTATTTTACAATTGAAATGTGAAACGTTGGCGGCTTCTTAAGGGGCGTCATTTCGGAACAATTCTGTGTCCGGTGCGGAGCAAAGTTGTGTCAATATTGAACATTCTTTGTCCCAAATACTGTAACATAATGCATGAGAAAAATAGGCAATAATTGGGCCAGTTTACAACGAGATAGCGTTTTTGTTGTTAAAATAAAAAATATATAAACAAAATGTGCAATGCAAGTATTTTTTTAAAGCACGTTACACTAAAGGTCTCAACTTTTGTGTTTTAAAAGAGGGTAAAAGCTTTAATGCTAACCAAATTGCTCTGCTGCCAGCTTTTGATATCCCAGTTAAGTAAACATTTCACAATTATATACTGTAACTACTGATCCATTAAACAAATAGAGATGCCTAACTAATACCAACATTTGTATACGGCGAAAATGTTAGAAAAATAAATCAATTGATTTTTTTCATGTTAACATTGCCTAATCAATTCTTTCCATACAAATGCATATTTAAGCATTGTAACAGCCCTACACATATCCCTTTGACTCATCATGAGATCAATTATATCATAGAAACAATACAATGCAATGCCATTCTGTGTTGTGGATAGAATCGCTGGGCAACAATGAGCTATTAATCGGAATGAATGAATGCCGCCGATGCCTTGAGACTGAACGCGAGCAATGACATAGCCACCGTCGCTGACTTCGTTCTGGCCGGTTAGATTATTAAAGAATGATTTGAAAAACGTATTGCCCCCCCTGCCCTTCTTGGTACCTAGTTGCTTTGTCTGTTGTTCAAACTCACACCAATCGACCATCAGTCAGACCATACAGCAAAGCTACCAGGATACAGCAGTTTATTTGCAGCATCATGTTTGAAATATTTGCATGTTGTGCTTTCTGTTAAACGTAAAAAAAAAAATTAAAAAAATAGTGTAAAGTTGAGGGAACGCAAAACCACTTTTTCAGTAACCGTGGCTTGAAATCTGGTTCCAGGAGACTGGGAGACCTAATCTGAGGAAACTTTGCTGTATCAAACCCCAAGTCTCCCCTGGTGTGCCAGGCAGTGGCCTGAAACCTCATCTCCTGAAACAACGTTCCAAGCCACAAAGTAACTTTGTGTTCCCGCAGCTTTACCCCAGAAAACCAAAGAAAATGGATTTTTAAAACATTGGTGTTTGTGTTTAACGCCCCAGGGAATGCATTGCGTTCTGAATACGTGCCCCTGCTTTTTAGCATTGTAATGTTTTTCAGTGTTACAGACATGGGGTACATGACAGTAGAGTCTCACTCACACACCCGCATCCACCTCAAGAGGCTGCCTGGCTTCCGGTCCTGGGCTCTGTTGGTCGGTAAGTCATGTGATTGTGTCTCCAGCATTAAACAGGAACTTGCATAGTGTGCCAACCACAAGTACAGTTTCACTTGTGGTGGGATTACGTAAACTCTTTCACATATTCATGAAGTGGGGGCCATTATCAAACCAGGGATACCAATATATTTAATAGATAATGAGTCTGAGTGGCTTTAATCAGCAATAAGCATCTAGCCCCCAAGCACCACAAACCAGCAGTCTGTGACCGTGTAGGCAGTAATCTAGTTACACAAAAGAAGGTTTCAAATGGAGATGCTGTTATAGTATTGAGGAGAGTCAGCACAGCCCTTTTTAAATGTGCAAAACACATTTCGGAAACCATCTATATTACAATGTACACTGCCTGGCCACTTTATTAGCACCTGTAACTAATATCAGACATTGGCAGTCCAGGCTTGACCAGCCTCACTAGGCCTGATTGTTTGTAATAACTATCCCGTTGTTTTGCCATTCTGATGCCATTCCGATCAACGTGACTGCCCTTGCTACCTTGGCAACTGTGTACCCATCTTCATGCCTCTCTCGAATGCTGTTAGATCTGGTCCTTTCCCTATTTCCGGTGGACTGTTTGCAGTTGTGCTACTCCCACAGCTTTATAGTTCTGCAGCAATCACATGGTGCATCATATGATCAACCCGATTTGCATCTCTTATTCAGAGTGATGCTAAATCCAATCAGGTAGACCAGTCCCAATAAAGCGGCCAGTTAGTGTGGTTGTTATATCATGAAATTCAAATGTTTTTTACATCCTAGAAAATGACACCAAACATGTAAAGTTACTGGTATATCAAGGAAACCCATGTCCTGCTCTTACAGTGGTTGTTATGGGGCTTTATAGAAATTGGGAGAATCTGCACCAATGTTGTGTACAAAAAGAACTGGACTGAAGACTAAGACTCAATGGCTCCCAGGCTGGTAGATATTATAAAGCTTGGGTTATATCGTGACTACGGTTGTACATGTGTGAAGGAAGTAACCCTTATTTTTATGTAACTTCAGGAATCTCATCTGTTGGTCTGTCAGCAGCCTATTACAGCTCAGGTAAGACTTCTATCCTTGACTGTAGAGCTGCATGAAGCCGCCACAGTGTTATATATAATAAGCCTGCACACATGCCAGTCAGCTCTCTTGTGTGGGTTCTGTGTTTCAGACAGCTGGATGTGGAAGCTCTTCTACGTGGCTGGGTGCTGCTTTGTCGCTATACAGAACCTGGAGGAGTGGGAGGTAAGCTTGGTGTCTATTCAAAGAACTGGTTATTCTATTGCATTAGGAGCTAGACCAGAGGTTCCAAATACCAAGTGGTCCCTGAAAAAAAATCCCTAAGTTAAAGGTAACCAATTTTTTTTTTTTTTTTTTTTTTAATGCAGTTCTTTATCTGCACACTATAGATGAAAAGTTACTGCTGCTTTCTGGTAATCATATGTTGTAGTTCAAACTCACTCCAATGGTCTAGCTACAATCAGACCATGTGACCCTACAGCAAAGGTACCATGATGCAGCAATGTATTCAATAGTATTGTATTTGAAAGACTTTCAAATCCTGAATTATCATAAAAAAATACACGCAATAAAAGGGCAGTAATAATGATAATAACATTTATCTGAAAGCATTCGTTCGCACTCCTTCTACGTTACTGATTGTCCTTGTTCCTACACCCCAAGCTGTTAAACTGCTACACTGCCTACATCAAACACAGCACCTCAGCAGACTCCATAAGCTCCGCGCCACCTTACCACATCCCACACTGCATTTCATATCAGCCTCCATCTCTGTGAGCAGGGTACAATCCAGTCTGCAACAGATACGTACAGCAAAGATCATGTGACACAAATCCGCTCAAACAGAAATGTACTGTGGCAAAGACAAAACACCATATATTGTTAGGTTTAAATAAAAGCGCACACAATGTACTTGGTATACTATTTTAATCCACAGCTGGGGTGCATAGCCCCAGAAAAGATTATGTAGTCAAGAGAACTGAGTTGTTTTCTGATTGTGATGAAACTCGGATATTGAGAGGATGAGGATATATATATATATATATATATACAGTACTGTGCAAAAGTTTTAGGCAGGTGTGAAAAAATGCTGTAAAGTAAGAATGCTTTCAAAAATAGACATCTTAATAGTTTATATTTATCAATTAACAAAATGCAAAGTGAGTGAACAGAAGAAAAATCTACATCAAATCAATATTTGGTGTGACCACCCTTTGCCTTCAAAACAGCATCAATTCTTCTAGGTACACTTGCACACAGTTTTGAAGGAACTCGGCAGGTAGGTTGGCCCAAACATCTTGGAGAACTAACCACAGTTCTTCTGTGGATTTAGGCAGCCTCAGTTGCTTCTCTCTTCATGTAATCCCAGACAGACTCGATGATGTTGAGATCAGGGCTCTGTGGGGGCCATACCATCACTTCCAGGACTCCTTGTTCTTCTTTACACTGAAGATAGTTCTTAATGACTTTCGCTGTATGTTTGGGGTCGTTGTCATGCTGCAGAATAAATTTGGGGCCAATCAGATGCCTCCCTGATGGTATTGCATGATGGATAAGTATCTGCCTGTACTTCTCAGCATTGAGGAGACCATTAATTCTGACCAAATCCCCAACTCCATTTGCAGAAATGCAGCCCCAAACTTGCAAGGAACCTTCACCATGCTTCACTGTTGCCTGCAGACACTCATTCGTGTACCGCTCTCCATCCCTTCGGTGAACAAACTGCCTTCTGCTACAGCCAAATATTTCAAATTTTGACTCATCAGTCCAGAGCACCTGCTGCCATTTTTCTGCACCCCAGTTCCTGTGTTTTCGTGCATAGTTGAGTCGCTTGGCCTTGTTTCCACGTCGAGGTATGGCTTTTGGCGCAAGTCTTCCATGAAGGCCACTTCTGACCAGACTTCTCCGACAGTAGATGGGTGTACCAGGGTCCCACTGTTTTCTGCCAATTCTGAGCTGATGGCACTGCTGTACATCTTCCGATTAAGGGAAGTAAGCATGATGTGTCTTTCATCTGCTGCAGTAAGTTTCCTTGGCCGACCACTGCGCTCACGGTCCTCAACGCTGTCTCGTTTCTTTGTGCTTCTTCAAAAGACCTTGGACAGCACATCTGGAAACCCCCGTCTGCCTTGAAATTTCTGCCTGGGAGAGACCTTGCTGATGCAGTATAACTACCTTGTGTCTTGTTGCTGTGCTCAGTCTTGCCATGGTGTATGACTTTTGACAGTAAACTGTCTTCAGCAACCTCACCTTGATAGCTGAGTTTGGCTGTTCCTCACCCAGTTGTATTCCTCCAACACAGCTGTTTCTGTTTCAGTTAATGATTGTGTTTCAACCTACATATTGAATTGATGATCATTAGCACCTGTTTGGTATAATTGTTTAATCATACACCTGACTATATGCCTACAAAATCCCTGACTTTGTGCAAGTGTACCTAGAAGAATTGATGCTGTTTTGAAGGCAAAGGGTTGTCACACCAAATATGGATTTGATTTAGATTTTTCTTCTGTTCACTCACTTTGCATTTAGTTAATTGATAAATATAATCTATTAACATGTCTATTTTTGAAAGCATTCTTACTTTACAGCATTTTTTCACACCTGCCTAAAACTTTTGCACTGTACTGTATATATATATATATATATATATATAGATAGATAGATAGATAGATAATGTCATAATCGCGATACTGATGCCTCAGATTTGATATAATTTCAATCTAATTTTGTCCAGCAGAAAAGTTGAGCAGTTTAACATTTTCAGTGCATTTGAAGAGCTGTCATTTTACTGTCTCTCCTTGTGTGTCAATGACAAGATGTCTTGTCATTAATATATTTTTAAACATAAAGATCTGATTTCTCAGACCTCGATTAGCACTAGTCTTTTCTCTAGAATTATATTACAAATGTAATGTGCATTTTGTAAAACACTTTAAAGGGGAACTGTAATACAAGTAAATGTATAAATAAACAAATAAATAAATAAACAAATAAATAACCTGCTAAATAAACAAATAAATAACCATTTCAATAGAAAACCTGTTAACTAAAGCTTTTGACGCATTTTCAGCCTCCTCTTGAGCAGTATATCGTATAAAAACCATTAAAACAAATTAACATTGACTTTATTGGAGCTCTCTTTCGTCATGCTTTGTGTGACATCCTGTCGTTGACTCGCTCTATAGTCACACACAGTATTCTATTGAGTGTATGTCCCGTTCCTGTATTATGTAGCCATTGTTTTGTTATGGACGCCCTTTGTTGGTTTAAAGGCTTAGGCACACAAATACTTTTTGTTACTGGTTTTCCTTTTGTTATTTTTGCACCCGAACGCTTTGCATTCCGACATAATTCACCCTGCCGGCGTTCACTGGTGTGGGGGGCTGTCAACCGATGTGCTGTAACAGCGATGCCAGAAACTTTCATACTTGCACTTACACTTTCTCCTTTTCTTTTTTTTTAAGGAAGCCATTTTTGATAAGTCTAAAGGTCAAGTCATTCTAAAATCATTTAACCTCTACACCAAAATACTGACCATGTGGAGGAAGGGACACGAGCAAGGTAAGAGGGCCCATTCAATCGTGGGGGGGGGGGGGGATGCACTTTTCTTACCAGGGGTGGATATGTGGCACTTACAACTGTACATGTTTCAAGAGAACCACTAATCCAACTGTGATGCAACCTGCTGAGGACATTCTTTATTGACTATCAGAATCTGGGAATATATTTATGGGTCACCTGTCCAGGTACACCTCGCACTTACATATATGCGTGATACTGATCACTTGTATTTAACCTGTATATGTAAGAAGGATTGAGGTACACTGACCTGCTACTGAAGCACATTGTTCAAGTAGAAACATGTGTGTCTTTCCCAGTGTTCAAGGTTTCTGTGATTCGGGCCACTGTAGCATGGTTATTCCCCGTCTCAGTACGTTGCACATGTCTGCGGACTGCTTAACCCTTTGCAGTCCATTTATTAATTGTGCATCAGGTCCAATTTATTTTCACACGTGCAGTTAATTTTAGACGCGCTGTTTAAAAGTATTTTTTTCCACAGTCAAATGGGTTTAAATGGCCCTGCATATCAACAAAGCACTCACTAGGCATCTCCAGCCCCGCCCCACCCTTTCGTTTGCTATCGCGTTCACATATGGTAAGAAATAAATAATAATAATAATAATAATAGTCGTACATTCCGATCAATCATCTCCTGATGACTCGTTTTATCACCAAACTCCTCAAAAATGCAATCCAAGTCATTATTATATTGCTATAACATCTCGAAAAAGCTCTGCAAATGTCCGTGATAGTCTCTGTGCGCTGATACAGTAACAACCAGCTTGTTTCCTTATGACCGCCCCTATCTGATGCCAGGGGCAAGTATGACTATTCATGAGATACGCCTTTTTTTTTTTATTGGCTTGTCTCGGCTCCTGTCGCTCCCACTCGGCCATTGAATGGTTTTCTCTGCTTTTTCCGGAGAAAAAACGACTAGAAACCCGTTTTTTTGATGATGTCGGACAGGGTCCGACAATGGACCTGATAGGAATAATTGCAATGGTCCGACAATGAACCGCAAAGGGTTAAGATTGGAATTCTGCTTTTTCTTTTTTTCTGGGGCTGGTTTTCTGCAAACTTTCATTCCAGGTGTAGTGCAGCCAGTGCGTTGAGGGATGAGCCCACAATCATACCCCCTGTGAAGTCACTCGGATCCTTCTGCTTTCCCATGATGTTGCTGAATAGTGGCACACAACTCACACAGTGTCTTATTAGCACAAACATTTGCATGAATTGCAGACTCATTTTTAACTGTTACCTGCATTCTCTTATTGGCCAGTCAGTATATATGAGAAACCATATTCTTGAATGCCTGAAAGTGTGCCTTGCATACTGTCTCTCTCTCTGTGCTGAGTGTAATGCCCTGTGTAATGTCAGTTCTCTGCTGTGTTGTGCAGTGGTGGCCGAACTGAATCACCTGAGGGACGTGAGTGTGGAGGAGGAGAAAGTGCGCTACCTGGGGAAAGGCTACCTGGTGGTCTTGCGATTTGCCACTGGATTCTCCCACCCGCTCACTCAGAGCGCCACCCTTGGTGGGAGGAGGTATTGAATCACTTCCTTTTTTTTTTTACTTATTTCAGTTTTGATGAAAAGTGAGGGACAGTGGTACTGCAGGCAGGCACCATGAGAGCTTCCCCTCACAGCTCTGAGAACCTGTCGTTTCCTGAGTACACTCTGTCTGCTATTCAGTCCTGGGCGCCTCTCAGTACAAGCAGACTGCTGAATTGTATGTTTTTTTTATTGTGTATGAATGTATAAGAACCTCTTATCACATTATGATGATGTTTGGTAAGGACACTGGGTAGTGGTCTCTCCATCTGTAAACCACCCTTAAGTTTTTACATATATCTGGAGATATAAGGGGGTGTCTGTCTATAAGCTTACATGTCAACCTTCCCTCTTTTACCGCTGCAGGCCAGGTATACAGGTCTAAGAAAGATAGCTCCATTCAAAACTCCAGGCTGCTGTGGTACTGAATGCAGTATACAAATATGCATATTTATGCACATTTAATTTTTTTTTCTTTTTGTTGTAAGACAGCAAAACTGTTTAATTTGTTATCCCAAGGTAGCCTTTCTGTGAAGTTATTTTATGCTGAAAAATATTAATTTGTATGTAGCTCTAACTTGGTATCTAAAAATTATATCCCAAGGTCATGGAAAAGTTTGATTTTACCAGCTTCAGACGTGGTCTAACCATGTAGGGCATGAGTTACACAGCTCTTTTACACTCAGTACCTACCCCGGCACCATTTTCTTCACCACATGTGGTTTATGCTTCACAAAGCACAAACACAGGAACCACCTCCCTGTGCTGGAGTGACCCACACACAGGTCTTGTTGGAAATACTGCAGTGTAGCTTCTCCATTCATTCCCTGCTTGATAGAGTAGGTTGTGTTCAGCATTGCATGTTTTCCTCACTAATTTATTCCCCCACCCTACCCTGCAGTGACGCAGACGCTATCGCTGATCTGCTGAAGCGCTTTCTCGGGCTGGATAAAGCACAGCAGTGGGAGAAAGACTCTGACTCGGATAGCAGTGACAGTGACCAAATCGAACTCGATGAAAACTAACCAGTTGAAGAATCCTGGCGCCCCTCTGTTCCCAGGACAGGTAACCAGCGATGATGAGCTCTGTGCTGTGAAGCCTGACTGGGCCCTGGGCTTGACGAGACTGGCTGATTTCACCACAGAACTGGGAATCTTGTCGTGCCACTGCATGGCAGCGGGTTACCAAGGCTGGGAACACTCCCCAATGTCATGCCCTTAACTTGACAGAACTCTGGCAAGCTTTGAAGTTTAACCTTAGCATTGTCCAATCCTTTTTAGGTTACACGCAAACTTCGCTGTTTATCTGATGATAAGCAACTATAGGTTGCCTTTTTTAAGTGTGTATTTTAAATTTCTGTCTCTTTCCCTTAATCTGTCTCTCTTTTCCCTTCTGTTGGACTAGCTAGATCTTTAGTTTCTTTACTTACATTTTTAAGGACATGTGGATAAAAACAGCACTGTAGATTCCTGCTACCCAGTCCTGTGGTATAGGTCACCTGGTTTGATTTGCAGTAAGAGCAATTGAGTAAATCTGACCAACAATAAAAGTGATCTGGTACCAGAAAGTCATAGCAACTTTAATCTATTGTGTTGTCTTTTTAAAAAAAAAATAAAAAAATTCTGAATATCTCACTTTAGCCAACTAAAGCAGAAAAGAACAGGAGCAAGGGGAGAGCATCAGTGATAATGTTATTAACGCTAGTAAAAGCTAAGATTGTGGATGGAGAAACCGGGTGAATGAAACCAGCTCCATGAATCTGTTGTATGTATCTCTGGCTAAAAAATATAAAAAATTATGATATTGAAGCAAAACAAACGGTGGGGGTGGAGACATTCAAGATGCTAAAGGAAGACCAAACTAGACTATTTAATGCTTGCCCTGCAAAACCAAAGTATGGATGAAATACAGGTATGCAGTGGGTCTGTGCTACAATCCTGCTTGTCCAATCCTTGTTCTGGTAGTAGTCTGGTCCTATTGCCAGCGCCAAATACTACAGTATGGCTACTGATTTTAACACATTACTTTTGACCAATCAGGATGTAAATAGTTGAACTTGTTCAATTGTTTGTCACGCCTTGTGTAAACACAAACACTCTTGTTTCAGAAGTGCCAACATCATCCTACAACTCTGCCGCCTTCCATGTGGCCAAAACGTATGTTTTGCTTAACATAATAAAATGATCTAAAACACTTAGACATTCAAGGGTCAATTTCAGCGTGACAGTGGTTTAGTCCTCTTCAAGAGGACTAACCTCAGGACTAACAAATCCCCAGTACCTGAACAAAATGAGTCCCAATTGCAGCATACTAATCCTAAAATCCAGTTAATTGGTTTAGCTGGTCTGATCAGGTTAGACTGATCTAACAAAACACAATGTATTAGAAGGTATGGTAAGCAAAGTACTGTAGAACAAGAAGGAAAACACTGTAAAAGTGTAAATGCACAGTATTAATATTGGAAAAGCATTTGAAAGTATAATGTTACTGTGTAAAATTACAATGGTCATTTTTACAATGGCTTCAAGATTGAATTAGAAGTTCAAAACGTTTATATACATTATTCCAGGGTGATGTAATACAGATTTCGAGTACATAATCCATGTTAAACAGTTTTGCAAACAAATATTAAGAAAAAACTGAGAAATCAGAGCAGAGAGCCTCTTCTCTTCACAGGACTAATCCACGTAATCCGGTTAATATGGGTCTTTTTTTGTGACCACAAAGATCTGGTTTAGTATACAGCAATCGCTACTAAACTTGATCCAGTTTAACTGATGATCCCAATGAGCTAACCAACCTTTGGTACGCTGCAATTGGGGCTAGCAGTGGTACTGACGGTAGTCCAAGCAACTGGATCAAACTCACTCAATCCCCCTGTTGGGTGCATCAAGTGGACTAAATGTGGCACACTGCAATTGACCCTCAAGTGTTTAGCTACAACAGAGTTTAAAGTGTGATACAGTGTGTAAAACAATAGTTTCTGCTGGCTATTCACTGCTTGTTCTTGGCACTTTACTGTTCGTTGACTACAGTGAAGTCTGAAACAAGAGTGCTGGTGATTAGAATAGACATGACCTATAGCTATCATGCTAAAAACATCAGTGGATCAAGCTCACTCAATCACAGGAATCCATGTACAATCATGTTGTGATACTTATAAAGTGGATTACTGTTTTTTAAAATAAATAAATAAATAATCTAAACTATATATGGATATAACTGACTGAGACACTATTATGGCAGTTCTCATTATTGCTGTTTTGTATTTTAGACCAGTACAATATTTGCAGGTAAACTAAACTGATCAGTACTTTTAATCAATCTGGTACTGCTTTCACTCTAAATTGAAAATGGAATGAATCCATTCTCTGAAATCCTGCAGAATATCATTTGAGTCATTGGCAACTAAATATTCAGTCTCTTTTACCTAAATCTTGAGAACTGCTGTTTGTTAATTCTGATCGTACTTGGTAGGGACATTCCTTATCGCAAGTTCTTGAGGGTATAATCTTGGTCCGGGTGTTTCTTGAGACCACAATGTTTTCTGGCTATATCTTTCCTGGATGTAATGTAACTTTGCATGGATATTACGTGATAATATTCTGCATGCTGTGGGTATAGGACATAGATCATGACGCTGATCATGATTAGACGCATGCATAATAAAGTTACTGACATGCTTGGTTTTAAATGACACTATGCTATTTTGTGTGCTGTAGTTCTCTCTTCTGGCATTGGAGTCAAGTCACTCGTATTGAAAACAACAAGATCAATTCTGATGCTGCGAGCCGAACACAGGTGGATAGTGGATTCTTTGACAGCAATCTAGAAGAGTTTATTGAAGACTGATCTTGCTGAAATACAATTTAGTGGAATATCTTTGCCATTGGAATAAACGCAGCACTCCATGAATGTTAACTGCTGAAGAAGCATGCGTCACAAAGGGTCTGCAGCAACAGCAGCCCGAGCTGGGCTAAAATAAAGTTGCTCTTACACAAATCTTCCAAATTCAAATCCATATTTCTTTATTTTGGTCACTGAAGTGTAGCTGGCAACAAATGTATTGATCAGATCAAGTTTGGTACTAAATTATATTTGTCAAAATAGAACATTTAACTGCATGTGTGTTTCTGTTGTTGCTGGCATAAGTATATCAAAAAACAAACAAACAAAAGAGAAACAGAAAATAGATTTCACAGGAACCTACATAGAGCCCCGTATGGGATAACACTGCTTCCCACATAGATCTGTAATGTGTCATATGAACAATTTGCTGTTTGGCCGTGGTTAAGCACCTTACTTCTTGTTCATTTTTTATCTTGCAATGTTTATTTTTAAATATTTCTTTCCAGCACTATAAGTTATTGCAATAAGAGAGGGTGACTTAAATCACAGATAAAATACCTGTAAACATTTTATACATCATTTTTTAAAAATAAAACTTCAATACAAAATCATGTGCAGTGCTTGACTTTTCTTTAATTCACTAAAGTGGTTTGAAAAGAGGCTATTTTTAAGCAATTTCTGGGGATATTTAGGTGTAATTAGCAACTCTGGCTAGATTATGCAAGGTTTGCCATAAAGTTACAAAACTGGTAAAGTGTGTTAATTTCAAATGTGATGAAAGATGGTAAGGACATTAAGCACAAGTTATTGAGGGTTTCAGAGTATGGATATTGATGGAGGTGTCTCACACGTTTTAGAAGTGACACGCATCCAGTTGTAAGGAGATTCTTTATCACAATGTTTTGTAATGATTTAAACCTTTCTCAAGGGAGCAGGTGCTTGAACACAAACTGGAGGTATTTGTAGGATCTTGATAGAATAGCAGCTATTTGTTTAATTTTGATATAAAAAGTAACATTTTTCTTGCATGGACACCTTTTGGTATATTTCATACCTTTCTTAAGAGTACATGTGTTTAAAACACTTGTTTATAAGCATTTCTCAAACCCTGAGCTTATTGGTGTGTATTTCACATTTTGAAAAGTTTATTCAAGTACAATTGTGTTTCTTACATTCATTAAGTCCAGTCAATAGCAGACTCTTGGCTAACCCAAAACTTATTCATCTTCAAACACACTTATATCAGAACAGCGGTTCTCAAACTGTGAGGGGTGGGGAAAAGGTCTAATCGTGTGAAGTAACATTTTACTAAGCATGCACGTCTCTTGCTACAGTAATAATGGAGAATGCATATTTAATTTGAGTTCAAATAAAATAGTGAAGAATCGCTGTTCATACATTAAACACATAGTACCTTGTTTTACAAACTCAGGGTTGCTGTTTGTCTCAGATCTGATGGCTTATCAGTGTAACACTAATACATGCTTAGTGGGATAACCAAACAATATCACATGGAATTCAAGTCTTCTGGTAAAGGCTAGAAATCCACTTGGGGACTAAACAAAGGTACTGCAAGACCACGTCTTCCACTATAGCCCATAAGGGTCCCTGTGTGTCCCTGATTTACATAGGGTTGCATTAACTAGCACCTGCATTGTATAAAAGGCAGCTCTAACTTCACTAACAGGTTAGTGGTGTCTGGCACAGGCAACACACTGACCCTGAAATAGGGAATAAGCCTTGTACACCTTTATTATACCAACAAGAGCTGTTTTAAGAGCTACTCTGGAATCAGGAATTCCACCACGCCTGGCAGACAGTGATCATGATCAGCTGTTTACAACATCCAGCCAGGAATACAGGCAGTTTAATTGAAGCAAATGGAGGTATTGAACCTGATTGGGATTGGTAGCACAACCTAATGGAGACATATTCTAGTTAAAAAGGCTCTGCCTTGTAGTTTTGTTCGGTAGTTCCCTTAACCCTTCCTCTGTGGCAAGGGGTGAAAATGCACCCCAGTGTGTTTAAAATCAACATATCTCACAACCCTTTAAAGATTTTTTTTCGGTTAAGATCCCAGGATATCCTGACCTGTGATTAAAAAAGGTAAAATCGATGAGCACATCCTTATCTGATTTGGGACACGGGAGTAATCCTTTCTCAAAGTGCACATGGTAAATTGATTTATCCCTACATATTTATTTAGCCAATAGTCATTTTTATGACACTGCATCTACAGTACGTTATGGTCCTGAGCCCCTTATATGTAAAATAATACAATTTGCAAATAATCGTTGCTTATCTGGAGCAATTAAATCAATAATAAAATTAAATCAATAATAAAATGAATCAAGCGATCCGTGCAGCACATCATGTGGCACACCGGTTTCCAGTGCTCTTTCTGGGTCACAGCCCCTTTTCTCCAGCACTGCTGTTTGTTGAGCCTGCAGGAGGTGTGGTACTACAGTGACTCCGGTGAGATAAAGGACCTGACTCCTAGGCCTCCTGCCCCTGGAGTCTTGTTCAAGTGCTGCACCAGGCCCTGAAGCCTGACCAGGGTGGGGCTCATGTTCTCCTGCAGCCACACCTCCACAGTCGGGATAATAAATCTGAGAGCCACTTGCAGCTCCTCCAGCATACACACCCACCTCAGCAGCAGCCTGCAGACAAACATACACCCACACTGCTGACACGGGACATGGAACACTCATGCCACTTGGTGGTGTGCCATGGTATAACAACGCAACCCAAACACACCTTTCCTGCAGTCTTTTGTTAACTTATATTTTATGAAAGGCGAAAAACTCAATTTCATTTGACAAAACCTGAACCCAACATCTAAGTTCTCTAATCCTGACCACCTCTACATAAATGCTTTGGAAAGTTTCATGCACTTTCATTGAAAGAATCACATGTTTAAATGTGGTCTCCTGGTATCCTGTTAGGTTAAAGAAAGCTATCAGTCCTCCCCTCACACTTGCAATGTCTTGGGGGTCAAAGCATGTCACTCATAGGACAGAATCTCAGGGCGCACTGTTTTAGTAATTAACGACTGGTTTCACTGACCTTGATCAGAACCTAAGGTATTCCCTGATTGGTGTTAATCGAGATCTGTAAAACCTGCCGGCACAGCTTTAAACACAAATTTGACTTTCATTGTGGGAGTGAGTTAGTTCCTGGATTGTGGTGCTTTTTCTTCTTTGTAAATTTAGCACAATCAGTGGTACAGTTTATTCTATTGCATAAGAGGAAGACCTAGTTGTATTCCGACATCAGAGTAATACAGTCTGTCTTACCCTTTGGCTTCTGGTTCGAAATGCTGGACCATGATAGGGTGTGTGAACTTGTGCTTTCTGTGATAGGGGCTGAACCAGCCAACAACAAACCTGCCAATGAGAGCCGGGGTTAGAGCTTTGAGCATCTGCCTTTTATATTAGACAGCACAGCTCAAAACTAAAACTTTTTTCTCATTTACCATTTAAAAAGAAAAAAAATCTTGCACAAGGTTATTAATAAGGTTACTCAGTGGGGAAGCCGCACAGAACTGACTATTTGTTAAAATCCAGAATCTTACAAGGAAAGACCACTTTTTATATACCGTAATATCTATTAAAAAAAACTTGCTCATTTAATTTACTTGGAGACCCCTATCTCTTCTAGCTTGTAAAAAAAAAAAGCCTCAACTCCATCCTTGCTATCTATTCAGGGATTACAAGAACAAACGCGTGAAACCCCTGCCTGGGGTAAACGAGATCGTTACATCACAACACCAAATTCCATTGAGCAACCATGCTTCATAATTTTATACTATATACAAGACAGTACAGAACTGAGATGACCCGCAAGTAAATCGATTTCGACTGTCTTAGGTCCAATGCACTCAGTCAAACCACTCCCTCGTAATTAATAATAATATGTACTTTGTGCGTGTGTCTACTTGCTACAGTTAAACCTAAATCAAATATTTGGATACTTCCTGTGACTCCCTTACTCTCTCTGCGCTAACCACACAGCAAACAAAGCAACAGATCACATCGGCGAGCTCGGCACTCTTTTGCTTTCGTCTGCCTGGCTGCCGTATAGTAAATACACGTGTATTTCCAGGTTGCGCTTCAAGAAAGGGGTACGCGCAGTGGTTACTTACTGGTACCGATTGCATTGCCCTAAACGGCTTTACAGATTGCATCTGGACTCAATATTACTGGGACACCTCTCCACAACATGCCTCTTCAACTGAGACGCGGCAACGTCAAGCCTCCAGACAACAACAGCGTTGAGAAAAAAATTAAAAGGTAGGCTTTCTGGTAGTATACTAATCGTTTTTAGTTCTTTAAAAGACGGATAACCAGCGCAACATTATAAAAAACCCGTTTAAAATGATATTATGTATATCACTTTTAAAATAGCTGCAACAACAGCACGCAGAGCAGTAGAAGAATGTATCAAGAAGCAGAGTCCGTAGCCTGATTTTTTTTATTCCACGGTCCTTTGGAAAGCAAAGCAACAACAGCATGATATTTCACTAGACCAAGCAGAGACCGTGTTTGTTACTGGTGCTGCTATTGGTAGCTCTATGGTACTGTTACAGCGAGGACAACTTCATTTTGAAGTTTACATCCTGGAATATTATTATTATTATTATGAGTATGTGTTTTTTAAAGTTGCAACGGCCCACAAAGGAAAAAAATAATTGTATTACATTCCTTGGAGATGTCTTTACTACAGAACACCCTTCCATAGATTAATCCTTTGGCCATTCTGCTTTAAGAATACATGCCTTTTTGGCTATCCAGTTTGTTTAAACTTGTAAAACCTTTGTCGACTTGACTATTTAAAAAAAAAATGTAAATCATGTGTATCTCAAACCAAATGATTGACATCAAGACACTAAAGGGTCAATTGCCAGTGTACCAGTGGTTGAGTCCACTGGATTTTACAAAATCCCCAGGAACTGAACAAAATGAGCCCAAATGAGCTGATCTGAACAAGTGGACCAAGTTAGACTGATCAGGAGAACTAACCCATAGACCGGTATATTATAGAAAATGTAAGATGATTTGAAGAAACATTTTCTGTACCCTGTAGTGCAAATATAATTAGACCAAATTATTTCCCCCTCATATATACATAAGCAATAAGACCCTCCACCACAGGCGTTACCAGGCACTGTGGACCGTTTGGGCAATGGGGCCCGAGATGAACGTGAGGTGGCGACTCTCCGCTAGCTAGGGGGTCATCAACCCCAGCTCTGGATCAGCAACTTGCATCTGGGCAAAGTCCCGCTTCGGGATCTCATAGAGGGCCCCAGCACACACAGTATCTGAACTTGCCTGCTCACTGGAGCTGCAGAGTGCCACCTGTACAGTACCGACACTGGGCTACTTCACAGGGGAGGAAGTATGCTGCCACCCGCCATGGTGCTGGAATTTGAACTCTGACCCTGCAGCACTTTGATCCAACGCGATACCTGTCCTTCGGGTTCCCCGAAAGGGAGGAGCTACTGTAATGAGGCGTAGTCTGTGCAGATGGTAAATGGATGGCCATACAGGTAGTGGTGAAAGTGGTGCACCATATGCTTGCACCATGACCGGGTCAGTGGCCACACCGTTGACCCCCAACACATGGCTGAGGAAATGCGTTTCCTGCTGCATCAGGTGGCACTTCCCTGGGTGCAGCTTCTTGCCAGCGGCCCAGATACGGTCCAGCACTTAGGTTGGCGAGGGCCTCATCAAAGGCCACAGCATGGACAAGCAGATCATCCAGGCAGACGACACACTATCTGGAACTGCCATAGTCCGTGAATATGGAGCCTTATGATCTCCTTATTATCCCCTGCTGGGGATTAAATCCCTTTATGCATATATCTGGAGAACCATAGATGCTTCGCTGTGTCACACCATCGGGTTAAACCTGCATGTGCATACCTACTGGCAAAAACAAGTTTGTATTTACATATGTATGAGGAGAATGCTAACAGCAATGGCTAATTCTAGCAGCAATATGAATAAATTCAATACACATCAAAAAACAAAAATTGGCAATAGGCAAGTCATGCTAATGTACCCTATGGTGGTTCTCTTAAAGGTGAAACAACTCCCATAGTTAATATTTTCAGCACTTGCTGGCAGAATTCCTGTCTTCCAGACCCTAGTGTGTTTCTGCCGTGCTGCTGGAATGGGGGTGCAGTAGTTTCAGCTCCCTCTCTTCTTCCCTATTCAGAGGCAATGCACAGAGGCAGGGGTCCTGGTTTCGCAGGTTACGTGGCTGGCTTCTCCTGGGACTCCTGCTGGGGCTCCTGCTTCTCTCTGCAGGCCTGGCCTGGTTCTACAGTAACAGTGACGATGACATCACAGAGGTGTGGGTGCGACAGAGCCACCTACTGCAGGAAAAGAAGTTCTTTGAAGTGCCGTGCTCTGAGGATTACGAGAACTACCAGAGATACCCAGGTATTGATTGATTGATTTGATTAATTTACTCAATCAGCTTCAAATTACTGACCCCTTCCCTTTATATGAGGTTTGAAATCATTTCGGTCTTTCTTTTCACAATTACTCATAGTGCGTTTTATTTTTTTTAATAACCTGTGCTTTGACTGTTCAGGAGATGCTATTGAGATATATGTAGTGTAGGCTAATGTCAGCCAAAGTGAACGGCAGTGTAATACCAGAAACCTGGAAAAGGATGATAGAAAGGATCATTAAAAAAAAAAACTTCATGTAAATACTTCAGAGCAGAAATCATTTTGCCAGTTAAATGGGAACTGTTTTCAAATGAAAAAAAAATGAATTCATGATGAGAAATTACCCATAACCAGTCTGAAATGTCCTTGGATCAAGAACAACCACTTTAATCATCATTTTTTCTGGTGAAGCTGGGTTAAAATTCCGCTCAGGTTAGTGAGCCCCAATGTGTTAGTTCTTTACAAGTCCTGTATGCAGAAAAGAGCTGCAGGTTTACTTGTAATAGCAACCCTGCCAACTGCAAATAATGGATTTTATATGCAATTAAATTTAGTTTGCAGTACTGGCCACAAGAGGGCACTGTTGGATCACAATACTGTGTCTTCTCGTAGAATACAGTAAGCTCCTGTTGTTTCTGTTGCTACGCTGTGAGACCTTGTCTTATATTGGTCCTCTACTAAAAACCGAGCAGGTGAACATGTGAAATAACACTAGCTTTCTGTTTCTACCTTTACTTTAAAACTAGTGTACCACAGCCATGCTCAATTTCACTCTAATATAGGACAGGTGAGTGTTTACTACATTCTGCCAGAGTTTATCTACGTTTGTTTACTTACCAGTTTGTTTATATTACCTAAGGTAGTTCAGCTGCAAGCACACAAACCTCCCTCCTTGAAGCTTTCTGGTTGATGTAAACCTGGGTAAACAGCCTCTGCCCCAGCTCTCGTTTGCTTCTTGCAAATTGTGCTATTTATTATTATTTAGTTGTTATGTTATTTTCTCATATAATATATATGAAATAGTAACATGGAGGGCTGATTTTTTTTCTTTCTGTACTAAACTATATTATTATTATTATTATTATTATTATTATTATTATTATTATTATTTATTCCTTAGACACCCTTACCCAGGGCGACTTACAAAAAATACATATCAAGAATTACAGTACAATTAAGAGCAAGATACAAAATACAGTGACTTCAGTCCTAATAAGAGCAAATACAAAACGCAGTACGATTTGATATCGGGGCAGTTCAAGAGCAGGTAACAGTGTTGATAGTACATTAGGGTTAGATATGAGTGCGGGAGAAATACAAAATACTTCAGATTGGGTTAAGTGCAGGATTAAATACAGTAAAATAGGGAGCAGATAAGTGCAAGTTAAAGTGCATTAAAGGGAGAGTGCTATATTGTCCAGAAGGGAAGAGTTGAGTTTTACAGGTGTTGTCTGAAGAGGTATGTCTTGAGGAGGCGCCGGAAGGTGGTCAGGGACTGGGCAGTCCTAACATCCATAGGAAGGTTGTTTCACCACTGTGGGGCGAGGGTGGAGAAGGAGCGGGCTCTGGAGGCAGGGAAGCGTAGAGGAGGTAGCCCCAGTCTTCTAGTGCAGGAGGAGCGGAGAGGTCGAGTGGAGGTATAGGGAGAGATGAGGGTCTGGAGGTGGGTGCAGTCTGGTCAAGGCATCGGTAGGCGAGTACAAGAGTCTTGAACTGGATGCGAGCGGTGATCAGGAGCCAGTAGAGTGAGTTGAGCAGTGGAGTAGCGTGGGAGAAGCGAGGCAGAGAGAACACCAGGCGAGCAGCAGAGTTCTGGATGAGCTGGAGCGGATGGGTGGCGGATGCAGAGAGGCCAGCCAGGAGGGAGTTGCAGTAGTCTAGGCGGGAGAGTGCCAGGGCCTGGATGAGGAGTTGCGTGGAGACGTTGGCGAGGAAGGGTCGGATTCTTCGTATGTTGCTCAGGAAGAATCGTCAGGTGTGTGCAAGTGTGGAGATGTGCTGGGAGTAGGAAGGCAGGGGTCCAGGGTTACTCCAAGACTCTTGGCTGAGGAGGAGGGAGAGAGCATGGTAGATTCCAGAGGAATGGAGATAGAGATCAGATGAGGAGAGGAAGATAAGGAGGTCAGATTTAGAGAGATTGAGTTTGAAGTGATGCGAGTGCATCCAGGAGGAGATAGCAGACAGACATGTAGAGATACGGGAGGATGGTGGGGTCAGAGGGGGGAAGGAGAGGAAGATCTGAGCATCATCAGCATAGAAATGGTATGAGAAACCATAGGGTGCGATGATGGGGCCCAGGGAGTGGGTGATAGAGATAGAACAGGAGAGGACCCAAGACTGACCCTTTGGGGGACTCCTGTTGAGAGAGGGCGAGGTGTGGAAGTTGAGCCGCGCCACGTTACCTGGTAGGTGTGTTCGGAGAGGCAGGAGGAGAACCAGGCCAGAGCAGCACCAGAGATTCCCAGGTCAGCGAAAGAGGATAGTAGAATAGAGTGATCGACAGTGTCAAAAGCAACAGAGAGATTGAGGAGAATTGGGACAGCGGAGAGAGAAAGGCAGCACGGGCAGAGTTTAGCGAGTTAGTGATAGACAGGAGAGCAGTTTCAGTGGAGTGAGCAGAGCGGAAACCAGATTGGAGATGGTCGAGCAGAGAGTGGTTAGACAGGAAAGCATAGAGCTGGTGGTGTACTGCCCACTCAAGGGTTTTAGAGAGGAAGGGTAAGGATGGTAGTTCTGGAGGGAGGTGGGGTCGAGGGTAGGTTTTTTGAGGAGTGGGGGTGATAGAGGCTTGTTTGAAGGCAGAGGGAAAAAGGCCAGAGAGGAGAGAGGTGTTAGACCAATACAATACTATTGCAGACCAATACAAAATTGCTACGGCTTCTGACTGGAATATCCTCTGTGAAGTTTAATTTATTAACGCAACAGGATTTTCTGATAAAATGAAAATGCATGCTTGCTGTAACATATGTTTCTTTAGGGACTGCACATTTGAGACAGCTGTAGCTCATGGAAGTACAAAGCCGATAAGATTGATGTCCTTCATTTGTTAGCTACAATTACTTTGAGTTGAAAGTCGAAGCGGTGTATTAGTGATGAACACTTTTAAGTTGGAGATGTTTTCTGTTACAGTGATATGACCCTGAATGGGCTCCCTGTTATTAATTGTGTAATCAGTTCTTCATTGCTAGCAGTGTTTATACGCTGTAGCTGCATGCTGTTTGAGATCGGGATCTTGTACACAAAACACAATAAGAGCCAGAATAGAAAATAGCTGTTGTTGGAATTGGCATTTTCTCTCATCTGTTAAAATAAGCGCATGTTCCAGTGATTGCTAATCTGTTACATTCCTAGTTGCCTGTAATGAAGTGTAGTATCCCTTGTGGGGCTGACTTGACCTTTCCAAAAAAAAGATTACAGAGCTGGAGCCAAGGGGTGGAAGAAATGTCACTCAAGAACACTGAGCGTGGATTCTGTTTCATGAATCTACATAAACTCTCTTTAACCTTATCTGAACCCCCTGGTGTTCCCCTTGCCTGATAATGCTGCCATTAAGCATTTTATCTTTGTTTTTTATTTATTAGTGTTTAAGAGTCATTACCCCTGTTGAAAACATATACTGCCTGGCAGTAGGACCTGTGCCTAATATCGGAATGGTCCACCGGTTGCCCTGATCACAGCCTTAGCAATGTGGCATCCACAATGTACTGGAAGGTTTCTTGAGGGTGCATGCAATCAATTGGATTGAGATCCGGGGGGTTGTGATGGCCAAGGAATATGCCTAAAGCCTCTTTAATGCTCCTGAGGCATTCAGGGTACAAGTGCAGCATTGTTGGGTGGAGTTAATCTGCAGCAATGCTTAAGTAAACTACAGCATTTTTTCTGCCTCCATACCACGACCTGCTCCAACACAGGGTGATGACAAATCCAGGTAGATTTAAAATATATACAGGGGATTGAAAAAACATTCATGAATCCTTCTGAAAGTTCTTTATCTGCCAAACATAAGCAACTGCTAAGTTGCTAAGCAAATTAACCTTCAAGACGAGGCCAAGTCTGGCTACTCTCTCCTGATCAGTAGGGGGCGCTGCAGGAAGGGTTTAGGCGAATTATCCCCAGACCATTATCAATGCAAAAGCTCATTTGTTATCACTGCAGGTTTTATTTGTAACTCTGTGTTCTGTACACAAAGCGAGGACTGTAATTTTGACAAATGCTTAATTGCGAGTCTGTGGAGAGTGAGCTTGTTATTTTTCAAGGATACTTTGCGCCGCTCATTTTAACCACAGCAATTTGTTCCACAGTGTCAGAGGCTTGGCTTGAACAGTGTAGCTGGATGAGTCATTTAGTTTGAGAACACGCTTTCTCTTCCAATAGTTTTATTTCATTATTTCTAACTTTCTAAGTTTTTATTTTGACAGGGGAAGCATGCCATTAAAACAGTGGTGTCATAACTAGGCATTTTAGTGCCAAGTGTAACCTCCCCCGTTAATCAAGTTAAGTTAATGAAACTGTGGGTTTCATTGTTTTGATTAACTTATTGTTATTTCCTCTCTTTTTAACATGTTTGAAGGGAACAAGATATTCCTTAAAACGGAAAGGAACTTGTTAAAACATGGTGGCAGAGATCAAGCTGTACTTATAATAATGAAGATTAAATTGCTTTCTTTTTCATGATCAAATTAAAACCTGATCAGTAACTGCATGCATTTGTGGACTTTTAGCAGTGTCGCTGCAAACAATAAAAACTACTGTATGATTCTTTTAATTATGTTAATTCAGATTAACCCTTACAAAATCCTTTAATATCTATAGTATCCAATTCTGCCACTGCTGAGAAAGCTTCTTCCTCTTCTCTCCCTCTCTTCTGTTTTCTGAATTCGGCTTCAGGTGGCTTCTTTGGAGGCATCTTGGTTATTTATTTCGTTTTCGCTTATTTATTTAGTTTCACCTAGAACCGCCCCCACACGACAAAATAAGTTCCCATGGCCACACAGCCTGCGGTACACAAAGTCTGATCTTGTTACTAGCGTATTACTATAGCCTACCGTAATCATTGCTCTCAGCATAAAAATAGATATTTAGCTGCTATTTATCAATTAGATTGAATAATTACAGATTAGCTATTGCTATACGATGTTTGCTGCAGTACATAACTAGATTTTGTGTTTCTTTATACATACATATTTTAACGCATTATTAGAGCAACGTAATTATCAAATACACTTGTTTTATAATGAGGCTTTAAAAATAGTTCTGCATATAGCTCGAGAACGCCTTGCAACGGGCTGGTAAGCATTATTACTGTCCCTGCTTTGCTTGTGCTAAAGTCATAGCCACAGATGACACGGGATACCAGTATGCTATCGTGATGCTGTGTCGTGGCATCCAATCACTTCCTGTGCTGTATGTCACTTTCACTCCAATGGGACTCGAGTTGGAATGTGACATACAGCAGCTATAAAAGAAATTCCCTCTGTTTTATTATTATTATTATTGTTATTGTTATTGTTGTTATTACGTAATTTATTACATACCTATTTATTCTACTATGATAGAACAGAAATGAAAATCTTGAACAGCACAGTGTTTTACTGAATGTCCTGTTGTATGCACTGACATTGTTTTTAATCATTTATACTCATTATATCATTTATAAGTAAAATATAAATAGTCTTCCTTTTCATTTGTGATGTAATGTTTGCTGAACGGCCATTTACGCAGAAGGGTTAAACATTGAATCTTAGATTTACAGTTTTACTTACAACGTCTTGTTTACCCGTACATATTCTGTGGCTCCGACATGATAGTCTGCAAACTCCGACAGTCAAATTCTATAATTTATATAACCAATCAAAGAACCATTACGAAAGGCCCACTATTACATTTTTTTCTTTTTTTAAAATTTAGTAGTTGGCAATTGTTTTTTTTTTATCATTTTCTCCCAATTTAGAATAGCCAATTATTTTTAAGCTCAGCTCACCGCTGCCACCCCCGCGCTGACTCGGGAGCAGCAAAGACGAGCACGCGCTGTCCTCAAAGCGTATGCGTCAGCCGACCGCTTCTTTTACACTGCAGATCCACCATGCAGCCATCTCAGAGCTACAGCGTCGGAGGACAATGCAGCTCTGGGCAGCTTACAGGCAAGCCCGCAGGTGCCCGGCCAGACTACAGGGGTCGCTGGTGCGCGATGAGAATTTATTCTGTTTCACCCAAAAAACCAGCCAGGACCGCCAGGACTGCCAACACTGCTGCTTTATTCAATGCTGTTTTGTCCTTGAGGGTAAACTGAAGAGCAATGTGCATTGGTGGTTGAATCATATTTTGGTACCAATGCACTTGTGTGACACTGCTCATTAAAATGTTTCATATTTTTAAAGAGAAGACGATTATTTAGAGTTCATTCCTGAAGAGAGAATTAAATAAAAAAAAGGCTGTCCACACCTGCTGCAAGTCCCCAGCTTGGCAGCCTGCAGATCAATCGGGCAACATCAGCATCTGGGAGCTATTACGCAGAAACTTCAAAAGCAAGATGAGAAAATAACAAAAGAGCTTCTGAATTAACAAGTGGGGCGCCGGCGTCTCTCCGTCCTGCAGGCTGGAAAAAAAATAACTCCTAAAGAGACGAGAAGAAAAGTGTCTGAAATCAAGAGGTCTAGACCTAGAACTGAAAGCAACAAGCGTCCGGGTCCAATGCACAGCTTCCTTTCTGCTACACAAAACTGCCTGGTCACACCAGCTTTTATTTTTTTTATTTGTGTTAACACTGGTTGCAGGCAGACAGGCAGGTGCCATGAGAACTTCCCCTCCCAGCTCTGCAAGCGACAGAGAGGGAGAGCGAGAGAGAGAGAGGCATTGATAATGCATGTGGTGGTATCCCCAATATACTGGAGGAATTACATTCAGTCCTGAGCCTTTCTCTAGCAGAGCCTTACAACTTTACTGAATTGTATGATGTTGATTACACTACTGCCGATGAAAACGCCAAATTATTCCAGCTCCACTTCATGCACTGAAGAATTCGAGGTCCCCCATATATGTAGTGACCAGGTCAGATCTTCCAAAGCTTTTACTTTACGCTCTTTAACTGTTATTGCTAGGAGTACATCATTTAAAGTCCGGGTCTATCCACGTCTGTGATGCTAATAGAGTGTGTTGTGAGTGTACCAGTGGCTCCCTCTCCGTGTGCTTCTCTTCTTCAGGTTGTACCCCTCAGAAGTGTGGCCGCGCAGTCACAGACACCGTGGTTACCAGAGAGGAGGCCGAGAGGATGCGCAGGTAAATCACATTGCTCTTGATAGTTTAATTTAACCCCAAACGGTCTGAACTTTTTGGGTAAGTGTTGAGCCTGTCTGATTGACTGACCAGGGGGATAAAAAAAACAGAAAATGACAAACCTGTGAACTTTAAAATTGAATGGAATTGAAACCCTTTCACAGAAAAAACAAAAAACAAAACTAAAATAGCTTTATTATACCAAAAAAAAACCCCCAAAAGTTCACTAAATAGTAACAATTTATTATTATTATTATTTATTTATTTATTTATTTATTTATTTATTTTTGGTTCTTGTGACAAGCAACAGACGTGCTATAGTGGCCTAATCACTACTTTCAATGCTGGGCAGACACCTGTTTGCACCCGAACAATGTCCTGGGAGATACTCTGTGAGCTTCAGTAGCTGTCAGTATATCAAAGACTACTGTCTTTTAAAATACAAATGGACACAGGCAAGCAGTTGCAACCCAACTGAAACCCAGTCTCAACATGTGTTACCTGTGCAATTATTATTTAGCAGTTGGAGAGTTGGCACAAACTCTAACACATGTCACACATGAGGGTGAATCCTTTGGTAGGAAATAAAATCCAGAATGATTGATAATTGAAATAAGCAATTCAATGTAAGTGAGTGTGTGTGTGTGTATGTATTATACAAATATTGACTTGGATAAGGGCGTCTGCTAAGAAATAAATAATAATAATAATAATAATAATAATAATAATAATAATAGTCAATAATGTATTTCTGTTCAAACTCAAATATCTGTTTAATGACTGAAAAGACCAGGGAGCAGTATTATTGCAGGGCTAAGTGAGAGATGCTTTGACATTTTTATGTGACTGGCTGTTTGTCAAATTGGCATTCTCTTGCAAAAAATACAAACTTTCTTATCATGCTGCATTCAGACAGATCTTGATGATGGTTATTCCAATGTTAATAGAATACTCTGAATAGTTATTTCAATGTTAATAGAATACTCTGAATAGTTATTCCAATGTTAATAGAATACTCTGAATAGTTATTTCAATGTTTAAAGTGTTATTTAAATTTATTTTTTATTTTTTTTAATTGAGGAGCCCGGGGTTGATTTTGTGGTTCATTCATTTTGCTTACAAGACCTCATGAAAGAATAAAGATATTGAAACAATGCCATCGAGGGGGATGATTCGTAGTTTGGTGTGTAGTTATTGTAAAGGAATGTGTGCTTTGATTTCCCCAGGATCGCAGAGAGAGGCCTGGCGCTAGGTGGCTCTGATGGTGGTGTGAGTATTACTCTAGCTTGCTTGTGTAGTCCTCTAGAACATCAGTACTCAGTAATACCACAGGTACTGCTCTTTGCTCTGGATACTTAAGTAAATATGAATTTTTGATATTTTATTTAACATCATGATATCTAAAGTCTCCCGGAAACTACAATAGTAGTACAGTATTTCATGTTAGATTTTCTAAGTGACACATTTTTCAAACTACAAAGCGATATGTAATTTCAATGTTAATGTAACATTATTAATTCTGTAGGGCATGATGCAAAACTTTGGGCCACAGCTGTAATGCTGCCCCCCTTATAATCTACTTAATAAATACACTGGTTTGTTTTTCAAAGTTGTTTTTCTATATGCAGGTATATGAAATGAGTGATCAGCTTAGCAAAGAAACATACAATATATTGCTGACAGCAAGTAGCCTGCTACTAAAGTGTTAGAAAATATAACTTTTTTCAGCCAGGTAATTAGTAAAAATAGTAGTGAGCTACAGAAATAATAAAAAAGGCAAAAAGTGATAACAGTATCAAATTTGCTTCCCAGGAAGGATGCTTCTCAGGGGCGATGTATAAAATGAAATATGGGAGGGATCAAACACTTCAGGGTGCTTGGACACCTCCGCAGACAACAGTTTCATTCATGATTTTTTCTGGCAAGCACATGTTGTCATCACTTGGCTGTGATTGGTTAATCCACTGACGGTACCACGCAGCAGCAGAAAACATCACTCTGGATTCAATTTGAGCTGTACTGCTCAATGTCACCGAGGGGACTAAGCGGTATCACCCACACTGATCTGTCCAACACCATATGAAAGCAATGGCAGCGGTACAGGCAACAAAATGCCTTGCGTGCCGCCTGTCTGTCCCGGGTTTAAGAGTGCCCATTTTATGAATGAGGACTCTTTAAACGCATGTTATTTTGAAAAGCACCAGCAGGTGGCAGTTTGTGCTTAAAAAATTGCATGCAACTAACATAGTACCTGTTTATAAGAAACAATTCCAACATGCTGCTGGTTTTTCTGTACGTCTCTGTGTTTTTTTCTTTTGCACGAACCAGCCACCGATCCATCGTCGTACGAGCAAATTTAACACTGCAACTAATAGTTTACCATTGTGTTCAGCTTTTCTAATGTGCACACCACATAGTAAACCTAATATGCAAGCTTAAATAAAAAGGCAGCAGTCAGATGCATCTAGAAAGTTTGACATGCCAGGAGGTGTCAGAAGTAAGATTTGCTTTAAGTTAATTTATATATAGGTTAAGCTGTAATCTTTTTCCAAAAACCTTCTCGCTGCGCCCCTCAGTTTGAGAACCACTGGCTTAAATAATCGGTTTATTTTTTTTCCTTTTCAGGCTTCAATTCTTGACCTACATTCCGGTGCTCTGTCCAGGGGACAGCACTTCGTGAACATCTACCGGTAGGGAAGAGTCAGACTTACAGCAGTATACATGTGCACTATTGAAATACATGTTTAATAGTTTTACAACTGAATAAGCAAAAAAGAATAGGTGACACAGTAGAGGTGTCACTGAATGATAATAAGGCAGACACAGATCAGTGGGTGTTGACATGCCGCACAGGCATGCAGATTTAATAAACAACACAGTTGCTGTCACTAGGGTACCAACAGTGGTAGCCTCGGGTCAGATTTAATAAAGAAAACAAAACAAAACAGAGCTAAAAAATCAAAGTTTGCCACACAAGGCGAGTACTAGCCTCAATAAAAGACGTCCCGATCCAGGAATCTATTCTACGAAAACCTCTCTATACTTGTTTGGGATCAAATCCCCTAAACTGATCAAGTGAAGTCCCGGCATCCTCCTGGCGACTCTGGTCTCTTCCGATGACCTCACCTGGGCAATGCCTTCATGAGCACCTTCTTGGAGTGGAAGGGTTTCGTTTAGTAACCCTTTCCTCTGGAGCGGACGCTGTCCTCGGTGTTGCTTTCGGCACCGTCTGTGTAGCAGTGGCGTGTAGTTAAGCCTCGGACGTTGGCGCTGCTGCCTTCTTAAACAGGCGTAAGCTCCCCAGGCACGCCCCCCTCCCAGCCAATCAGGACATCCCAATCATCTCAGCTCTGGGCAACCCTTCCTGTTTACCAAAGCAGCAGCGCAGCTGAACCAGCAACAGGGTCCTCCCTGTCGCAAGAGGTTTATAACAAGATATCGCTGTGCCATTTTAAGGTAACATCTATTAAACGGTCCAGTTTTGTTCAGGACTGTTCTTTTTTTTTACATCATTTTGTTGAATTATATCAGGTTTGCAGCTCATGAAACCTCGTCTCGACTGTTTAATGATGAGGGAGCTCTGATTTTCTCATTTTTGGTGACAGGCTTGGCTAGGTCAGTGGGTTCATTACAAGTTTGTTTTTAGTTCATTGGAATCTGAGGTTTTGTTTTGGTTTTGAACCAAAGTCCTTCAATGTCCTGTTTAAAACATCCTGGAATGAACAAAAAAGAGAAGTTAGTGTTGCCTTTTGGCCCCAATCAATTATCCACATCCCATGGATTTGAAATCGCTTTGACCCTGGGAATTTGGCTGCAGTTTGACCGGGTCACTGCAGTATAAACTCTGCTTGGAACCTCTGCTAAAGGAGTGCTGAGGCTTTAAAACTCACTGTCTCGCCTCATATTAGCAATGGAAACATTACCACTGCCCTCCTTTTAAAGGAGTGCTAAACGTGGCTTTAAAATCAATATCTTAATAGCACTAGCCAAATTATCAGTGCACCACCCCAGCTTTAAAGGAGTCCTAAGCTGAGACTTACCAGTTATTAGCACTGGCAACTGTTCAGTTGTCCCATTCAAGCAGTGCTAAATTATGTTTAAAAAAAAAAAAAAGCCTTCTGTAATAAATAGTATCCCCTTTGCCATTACTAATACACCCATGTCTTTACAAGATGTGGTCTAAACACTTGTTGTGGTTCACAAAATGCTTCTTAAATGATGAAGAAATTGTTTTTTTTGTTGGTGTGAATACGCTGAAGCTGTGCCCTAGTCCACCATTAAATATCGTAAGAGTGAATTTTCAAAGCTTGTGTTCTAATCTGTATCTATTTTGATGTTGTAAAATGAGAAACATTTCTCGAGGTTATGCTTGAGTATTTTGTTAGCAGACCTGGGATAAATATAGTTATAAATATGGTTTGTGAAAAGTAACTATTTGAAAAAAAATTAAATACATATTGCAGAAAGTAACTATTATTTGAAAATAATTAAATACAAATTGTAAGTACAGGCTATACTTCACTATAACGAACCTCCCTGGGACCTGGAGAAATGTTCATTATATCAGGGTGTTCGCTATAATAGGGTTTGGCATTTTTCTGAATCAGAATAATGACAAAATGGCAAATTTGAATTGAACATAAATATATAGTACTTTTATGATGATTCCTTCACATTGATCAACATTTAAACGGTATTGTGACAAGGTACTCGTGTCACATGTGTGGGAAACCGCATTGCAAGACAGAGGAGATGGAGTTGAAACGCCAGGACAGGCATGCAGGATTTATTAAACACAAAACAGAAAGTAAACAAACAGGTCATGTGACGCTACCAACGATGATAATGCACAGAGGACATATACAAGACAGGCAGGCAGCAAGTCTCAATCGAGCGCCCGTCTGTAAACAATCATTTGATCAAACATTACAACTCCAAAAAGCACACAAAACAAACCTGTTTCCACATATAAATTACACCATTTCCCACTGTGGTATGTTTAAAAGAAAACTGTAAAGAAATACAGTAATTACACATCCTTTCTCTTGAAAAAACTATCCAGCATAGATTGCTCCTCATGCCCGTTGCCTGGTTGCAGTTTGTGTGAAGATGACTGACCGGCAATGATTGCATTCGTCATGCATGATTCGTGCTACAATAGGTCATCTTTGAATTAGCGTTATCTTTGAATTAGTCAACTGTGGTCTTTGTTTTCACTGAGAGAATAACACACTTGACACTGGAGAAAGTTCAGTGTCAGTCACTACTGAGATCGTTGTATCTGAGTCGATCCTGTACGTGATCGTTCTAATAGGGCTAATTTAATTGAAAAAATTGGTTCTTGTTGTTGGGATCATTAAAAAAAGGGTGTTTGTTGAAAGAAGGGTTCGTTATAGTGAAGTTAGCCTGTAATTGAAAGTAATTAAATACAGATTGCAGAAAGTAACTATTACATTGAAAATAATTAAATACAGGTTGCAGAAAGTAACTTCTTTGAAAATAATTACATACAGATTGCAGAAAGTATATGAAAATATTTTATTTCAGTGGGTAAATATTTGAAAACAATTAAATATCTTTAACCACTGGTTTTATGGCCTGTTTTGAAGTTATTGAATTGAACATGTTTAGCATTTTCCTCGTTAGAAATCCTCCTCACCACCATGTGGTAATTGCAAGACATATGTACATATTTATACATTTAGGGCAATAATTAGGTGTTAGTTTTTGATTATTCATTAACTATTTGGGAATATTTAAATATTTTCAAATAGTATTTGTTTTCTGCAAAAAATGTAAACATTTTCAAATAATATTTGACTTTATGCAATTTAATATTTGAATATTTAAAAACAAATTGATTTATTCAAGCACACACATATATATATATATATATATATATATTATAGGTTACAGTTTAAAGGCCATTGGTTTAGCTCTAGCACAGCTCTGTATACCTCTCCTACCTTTCTTTAGGTACTTTGGTGATCAGATTAAAGATGTTTTTTCCGAAGAGGATTTTCAACTTTACCGGTAAGACAAGTTTAGTTGTTGGTTTTTTTTTTGCAAGAACAAAAAGAACAAACAAAATATGTGCTTCCTTTGAAACTCACTGCTTAAAACTCAGTGTATAAGTACTTATCATAATGTGGGGGTGAATACAGGTGCTCTGTCTGTTTGTCTGTCTGACAGTATGTCACAATTTATTTTAAAAATTGATCATATGTCTAGAGAACGCTTAAAGTTCTGATGAAACATGCTAAGGATATTCTTTAACGCAAATTATTGAGTGCATTATAATCTGGGGCGCATGTGGAGTCTGGCTGTCAGTTTGTCTTACTTCTGTTTTTACATATATCTAGAGAACTCCTTATCCAGCTGAGATGAAACACAAGCTCAAAGAATAATACATTAAGCTTAATGAAAATCCAATCCACTTTGTACTTTGCACTGAATTAGTCAAGTGACAGCACAGGAGCATTCTCATGTTGTGTTGTGGAGGTGCTTTGTATAGCAGACTGAATGGAACAGGCTCCGGTCTCGGAAGAGTTTTTAAAAGGAGACAGTCACTTAGCAGGTGGCCAGTGTTTGCAACCAATTTAAGTGCTGAGATAAGTGAGTGAATGCAGGTTGCGTTTAATAGCATGGCAACCTTCAGAAAAAAAGATGTGCCCCTCCCCATGTAGAGGATGTTGGATACAGATACTGTGAAGGTACCCACTGGTATGACACACTTCACATGATACATATACTAGAGAAACCATTGAAGACATTGAGAAGCACCTCTAGTCAAACTGCTTGCAATTAGATTTTACAAATGTTTTCCATTTTGTGTTTTATAGTTATCGGTGAAATATCTTGTGGGGGTTGTGGGGGTAGTAACAGGACCACACACACATCCAATTTATTGTTTCGTTCAAATCACAGTTGGGTTGAAACTTGGTAAGGACATTTTTTAGGTAAACTCACAGTTGCATTTTCCCGCATATCAAGTACACCATTTATCTAATTGGGATGACACTTGGTATGGACATTCTTTACCACAGGTTATTGAGAGCATCCTAATCTCTGGATATGTATCTAAATCTTACTTACAGAGTACATTTATGTGGAACTTTTCATTGCTCCAATGTTTTTCTGTTGTATTTAAAATTGTGTCGGGGGATATTACACACTTTTTCGAAGATGATGTTTCTCTTCAGTGGTAGACTGGGACACTCTGTACAGCTGTGGTTAAAGGTTTTCCATCACCTTGAATTTTATGATTGATACATCATTTAAAAATATATATATATGAACATAATTTAGATATTGTATTTAACATCATCTTATCAATGAAATTACAAAAATTATGTTAGAATTTGAAATGTCACATTTTTAGATTTTTGTCAGTTTTTCATGAACTATATGGAAAACTACAAAGCAGTACGTAATTCAATATGTCAATGTAACATTAATCAACTGGTTTCATTCGACTTTATGAAGCTAAATGAGTTAATTCTATAGGGTGATGCTAAACCTTTGACCGTATCTGTACAATGATTCTTGGAGGTCACCTGTTCCTGCAGCACCATGCGACAGAGGATCCAGGAGGCAGTTGCCAGGACTTTCGGACTGGACGTGTCTCGACTTTACCTCACCAAGCCCACCTTCTTCTCCAGGATGAATGGCACCGAGGCCAAGACCGCCCACGATGAGTACTGGCACCCCCACATCGACAAGGTATGAGCGCCAGCCAGCTGCACTGCTAATGAAATACAGGCAAAGCCTTTTACAGGACTTCAAAAATACTAAGCAAAGAGTGGGCTTTATCAGGAGTTCACCAATAAACTGGCAAAATAGAAAGTGTTGATACAGCCAACATTCCTGTTTTACTGTGGAACTTGAAATGTAGTATTAGGTATCGCATTCATTACAATAGTGTTCATTTTCAATTGGTACAGTCTACTATATTTTACATGTGTAACACATTGTAATTTATTATAAATATTCACATTGTTCTGTATGCTATATAATGCTGCTGTATATACATTTACTTAGCTGTCAATACTATTTGGAGTGTGATAATAACTAAAGGGATGTAATCAGGTAGTCAAGCAGGCTTACTGGGTTCAAAATAAGGCTTGCAAAAAAAAAAAAAAGTGACATGACAAACAATCTACCTTAAAGTAATTTTAAGGGTAGGGGGCTCCTGAGTGGCGCATCCGGTAGAGTGCAGGATGTGCCCTGTAGCCCGCAGGTCGTCGGTTCGAGTCCAGGCTATTCCACTGCCGCCCGGGTGGGGAGGGCTTAGGTCGGCCAGAGTGTCCTCGGCTCACCGCACACAAAGCGACCCCTGTAACTGGCCGGGCACCTCTTGAACTTGCCTGTAAGCTGTACAGAACTGTGTTGTCCCCGATGAGCTGAGCCTAAAATAATACAATTGGCTATTTCAAATTGGGAGAAAAATGGGGTAAAAATCAATTGGTGACTACTAAATTTATATATAAAAAAAAGTATATTATAAAAAGTAATTAAAGGGTTCCAAATTATTGGATAGGGGGGGCGTTTGTTTCCTGTTTCATCCCAGCAGACTCTGAAGTATCTGTGTAACCTTTTCTTTTTGTTACATGTCTTTATCCTATAGGGAACCTTCTTTTTTAATAATCTCGTTTCTGCAGGGGAGGGTGGGCCGCAACACTACATAGAAAGAAAGAGGGTTGGGCTGTGCTGCAGAGGTGCATGGGAAAGACAGAGTTCCCATTGACGCTTATTTCTGTTCCTAACCCTTGGAGTAGACATATGAGCTCAGTGTTTATAGAAATTCTAATTGTGATTTTCTTCTGGGACAAGGTAGTATGTGAGAACTCTTTGTAGGCTGGCTTTCACTACTGTAGCGAGGTCTGTTTACTTTTTATGTACAGTATCTCAATTATCAGTCAGTTTATATTCTTTAATCCAATGTCTTTCTACTGTATCTGTCTGTCTGCTTGCCAGTCTCTCTGTCTGCTTGATATCTGACTATATCTATCTCAGCCTGTATACAGTGTCTGTCTATCTACTGCAGGGGTTGGAAACCTGAGCCACTCTAAGGTACGCATGCACAGCCATCGAATCCCCTTAATGGGCACATGACCCCCCTTTACGACATGACTTGCTTCTAAGAAGTTGAATTCGTGGATATTGACATGGAAATAGCTATTTAAAATAGCAGCACTGCCTGATATTTTATGATATCAAAGCCACAGTATGTGTAATCATCTCAGTGCTGTTTATTAGCAGCTGTTCTGGCCTGATTTGCCATCAGGAATCAAATCCCCGTAGGGCATTTTGAAGTTGGAGGTTGACCCTACTGGCCTTGAGTTGTGGATCGCTGATCTACTGTGTTATTCTGTACACAGGTTCCGTCTGTCTATATATATGTCGGTCAGACTAATTGATAGTTACAGTAGACAGTATATCTGCTTATTGATTAATCAATTATTGTTCGTTGACCATGTGTGTTCCTAGACTAAAGCGCTTTCGTTGTTTTGTGAGGAGATATGACAGAATCTAATTAAACAAATCTGATGTAATTTTGCTTTGTAATAATAGTTCTCAATTTATTACTATACTAATATCTCAATTAATCTATTTATATGAATATGCACATGTATGTTTTCTGTCTGTTTATCTATCAATCAGCACACAATCTTATCTTTGTTTCATCATTGCACCTTGCTCTGTTACCTTCCTCTTAACTGCTTCAAGCTGATCCCATTAAAATTGAATTGGCTTTTTCTCTGAAACCCGTGGTTGACATTTGTTTACTTTTTCTTTAGAATTTATAGGACTTTTTTTTTCAGTGACTCTGTAGAAAGGTGTGGGGTATTCACTGACACAGGAGACAAAGTTCATTTGAAACACTGCTCGGGTTTATTTCAACCACAAGGTGGCAATGTTACATAGGTCAAGCCAATACCAGCGATGGTAAAGGGTTGCAGTCCACTCTTGGCGCACACACAGGTGCCCAAAATAATAATCAAAACCAAAATGCACAAAGAAAAAAGGAAAATAAAACACTGTAATCAAAACTACAAAATGAAAGGTGCGGCTTGGTGCGGCCTACGCTTTGCTATTCCCTCACTATAGTCTGTGGGGTTGACCAAGTAAGAATTAATATTGTTTTTAATAGTGGCTGTCTTTTTCAGCCGTGCTTGCCAGTCTCCAGCTGCTGGCGTTCTTGACTGTTTGTTGGCCCCCGAACCCAGCATCACCGTGTTTCTTCTATAAGGGCAGCCCGAGGGAATAGCAAAGCGTTTATTTTATAGGTAAACTGACCCCCCAAGGCCCGCCTCCCGACCACTTGGAGAGAAGGAGAGACAACACACCCTCACCCAACCTCTCTGTGTCACTGCCATGATTGACAGGTGGGTCATACGGGGCTCCCGACCTCCCTCTGCAGGATCATGCCTGCGTCAGATAGCTAGCACAGACCTCGCTCTGTTACAGACTCATTTTCAACTTATTCTGCTAATACAGAGTTTGTTAAATAAAAAAAGAAAATGCGGGGACTACTGTATGTGTGTGGGCAGCAGTGTGGAGTAGTGGTTAGGGCTCTGGACTCTTGACCGGAGGGTCATGGGTTCAATCCCAGGTGGGGGACACTGCTGCTGTATTATTGTTTATTTAGCAGACAGAGACTTACAGAGACTAGGGTGTGTGAACTATGCATCAGCTGCAGAGTCACTTACAATTACGTCTCACCCGAAAGACGGAGCACAAGGGGGTTAAATGACTTGCTCAGGGTCACACAATCAGTCAGTGGCTGAGGTGGGATTTGAACTGAGGACCTCCTGGTTACAAGCCCCTTTTCTTTAACCATTGGACCACACAGCCTCCTAACCTTGAGCAAGGTACTTTACCTAGATTGCTTCAGTAAAAACTGTATAAATGGGTAATTGTATGTAAAAAATAATGTGATATCTTGTAATAATTGTAAGTCGCCCTGGATAAGGGCATCTGCTAATAAATAAATAATAATAATAATAATTCACTAGCTTCTCATGCCTGCACCGCTGGAGGCCTGGGTTTGAAGCCAGCGCATAAGGTTACGAGGGAGTGAGTTTACTGGTTCTTTGCTTGAAAGAAGCCCAGGACTGAATGACAGGCAGTGAGTGTTCAGGACAGGATTCAGGGGAGCTCACATAACCTGGTGTTGTATCAACATCAGTCTTTGTCGCCATCTGACAAGCATTACTAGAGCTGTTTTTGGTGAAAAGGAATAAAATAAAATCCTCCAATACCCTACCGCTACATGTTCAAGGCTTAATTTAAAGTTAGCCACAATAACCAAGTATGACTTGTTCCCTGACATTGCCATTATTAATCATCCCTGTGAGAGTCGCTTCTGTGAATTTACAAATCTGCCAGTAACTCCTAGGCCATATTAGCTAGCAACTGTGTGTAAAATGGAACTGCACCCTCTGACCTGCTATATTGAGGTCATCTGACTTTACTTTCTGTGTACTAAAGACCTTTGAGATATTCCATTGCTACTTTGTACACAATTCTGTCATACAAGAAGCATTTTACTTCATGTTTACAAAGCATTCAGTGACATATGACATTCCCATTAGATTACTAGGGATCCTTCTCGTTCACAAAAACTCCCATTTCCAACATCCCATAACCCGAGACCCTACCTGTTTATGTTCCACAATCTCCTAGCAACCACAGCAAGCCAAATGCCTTTCACACATGCTAGATAGAGCAGAGGCTGGGTGTTTATTAAGCTGGAAGCACCAGCTATGATGTGATGGATGACCTAAATTTCAGACCAGGGTGCCAAAATCTTATAAAAACACTAAGCAATTGAGACTCATATCCTATTAATGTTTTGTTATGTATTAACCACAGCTGTGACTTACAGCTTCAGAGCCCCTTGCTGAAAGCTCTCTCAAGTTAAACCGATTGGAGTGTCTCATGGTAAAATCCATACAAGCAGCAAGGCGAGGAGGCTTTTATGGTCTCAGTATCAGTCCAGCAAAAATGCGTCCTGTTGTGTGTTTGACTACCATGTATTTATGTATAAGCTATTCAAACAGAAGTATTCTTAAAAAATGAATACAAAATCTAGACAGGAGGTGTATAGTGGAAAGCTGTTGTTCTTGAGGGGGATGTACTGTAGTGTGACTTGGAGTACACTATATTAACATGGTATATCCAGTACATATGTTTTATTAAACCCTGTCTGCTTTATCTGCATTGGGTTTCCAGACAGCAAAGAATATGTACCGTTGCTATGGAATTAAAGTATATATACGGTTGCTATGACTATAGACCGCTGTTAGGAATTCGAAAGCTGTAGTGGTAAGTTATAATCTGTCATATAATGGCATTTTAACGAATCACAAGACACATTTTAAAACCAAGGTTTAATAAAGAATAATAGACAACACACATAATGGTTGTGCATGGCCTCCTCTTGTTCATTCTTATGTACAGAAAACAAAACATTCATGGTAAATGTATTTGTAAGAAATGTATTATAAAATCGTAGATAGTAAAAAGTGTCATTTTAAGGGCACTTTTCTTACTTAGTGAGCTACATGGTTCAATAGTACTTGCTTCATGGTGCTGATCTGCATTGCTTTCCTTTTAGCAATACTACTATTCACAGATATCAATGTTTCACACATTGCTCTTGACTGGTGAAAGAGTCATTTTCAATGGTGACATATTCATATTCATAGGCACGAAGTAGTAGTACACATAATTATGTGACAGTGGAAGACCAAAGAACTTGATAGCATAACCTGTATTGTAGAATAAACTTTTTTCTTTACAGTAGCAAATATTGTAATTATTTACTGCTGGGACGAACATGTTTTTTTTTTTTCATTATCAATTATTCTTTCAAAATGTAAACAAGTATTTGAATATTCGTTCATTTTTAATTGTTAAAATAAATCTGGTGCCCTATCAAATTATTACAAAAAGGTGAAACACACTCTTCTGTATTATTTCTTTATTTAGCAGATGCCTTTATCCAAAGCGACTTACAGAGACTAGGGTGTGTGAGCTATGCATCAGCTGCAGAGTCACTTACAACAACGTCTTGCTCGAAAGACGGAGCACAAGGAGGTTAAGTGACTTGCTCAGGGTCACACAATGAGTCAGTGGCTGAGGTAGGATTTTGAACCGGAGACCTCCTGGTTACAAGCCCTTTTCTTTAACCACTGGACCACACAGCCTCCTACAGTTCAGTAGAACGTGTGTTTTTATTTCAGATGTCATTTATGAATTAGTTTCTGTGATCGAGTGGTTTGCAGTGCACAGGTGTACAGGTGATGCAGGTGCTCCAACAACGACAGACACAAAGTTCACGGTTCAAAACAGTTCTTTAATTTTCTGTTTCTCGGTTTGCAACCGGTTAAATAACAAGGCTGGCTCTACACAACAATGTGTATTGCCAGATTATAAACCACGGGCTTCAGTCCTGAAATAAAAATACAAAGAATAACACACAACACAGACACGGTCACTTCTCCTGATAGTGAGTGCTCTTAGTGCAGGTGTGGTGCAAGGCAATTACAGTGACAGTCGTAAAGTGTAGTCCGGGCTCGATGCTGGCCTGTAGCGACAGCTCCCGGTTCGTGTTAGCCGCCTAACAGTGACAAACACAGTCATTTAGTTTCCACAAACAAGTAAAACACTTAACACTCACAATACGCTTTTAGCAGTCCTTTTCCTTTCTCAGTCTTTTATCAGTCTTTATCATAATCGCATCAAAGGAACAGATTACATCGTCATATGCCCAATTGTACCCTTAGTCACGCCCCCTGTGATACCTAGTTCAGTCACGTCTCCTCCAATCCATGACTGACACATCATGTACCACTTAAGGGCAATGACTTCAGGCATTGTGACTCCACCCCCTTCCTGGATTGCTGGCTTCTGACTGACCCTGGAATGAACTGCCAGACCAACCAGTACAAGGCACTCTGTTCCTGTTATACAGCGCTCTCACAGGTCGGGAGGGAGATTGTGACAGAGAGCGAATTAATCCTTGTCAACAGTTTCCTTTGCGTGATATCTTTTTGATATTCTGTTTTAATTATGAATACGTAAATGGTGATTTTTGCCATAGAATACATTTTAGGAAGTGTTTGTTCAAGTATTTGCATATTTATCCCAGAACTCATTTCCTGAAAGCATCATCTTTGTGACAATGTCACCAGTCATTGGGTTGACGTTGCATATCGTCTTCATTGAAACAGAATGTTCTTTGTTGTATGCAATTCCATTTCCACAAACCCAATAATTCTTGCAAGCCAAGGTCCAGAAACCTACTGAAAAGGAGTTAAATCTCAATTTTACTGTATAAAAAATTTACTGAGGGGTCCTCTTTTTGCACAGCGCCCTCTAGTTTACTCTGTTTGGTTTGAATGGTGATGAGATCTCCAGCTGGTTATCAGGCATTATCTCATGAATTTTCCTGCCAGTGTTGTATCATTTTGTGAATCTTTGTGTCCTAGGTGACCTATGGCTCTTTTGACTACACCTCTCTGCTCTACCTGTCTGACTATGGCTCAGATTTCGGAGGGGGGCGCTTTGTGTTCATGGACGGAGTCGCCAACAGGACAGTGGAGCCCCGATCTGGTAAGAGCCCAAGAAACGGACACAGCTTAGAAACCATTACAGTATCACTGACATGCTGCCTCCTCTTTTAACAACCTTAGAACTTCAGAGTCTACAGCTTTAAAGCAGTATAGCTTCTTTTCATTAAAGTCTTTAAAGGAGTTGATAAAGTTAACTCTAACCCAGTGGTTCTCAAACTGGGGAGCACAGACTGTATCCTGGGAAGGTTCAGGATTTATACTGTATAATGGGCAGATCATTTATGTGGGCTTTATTGGCTGTTTTGATTGGATCACTAATAATAAGGGTCTAATTAAGTAACAGCCAAAATTGTTTGTGTCAGACTTGTTGAAAGTCTGTAACAAAATGGTTGACTGTTATTGTCGGTACGTTGTAGATACGACTATTACTGTAGGCATTGTGCAGGTATCACAAAGTCCAGAAACAAAACAAAACGTTAAAACTTTTTGCACCGTATAAAACTGAGCTGATTTTGCCAGTGCTTGCTAGTCTATTGACTAGTTTGAAATGATTTCAAAGCAAATAAAAGCATTTTCGTTTCGGCTTTATTGTTAAAGATTTCACATATTTATTTAAGTAAACGTGTATTTAAATGTTTTTGGAATTAAAAAGTATAAATGCAAAACTGACTTTTTTTGTGAACGTGCTGTGAAAAAATCCCCCAAGGTAGCAAATCTGCCGAATTTAATACCAAAATTTCCCGTTATACGGTATATATTAACTTAAAACAAATCTTTATGCTGACACCTCCAGGCATGTCAAAGTTTGTAGATGGTGCTGTGCATCAGCTTACTATGAAGTAAGTGTTGGTCACAATCGGTAAACTCTAATTTGCAGTGTTAAGTTTGCTCTTATTACATACAGAGACGCTACAGGCATGTTGGACTTTTTTTTTTTTACCACGATATGTACGTGTGTGGGGGGGGGGGGCAAGAGGAAGGGGGCACGGCCCAAAAAGTTTGAGAACCACTGATCTAACCAATACTTTAAGGACCATAAAAAAGCGCAGTTGTTGGAAAAGGTAGAGATAGATTCTGGACAGAGTTTAACAGAAACTTCATTACCCAGAGAATGGAGAGGGTATGGAATTGGTTACCCAGCCATGCTGATGCTGAATTATTGGGATCCTTTTAGACCAAACCATGTTTTGAGATCACTTAGATACTAGAAACCGGAGAAGCATTAATGGACGAATGGCCTCCTCTTTTTTCAGTATCTGTCGTTTATCTCTAATACAGGAATGAAGATGATCAGTTTGAGCCATCTCAGGTTTGGCATTGTGTCAGATCAATAAGATAATAATAAAGCTCACAGAACCTGGGCTGGCTTAAGCTGCTTTGAAACGGGAGTCCATTTACCCTCACAGAATGTACAACCCGGCCTGTCTCAGACAATTCTGTACAATTTGGAATCATTGTAAATTTTTGCTGTTTCATTCAAGGGCTTTTTCATGTGGTAATTGACAGGCTTTTTAATCTCTCCTGAACCAAATAATTGATTTAATTCATTTCCAATTGACTGTTCTTGTATTATTTGCTGTCGCTGTAGCATACGGTTATTACATTTCCTGTTATATAATTGCCCAATTTTATGTTCCTTTGGCATATTAAGTACTGCGCGTGTTAAGTGACAGTAATTGCAGGTTGAAATCAAACCTTCACAACTGCTCCATCAATGTTATCTCATTTAGTAGAGCAGCTCTGATAACCAGCAGCTGTACATTTTATGTCATTATTATTGTCAGCCTGCTATTTAGAAGCTGTTTGGGGAGGGGTGGTGATTGGATTATATTTGGGGTTTAACAGGTGAAATGAAACTTTTACTTGTTGAAGAAAAAAAATGGAAACGTTATAGTCAGAAACATTGTGGAGGTGCCTACAGATATATTTGGCCTGTCGTTGTGTTTACATCTATGTGTGCATCACAGTTAAATGTTTATGCTGAGAACCATTTATCCAATTTGAGATTAAACTTTTTTTTTTGACCATGTTATTGAGAATCAAGGCACACGATGGACAGGGTTCTCCCCAGGAATTCTGTACAGCCGGGAGGCAGAACATTATAGCCGGGAACACTTTTAACGGAAAAATAAACTTGCCTTACCTTAAATATATAATACGACAAGGAATTTGAATAATGTGTTGTCTTTTGTTGACTATATCTGGTTGCTCTTTTTTATGTTCTAAATTATTTTTCATTACTGTTTTTTATTATGGTAAATGACCGTGCTTATTTAGGCACGCTACGATTTGAGTGTGGAAAGATAACGTAGGTTTATTGGAGTTCACAAAAAACAAACAAAAAAAAAACGGTAACATTTTCACTTCCTTTTTAGCTTTATTATTGAGCTTATTGCTTCATTTAAAATGTTTTCTTTATGTTAATTTTTCAGGGCATTTTGTTAATGCACGTCTATTTTTGTTTTTTGCTGTTCTACATTTTTTGAATGCAACCATTTTAACCATTTTTTTTTTTACACAACAGTACTCGCACACATTTGGTCACCATCATAATTGCATGAAACCGGAGTGTAATAAACCAGCACTTAAGCATTTGTATATCAGCTGACAAGTTCAGCTGATATCCCAGCATGCCTTTCTTCTTAAAGGCGTACAGCCTCTATACATGAACCCCCAATATCTCGCACAAGCACCTGGGTACATATTGTTACGATATCACGATAGGAATACTTTTTTCAGCCCCCTAATTAAACTAACAATTTGCTTAATTAGACCTTTTTAATCATTTTCAGCTCCTAAAAGCTTGCAGAGTTATAAAATGTTACAGCTAACTTGATATCTGCAACTGTTTAATTAGAACACAATTAAAAAGGTTAAATTAAGCAAATTATCAGTTCAATTAAGGGTCTAGTTAAGCAATTGAGAGCTCAGTTGGAATGAAAACCAGCAGACACAAGTGATCCCCAGGACCAGGGTTGGGAATCACTGAGTTAGAGTACTCAAAAAATGTAATTAATACTTTAATTGATACACTTTTTAATGAAAAGTATTTCAGAAAAGTTTCATTCAAATGGAAGGGAGCCTTGCAATTATTTCCAACTCAGTTTTAATAATTTTCTGAAGCACAAATATTCACAAACGGTTAAGCTTATCACCATCATCACTCTGTCAACCTAATACGCCGCAGGCATGGTAGCTGGTTAGAAGACCAGTCAGCACAGAGATCAGTTTAATTGACACGTTCTTAGTTTGCTGTGAAATTTTAATGTAATAAAGTGGTTTCTGTATGTAAGGAGACATACGTTCAAATTTATTTTGTTAATAAACAATAAGGCAAATGTTATATTCAGTATTTAACATGTATTATTTGCATTTAAAAATGTTTGGGAGCTTGCAGGCAGTAGCGAGTATTCAATCAACTAGAACACTAAAGTATACCAGTATACCAGAGCATACACATGCAGTACCCTGTTCAGAGAAATGTGCCTCTTTTACACATAGTAAATGACACCAGTTCATTTTGCTGTGGTGTCATTATAGCTAAGAGATTTGAAAGTCTGGGAGCAGAGCATCAATAGCTCTATAAAACTCAGCATGTCCTGCAGAGTAACTGCACGTTTTAAAGTGTTCAAGAAAGCCCCACTTGACATCCAGATCAAGTTGAAGTGATTTTCCACAGCCTGGACTACGTGCTGGTTGAACCAGCCTTCATTAGGTTAGGATGTGACGATGTGCCTGCCTGTCCCATTTGAAATCATTCACATTAATTGAGACGTTCTCTCTGTAGTTAGTAGTTCTTTCTCACACGCTTTTTTTTTTTTTACTTGGCTTTTTAAAATAAAGCCACACTCTCTCCTGTAGTGAAGGTGGTACTCAATTAAAGTAATGTTCTAATGGCTGGTTTAATTACACAGCCTCATATAATTACACTGGGGATTGAAAAAGAGTGGAACAAATCTTGGTGGTGCTGATTATTATTTGTCGGTACAATAAACAATGAAGGCTCAAATTTTCTTTCTTTCAGTTCTAATTTAGAGCTGGAATTTTGATAAGACCCAGAAAACTGCATTTTCATTTATAGCTGCTGTTCTCTTTGTTGTTTTGTCATGTAAAATACAATAAGACACCACATCTGCCCTTTCAGCTTTGCAACGTTTAACTGCCGGCTGTGTGAGGAAATATAATTATCTGTAATTGTCTTTAATTCCAGCTCATAGAATGCATTCCCTCAGCTGCAGCTAATGAAGGAGAATCTTATCACCAAGACAGTCTCTCCATTGACAGACCTCTTAAATTGACCTCTTAAACCTTCCTATTATGTTCAAAATTTAGGTTAGATTCGAACCAATTGAAACCGCTTTAAATTGATGACATTTTTTCTTATTATTAGAAATGAATGTAAACTCTCATTATAATAAACTCAAAGATATATTTAATTGCATCATAACGTTCTATGGGCATTTTATTACACAGAAATCTAAATTGTATTGTACCTTAGTATTTGGAGAAGGGAATGAATGCAGCTTGAGTGCAAAATTTCAGGTATGTATAAAAATAAAACACCTTTTCATGAATAGACCCAAAATATAATGGGATGGTTAAATTAAGTGAATGTTAGTATTAAGTTATCAGGTCCGATTATTGAAGTAAGCGCAAAGGTAAAACTGTTTCTGTGAGGTTTCAAACAAATTATCGTATAAATCCAGCAAGAAACAAATTAGTTGCAGGAAGGAGGAATTACATTTTTATATAGTACACCCAGAGAACCGCATCTCAAATCCTAATAACACTTCTTATGCACGACTTGTTTGGAGTAACTGAACCTGGAGGTAAGTGGAGGTGTCTGTGTTACAAATGGTTTATGTGTTGAACTTCTAGCAGAACCCTCAGGCATTCTAATGCACTCTGTTAAAATAATGAGATTTTAGAATTAGTTTCTGAAACTTTTTCCAGTCCTAATTAGGTTTTAGAATTGGTTGCTGAAACTTATTTTAGAAGATACCAGTGTTAGATTAAAAGTCGTTGGGCATGTCTGATTCGCAATCGACGTGCCGGCTTCTGAGGATAGTATGGATAGTGTATTTGATGGAGGAATCTGATGTATTTTATTACTGCGTGCTTCTGTTTACCCAAGTAGATCCCATGGTTCAGCGAGGCAGTGAAATGAACTAAAAATAATTGGACAGCTGGCACAGACCAGTACTTTAAAAACAGCTCTCTATGTAATTTCGAAATACAGTAATAATGAAATGCATTGTGTTCCAAAGTCGTTCTTTGAAACATTTCAAACCATCAGAAAAGGCTACAGTGTGTTGAATGTTTTTGACTTCACTGCCCTCCTGTCCAGTTTTTTTTTTTTTTAAACTAAACTCTTGATCCTTTGTCAACAAAGCTGATTATTAAAAGGTTATAACTCCATAATTGCTATAACTTCTTCCTCGCTAGTATAAAACAAGGTGCCGAGGACCTTGACGGGTTTATTTCATTGTGCACTTAATCAGTCCTAAAGTTACTGCTTCAATCCAGGTTTCAGGTGTTCTCTTTTCAAGTTTCAACAAACTCATGTCCTAAAAGTTTGTAGGATCCTAACTTAACAGGTGATTAATGATTCATGGTAGAATATATAAGTAAGTCAGTATTCGTGTTCAGTAACAATTAAATAAATAAGGACACTAGCTTGTTAGTGACATCAATCCCCTGCCATGACTGTAATTACAATGCCAGTATCATGAAATCACCATTACCTATATGGAAAAATGTCAAAGTGGGGGGTAGTAATCTGATTCCAAATGCATTCCACCAGGAATCCCTGCCCAGTTTGGTAGGGAGGTAGATGATGTTCTTCAGACTGATGACATTGTAGCTTTTTGGTTCTGCACAAGCATGCATGTCAAAGCCGCTTGGCAGGATGGTAAAAACAAGAAACTGTTGAATTACTCATTTTCATTGAAAACATTTACACCAGGCAATTCCAGGAGGTCTACGATGTCAGACTGTTCAGTCCCACTGCAGATGTCTTGAATGTGGTAAAAAGATTACTGTCAACATAGAAGGGTCTCTGAATATGTTTTAGTGTATTAAGATAAACACACTGGTTTTCTGGGGCTAGATGGCGCAGAAACAATGGGCTAATTCTCTAGCTTCTCATACATGCCTTTCGCCTCTGAGGGCCTGGATTCCAGTCGGGAGGGCTAGGTGGCACAGTCAGACAGCAGGCTAATTCATTATCCTCTCATTCCTGCCTTTAACCTTTCTCTGGAGGCTTGCATGTCAATCTGGGGAACTAGGGGGTGCAGACAGCAAGCTAATTCATTAGTTTCTTAGATATTCCTTATATATATATTCTTTATATATTCCTTTCACCTGTGAAGGCCCAGTTCCAGTCTGGAGGGCTAGGTGGCACAGAGAGCAGGCTAATTCACTAGCCTCTTGATCCTGTGTTGTACTTTTTTCTGGAGGCCTGGATTCCAGTCTCAAGGGCTAGGTGGCATAGAAAGACAGTGGGGCTAATTCACTAGCCTCTCATTCCTACCTTTTGACCTTTGTCTGGAGGTTTGGGTTTAAATCTGGCTTCTCGTTGAAGCTAGTCCAGTGGTCAATACCACTGCTATTTGAGACGATGTTACTTGGTATACTGGATTTTAGGGTTAATGTCTCAGTAGTTTTTAGTGACACTGTTTTGTTGGATCGAAGAGAAACTTATTAGGCTCGGGATCGTGGAGCGAGGGAAGCTATTGCTAGTTAGGAGTCAGCCCAGTAACTGCTGCTGTCAAAGTGCCTGTTCAGAGAAGTGGATGGTAACTGACAGTCATTGGAGCCAGACACACCTGCATATACACTGCACAGGAGTTTGCTCTGTATGAGTAGCTAGGGAATTAAGTGGAAGCTGCCTGTCAGTTCTCTAATAAAAAAATGATCCACCAGAGAAAAGGGTTTTTAGACAAAGAGCTCCTGTAAGGCGTGCTACAGTTCTCTTCCCTCAAGACTTCCATGAATACAGACAGCTGTACAGATGGGATCCAGAGGTATGTAGGTAATAATTTGTTTTCTAGTGTAGAGTACGAGGAGGTAAACATGCCTTCATTCTAAAAAAACAGAGGCCTACTGAGCCGAGTGCGCTTAAACAAGTCACCACCATGACTTCATACAAATAAAAGGGGTTTGTTCTCTTGCTTTGTATTCTCAGATACTTGAACACGTCTAGACGTGAGCTTTTTACTTTTCTCTCTTCTGTGCCGTAGGATATGATCCATTTCATCACTACAACAATCATAGAGAAGAGAGTAAAAAGAAAAACAAAGAGATCACAATGTTAATTGTGTTTTTATTGAAAGTGATTGTGTATAATAGTGATTTGTTTTTAAGTGAAGTGAACGCTGAGGCAAACCTTTCAAATTCTAAAATACATTTGAATTTAGTCTATTCTCGTTACAACGAACTCGGATTAGACATGCTTCCTTGTACTACTGTAGGGAGAATTGGTGTTTAAATACCCAATTAACAATACTTAATGAATGCGTGTAATGGTTTAATTTAATTAGCACCCTTAGTTCTACATTTCTCCCAAACAAGCTCAAGACTGTAGAGAAAAACTAATGGACAATAAAACACACAGCACTGTTTATATGTTTTATGAATTTTACCAAAAGGTTAATAAATCAATACGGTACAAAAATAGAAAAGAAGATTTGTATCAATTCTAGCACAAATCAGTACATTAATCTCAGCAAGCAATATTATTCAGATATCTCAGCGTCCGTGTACTAATTGATTACATGGATAAGAATGCATTCATCAGTTGTCTAACACCTTTTCTTTCAATAGGAATAGTAATGCTCTTAAATCAGTAAGCACTTAATGTAAATATACAAGCAGGGTAATTGTTTGAGTAAATATTTGAATATGAATTATACTATACTATGAAATCGTAGTTAATTCGTTATCAATTGGTTGTTAAAAATATATGTCCTTTAATTGGAAACCTATTCATTTATTCTTAAAAGCATTCCAGCACCTCTTACTTAGTTTCTCAGATCGCTGTTTTATTCTCACTCTGTTTTGTTGTTAATTTACTTTCTTGAAATATTAAACTGGCCCGTTTTGTTTTGAAGCAACTTATGACCACACCCTTTCACATTTCATAAACATCAACCTTTCTGCAATCATGGAAGTCAACCTGAGCCCCCAAGCAAATTCAGAGAATACTGATGTGCTCTTCACGATTTTGACAAATCCATACAAGGGAATATAGTAGCTCAGAGTAGCATTGTTGTATCGGTTTTCTGTCAAATTGAATTATTTCCCTAAAAAAGAAAAAATAAATAAATGTTTTATTGTGGAAAATGAAACCCAACTAAATCAAAGCATTGTAATCTTAGTGTTTTGTCTTTAGACTCAAAGAAAGTGAGAATAGTTTCATAACGCCGGGTTCTGCAAGCAATCCTCCGGCAGATTGGTAAAACTGAACCAAAGCTATCCAAGTGTGTCGGTTAAAAGAGCCATACTGATGAACAGGGAGTTCTTAAGAGCTCCGGTTTACCTATGTAGATCTCAGGGTTGAGTTAGGCAGTGCAATATTAAGTAATCAGGCACAGACCTGTACTTTAAAAACAGCTCTCTATGTCATTTCTTAATATAGTAATAATAAAAGACTTGTGCCTGATCGAATTGGATACTGTACCAGTACTTTGAGTTGATTTGCATCGTGTTCCAAAGTCTTTCTTTGAAACATTTCAGACCACCAAAAAAGGCTATATTGCATTGAATTGTTTTAACTTTTTTTTTTTTTTTTTTGTAAACTCTAAACCCACAGCGTTTAATTGTGTGTCATATAATAGGCCAGAAAATCGTCACATCAGTATCCGTCAATGCTACCCTGTTAATAAAATGCAATACTGATGGAGGCTATGGTGCAGTAAGTGTGGTTTCTCCAATGCACTTTCATGTCCTGCTGTGTTCCTCTTAGGCTCTCTCTGCCAGCATTCGTAGGTAAGCTGCTGCAATGTTTTGGTTTAAAATTGCAGCTGTGCTATTGGTTATCAATAGGGTGTTGTTTAACTTAAAAAGCAAGTAGCTTCAAATGTAATTTGATGTTTTTCTTTGACTATTTTAATGATGTTTTATGTTGAGTGGTTCTGGGTTCTGTTCGAGATCATTTTTCTCTATAGCTGTATTTACTGTACCTGTCTAAGCTTGTCTTGGAAATGCGATCTGTCTAGGACTAGACAGACAACAGCCAGGTAAAGGCAGATAAAGAAAAATGAACTCCGTATTGGAGCATCCAAACCCTTAACCACTTTCAACGATTGAAAACATCATAAAAGGACAACAGAAAGGAAAATGATATCAAAAGCAGCAGCTCACTGTCTTTTACAGAACTGTACAAATATAATATAATTTCGGTTAATGATTAGCAGCTAAAGATTACCCAGTTTATCTTTTAATCTTGTTTTATCTATTAATTCTAGCTATCTCCCAAGAGAATTTAAGTATGAATTACATTTAACTTAATCAACACCCACCAGAATCTCTGAACAAGTTGGTGATGTACAGGCAGTGCTGTTTATCTTTTTTTTTTCTTTAGATGACTATAAGAAACACAGTTGTCTATGATTAGCGATAATAATTTTTCAGTGCAATACCTAATCTATACAAAAAATCTCAATTATATCACAGTAACCAACCCTATAAAAGTGTAGAAAGCGCTAAAAACAAACCTTGTCAATATGAACCTGTATACAATATCCACTACTACAATTCATCTAAATATTACTTTTCACATGAAAATAGCATTTAAAAACTGGAGACAGAAGAATAATAAGACAAAACAAGTAGTTTATTCAGTCAATAATATAACATTTTGCTAACAAAACTGCCTAATGTTTCACCATCAACATTCAACTGCAATGCTGCTTGTTGCAAACAGATGGTGTACTGGATACCTTTTGGAGAGTGTCTGCTCGAAGCTGGACAACTGGTCCAATGATTTGTTAACATGATGTGTTAAAGCCTTTTGAAAATCATGCCAAAAGTGTCTGTTTTAAAAAGAACTACCTACCTACCTAACTAACTAATAAATAAATAGTGTATACATCTATATCTGTGTTGAAACAAAGCTGCTGGTTGATTGGGTGCAGTGGGTTGCATGCTCTGGAGTTCTGGAGAGGGAACAGGGCTACATACAATACTGCTTTATTTGTAGCTAGTAGAACACTGTTTCTCTTTGCTTTATTTGTCACACAAGTAGGGCTGTGGTTCGAACAGTACTGAGGAAGGGAGGCTCTCGCTGTCTTTCTTTGATTGGCCTCCATTGCTTGCTTTTGGTCAAATAGTCTATCTTATCAACACCTGCATGTGTGTGACATTTCTTATTGACATTTTTGTAATGGTATTGAGGAATGTCCTATATATTTCTATCTTTCTTTCTTTCAATCTAATTAAATATTTGTTTTTATAATTCTAATATTTTTATTATTTGACACAAATCAATAATTGCAACTCATTGCACTGCTAATATGTCACAGTAGATATAAGTTGTTGCATCCTATTTCATATTGTAGTTTAGTAGTATTATTTCCATTTACTGTAAACTACAGTGTATTTAAATATGAATCTTGCATTGTAACCCACTACTGCCCTGTAACATCTGTAAGTCACCTTGGATAAAGGTGCCTGGCACATAAATAAATAAATAAATAAATAAATAAATAAATGTTATTCACTCACACAATACTTAATATTGATAGAGTACAACACCTTCTTTAGGATCTCATTTAGATTTTCAAAGATGAATCGTAAATCTTGTACTGGAGACACGTTGCTTCAAATGTATTTATACTTGTGGAATGATATTTGATGTAAAATGAGAAATAGCATGGCCCTTTTAAATAGTTTTTTTTTTTCTCCAGGTATCCATATTCTTGTCTCACACTCTCTAAAATTCAGTACAAATTCTATTTTCTTTATTGGCATACAAGAATTGGAAAAGTTAGCAGCAAATATAACTGACGTATCAACATAAATAAATAAAAACATACATTCATAAATAACAATAAGAACAGAGAAAGCCTATGGAATCATGCACTCTGCAGTTAGAACTGGGCTTCCTTTAAAAAAAGATCTGCTGCATCTCATCATCCCCTTCATCAAGAAACATACTGTTTCTGTTTTTTACTCTCTCTCTCTCCCAGGTCGTGTTTCCTTCTTTAGCTCAGGCTCGGAGAATCTGCACCGTGTTGAGAAGGTTCGCTGGGGCACTCGATTCGCCATCACTGTCTCCTTCACCTGCGACCCTGCCCACGCCATCACAGACCCTGCCCTGCCCTAGAGCACAGCGTCCTCTAGAGCCGGGAGGTCTCCTGAAACAGGAACACAGGAAGAACAGGATCACACTGCTGTGCAGGCAGAGGCAGCGCTCACAACTAAGGGCTGTTCCTATTGAAATGGCTCATTGCTTACTCTTAGATTACAGGTTCTTACTTTCATTGGCATAAGAGCTTTCTTATAATTCACTCCCTGTGCAATAGGTATTAGGACTTCATCTGAAACATTAAACTCTCTTGGCTGCTCATTTGTAAGAGGTGTCAGGTGGGATTCTAAAACTTGCTGTAATGAAGTGAATCTATAGTGTGGTGGTGGAAAAATATGTTTTTAAAGCTTTCGTAATGACCCCTTCTAGCAACTGTCTCGCTGGCCCTCCTTCATTGTGTGGAAATGCATTCCTGGTCTTTAAATTAATTTAATGTATTCTGTGAGAGTGCTGACTGAAAGGTTTTTCTAATTGACAACATTTTTTAAAAGGTTTAACCTTTTGTAAGCATTTTGAAGTCATAGATGACTATATATATATATATATATATATATATATATATATATATATATATATATATATATATATATATATAAAGGACTTTGAAAAATGCTGTGCTGTACCTTAAAAGAATGGACAAATAGGAATTTCATATGCATTTCTGAATAATGAAGGTTTTTTCTTTTGGTCTGATGTAAAATGTGCTTCTATTTTTATAAACACTGATTAATGCAGCAAATCTCTACCAACTGTAATTATGTATGGAAGGCAATCCAAAACTTCTTCAACAGAAATGAAAATGTTCTTATATTAATAGAGTAGAAAGTAACTCAGAATAGGTAACATTTCCATTTAAGGTAGCTTCTATTTCTATCATGCTTTGTAAAATACAATGTGTCATATTAAGAAAACAAAGTCTGGATGCAGTGTATTTTGTGCAGGGAAAACATGTCTGCATTGGTAGACCTTTTAATACAGTACATTTTGTACTTCTGTTGCTCCAATATTGAATTTATTATTATTATTTGTTTATTTAGCAGACTTGAATTTGACTCATTTCCCTTTGTATCTTAATCCACCTGGGATTAGTGCCTGTAGAATTGTGTAACCTTTCAATCCAGCTTCTTCATACTATTAATATAGACCAGGCGCTGTCGATAGAGCTGAAAGGTCGTAGGTGGAATCAGGAAGTACTCGAAGGGAGTCCGGCAACTAGGATTCTACAGGCACAGAAAATACCAGGTGGATTCTGATACAAGGAACAATCATACAAATTCAATATTGGAGGAGCAACACAACACAGAACCACTCATAATGATTGTAATCCTCTTAAAAAGGTAAGGACATTACAAGTATCAGCCATTTAACCCTATGCTGCCTACGGGGAATTACCATATTCGGTCATAAATATGAACACTTTCTGTTTAAACGCTTGTAGTTTTGGAACCTTAACCCTTTGCGGTCCATTGTCGGACTGGGTCCGACATTGCAATTATTCCCACCAGGTCCTTTGTCGGACCATGTCCGACATCATTTTAAAAACGCAAAAAACGCAAAAAAGTCGGTTTTTCAACGGAAAAGCCGAGAAAACCATTCAATGGCCGAAAGTGGGAACGAAAGGAGCCGAGACAAGCGATTAAAAAAAAAAAAAGGCGATCTCATGAATAGTCATACTACTCCATTGGCATCAGATGGGGCGGTCAGATGGAAACAAGCTGGGAGTACAGTATTGGCGCACAGAGACTATCACGGACATTTGCAGAGCTTTTTGAGATGTTATAGCAATAAAATAATGACTTGGATTGCATTATTGAGGAGTTTGGTGATAAAACGAGTCATCAGGAGACGATTGATCGGTATGTACGACTATTATTATTATTATTTTTATTTGGTAGCATATGTGAAAGTGATAGCAAACGAAAGGGTGGGGCGGGGCTGGAGATCCCTAGTGAGTGCTTTGTTGATATGCAGGGCCATTTAAACCCGTTTGACTGTGAAAAAAAATACTTTTAAACAGCGCGTCTAAAATTAATTAGACCTGGAGAGCCTGACGCAGAATTAATAAATGGACCTCAAAGGGTTAAATCAGAAATTAAAACCCAATACACCTACAGAAAGGCATTAAGTAGATCTTTCCATTGATGTAATTAATTTTGTTGTGGGGTGATTTTTTTTTCTTCATATGAGCTACACCCCCCAAAAAAAATTATCGAAATATGAAAAATTATAAATAATATTTTTAAAAATTGTCAATTTCAACCTCTTTCCAAGTGTTATATAAAAAAAAAACTTAGAGTATATTGTAGCTGCACAATTTTCCAAGGATCTCAAATCTGAAATCAGAATTTTAATATCTTGTAAAGTTGCACAACTAGATAAGGTTTTATATAATGCATAGTATTTTACAAAAATCAACCTCCGAAATGGCAAAGGCAGACTAGGGTTAAAACTTGGCAAAAAGTGAGACTGGAAACACTATTGCCCTGTTTGAGATACAATTATATATTCAGTATAAAAATAAAGAAACAACACACAAGTTAAAGTAAAATGCTTATTTTTTTATTTAAAAAAAAAAGTATATTACAAATAAAACTTTGAAATTAAGAATTTTATTTGGGAGGGAGGGAGACAAAAAAAACTTGCATATTGTGCTGTATTTATTTATTTTCAAAACTAGCCTGCAGTTGAGGTGCTGGACTGGGGCTCCTCCAGATCACTCTCCTCCTCATCCTCCTGCAGCAGCTCTTCATCAAGGAGGTCAGCCTGCATGGTGAACATGCCCACCATCTCTTCCTCAGTCAGGGCCCTCCTCCTCTTCAGTGACTGAACCAGATGCTAGAGCTGATTGTCTCCATCCATTTTCTGGCTTACACACACCCACATAAAACATTAAAATAAATACCAATTAATAATAATAATAATAATAATAATAATAATAATAATAATAATAATAATAATAATATTCTCCATCCTTTTTCACACACAAGTAAATTAACAATAATGACTCTTCATACACACACAAAGTAAAAGTAAACTACTAATAAAATACATGGCTAAATAATAATAGTGACTACAGCTAAATAATGTTTTCTGTTGTTTACACACAGTAAACTAGTAATAAAATACATGGCTAAATAATAATTACAGCTAAATGTCTTTGTTCTTTACATAGGCTACATACACAACGTAAAAATAAAAACTAAACCAATAATAAAAAAAACAACGAGATTTATTCCTCATTCTTTTACACATCGAATAAAAAAATAAGTTAAGAAAATAATAGATGCATAGCTAAATAATAATAACGACTACAGATAAATAATGAATCGACTAGAAAAAGTAAAACACAGACGTACACAAACACCTAACTTTGCATCACATGTGATAGACCTATTAGTTTTGCCTTCTGTCCTGAGAAACAAGTTCAAAAATGGAAAACAAGTCTAAAATAAAAACGTATATGAAACTAACTATAAGAAAGATGTTTAAAAAAAAAAAAAGTGATGTTGGTACAGCAGTTACTCTTGTCTTTAGCAGCCCTGCCCAGCAAGCAAGCGCACACAAAAGACACAGCGAAAAAAAAAAACCACAATATGACTAATTAGCCCAAGTACTTACCGTTTAGATGATATGTAGATTAGCACTCTTGGGATTGTAAAACCGGATATCCACAATTTCGAATCTGCTGTGCACTCAGTCACAATGGCGCCGGCAGAGACTCGTCCTTGTAATCAAAATATTATATGTCCCGCCCACCCTAGCCCTAAACCAATGGTATAACGACAAGCCCCGTAGTCATGGCTATGACCCAAACTTTAAAAAATAAAATTGCTGGTTGGACGAGCTCGTCGGGCAGCTAAGAGTTAAAGAGCAGCTTGGAATGGGCCTGGAATATCCAACCCATACCAAGTTGCTTGTGGTATATCATTTTCTGTTTCAGTCATCACAATCTTAAGTTTAAAGCAATGCCAAGAAATCCAGGGTACTACACTTTGCTAGGAAGTTTTCAGTTTGCTTAGCTTGGCTTTCGGGAAATCTGCACTTCCTGGTTCATTTCACCTCGGCAGTGTCTTCGAGGTCAAGAATCTTACTGGCTGTAAAGCGGTGGTGCACAACTCAGGTCATGGAGGGCCGGCGACACTCCTGGTTTTTGTTCTAACCATACCCTAAATTAGTTAATTGGACCAATTAAGCTTCTAATAAGGTCCAATAAAGTACTTTAGGGTGGAGCTGGAATAAAAACCTGCAGGGACACCGGCCCTCCAGGACCGAGTTTAAAAACCTGCAGGGACACCGGCCCTCCAGGACCGAGTTTAAAAACCTGCAGGGACACCGGCCCTCCAGGACCGAAGTTTAAAAACCTGCAGGGACACCGGCCCTCCAGGACCGAGTTTAAAAACCTGCAGGGACACCGGCCCTCCAGGACCGAGTTGTACACCACTGCTGTAAAACAAGTCCGTCATTAGAGAAAGCATCTGACAGGAATGAAGTACCTGAAGGACTGGGGACAATTTCACTTTCTTGTTGAAATGACAATGAAAGCACTAGACCAGGGGTAGGCAACCCTGGTCCTGGAGGGCCACAATCCTGCAGGTTTTATAGGTATCTCTTAATTGTCAATTGCTAAATACCTGGAACACATGGTAATTCTAACCAATTAAGCCAATCATTAAATCAATTAATTTATTAAGGGGCTTGGGTAAAACAAAAACCAGAAGTGTCTGTGGCACTCCGGGACCAGGGTTGCCTACCCCTGCAGTAGACTATCTGAAAGCAAGGCCTATAAACAGAGATTTATTTGACCTGGTGTAGTTTCAGGTATCTTCTTTGTGTGTGTGTGTGTGTGTGTGTGTGTGTATATGTATATATATATATGTATATATATATATATATGTATATATATATATATATATATATATATATATATATATATATATATATATATATATATATATATATATATATATATATATATATATATATATATATATATATATATATATATATATATAAAATTTCATTTTTTAATATTAGCCAAATGTTTTAGCTTTACAAATATACTGTATATTGAACCTTACAGCAACTGTATTTGGTGCCACTGCAGTAGACCCTTAAAAACTACATTTATTTAATAGCCATTAAATTAAGTTAGACCAGCACTTGCATTTTGTGCCAGCCTTTTAAAGCCAGGCCTTTATAATAAAGTAAGTGAATAAAAAATTATTAGGAGACTTTGGCTGGGTTTACATGCACATGAAAATCGACTCTACATTCTTGACTCTGTGACGTTGTCACACAAAACAGCAGAAGAACGTCCTTTGGTCAACAATTAAACATAAAAGGGTTTATTTTCTAACTTGCCACATAGAAAGCACTACTTTAAGAAAATGAAAAACTATACAAAAATAAACATTTCAAAAGAAACTAGTGTGTAAACAGGTATATACACATACAAAACTGTAAAAACAAAAGTAGTTTTTAATCTAAAACGAAAGTAACATGATTTATCTTGCGTGTGTGTGTCACTCGCAGCACAGAATCCAGGTTGAGCTGCTGCAGCTTTGCAGTTTTCTGATCGAAATGTTTCTGCTGAAGTGCTGTGGCTAGCTTCAAGATGAAATCTCTCCTACCTTCTACTAAATGAAGGAATTGATGGCTGCCAGGTCCAGTAGAGATAACAATTCATTTCTCTTGTTAAATGTTTTTATCTTCATGGCAACACATGCAAGCTCTCCTCACGATATTAAAAGTCGGTCTTTCCCTAATCAGTATGCAGACAGGGACATTTAAATATCCCTGTCCCTAAATCACTGTGAATGCAGTCATTTGCATTGTCACGGACCGATTTGTCATCCTAATCATCGAATCACCGTCGAGCCCTCTTGAGGTGTCGTGGGCTAGTCGACGAAACACCGAGGATGGAAGGTGCCCACTTGAAGACCCCAGAGATGTACCCTACTTAGCTCAATCCAGATGGTTGTCATGCTGATGCGCTGGGGAGACCGCACTATGGTTGATCCCCGGAGCCAGCATCGCAGCCGCTGTGTGCTGATGCGCTAGGGAGGCAAAATAAGCTGATCCCTGGAGCCAGCATTACACTTCAGCCATCAACACCAGACAGAAGGATATCTACATCATCATATGGAAGGAAGCGCAAATGGATGGAGACACATATGGATCACATTAGTTTACTGTGAAGCTATGTCTTAGTTGGTGCTTATCTTGGCGAGAGCCAAGTTCAAATCAGCATGAAGTTTTAACACCTACTCTCATGTAATGGAAATCATTAAGATCTGGATACGTCTAGTGACTGCTGTGAATAGTGCAGCTGGCAACAAGGGAAAGACCTCGTGACAGCCTGGAGAGACAGCTGACTGGAGGAAAGAGACCCCATTGGGGCTGGCAAGGGTTAGCTACCCATGTCGGCAGTATCCAGCTCTGTGTTTACAGGATGCTGGAGACACCCGCCCAAGGCTTCAAAGAAATTAAAGAGAAAATACCCCTAGAGTTCGCGAGAGCGGGGCGAAGATGACTCAACGTTGGACAACACGGTTAAGGAATTAGGAACGAAACGGATATGAGTATGGAGAGTACTTCACAAAAGACTAGTTCAAGATCTGCAGTTAGCAAAGACATGGAACTCCAGGTTTGTGTCTGCGGCTGGAGCAAGGCGACAACGGTCAGGGGTTTGAAGATTCATCAAGGGAGAATGAAATGCTTGAGGGAGAAGGGACAAGGGCCTCAGATTGATCAGTACTTCTTACGAAGTCAGTCAAGTCAGTCGAATGAAATCCAGCGACAGGAAGCAAACCACAGTTCGCAGGATATCAGCACCCCTGACATAGATGTGAGGAGGACTTGCATGGACACAGTTAGTGATGAACCTAATGATCCTTGTGAACCCGGTCAGACAAACCAGCGTAAGAGAGAAAAGAACCTCAACGGGCACAAGCCTGGAGTTAAATGGCCAAGAGCTTGTGAGAAAACTGCATGGGACACAGTAAACACAGATCTCTGCTTTGCATTGGAAAGGTTAAGTGGAACAGTTGAAAAGAAACTGGATAAATTTGAAGACCCCAGAGATGTACCCTACTTAGCTCAATCCAGACGGTTGTCATGCTGATGCGCTGGGGAGACCGCACTATGGTTGATCCCCGGAGCCAGCATCGCAGCCGCTAGAGTGCTGATGCTTAGGGAGGCAAAATAAGCTGATCCCTGGAGCCAGCATTACACTTCAGCCATCAACACCAGACAGAAGGATATCTACATCATCATATGGAAGGAAGCGCAAATGGATGGAGACACATATGGATCACATTAGTTTACTGTGAAGCTACGTCTTAGTTGGTGCTTATCTTGGCGAGAGTCAAGTTCAAATCAGCATGAAGTTTTAACATCTACTCTCATGTAATGGAAATCACTTGCGGTCTCAACAGCAATGAGAGAGAGACTGAGAGATTGAGAGACTCGTGTCAATAAGGCTCCCGAAATATTAATGAAAAAAGTAGGATTATTCCCACACTGTTTAAAGTGAACTTTTCCACCCATGTCACCACATGACTGAGTATGGAAGGGCTTTTTGTACATTTTGTGTTCAGAAGAACTGTGAGCTTTAATATTATGGGCCCTCCCTATTGGAGCTAACAAAACAATTTCATACATCTTAACTGTTAGTTAAATAGGTTTCAAATGTGCAGTTTTGAAGGAAGCATGCTAACGCACCTGTGTATTCTCATTTTAAAACAAGATATCTGGTACTACACTAGGTTAAGGAAACTTGCCGTTTCTATGCCTTATTCTTGGGTATGTTTGCATCTGCACTTTCTAGGTCATTTCACCCCAGCAGTGTCTTCTGGATCAAAGCATGTCAGACAATAAGAATTAGCAATGCAATGTGTTAACACACAATAGAAGTGATTGTCCACATACTGTATATGCAAAACAGTGGCTTACATGCAGATGGATGACTTGACAAACTCCTCCATAAATGGCCAGACAATTGTATAACTGGTTCTCCAGATATGTAAGTGTGACATACGGATGGACGCGCCGGACGGACATATATTCCAGAATCTGATATTCCCTTATCATTGATTTCATCCCCAGCAAGGGATAAGAGCTAAAAATATGGATTTTAAGTATACACAATATGTGCAGAGTAGTATAGAATATAAATTAGCAATGCAATGCTTAATCATAGTTTGATTAAACATTGCGGAATGACCAGTGAAAATGTCATTAGATGTACAATTACGGTATATAACAGAAATAAACCTGAATGTCAATTTTATAAAAATAAGAAAAAAAAAATAGAAATAATAAAATAACTATTCTGCTTACTACATCCAGATCCACTACTCTGCACCCAGCCCCTCCAGCATGGGTGCTTGTGATTGAGAACCCCAGTGCTAATAAGAAGTACATTTTAAAAAAGACACACACTCTAACTGCTATTTTGGTAGAAAGCAGCGAGTGAGCCCAAGGTCCTCTTGAAGAATTCGGATCCTATGTTATCTCTCTAAACACTTGGTGCAGGGTTAATTGAGATGGCCTTGCATTTCACAGCATAATACATCAAATTCAAAAAGCAGCCCCATTCAACAGCCGGGATCTAGCTGTCAGGGAGCCATGGCTTGTGCTTCACCTTGAGTCTGTAACATCGCCCGAAAGTCAACTTCTTTTACTTAGTCAATCACTTTTGAAGAGTATTTATATTTAAAACTAGAATGGGAGTTTTTGTGAACAAAAACAACTCATCTTCAAGGGGAAAAGGTAAGGAGGATGGCATCTGTGATCGCATGGTTTGCAAAGTAAAATGATTAGGCATTTTTCAAACTGAAGTATAAAATACATGCTCCACCTTGCCCTGCAGTATATCCTCCACAAACCACCTTCTTCATCGCTGCACTCCAATTGAACCCCTGTGCCCTGGACTGTGAGTATTTATTTCAGTCCAATGATCACAATACTCATTTCCCCACAATCAATTGAGGAGGCTTTGCAGAAGTAGATCTTGCTGGAATAGTTAGTTAGCATGGCAATTAATAATCTGAGCAGAAACTATAACAGAGAAGCATACACAACATACATCCGATATAACAGTTTATTCTGTTGTCGACTGGACAACGGTTCCCTGTGACGCCACCCCATAATAAACAAAATGGCGATTCAGCAACAGAATTACAGATTTCTTTGGGTAATCTTTGAGTAAGAGTTTAAACAAACAGATATTGACTGGGAAAATCTAGTGGGATGTTGTAGAGTAGAATTGATGCAGTGAATGACCCAGTGTGTCAAAAACACAAGGGACAGAGCAATTTTAGATCTGGTGTTCATAAACAACCAGGACATGCTGTGTGATACAGAAGTAATATAACCACTGGGGTGAAGTAATCACAACATGGTTATCCAGGCAACAGGCTGCACTAACTAAAGTGTATCATTTCAGAAAGGCTAACTTTGAAGGGATGAGACAAGAACTGAGAGAAATAGACTGGGCAGGAGAATTGGAAGATATGCCAGTTGAAGTTCAATGGAACAGATTTAAAGTTATAATGCAATGCATGCAGGACTAGTATATACCTAAAATGAAAAAGACCAGGTCTAACAAGCAGTCACCATGATGGTTAAACAGACCAGTAGGGGAGAATGGTGTGCTAACAAGGGACAAAACTTTTCTTATGTTCTTAGAGTTTTCACCTTGTAGTAGAAAACTGCTCCCTTTCACATTGCGTTTTCAGGCATTATTTCCCACAACTGGTCACTTTTTCAACCCTTGGGGGCAACAGTTCCACTATAAGCCTCAACTCCAGTCAATATTTGTATTTTACTGGAGTATAATGTAGTGTGTTGGCCACTACAAGAAAATACTATTTTATAGGGTAAGCAGTTAAATATCAGGATAATACAGATGACTATAAAGTATCCCTCCTGAAGAATCACAATGGAAATAAGGCTGCTAAATCAAATGTAATTCCAGTTAAACAGTAATGCACCTCTCTGAGTTGTTAAGTAGCGTGGGGGTACAGTAAACATCTTCCTGCTGCTCCACTACATACCTTAAAAAGTTACAAAGCCTCCGCAAACCTGCAAAGAATTAACTGGTTCTGTAAACAAAGACCCCCAGAGAACACACTTATTTATTTATTGAATTTCACGCAACAGGACAGGAGAACAACAGGCCTTCACAAACCATAAACTCGTAAAAAATGCTTTTTTTAAATACCCGTTTTTTTTTTGTTTGTTTTTTTAATAGATGAAACAAAAGTTTGGTATTTGAATAAACTGTGCTAAATTGTTTTCTTTAATAACAGTCTTGAAATCTTGTCTGCCTACAAAAGGAAAATTAGCAAGAAACTGCTCAGAACATAGATTGTTTAAGGTACTTAACTGCTGAGCTACACATAATAAATAGTGAAATACTGAACGGAGTGAAGGGTCGCTATACAGTAAATTATATAACGGCGTGACAGCTCTGCAGTTCTACAATCCCTTCGTAACATGCCACAGCAATGCCATTAACTATACAACAACCAGAGTGCTCTCCAATTGTTTTCTATAGAGGTCAGCCCTTCTGTTGTTTGTTACTCAACAACTGAAAAAGGGACACTAATTAATGACACCTGTTCTAAATCCATTGCTTTCTGATGAAACATTTTACAGTGACGCTCGAGCCCTGCTCTCAAAGTTAACTCTTTCAGTGATTATTTCAGACAAAGACAGGTAAATAAATAAATAACTTGTAGTAGTATAATAGTGATAATGGCATTGCTGTGGCGTGTTCCTTGGAAATAAAGAAACTCCCTTGTTCAATAATGCCCTAGACCGCAGGTCTCAGGTTTCATTGACTCAGGAGTTACAGTATTACCTTGTAACACAGCAATGCCATTGTATCTTAATTAGGCCACACTTCAGTTTAAGGGACACTGTTTAGTTCATTAAATGCTAACAACTACAATATCTTACTAACACATTAACAGTTAGTTAATATATAGTAATCTGTTTGTAATTTCAGAAAAGGCCAGCTAAACTAGTAAACATCAGACACCCGATTAGAGGGAGCTCTTCAACCCTACAACAGATTATTTATAAAAACAGACTACACTACTACGATATACACATTTTATACTACATTATTTGGCCTTTGGCCTCACCTTTTGAGGTACCCCCTGCCCTTAAACTAGCTTGCAGATAAGTGGAAAGGCTAACTGTAGGAAAGCCATGGGCAGAGGAGTAGGATAGCTGCCCTCCCCGTTAGATGAAGCCCAAAAAAAAGCAGATCAAGGCTGGGGAGGAGGAGGTGAACTGGCGCACAGTGGGGACATAATGGATTGAGGTAAGACATACATAGTTTCCTTGCCGATAGTTGGACTTATTGTTTGTCGAGGGACAAAATGAAACCAGCTAGTCAATTGATGATTTAATCTTGTATCATTTTTATGTAGCTGATCTAAGGTTAAAGTGAGTTCCCTGCCAGAACCATCACTTTGCTTAATGAATGTTTCCAAACAAGGTAAGGGAACCTTAAAAAAATGAGGCTACTTTACTGGAAATACTGAGATGCCTGGTACCACAGAAAATAGTCATCAGGAATGAGACAGCCAATATCAATCAAAGGGCATACGAGTTAACAGACTTCAGTGATGAGAGTTTAATGAAAGCACTGGTCAAAACATGCTGATCTCAATAGTTTTAGATGCCACTCTTTGTCACTCTCTGGTCCTAAGTAACCGCAAGCCTCCGTGACATCTGCCTACACCCTTCTTCAATCAGAACGCCTTTGAAGTCTATCAATGCCATGCTTTTAAAAATCACATCTTAGCTGCTTGAATGGACAGGGTACTTGTCTGTTTTCATCTTGGTTACATCAAAGAACAGCTTTTATAGGAGAGTTACTACAGTATACAGAACAAATGGGAAAAACACCTGCCATAACACTTGTGTAGGGACACGGGGGGCAGTCTGGAGATAGCTGGCAGTGGACATTGCAGGGATTGGAAATCTGCAGTGAAGTCTCTTCTCCAGATTGGTCTATAGAGTCAGCAAGAAAGACCAAAAAACATTCTAACTGCGGGTAAGTGAAGCATAGGAATAGGAATGCAGGACTTACTAAAGAAAATCAGCCATGGGTAGAATTTACGGAAGCCAGTTTTGCTGAAATAACAAGGCTGGCATTACACAGAACAAGCTATGGGGGACATAAAAAAAGCTTTAAATCATATACAAACATAAGAAAGTTTACAAACGAGAGGCGGCCATTCAGCCCATCTTGCTCGTTTGGTATCCAACATCTGCCTTGATTTGGTCACAGCGAATTAGAAAAGACGTGTTGCGATCTAGTTTCTGCAGGAATCGTTCCCATTCGTTCCAATTGAAGACAATGTTTTAAAAGCCAGGTCTGATTTACGTTTGCCCGTGCAGCACTTGTTTTGTAGATAGCCAAAGTTTAAAGAGTGATCAGTTTCTGTCTGTTATTTATTTAATCCAGAAAGTGATGAGAAAGGAGCTGTAATTGATTTAGTATGTCTTTGAAGTCTCGATGCCCTTCAATTAACAATTAATCCCAAAACGTCACTTTGACAGCGTAGGGAAGCTCCAGAAATGAAAGCATAGAAAACCTCCTGCTGGTTACTATTTAAGAAAGGTCATGAAGCACAGGACTTGAAGCAAAGGGATTTCATTATAAACCAGTTTTGACAGCAGCTAGTTGTGTTTTTATTTTTACTGTATGTTTAAGGTTTATTTTTAACAATCTTTTATGGCAAGGTATTTGTTTTGAGCCAACATGAGATTCTTCATAAAAACATCATGAAACCTGTTGATTGTGCCTAGAAGCTTTGGCACTTCTTGTGATAACTTTCCCTTTACTGTTGATCAGCTGTCAAAGCCAGAGCGAGTGGGTAGAGACAAGCAATGCTGGATGTGCGACGGTGGGATGTCAATCATATGTCACGACTTGCCATATCTGCACAGTTATCTCGTAAGAACCTAGATTTCATGGTTAATAGTGAATCAGAAAGAATGAGATCACTGCAGGTCCTTCTGATTTGCTATAATTTGCTGTGAATACGTATAACAGGATTTTAAAAGTTTTTTTCAATATTATTTCAGAGAACTCATAAGCATAAATAAATTATTTGTAGGTTTTAATTTACCAGTACACTTTTACGCATACAATTTGTTAAAAAAAAAAAGAATTACATTTCCTTGATATCTGGATCTCACCGGGCACAAATACGCAATTCTTCAACAGAAGGGGAGATCTTTTTTTTTTATGGATTTCCCATTTCTGGCACTGATCCCTGAACAGTATAGTCAATATATCAATTTATTGGAATCTGAGCATTTGATAGATTCTGTAACACATGCTAGCTGTGTTTCTTTTATTTTATAACGTGGTTATATTCTGCATTGATCAGGGTTGTAGTCGCTCGTCAATTTTTCATAAACTTTGTGGAAAGTTTTAACACACTGTTTGTTTATACTGGCATCTGTGCTGTGCCACTCTTGTGCCAGTGCTCGGTATGCATTTATCAATTCTGCAACTTTTTTATATGTCTGATGAACTCTAACATTACGGCTTTCAATGTCATTCGATGGCTATTGAATATTTTTACTCAGTAAAAAGGAGTTTACTACAATGTGCTATGTTTTACCGTGGTTAATGTGCCCAAGAGTGGCTACTGTTAGTAAAGACAAAACAACCAAGTCAAAAGAAACCTGGTAGAATCTTAATTAAAGTCTTAATTAATGTCTTTGCATGTTCTAAACCATAGAGACCCTGTGTCCCGGAGTAGAACAATAAATCAATACACTGGGGAGGGGAGATTTACTTCCTTTGACCTTCCTGGAGTACAATGGCTTCTTTGCTCCTTTGGGGGTTAGGCAAGGTAGGGGGAGGAAGGCGGACAAGGCAATGAGTCCGACAACAGAGGCTTTACATTTTAAAATCATTCCTAACGAGTTTTACCATCAAAATAGCACCGGTACTCGTTTTTCAGAATGTAGGCCTAATGCTAATTCCCCCTGTTCAATAGAACACTCCCCAATAAAGAGCAGACAAGCCATTTAGCTGTGGTACAGATTCTAAACAGTACCGCTCTAATCACTATGGGAAAAAGGTGGCAAGTGGTTCGGAATAGCAAGACTCGACGTTGCTGAAAACAAACTATATTTTAATCAAGGTTTTAAAAACAAACATGTTCATATCTCTAGCAGTAACAGCACTGTTGCCCTTTTGTGTGGAGATGATATTGTGTTTCTTGTTTACTATACAGTCCTTCAGGATATTCATATACTGTGTGTATATATATATATATATATATATATATATATATATATATATATATATATATATATATACAGTATATATATACAGTACTGTGCAAAGGTTTTAGGCAGGTGTGAAAAAATGCTGTTAAGTAAGAATGCTTTCAAAAATAGACATGTTAATAGATTATATTTATCAATTAACTAAATGCAAAGTGAGTGAACAGAAGAAAAATCTAAATCAAATCCATATTTGGTGTGACAACCCTTTGCCTTCAAAACAGCATCAATTCTTCTAGGTACACTTGCACAAAGTCAGGGATTTTGTAGGCATATAGTCAGGTGTATGATTAAACAATTATACCAAACAGGTGCTAATGATCATCAATTCAATATGTAGGTTGAAACACAATCATTAACTGAAACAGAAACAGCTGTGTAGGAGGAATAAAACTGGGTGAGGAACAGCCAAACTCAGCTATCAAGGTGAGGTTGCTGAGGACAGTTTACTGTCAAAAGTCATACACCATGGCAAGACTGAGCACAGCAACAAGACACAAGGTAGTTATACTGCATCAGCATGGTCTCTCCCAGGCAGAAATTTCAAGGCAGACGGGGTTTCCACATGTGCTGTCCAAGCTCTTTGAAGAAGCACAAAGAAACGGGCAACGTTGAGGACCGTAGACGAGTGGTCGGCCAAGGAAACTTACTGCAGCAGATGAAAGACACATCATGCTTACTTCCTTCGCAATCGGAAGATGTCCAGCAGTGCCATCAGCTCAGAACTGGCAGAAAACAGTGGGACCCTGGTACACCCATCTACTGTCCGGAGAAGTCTGGTCAGAAATGGCCTTCATGGAAGACTTGCGGCCAAAAGCCATACCTCCGACGTGGAAACAAGGCCAAGCGACTCAACTATGCACGAAAACACAGGAACTGGGGTGCAGAAAAATGGCAGCAGGTGCTCTGGACTGACGAGTCAAAATTTGAAATATTTGGCTGTAGCAGAAGGCAGTTTGTTCGCGAAGGGCTGGAGAGCGTACACGAATGAATGTCTGCAGGCAACAGTGAAGCCTGGTGGAGGTTCCTTGCAAGTTTGGGGCTGCATTTCTGCAAATGGAGTTGGGGATTTGGTCAGAATTAATGGTCTCCTCAATGCTGAGAAGTACAGGCAGATACTTATCCATCATGCAATACCATCAGGGAGGCATCTGATTGGCCCCAAATTTATTCTGCAGCATGACAACGACCCCAAACATACAGCGAAAGACATTAAGAACTATCTTCAGCGTAAAGAAGAACAAGGAGTCCTGGAAGTGATGGTATGGCCCCACAGAGCCCTGATCTCAACATCATCGAGTCTGTCTGGGATTACATGAAGAGAGAGAAGCAACTGAGGCTGCCTAAATCCACAGAAGAACTGTGGTTAGTTCTCCAAGATGTTTGGGCCAACCTACCTGCCGAGTTCCTTCAAAAACTGTGTGCAAGTGTACCTAGAAGAATTGATGCTTGATGCTGTTTTGAAGGCAAAGGGTGGTCACACCAAATATGGATTTGATTTAGATTTTTCTTCTGTTCACTCACTTTGCATTTAGTTAATTGATAAATATAATCTATTAACATGTCTATTTTTGAAAGCATTCTTACTTTACAGCATTTTTTCACACCTGCCTAAAACTTTTGCACTATATATATATATATATATATATATATATATATATATATATATATATATATATATATATATATATATATATATATATATATAGTGCTAGCTGGAGTGATTTATCAATGTCACTAGAAACCCTTCAAAGTACATTTTGGGTGTATATTATTTGTTATAATACACGATGGCATAACAGATAGAAATTGTAGTTCTAGAAGTGTTTATTTTTAACAGCTAAAGAACTGCTGAGAATAACATTGGAAAACAGAATTTAAAAAATGTAAAACAAGTTTGAATTAATTGCAAACTTCAACATTTTTGTTATTTTATTTTTTAAAAATTGGGGATGGGGGAGGGCATGGGAAAACTAAATGTATTATTACTTCAGTCTACACTACCTAACACCCCATGGAGAGCATGTGGTTCAGGTAATTTGTTACGATATTTTATGTTGCTTATTGTTTTTTCTAAGATGTCTCCCTGTCTTCTGTGGATCGAGCTTTAATTCTGCAGCTCATTGTTGTTAGTTTTGGTACTGACTGGTATTGGCATTGTTGTGTTGAAGTACTGGTGGGAGAGTTTGTTTTTAAAAACTGGAGGTCAGGTTATTAATTAATCTTAATATACAGGCAGTAATCTTATTATCTACAGGTCTCGCGCAACCCCTCTGTATAGTAAGACTGTTAAACACCGAAGTTCATAGGAAAATGATCATTCACCATGTATAATAATAACAGCAACAACATCTTCATAAATGACCCCATGGTACTTCACAATAAAACCATAAAAAAGCAATGTAATTGTTGAGTGAAACTGAGCTGCAGGACAGGAAGTGACTCTGGTACCAGGAAGCCACAGGGATTTTAATTTCTATTGTCTATAGATTACCGTGCATACACCAAACCGAAGCACACAGTACTGAAGCAAACAACCAAAAGATCCTTCCACACATTAAAGGGATGATGTGGCCTGAGCTAAGAAGAGGCAAGAAAATGTGATTTTAAATCCTTTGGTCAGCCTTTCTTTAAATAATCTTTAAAGAATGGGCTAGCTATGATCTAAACGGCGGCAGATCTAAATTCTGCTAATACTCCTATGCTATATCAATGCTGCTGAGGTGATTTATAGACCCACTCATTGTTAATACTACATACAGTAAAAATACAATGAAATGAGGGCGGCGCTTTTAAGATCCACCGCTGTTTAGATCACAATTGGCACACCAGGGGAAGACACTGTGCTAATCTCTTTCAGCAGTGATTCACTTTAAATGTACTTGGATATCCAAATACATGTAATTCTTTAAAAATATAACCACCTCGATATCCCTATACTATATAATAAAATACAAATGTGCAAACCTGTTACAAAACTTGCAGGTATCTGTGGCATAGCTGACTAACTTAGGACATACAGATATCTTAAACCTTATATTTAAACAACCTCTTCATTTGAACGTCTGATCAGAGAATACTTTCACAGCTTTTGATGGACAAATGCTATGCGCAACAAACGCGGCTTCAGTGGAATTGCGATCGTATTTTGTGTGTAAAGTTAGATTAAATGCATTTAAATGTATAAAAAGCAAAAGCTAGCCTTTTCCATGGTACTGAATATTCTGTATAATCAGTGATAAAAAAAAAATAATAAAAAAAGAAAGTCGCTGACCTTTTAAGGGCTTGATCAGTGTAAAGCCGTTCTCCTCTCCCTCGCGGCGGCGCTCACCTTTGCACTTTGAGCTGTCCCATCACCAGGGACTCCGAAAGGTAGTCAAACTGGTTGCTGGAGGACACAGATTTACCCCAGGAGGACTGTAGGCTCGGGGTCCCCCGCTTGAACGAGGACGTGTACCGGTAGAAACTGCGGTGCCTATTCTTCAGGTACTCCCTATAGTTCTTGGTCAGAAGCGTGTAAAGGAAGGGGTTAATACAGCTGTTGCTGTAGGTCAGGCAGGTGACCAGGTAGTTAATGCAGGTCTGCGTGTGAGAGGCCAACTTGAGCGGTCTGTGATACAGACGCACTAACTGCCAAATCCAAAACGGGAGAAAGCAAGCCCAAAACACCAGAACTATAGTGAAAATCATAATTAACACTTTCTGCTTAGGGGAACGCTTGTTATTGCCTTTCTTGGTCAGTGTGTTTCTCTGGGACTCGAGGTAAGTCCGGGCGAGTTTGGTGTACAGATAGCCGATGATAATGCCGGGCGCCGTAATGCTAGTGCTGAAGAGAACGGTCAGGTAGACTTTGTACGCTTCGGGACCCCAGGTCGGAGCGCACATTCTTTTAACCCCGGTGCCTCTTCGTTTCTCTTCCAGGTTCACCATTATCATCATGGGCAATGTAAGCAGCAAGGAGATAAACCACACTGCCACAGCCATGCCTTTCCGGTAGCTCTTGGACCTTTTGACTGTGTCTAGGGGTTTGGTGACGGCCAGGTAGCGCTCTGTGCACATCACAGTCAAGGTGAAAATGCTGGCGTGCATGGTCAACAAGTCTAAGCTAAATAAAATCCTGCAGCCGATGTCCCCGAAGTACCAGTCTTTGAGAAAGTAAGTGCAGACGATGAAGGGGATAGTGGACAGGTAGAGCAGGTCTGCGATGGCCAGGTTGATAATAGAGATGTGCATGGAGACTGCGAAACGGATGGAATGGCACATCAACACCAAGATATAGATGTTACCAGAGACACCAATTACATACATGAGGGATAACATGGTACCAAACGTGCAAGTAATTATCAGTTCGTCCACAGAACCCGGGCTAGCTGCGGAGGTGAGGTTCCCAGAAGCGTTGTTATCCATGTCGTTTTCGTGTTTGGCAGCGGTGGCTATTAAATTAAACCGATGATCCACATGGCTAGTTTGAAATCCTAGTCTATTGTGAGATTGAGTGGAGAAAGACAATCTGCTTCAGACGTCACTCTGCCTTAAATCATCTTCAGTGAACATCACTCAACAGCGGCTCGAGACAGATGAGAAACTCAACCTGTTCCGCGGTCCGTCAGCATTTTTGATATTTACTTTCAGTGCGCTGTGCTACCGGTGAGCTGAGCATTCGGGTTAGTATTGTTCTTCTCGTTTGGTCTGAGTAGTTTGCATTGGTGTGCATTTACAGAATAGTTAGAAAGACGCCCCGAACGTTTCCACATAGGAGAAGCAGAAGGTAGCATTTAAGATAAAATAACAAGATAAAAAAAAAAAAAAGTTTAATAAATTATGAAGAGGAAATCAAATCAAATTTATGGCACATAAACGGCTTTTATATTCTCTTCATTGTTTGTAAAAGTGCAATAAGCAATCTCATACATTTATCATTAGTATTAGTCAGATGCATGTTTGTGTGCAGTCTGTGCATAATTGTATGGAGGACGTGCTACGTACCTTATTGTGGCTTTTTGTTTATTGGTGAATTGCTTTAAAGACAGAAAGACAGAAAGAAAATAGTCATAGATAGATAGATGGATAGACTTAACATACACGTACAGCTGAACATGGATTATCTTGCTTTGTCGTGGAAGTAGGATTGTCTAATTCATTTTTAGCATGGAATGACTTTCTATTAAACGTACAGGCAATGTTACTACCGAAAATAATAGTGTGTGCCAAAATTAAAGTCTGCATAAAACTAACATATACAATAAATCAGAAGTTAAATATATGGAAAACGAAATGAATAATCAAACACATACATAAATAAAAACAAAAAAAAATCAATTACATTAATCTATATAATATTGTTTAATTACCTGTTACTAACATAAATTGTACTAAATGAAAACAAAAACAAGTTGAATCAAGATCAGACTTCACTATCTGCTAATAACATAACCAGTGCCCATACACATTCAGTTTTACTGGTAGACCGAAAATATCCCTTGTTGTTGATATTCATTCAGTTTAGCCCTCTGTGCACTGTGCTTTATCAGAATAGATGCAGGCCTTGTTGCCAGTCCCTTAAGGTGCACCAGCATCATCTACTACTGAAACCTGCTTGTTTTTTATTTATGGTTTAAAAAAAAAAAAAAAATTCTGGCGACCATAAAGAAAAAAAAGGAGCCTCCTGGCACCTAAAATAAAAAGCTTACTTTGAGCACTGCTTGTTTGCTTGTATTTAGTATCAGTATGCTAATTATTAGTTTTATTTCAAGGGGTGCAAACTTTGCACTGGAGCAAATGCTGTTTTGGTTTCGAATGAATTTGAATGAATCAATCTGCTTTGCTTAGTGTTTAAATACTGAGAAACTCATTGCAAAGGCATTGAAATACAATTCCTATCCATTTATTTAATGGCTAGATTGTTGTATGTAGGGCCGGATTAACCCATCACGGGGACCTAGGAAAACATACACTTCTGGGCCACTATCTTCTTCTATGAATAACAACAAATAGACGATTATATATATATATATATATATATTGTAGCGTGCACGGGGGAAGGCAGCAGTAAGGCTGGTAGGTGACGTAATCACACACAAAGACATAAGCCCGATATATCCTTGCAAAGGAGCCGACTCTTTTGTACAGCGGTATTGGTGGTATGCTTTAGTGCGAGAGGTCCCAGGTTCGCGCCCGCTCTCTCCGCCTGTGTGTGGATTGCCTCGCCCTGTGTGATGCGCCTGCCTGCGTTAACCGAGATAGTTATAATATATATATTATACCGCCTCCCGAGGTAATAAATAGTCACTGCACGGAGACTTCAGTCTCTATTGCCTTTCACGAACAGGTAGGTAGGGTGAGTATAAACTAACCTCTTTCCAGTTGTGTGATTGACTCTTTTAAGAGCTCTCATTGCTGGTAGTCAGCTTGCCACTTCCCCGGAATCAGAAACTCGGCAGCTGAAGACTGAGCCTAACGCTATGCAACTGTGTTTCGTGTTAAAAAAAAAAATATATATATATATATATTTTCAACAGCCTAAAATAAATACAAAAAAAAAAAATAACAACCATGTGCTTCCTCCATTAGGACTGGCCTACTGTTGAGCAGATCCTACGCACATTCAAACCACTCACTCACCCATAAAGCAGTGTGTAGGTCCAATAATAATAATAATAATAATAATTTATTGTTAAAAAAAAGAGTCTCTCCTCTCTCTCTCTCTCTCTCTCTCTCTCTCTCTCTCTCTCTCTCTCTCTCTCGTCTTTTTTTTCTCCACATCTGTAGGCTGTGTCACCCCACTGCAAGCTATGCTCTGCACCGGTTGCGTATTGCACGCAATCCAGACTGGACCATCTGAGGATTGCTCCACTCCAGTGTAGGCTTTGCGCTGCACCTGTTGTGTGACTGCACGCAGACCAGACTGCAACTGTCTGAAGGCTACGCTCCACACTGTTGCAAGCTACGTGCTGTTCCTGGTTGTGTAATTGCAAGCAGCCCAGACAAAGACACACAGCTCAGTGCTTTGGTGCTTCGAGGACTATATGCCTTGGCACTTCGATGCCTTCGAGGCTTTTGAGCCCTGTGCATCGGTGCCCTCGGTGCCACGCTGCTCCAGAGCCTCGGTACCTCGGTGCTGCGACACCCTCGGTGCCTCAAGGACTCCACGCCTCGGCACTTCGACATCTTCAAGGTTTTCAAGCCCTGCACATTTTTTTTACTGACATAATTAGATTTCTTTAGGTCTTATTTACTTCTTATGTACATACATGGACACATTTGCAGACTGGATCGTTTGTGTCGTTGGTCTGAAGCTGCTGCTATTTTTAACAGCAGCCTTGATAGTCAGAATTCCATTCATGTCTGTTGACAACTGATTTCTTATGTCTATTTTTACAAGGTTCATCTGAGAAAAAAAAAAAAACTTGTTATAATTCTGCAGTACTTTGTGGCAAAGCCAGCATATTAATGGCAACCTTGGCAAGTGTAGGAATGCGTGGCTCTCCGTTAGGTGTAGACAAGAGTGCAATTCTGTGCCAGTTTTCATCAGCTGCCAGATCCCATCAAGTCAGTCACTTGTAACTGCATAAATTCCATCAACGCTATCCAGGATATATCAACAAGGCATTCCAAGCTGGACGATGTCTCCTGAGCTCCCTGTGCTTTTTACTTACTTGGTTGAAGAATGCATATACTAATTTCAGCACAGTATTGTTAACTGGTATTGCAAATTGTGAGCGAAAACAAGCAAAGCAGATGAATAAATAAATAGTTTATAACATCACTGTGTTTTTTTTTAATTATTTGAAATAAACATGTAACACTTATTTATGCATTTGCAATATATATTAAATCTAAATGTAAGTGTGGTTTTTGACTGGTTTAAAAAACACAATTTGGCTACTTTTGGTGGGAAAAAAAGTAAAAGACACAAGAAAAAACATGGACACGAGAAAAAACACAAATTTCAGCCCACTGGCACCTCATTCCTCCCCCACCAAATCATAGCTTATACACCTTGTTTCCCTGCACATTTACAATCTTACCCCTAGGGCACAAAGTGCCATACTAAGCCAGTTGCATGGGCAGTCATTCAATCCAATCCCTGGGTCTCTGCAGCTTTAAACCCACAGTCGTAGGATGCACTTTTGCTGTCTTCTTCATCAGCATTTTTACTAAAAAAACATTGTTAGCCTTATTTAACTTTAGTACCGGTACTGTAGTTTGTAATAGAAGTTCCTACTGTTCTCTTCATTGCATCACAAGGAGACTGGATAAGACAATTGAGCGGGAAACCAGAGATGTGTGTGACTTGACTCTGCAAACATTAAAAACACGTGCCAGATTTCGGAGACTCCGATTTGTGTACCATCATAAGTGGCACGTAGGGAATCGGACACTGATTTATTTATTGTTTGTTGCTAGTGCCTATTAAATGTCATGGTAAAGAAAGACTATATTTTGATTTTCACCCAGAAAATGGATCGCTTCATCGGTGCCCATGAACCGAAATTACAGCTGTTGGGCGCTATATAAACATTTTCATAATTCTTAAGTCAAGTTTCTGCCTATAGAAAAAAGTACCGGAACAGCATTCCAGCACGTTGCGGCTCGACTACACCACAGATAATAAGCAGGTTGCTTATTATCAACTTCAATATCTTCCCTGTAAGCATTTCGACACTCTCTTTCATATATTCAAAGTCATTATCACATTGATTCAGACACACAAAAGGCAGAACAATTGAATTGTTTAAGTTTATTTTTGTAACTTGGCCCTGTTCACACAGATTTAACTCATGAGTTATACATCACACATGATCAATTGCAACGAACACAGTAGTGTACTAACAGGGTGTCCCTGTGGTTAGGGAGTACAGTACTAACTCAGGGTACTTTCAGTTGCAATGAATTGAGATAGTCTGCAGGTAGGTTTTAAGATGTTCTTAATTGCAATGAACACAATGTATCAGTGGTCTGCCCCCTTTCAGCTTTTAAACAGTTGGAGATTTCAAGTTAACTATATACAATTTTATAAGTAACTTGAAATCTTATAAAACATTGAAGATGATCAGCAGATAGTACTGTACTTACTAGTACTTTGTGTAGAACAACACTACTAGTACTTTGTGTAGAACAACACTGGTGGGATCAATTCTTTCTATTTCTGCTGAAAATGGTTTGGTCATTTTTTATCTGGTGTCTTTTTGTCAGTGACATTTTATATTCATGGTGTTCAGATTCACAAATAGGTTTCTCATCAAATATTGAGCAAACTGTCAAAAAAATGAAAACAAATGACGCAAGTCTAAGCCAGACAGCCATAGGTTTGGGATGTTAAGACCCAGATCAGGTAAAGAGGTCAGCAGCTGATCTTCTTTCCTCCTGAGTGGTAAGTGGGTTGTGGTGCTCTGGATTTTAAGCCTTGAATATTTCACCTTTAACTAAATTTGCTATGATTTTTTTCCGCAGTAAAAATGTACAAGGGAAACCGAGAATAACTATCTTTCTATGTTAAGTCGAGTAACTGGTGGGAAAAACATCAGCATCCTGTTTGTAGCTAACACATACTTTAATAAATCTTACCTGTTTTGCAAGCTCCATTAGCTTCATATTCTCAGGATATCTGTGATGTACTTCCTAGGTCATTTCACCCCCAGTAGTGTCTCCCACGTCATGTTACTTGCTGAAAGCTGGTCAGCGAATAGGGGAACCAGCTGGTTCTTTAATGACAGAAAATAAGCTGTTGAAAGGGTTTGGTGGCGATTTTACTCTCCAGGTAAAATGACTGAGGAACTGCAAGACTATCTGAAATCAAGGCTTGCAAACAGACATTTCTTTAACCTAGTATAGTAGATGCTCTAAAGTAAAAATACATATATATTTTAGCTATATGTTTTTTCAAAACTGCACATTTGAGACCTATATAAGAAACAGAAGGACCCAAGAGGTACAATTTATGGCATTTTTTTAGCTAACACAAGGAAGTGACTTTGGATAGAATCCAGGTTCAGAGACCAATGTAGGTCTATATCTGTGTGCGGCAAAAGAGCCAGGCTCCATTTCAGACGTCTTAAACAACTCAACTCAGTCAATTACCGGAGATCATTACAACCGCTGAGACTCAAGGTTACCTGTTGTCTGTTCTGTAAAATCTGTCCAGATAACAAGCCTCAGTATTAATACCTTTCACATTGCAGAGCGCCTGTACCTTTTAAATCTGCATGTTATCTTTTCACCACTGTAAGGCAAGCACAATGCATTGTGGAGGAGTTTTCCTGTGTTTTCCAGATGAAGTTGATTCATACTTCAGACTCCGACCCTGTACGACAGGTCGGAATTACATCATCCACACTCTTGCGCCGTGCATCTTTTTTGGAAAGTCGTACAGCCTTTTTTCATGTGTCTGCGACCTGAAATCACATAGGGTCGGATAAAGGTTGGTTTATCTCTCGCAGACAAAAGCCGTACATCAGCTGCAGACACTTCTACGGGTGCGCCAGAAGGACTGAAGCACCCCCGAGTTCGCAGACTTTTTGACGCAGCAAAGTGGTTGTAGTTGTCGGTCATACTTTCAGCCAGTCTGCGTGACTGCCGGTGTCGACTTGTGACTAGGGTTGCCAACAGGCTCCACAATCCCGCTACACTTTGAGACGGGATTTTAAAATTGCCCGTCTCATGAATGAAGTGAATGTGTAAATTGGCTCATATATATTTTTATGAGCAGCAAACAAGTAAAACTGATCAGCTCCATACTGCCTCCGATCAGACGTATTGAACAGCTGAGCAATGTTACTGATTTGATGGGGAAAGTAATTGCATACAGAAAATAAATAGTGACGTTAACTTATTTAGTGACTCAAATACTTAAAAAGAATAACAATAACACAAATACATTGTATTCATTATTATCGTTATTATTATACAAGTGGTTGCTGCGCATGGTAGCCTATGTAAGAACCAATATTAATTTTAGAAAAGGTTCATTTATACTTTAATTTAATTCAGTTTAGAGGCAAGTTTAAAATCCTGTTCTCTTGTTCATTGGGTTCTCAAAAACTTGCTCTATCGTGCTTCACTGGCTTACGACCATGAGAGAAATGTTGGATTTTTTCAACATCATCCGACCCTGTGCATTTTGCAGTCGCAGACACACAAGAAAAGGCCGTACGACTGGCCGTAAAGACGCAGCTTGCTGCAGTGTGGATGATGTCATTCCGACCGTTGGAGACCACTGACTGAGACCAAAAATGGGGTCGCAGTCGGAAGTATAAACCAGCCTTTATGTTGAAAACTTTCAACATTTGCTGCATGGTCAGAGTGAAGCTGCACAGCTTTTATAGCTGTCTGCGCCTGACATATCACATTCATCTGCGACAGAAGTATGAACCAACCTTAGTACTGCAGAGAAAGCGACATGACTAGATGCTTATTTTATTTTTAAAAAGCACCATTTCAGTTTTGTATGGTATCAGTGTGCAAATGGGAAGAGATACATGTTCAGGAAGCATAGAAAGAATGAATAATTCTGAGGAAGCAACACAATCTGAATCAGGTGAAAAGGTAAACGACTTTCAACAAACATTCCTTCTATCAAAAATGTTCTCATTATCTTAACCCCAAGACAACACTATTATCAAAGTTGGAAAAAAAAACCCCAGCAGTGCCTGATTTGCGTTTATGTTTATTTTAAAGCAGGTGTCCTGCTTTTATACTCTTGATTGGGGGAGGGCACATATGTCACATAGGGTCTGGACTGCTGCTAAAATCAATCATTGTAATGATACTTACGCAGTCTCATCGTTTTCTATACTATAAGCCCCCAAAGTAGGTAAAAATGTCCTCCTCCTTCTCCCAGTTTTTTTTCGGATTTCTTCAGACCCCAGGCACTTTTATCCACGTATATGTATATTGCAGGACAACCAAGTTTAATGAAAATTAACTTGTTTTATCAACATGGAAGTATACTAGGGAACGCATTTATTTTTCACATCTGTGTCATTTATATTAAACTATTTATTAATATTTTAAAATGGACTAGTCGCTTGCAAAAAACAACAAAAAAAACATTTTTGAAGACCCCAGGGAGTTTTATCCACACATAGTATATTACAGGATATCCGAGTTTAATGACAATTAACTTGTTTTGTCAACACGGAAATATACTAGGGAACGCACTTATTCTGACTTCTGTCTCATCTGAAACACATTAATGCCAAGTTATCAAAAGTGCTCAGCCATTTAAAGTGGAGATATCATATTCAAAAACACAAACCAAGTTTCAAGAAATAATTGGGGCAACCTTGGCCAGCACCAAGCAAATAGGCACAACTGTAAAAGCGGTAGAGGTCATGGTTTTCTACTAACTTGGCTTGTGTTTTTCAGGCACAATAGAAGCAGATCGAACTTGCATCAAAAACATAAGCCAAGTTAGTAGAATCAATTGGAGAAGTTAGTTACCTTGAGAAGTTTTTTTATTTAGTAGTCGGCAATTCTTTTTATTATTTTCTCCTAATTTAGAATATCCAATTCTTTAGGCTCAGCTCACTGCTACCACCATCGCGCTGACTCGAGAATGGCGAAGACGAAGACACGCTGTCCTCTGAAGCGTGTGGCATCAGCCGACCGCTTCTTTTTACACTGCAGACTCACTATGCAGCCACCTCAGAGCTACAGCATCGGAGGACAACGTAGCTCAGGGCAGCTTACAGGCAAGCCCACAGGCGCCCGGCCAGACTACAGGGGTCACTGGGGCGCGGTGCTCGAACCGGCGACGTCCAGGCTATAGAGCGCATTCTGCACTCGACGCGGAGCGCCTTTACCAGGTGTGCCACTCGGGAGCCCCTCTGAGAAGTTGGGTCTTTTGAGCAAAAATGTATAATAATATTGTTTTATTATTTTATTTTTAACAACCAGGTGTGCCACTCGGGAGCCCCCTCTGAGAAGTTGGGTCTTTTGAGCAAAAATGTATAATAATATTGTTTTATTATTTTATTTTTAACATCTACAACTGAACATCTATGACTCTAAGCATTATAAAATACATGTGCAATGATGACCTAGACATTTAAAGACTTGATAACCATAATTTAAAATCCACTTTCCTTCATCTTATTATCCCTAACAACATTGTCACTGGTGCCCATTTTGTTCTTTTTAAAATCTTTCAGTCCTTCGCTTGAAAGCAACAATGTATCTTTAAGATCTATTACATTGTATCTGGAAAATTATTATATTATTTGTTTATTTAGCAGATGCCTTTATCCAAGGCGACTTACAGAGACTAGGGTGTGTGAACTATGCATCAGCTGCAGAGTCACTTACAATTACATCTCACCCGAAAGACGGAGCACAAGTGGGTTAGGTGACTTGCTCAGGGTCACACAATGAGTCAGTGGCTGAGGTGGGATTTGAACTGGGGATCTTCTGGTTACAAGCCCATTTCTTTAACCACTGGACCACACAGCCTCCTTAAAATAAGAACTATAGAGGGAAGGGCTCATTCAACTGGACAGCAAGCTATTGAGAGACTGGGCATATAACATTTTCATCAGAATGAAAAGAGGACCAGTGAATAGGTAGTATGAAGCAAGGAATACATTTGTTTAGCATATTAATAAATAGAAACACAGCCGACAGATTAGCAAATTGCTTCTGTATTTTCTTGTTTGGATGAACAGACTTCCCGGTGAAATATTAATAAAGCATTTTAAGTGCAAATGTCACCTAATCCTTTTTAGTTTGTCTGTATGGGGTTGGAAACTGCTGGCATCTAATAAAAACTAAAAGTGTCCCTGCAGCAGTGTTCATCTAATTCCTAGCGGCAACTTCAAAGAGATTGGGGATGCAGAAACGTTAGCTTTGAGGGGTTTTCAGATCCCTATTTACTTTGCGTTCCTTCAGAGGAATCATTCCTTTCCCTGCGTAAAATGAAAAAGATTGAATTGGAGTGATTTCCCCCCTGAGGGCGGCTGCAGTTTAGCCCTCATTAGGCTCACTATGCATGACGTGGGTGGCAGGGCTTGTCAAAAGTTCAGTCATGGCTAGACTCAGTAGGCCTGAATGCGGTCACCTTTTAAAACTATGCCAACCAATACTAGAAACATTATCACTTGGGTTGAAGATTATTTTTGGCTGGTAATTAGGAGTAAGATTTAGGAATTTAGAAATAATTAAAGAATAAAAAATTCAATGACAAACGTTTTGACCACAAGTGTTTTTCACTGTTCTTAAAATGAGCGAGAGTCACTCCAAATGAGTTTAACTAGCTTCTTTAAAAAAAAAAAAGTGGAACTGCTCTAGAATACAATCCTAAGGCATTTTATTGGAAGATTGGCCCAGTCTGTGATAGAGGTGAGTGCTTGCAAAAACGTGTATATCTGGAGAACAACTTATCCAATTGTCATGACATTTGGTATTAACATTAGTTAGTTTAAATCATTGAGAATATATGATTCCGGTGTTATTGGGGGTGTCTACCTTTTACTGGCATACTTATTTGTACATAAACCTCCCCATAAAAGGAACAAAATCTATTGTACATTGCAATAATTAACTGACAGTTAAGTATTATTATTATTATTATTATTATTATTATTATTATTATTATTATTATTATTATTATTATTATTATTATTATTTATTTCTTAGCAGACGCCCTTATCCAGGGCGACTTACAGTCGTCAACAATTACATTTCAAGAATCACAGTGCAAGTAATAATACAATTAAGAGCAAGATAAATACAATGATGAATACAATGACTTTGGTTCAAGCAAGTACAAGTGTGACAAAATACAATTCAATAATACAGCAGATAACAGTGTCAGTGATAGTTACATCAGGATATAATTAAATACAAAATACTACAGATTAAACACTTGGCAGATTACAGTACTCTGAAGTACAGGATTATATGCAGTAAAATAGGGGGCAGATAAAGAGCAAGTAATGCGCATTTAAGGAAGGATGATATGTGTCCCAGGAGAAAAACAGAGGGGTTCTACAGGTGCTTTCTGTAGAGGTGTGTCTTGAGGAGGCGCCGGAATGTGGTCAGGGACTGGGCAGTCCTGACATCTGTAGGAAGGTCATTCCACCACTGCGGGGCGAGGGTGGGGAAGGAGCGGGCTCTGGAGGCAGGCGAGCGTAGAGAAGGTAGAGCCAGTCTTCTAGTGCAGGCGGAGCGGAGAGGTCGAGTGGGGGTGTAGGGAGAGATGAGGTTCTGGAGGTAGCTGGGTGCAGTCTGGTCAAGGCATCTGTAGGCTAGTACAAGAGTCTTGAACTGGATGCAAGCGGTGATCGGGAGCCAGTGGAGTGAGCGGAGTAGTGGAGTTGCATGGGAGAAGCGAGGCAGAGAGAACACCAGGCGAGCAGCAGAGTTCTGGATGAGCTGGAGAGGACGGGTGGCGGACGCAGGGAGGCCAGCCAGGAGGGAGTTGCAGTAGTCTAGGCGGGAGAGTACCAAGGCCTGGACCAGGAGCTGGGTGGCGTAGTTTGTGAGGAAGGGTCGGATTCTTCGGATGTTGCTCAGGAAGAATTGGCAAGTGCGTGCCAGAGTGGAGATGTGCAGGGAATAAGAGATGCAGGGGTCCAGGGTGACTCCGAGGTTCTTAGTGGAGGAGGAGGGAGAGAGTGTGGTAGATTCCAGAGGAACAGAGATAGAGAGATCAGAGGAGGGGGAGGAGGAGGAGGGAAAGAAAAGGAGGTCAGATTTAGAGAGGTTGAGTTTGAGGTGATGCGAGTGCATACAGGAGGAAATAGCAGACAGACAGGTAGAGATACGGGAGGGGATGGTGGAGTCAGAGGGGGAGAGGAAAATCTGAGCATCATCAGCATAGAAATTGTATGAGAAACCATAGGATGCGATCAGAGGCCCAGTGAGCGGATGTAGAGAGAGAACAGGAGAGGACCCAAGACTGAACCTTGGGGGACTCCTGTTGAGAGAGGGCGAGGTGTGGAGGTTGCTCCACGCCAGGTTACCTGGTAAGTGCGGTTGGAGAGGTAGGAGGAGAACCAGGCCAGATCAGTGCCAGAGATTCCCAGGTCAGCGAGAGAGGATAGTAGAATAGAGTGATCGACAGTGTCAAAGGCAGCAGAGAGGTCGAGGAGAATTAGGACAGAGGAGAGAGAGGCAGCTCGGGCAGATTTTAGTGAGTTGGTGACAGACAGGAGGGCGGTTTCAGTGGAGTGAGCAGAGCGGAAGCCAGATTGGAGAGGGTCGAGCAGAGAGTGGTTGGACAGGAAAGCAGAGAGCTGGCGGTGTACAGTCTGCTCGAGGGTTTTGGAGAGGAAGGGTAGGAGGGAGACAGGACGGTAGCTCTGGAGGGAGGTGGGGTCGAAGGTAGGCTCAATAGTGTAATTGAGGTATTACAATTTGAATAAACAAAAACTTCCACAGTCTCAGTTTTTAATTGAAGGCTCTTTCCAATGGATTTAGTTTCATCCAGTTGCTGTTGTATTTACAAGTACTTAGTACTTACTTAAGTATTTACAGTGCTTATGCTAATTGCACGTGACAGGCTGCACAGCATTGCTATAATGTAATATCTCAGATGAGATAAATCAATATAGATGTCAATTTGAATTATACATCTGTCTCTGTTTGATAACTTTCTTACTTATAGTAATTAATGTGTGTAATTATGTATTTAAAGATTAAATGTCTTTAAAAAGCCTTGGTTTTCAATTAGAAATGCACTACTTTTAAATCCTGGAACTGAAATTTCTCATAGTTTCCTAAGAAGCCATATACAGTACCCCAAAAACTAAAAAAGATCCTTGTCAACAAAATGAAATGTTTCTGTTGTTCTGTTTTAAAGAGGGTGTGTTAGTTCATTCTATTTTCTTTTTTAAATGTGTTCCTGCCAATACGTCATTTTTCGGATCCACAGTGAAGCCAACAGACCTATAGTGCCGGAGGACAACACAGATCTGAATGGCTCCACTGCAGACCCGCAGGCGCCCTAGCAGCCACAGGGGTCGCTGGTGCGCGGTGAACTGTGGATTCCCCTGCCGACCTAATCCCTCCCTACCCGGGCGGCGCTTGGCCATTTGTGTTCCGCCCCCTAGGAACCCCCGGTCACAGTCGACAATGACATAGCCTGGATTCGAACTTGCAATCTCCAGGCTATAGGGCGCATCCTGCACTTTACTGGATGCGCCACTCAGGAGCCCCCGTTTTAAATTACATCTTAACCTGAGAATGTTTTAAAAGAGGTTGCACACTTTGTATGACAGAAAAGCCACTGGATTGAAGTTAGCCATCAGAACTTTATGCACCTAAACACAGCTGCAAACTTGAAATAACTTCATATTAAGTTTGCTGCTTTATATGGGCAATTATCAAGCAATTAGAGGACGATTCTGATAATGCATTCTGTCACCCTCCTCTGTTATCGCTTCTGGCTGCAATTCAAGAGCCAATAAAAGTCCCAAAGCACTAACCTTGATCTTATTAAATACTGAATTGATGTCGCTTCACCCACAAAGAGTGAGCGTATAATTAAAGCTGACAGCTGGGCAGAGCTGCAATATAAGTGCAATCATGTTAACTGCAATTAACACAGCTGCCTGCTCTCCAAGTTCGGCACTTTCTGTATTGTATTATTAAGTCATCGGCCTGTAGGAGGAGATAATAACAATATATTACTAGAGATGCAACTATTCATTCATTGATCGATTATTGATCACCATGGCTTTTTTGTATTTCAAGCCTCAATTAAATATTCATTGATCAATTCATCAAGCTTTCGTGTAGAGTCTATAAAACAGGGTGGAAGCTGGGCGCAAACTGGTGACCCCGCTCACCGCAAGCAAGCGTCTCTAACTATGCAAAAGAGCCGGGCTAGTCTGCATTGGTGGTTTTAGAGCTTTTAACCACATGTCACCTAATTGACTGGGGACAGAATCTGGTGAATCTGTAACAGTGAAAACAGTAATAGTGATGTTTTAATCACTGTTTTAGTATTTGGAGGATCTTGCTTTTATAGCATGTTTTGTAATTCAAATTGTGTTAAGTCACAGAATCACTGTTTAGCAGTTGTTTCACTTTCAGCCATTTTGTCTTTTTGTGAGCAGTGCAGGGGAAGGGTGTTCCTTTGAAAAGGGGTGGGACTGCCAGTGATGTGAACCAATCACATGTCAGAGGGAGACTATTGCCCTGTGGTGTAAGGATGTTAGGGCAATAGTTCAATCTATTTTTGCTCCTATGATTAGGTTTTAACCAATGTGGTGTAAGGATGTTAGGGCAATAGTTCAATCTATTTTTGCTCCTATGATTAGGTTTTAACCAATCAGAGGCCAGTATCTCCAAGCACTGATTCATATATATATACAGCAGTGTGGAGTAGTGGTTAGGGCTTTGGACTCTTGACTGGAGAGTCGTGGGTTCAATCCCAGGTGGGGGACACTGCTGTACCCTTGAGCAAGGTACTTTACCTAGATTGCTCCAGTAAAAACCCAACTGTATATGGGTAATTGTATGTAAAAAAAGAATGTAATTGTAAGTAAAAATAATGTGATATCTTGTAACAATTGTAAGTTGCCCTGGATAAGGGTGTCTGCTAAGAAATAAATAATATACACCTGAACAGAAAGTTATGAAAAAAATAATACAAATTCTAAATATTATAAATAAGGATAATAATAATTAAACAGTTTAAGGGTTATATGACTGCAATTAGAAGCTGCTTACCAACACATTTCTAAATGCTTATCCACATCGGGACACTCTTGGGTTATTGGAACTCAAGTGTTTATTCTGGTAAGCTTTAAAATCTGAATTAATTGCAAATTGAAGTACATTCTGCCATTAAGACTCTGTAATATCAGACCACAGGCCCTGACACTGGCTGATACCTCACTGCACAAGGGAGATGCTTGGACAGGTTGCTTGTTGCTTATGTCTCTTTTCTGTAAATTAGATTTCTTTCCTCTGTAGCTGTGTGTGTGCGTGTATGTGCTTCCAGGAACCAAGCTGGATGTCAGCGCTTTGCTGTTGAAAGATTGATGTATTATGTGCACTCATTAAGGTATGATTTCCATTACACAAGAGCAGATGTTAAAACTTCATGCTGATTTGAACTCGGCTCTCGCCAAGATAAGCAACAACTAAGACGTAGCTTTACAGTAAACTAATGTGATCCATAGGTGTCTCCATTCATTTGCGCTTCCTTCCATATGATGATGTAGATATCCTTCTGTCAGGTGTTGATGGCTGAAGTGTAATGCTGGCTCCAGGGATCAGCTTATTTTGCCTCCCTAGCGCATCAGCACACACAACGGCTGCGATGCTGGCTCCGGGGATCAACCACAATGTGGTCTCCCCAGCGCGTCAGCATGATAACCGTCTGGATTGAGCTAAGTAGGGTACATCTCTGGGGTCTTCAAGTGGGCACCTTCCATCCTCGGTGTTTCGTCGACTAGTCCATGTCACCTCAAGAGGGCTCGACGGTGATTCTGGCGTCCCAGAATCACCCCCCTCCGTCCCCCACTCAACTCAACTCTATGAACATGTAAGGAGTAAAAACATAAGAAAGCATCAATCTGAAAACTCTAAAAGGTCACTAGCTAGAACTAGCAGTACAAAATCTGTCTTCCAAGTCAATTATTGCAGTGGCCAATCTCTTCACGCCTACAGTATCTCACCTTCCCAGTCCAGCAGGTATTCAGGTCAAGCAAGTAACCCTCGGTTGCACTGCTGTGCTTTATTTTTGTTTCTGTGTTTGTTTGTTTTTTAATTAACACATTTTTCATGATATTTTGGAAGAAACAGTTCTCAGTTTGTCAAATTACAGTATTGGCAAATTCGAGTCCACCACAAGCAAGTTACCTCTAAATTTTTATTTGTCTGTTGGGTAATTACATTTAGAACACATGTTCATAATTTCCCTGGTACTAATTATATCTTCTTCTCCTGTGTCACTTTTACCCAGGAAACAGCATGTTTATGCAACTCTTTGTAGTAAATATCAGGGGACCTTATTAAGTTACTGTTTATGTGAATGTTTTGTATATTATTTGTGAAGTGTAAAGGACGAATAAATCAAAGAAAAACTTGACTTCCCAGAATCAAGAAATATGCATTTAAATACGCCCGGAGCTTCTTCATAAATATCTTATTTTCAAAGCAAAATACACACAGCTGTAGCATATCCATACAACGTGTTACTGAAGGGAACAGCATTTAATAGCACACGGGTATGAATGATTTGCGTTTAACAGTAAACAGGAATAATCCAAATATTAGTGTGCAACACAATCCTTTTTATAGGGACAGTAATTATTTTGCACACTACTATGGCAAAGTCCAGCACCTGTGTCCAGTTTGCAGAATCACTTGTTAATAAGGACACCCCCCTAACAGTACCTACACCGGGCACTGACCAGAAGAGAGAAACGCTGGCCCTTGGTGAGAAACTTTCTGTGATTATTATCTATCGCCTCATACAATGTCAAGTGTGTGATACAGTTGTGCTGTGTGTTTCCTTGGAGTCCTTCCCAGCTTATTGTTTATGATAACTGATGTATGTTACTGACAGACTTGTTTCATATCCTTTTAATCTTAATCCCACTTCCCTGCACAGTGTTTCTCTACCAGGGTGGAGAGTTGTAGATTTATAGCTGGTTGATTCAACAGGCCTTTTGGCTCCCAGATAATTAAACTAGCTTCTGTGACAGTGATACTGTTTTCAAAGATTCTGCCTCCGGCTTAGTTTGCTACCTCATTTAAGCTTTGACAGAGTTGCAGATCTCCCGGTCTGTAGCAGAACTTTAATGACATTATATTATATGCTCTGAATATTATTATTTATTTAACATCATGTAATCAAAGAAACTACAAAATGAAATTGCAAAAGTGTACCAGAAGCCATAATAGTAATACAGTATTTCATGTTAGATTTTGAAATGTCACATTTTTCAATTTTTGTCAGTTTTTCGTTAAGTATGTGGAAAACTACATAGAGGTATGTAATATGCTAACGTAACACTATTCTGCAAGTTTCTATAGTGTTATGCAAAACCTTTGGTCATATCTGTACAGAAGTCTCCACATATAGGAACACCTCCTAAGAGAACACCTAAGAGAACACCCTTGTGGTGTAACAGATTTTTAGCATTGTAAATGCTCCGGCTGAAGGAACAGGAATTTCGCTTAAAAGAATACCTTCTTGGCACTGATAGCGATTTGTTCACAAAATGGTTTATTCAGTTTTTTTAAAAGCAACTTATCATCACGAGAGGCACACTGATTGGTTTATTAAATCTTTCCCGAACCACTGTCATATCATTGCCTCGTTTTGTATTCTGATTTCCACAAGCGTACATTTTGTACCTCATCGCTACAAAATGGCATGTAAACAAACGACGAAATGCGCTGCTGTTTCTCTCTTGCTACAAAAAGTTGGAAATTGTTCTAGCTTCTGAAAAAAACCTGAATCAGACACAAGTCGCCGAACAATTTGGTATTTCTCGTTTGAGTGAGTTGCTTCACCATTCTGTTAAATAATGTGCATGTCTCGTATATTGCTGCTGCATTGTTTAACGTGTGCAGGGGTGCTGTGTTAATTTAGTTTGACAGTTTATTAACGTTAGTTTGTCTGTTACTTTATTATTATAGTTTATTGACATACACTTCTCTATTGCTTTTTTTTTACGTATTCAGTTCATTTCATATGTTGATGCATGTGCGTCATGACAAGTAATACATAGGTATTTATTTATTTATTGATTCATATTGTGTCTGGTGTCTAATTCCATCTTAGACACTTCAGCTAAGAGAACACTTCGCTTGCTTCCCGAGCTGAAGACTACTGTACTATATAATATGGAGTCTGTGTATATTTTGGAGATATTTTGGTCGTCAAACCTGAATATATAATATATCATACAACAACCGGACATTACTCTTCCATTGCTTTCTATGGAAAGTCAATAACAAAAAGCACAGTTGAGAGATGACACTAGTTAATGACACTTATTCTCAATCCACTGTTTACCAATGAACCTCGTCAGGGATGCTCATGCCCTTTCCTCGCAAAGTGAACTCTTTCAGTGGACTTCAATGATTATTTCACGCAAACAAATGTAAATAAATACCTTGTATGTAACTGCAGTGGGGTAGTGATAGTGACATTGCTCACTAATAACGGAACTGGCTCATTAAATCGTGTCAAACAAACTTCAGACAAACAAAGGTAAATAAACAAATACTGTGTAGTATAATTGTATACCATGTAACATGCCACCATTACCATTATCCATTAAATTGTTCACTGGAAAAGGACTGGCCGAAACGTTTGTCTACTTGAATTAGTTTTACCTCTGAATATTATCTTAGACTAAATTGAATACAAAATAGACCTAATAAGAGACGTTTTATAGTTTATATTTTGAGGGTTGATATAATTTGTATAGTTTATATTTTTAAGTTTGGATCAACAAAAGTCGTAAGGTGTCTTAGACTGCTCAGCAACAGCAGACTGATGCTGAGTTGAATGACTGATTCTGTTGAAGTCAAACTACATTTTTTTTTCATTATTAAAAAACAGAAAGACCAAAACACTTGTCATATAATAGCTAGAACTAGAGGATGCCTCTGGTGTTCTTGGAGTCAACAGTCAGCAGGTATTTTAACTGTAAATTCCTTTTACTTTGAACATGCAGTAAGAATATTTTGAGAAGGAGAAAAGGCCATTCGGCCCATCAAAGCTGGTCACTTGTTAGCACACCATTTTCCCCTACTGGGGAAACTAATTTCAAAGCACAGAATCTCATCTTTTTTAAATGTTCCCAGTGTTTTAGATCCTACTACTTCACCTGGTAGACTGTTCCATGCATTTATAGTTGCAGGTGTGCATTTAGGGGGAAGCAACTGATAGGAGAGTGCTGAGGGCATTGTTCAAGGCGGATTGAGCATTTAGAGGGGAAGAGGCTGATACACCTCCCCCTCGCTAAGTCAAGTGTTCAGTCTTTCCCTGTTTTTACTGTGGTTGCTTGCTAAATTGCCCTGCTTTTTAATAACTCGGATTGCTTAGCCAAAGTTTTTATTTGTTTTACTTTCTTAGACAGACTCTGTCTCCAGCTGATGCCCCTCCCTAACTACTAGAGCTGCTTAGCCTACCCAAGTCTGAACTGCTTTGTGTCATTGAGAAGAAGGCTTCAGGACTTTTTATTTTAAACTTTTATTATTTTTTCCATTGATTGCTGCTACTGATGTAGCTGAATCACTTATATTGCTATAGCGATTTCTTATATTGCTACAATTACGATTTCTAATACTATTGATATAGCTATTTAATTTTTGCTGCTACTGATACAGCTGTATATTACTTACATCTATTGCTATAGTTATTGCCAATATTGCTGCTATTGATTTAACTATTATTGCATCTATCAATATTTTATTATTTTCTTATGTGCTGTATATGTGCTTGGCCATTTTAATATTGTTGCATATTTTAACTTGGTTTTAGACATTGATCAAACACTTCAACCAAGCCCATTCTTTCCATTCTTCAATAGTATTTTGAAGTGCCAGGGCTTTTGACAAGTCTGTTCCTTGAATTTGGTTTGTTGCGTCAACACCACTTAATTAATGTGAGTTACTGATTTTCTAAACCTAAAAAAAAGGGCATTCTAACCAAAAGATAATGAGAAGTTTATAGACATTAACCATGTCCTTGACTGATTTGGTGGTCTGTAAATGCTAATATGTACACACACAAAGGACACAGCTTGGTCTGCAATTCAGTTTGGATAATGATTTGAGTCTGTGGTAGGGTAATGTTGTGGTCAAGGCAACTAGCAGCAGGAATATAGAGGCAGGAGACGGCAGATTGCAGTTCAAAAGAGCTTTTTCTGCTCACTTTTATTAATAGTAAAAATAGAAAGCAAAATTGTTAAACAAAACCAAAATACAAAATAAAGGATTGAGAACACAGCTTACTGCTTCCAGTCCTTTCCCTAAATTCTCACAGAGCTGTCTCCCAGCTCCTCCTTTATACAGTCTGGCCAAGTCTAATTCACAACCAAACAATTACAACCGGGCCACATTCTGCACATGGGTTTTTGATGGGATGGGATTTTAACCCCATTCCTGTCAAACCTAAAATAAAAATACATTCCATTTAATTTCTGAACAAAAACACACAGACACTATAGACTTACAGTGCATCAGCTCTGTCACATGGTGCACTTCATTTACAAATAATCTTGCTTATTTAAGAAAGCAAAATGCATTGCTTTTATATTTCAGCAATATATTTTTCAATAATATATATATATATATATATATATATATATATATATATATATATATATATATATATATATATATATATATATATATAATTTACCTTTATCCAAGGCAACTTGCAGAGACTAGGGTGTGTGAACTTTGCATCAGCTGCAGAGTCACTTACAACTATGTCTCACCCGAGAGACGGAGCACAAGGAGGTTAAATCACTTGCTCAGGGTCACACAATGAGTCAGTGGCTGAGGTGGGATTTGAGCCAGGGACCTCCTGTTTACAAGCCCTTGTCTTTAACCACTGGACCACAAATCCTAAACAGCGTGGTATTTTACTAAGCATTTAACTGAAAATGAGCTATTTTCTTGTCTCTTTTCAAGTCTGCTTTTTCACTGAACATGATAGTTCAAATGATAAAGATGTGTGAAACACCTGTGTCTCCATAAAGAGCAATATTTAGACTGTACAGCTTTAATTGAGCTCATACTTTGCTGAAAAATGAATATGTGCTTAATGGATGCTTCTTGGCACCATAAAACTTGATGCTTTTAAAAGAGAAATGGACAATCACAAAAAGGCAATCTTTGTTTGTGGGTTGACTTGCTGTATGTTGTACGGCACACTATACACTTCAAATCCTCCCAATGCTGGCTTCTCTCCATCACTGTACCTGGATAATTATTTTCAGTTCAATGAAAGAAGCTAGTTCCTTATTAGTCTGTTTAAATATGATTAGGTGCTCATCCCCAGTTATGGTAAACAGTGTGGGATGATGATTACCCACTGTGAAATGAACAGTTTTATTATCTGTGTTTGTCCTTAACTAACCCTAACCCTAACTGCAATGCAAATTCAATCCTTTTGTAGTAGTCAATTGAATATGGTTAGTATTTAATATGCATAGCGCAATCAAAAAAAAATCCTAATGTCATAACTTTGTTGGTCTCACATTTCCCTATATTTAATGGTATTTTTGCATAGAATTAGTCTACAAAAATTGGCAACAGCCACTTCTGATGTCTTTTGTACTTTAAAGATGAACTACCTTATAAATGAGGGAGCTTATATGTTTTAATAAATCCATAACTGCATATCTCTCATAAACAGTTTCAGATGGTGGTGAATTCTAACGGTACCCTTCATTTTGACCTGTAACCTAACATGGCTGTCATGTGACATTTTGGTTTCCAGATGCTAAAGACCTATAAGACCACAGGAAGTGAACAGGTAAATGGTTACTGCTGAACCAACATAGAAGGTTAATGGGATAATGTTGAGAAAGTTGTTCAGGATGGTAGAGGATGTTTCTGTTTTTGATGGCTGTCATAATCTTACTTTCGTTCACAGATTTAATTAAAAAAAACAAAGCATTACTCAGTCACAAGCATCTAACACACAGAGTGGCATCCAATGGACCAATTTAGAAAGTCTGGGATGTGCTGAGTACTCGGATCATATAAGTATCTACTACGTTTACAACACATTTCTTGTAGCACATTTAGCACATGTAAAATAATGCATTAAAACAACGTCTATCATTGTTAATCTCAAGTTTAGTCTTGGAAGAGACAATTTGCATTTAAGGCACTTTCAGTTTTCCTTTGCCCACTTCTGGTGATGTCACCAGATTATGATCGGAGTACTTGAGTATGATGTCTTGGAGTAAAAATAAATAGAATGCAATTCATGGGTCTTTTGCATACCTTAACTTGCTATACTACTTGATCTAGTTTCCAGATGTGATAATTACCTCCTAGGTGTTTTTGAGATAAGTAGTGTGATGGCTGGATGGGTGGATACTGCTGCTGCATGCTTTCGAACAGTGGTCCTGAAAGTGGTGCCCGTGAAGCCAGGCCACATGTTTTCCAACAAAAGCGTCACAGCAGTCTGTTGACAGTGCTGCTGGTTTATGCTGTGCTTGTACGTACTGGGTGGGATATAAACTGTGTTTAGTCCCAACAGGAATGTATAATAGGGAGGTACCAGATCTTTATTTATTGATATTAATGTTATGTGCATTATTTTACACAGAATATATATATATATATATATATATATATATATATATATATATATATATATATATATATATATATGGAAATCACTCATGAGGACTGATGGAAGTTACATGACAAGTAGGTTATCTGAAACAACATCCTATTTATATTCTCTGAGCAATCGTAATGAAATGCTGGTAAGATGTGTGTGTGTGTGTGTGTGTGTGTGTGTGTGTGTGTGTGTGTGTGTGTGTGTGTGTGTGTGTGTGTGTGTGTATTTAATTTAAACAGACCTTTGCAGCCACTTAAGATATCTCCAGTCCCTAAAGGACAGCTTTAAAAATACATTAAAGTATTAAAGCAAATCCACATCATACTTTTATGTTCTGCTTGTGAGATACCCCACATTGTGAGGGAGACATGTGTCTCAACAATACAATGCATTATTCATAAAAGTGCTTCATACTGTGTGTGAAAAACACTGTGCGTGAAAAACATAACCGGCTTTACTGTGTAACCTATGCATTGTGGTGTGAAAAAGATAAAACAGGAGATTTCTGGCAGTTAAATGATTTCTTCCCAATGGTTGTAATGAAGTTTTCTTAAAATGTATTCTTGAATCATGTATGATGTATTATTGTTTCTTGGTAAGACTATAAGAAACTCAAGAAGACTAACGTTTCAGCTAATGCCTTCTCAGTGTACTGTACACTGAAGAAGGCACTGACAAAAATATTTGTCTACTTGACAGTTAGAATTGTGGTTGAGGTTTTATTTTTTATTTTTAATTTAGTAGTCGGCAATTGTTTTTATCCCCAGTTTGGAATAGCCAATTATTTTTAGGCTCAGCTCACCGCTACCACCCCCGCGCTGACTCTGGAGCGGCGAAGATGACCGCTTCTTTTACACACTGCAGGCCTACCATGGAGCCACCTCAGAGCTACAGCGTCAGAGGACAACACAGCTCTGGGCAGCTTACAGGAAAGCCTGCAGGCACCCAGTCAGACCGCTGGTGTGTGGTGAGCTGAGGACACCTTGGACACGACATAAGCCCCCCCCACCCCAGGTGGCGCTCGGCCAATTGTGCACCGCCTCCTGGGAGCTCCCGTCCACGGTCGGCATTGGAATAGCCTGGACTCAAGCCGGTGACATCCAGGCTATAGGGTGCATCCTGCACTCCACGTGGAGAGCCTTTACTGGATGTGCCATTCAGGAGCCCCAGGATTGAACATTTTGAAGCTATGGACTTTTGTTTATTCCCTGTAAGTACACAGTTAGCACTGATTTGACAGTTTTGTTGACCTTAGAAAGTACTAAAGCAAGTATATTGACCTCTGTATTGCTGTTAAATTGTTCCGATCTGGACTTTTATTACAATAAATTAGCACATCATTGTCAATCATGGCAGGAACCTGTGGGATAATGGATGAGTGTAGAGGAGCTCCTGTTCAGTTTTGATTTGATAATGTCCTGTATGTCAGGGTGAAAGATATAAAGGTGCAGTCCTTTGTCTGCCACACAATGTAGAGTGACACGACACTTGCAGAATAATCATAAAATACAGTAATTATTATTTATTTCTTAGCAGACGCCCTTACCCAGGGCGACTTACAGTTGTATACAATAAAATACATATCAAGAATTACAGTACAATTAAGAGCAAGAGTAATGACTCATCTAAGTCTATATCAGAATATATAGATTTTTTGCACACTATGCACACAAGAATCATTAAGAGTAGCTTAATTGCCATTTTAATGTATTTTTAAAAAAGAAATTTTTTTTTTTTAAATTACCCTCACTATTATATGGTGTTTGCGACAATTCTGAGTGGTTCTGGGTTCTGTTGTTCCAATATTGAATTGTAAATCTGTCTTTACTTGGAGTAACAGGGTGGAGGCTGGGTGTGAACCGGGGACTACACACACTGCAAGTGAGCGTCTCAACCACTATTGGCTTGTCTGCATTCATGATTATAGAGCTTTTAACCTTATCTCATGTCACTGACAGGAGCAGAATCCGAAATGGCAGTGCATCACAGAACACTGCCTGCTACATTGGCTCTGAGATGATTGAGCTTTGCTACAGTTATTATTATTATTATTATTATTATTATTATTATTATTATTATTATTATTATTATTATTATTATCACATTACAGATAAGAGCAGTTCTAAAATAGAAAATAGGACAGTTATTATTATTATTATTATTATTATTATTATTATTATTATTATTATTATTATTATCACATTACAGATAAGAGCAGTTCTAAAGTAGAAAATAGGATCAAATTCAAATAATAAGATCAAATTCAAATAAGAACAAAATATAGAATACAGTAAATAATTACATTTAACAGCGAAATCAACGAAGAGCATTTAAACTTATTATTATAGTAAAAAATATTTGCTTACAAGAGTAAATTCCATTAAGAGCACATAGTAAGTACGATAAATGGATAAGAACGATTTCAAATAACAGTAATTACATAAAATGTGAATACAGATACCTATAAGAGTAAAATCAAGTGCAAGATACAGGAAGTAGTTATAATTAAGAACAGTAGTAGAATATGGCAAAGTATGGAGCAGTTCAGTGCAAGTACAAGATGATGCAAGTACTGGTGCAACTGGGTGCCATGTAGACCAGTATAGTCGAGAGTTGTGATATTTACAGATGCTGTCTGAACAGGTGTGTCTTGAGGAGCCGCTGGAAGGTGGTCAGGGACTGAGCAGTCCTGATATCTGTGGGTAAGTTGTTCCACCACTGAGGGGTAAGGGAGGAGAAAGAGCGGGATCTGGAAGTGGGGGAGCGGAGGGGGGGTGTACAGCTAATCTGCAGGTGGTGGAGGAGGGGGCGAGAGGGGGTGTAGGGAGAAATAATAGTCCCAAGGCTGAGCCTTGGGGGACACCTGACAAAAGAGAGCAAGAGGCAGAGGGTGAGCCACACCAGGACACCCAGTACGTACAATAGGAGAGGTAGGTAGAACCATACAAGAGCCATACAGCGAGGGAGGACTGTGTCAAATGCAACAGAGAGGTCGAGGAAAATTAGGATAGAGCAGACAGAGTTTGTTTATCTAATGTTGAATTCAGATAAAACAGAGGTTATGCTAGTGGGATCACAGAACCAACTAAAAGGAAATGTGGGATTACATGAGCTCGACCCTTGCAGTCTCTCATCAAAACGTAATCTAGAAATTAAGTGTTTGGAGGTCATCTTTGATCCTGATCTATCATTTGAGACTTATATTAGGGAAGTTACTAAAGTATCTTTTTACCATTTGAGAAATATAGCCAAACTTAAATAAATTATTTCCGTACCTGATGCCGAGAGACTTCATGCATGCCTTTGTTTCGTCTAGAATTAATTATTGTAATGCACTTTTTTCAGGTGTCCCCAAACGTGTGGTATCCCGCTTGCAGCTTGTTCAGAATACTGCCGATAGAATTCTGACTAAAACCAGGAAAAGTGAACATATTACTCCTGTTTTGGCCTCTTTACACTGACTCCCTGGGCATTATATAATTGATTTTAATATTTTGCTGTAAACTTACAAGGTTCTGACAGGATTAGCACCTATCAGTGGGAATTTGCAGGAGTTACTGACCCTGTATCTTCCAAACCACACTCTGACATCACAGGATGTGGGACTGCTGGTTATTCCTAGGGTCAACAAAAGCAACACGGGAGGTAGGGCTTTTTCTTGTAGAGCTCATAAATTATGGAATGCTCTGCCTTCGTTTGTCAGGGAAGCTGGGACTGTTACAGTTTTAATGTAACTTTAAAATTGCTGCTTTTGTATTATTATGTGTATACTGTTATTTTAATGGTCTGACTGTGGCAGTTGTATGTGCGACATGCTATACAAATGTATTGTGGTTTGTTCTTTTTTTCTGCTATGTACTGCACAGTGCTTTGTGATACTTTTGTATAAAAAGCGCTATATAAATGCAGTAAATAAAATTTGAAAAAACACTTGCAGTTAAAGAATTAAAGTATGGAGTGTAGTTGGTTTAATACTTAAAATAAGATTACCGGGAAATGTTTTCACATGTAATAATGAAAATAATGGAGTAACGAGTGCAAGCAAATACGTTTTACAAGTATAGTCATTTTTCTGAGTACAATTAATACGTAAGTAAAAATCCTATTACTCAGAGCACGGTTTTGTTCTATGTAAAAAATTGCATTTAAGCATTTCAGTAACAGGGCAGTGAAATCCAGAGAGCCTATCCAGGGCAGAGGACGGTGGACCATCAGCACCAGTCTGACTGGCAGGCAGTGGACCTAAGCATCATTCTCTGTTTATTTCTTCTAATCATGCTTTATTATGTACTGTATACAACCATTTCCCTATCACATTAAAAACCTGGAATCCCTATATAATTAGTAAAAGATAATGATAGATATCTCTGAGATCTGCAATTTGTTCTAAGTGGTCTCATCACACTTCAACTGTGTACATTGATCATCATCACCAATAAACATCACAATAAACAATAGACCTCCTGACTGCTCTGCATCACTGCAGTGAATGGAAACGAGAATCAGTGTGTATTTTTAACGAGTCCCTCAAATGCTGTAATAAATCACTCCCCTTGCAGAGTAACAGATTTGTTTTGAGCCGACTCAGGTTCTTCATTGAAACCTGCTAATTGTGCAACATGTTGCTGTGGATTTAGTATGATAACGTCCCAGTTGTTTTAAACCAGATGCATTAAACAATGTGACTGAGTGGGCCGACAATATCCAAGGAAAGACACCTTTTCAGATGCCTTGAGTCTGAAGTTCAGCAGTACTGGCAGACAGAACATTTCCCGTTATTACCATATTTAAATGCTCTAATCCAATACAATTATTGTTCTGTTTACAGAAAACTTGACCAGTATTTTTCGATTTGTATTCAAATATATTTAGGCATTTTTTGAGAGTTTCCTTCTGTCTTAAATAAACTCCTATTTTTTGACAGATGAAAAACACAAGAAGAATCAAATAACTCGAGTGCTTAGGGACCTTGAATAATATTTCTTAGTTCTTAATTGTTTAGTTCCAGTTTATAAAATTAACAGACATTAAAAGACTGGAGGGAACATTCAGAACATTTGCCCTATTGGGTAATAACCAGTCACCATGTTCCCATTTTGCCTACATGAAAAATAATCGTGGAATAAGTAACTCCATCTGTGCAGGACTTAAGCAGGATCTTGTAGAGCTCCTAAATTATGAACCGTTACAGTTTTCAAGTCAAGACTAAAAACGCACTTTTATAAAATGGCTTTCTTATCTTAGTGGGTTTTAATGTAACTTTAAAATTGCTGGGTTTGTAGTCTGTTATTTAAATCTGTTATTTAAATGGTCTGATTGTGGCAGTTGTATGTGTGACATGCTATACATATGTATGGTGGTTTGCTATTTATTTGTGCTATGTACTGTACAGTGCTTTGCGATACTTTTCTATGAAAAGCACTATATAAATGCAATAAATAAAATAAAATAAAGTGAAAGTGCAAAAATAAGGACAACATCATCCAGGAGTCACCATCTAATTGCAGGAGACTCGGAAATATATGAAACCTTCAGCAGCTTTGAACAGCTTGTCTATCAGCCCTGGATCTTTGAAAAGCAGAACAAATTTAATTTCATGCTTCATTCTCCTTTTTACAGTGCATCACTCAGGGGAGAGATGCAACTTTTTTCTCATTTCCATTTTAAAGGTGTACTACTACTACCCCATACAGATTTGGTAGGTTTGTTCTGTAACATTTCATCAGTGCAGCAAAAACACCATTTAGAAAGAACAGCTACATGTCTGAACTATCACAGTTATCCTAACTACAGAATTCTTCTTCTTGTTTGCAATCAAATTGCATATCATTTCTTGTTTCAGTTATCACATCCTGATGGAACACCAAGGTGTAATCATTATATGTCACATTTGTCTACTCATCAGACATTATCCCATTGACATTTTTGGAAAATGTCATGGATAAAGGCCAGGATTAGTTTCTTAATCCGATTTTAATATGCAAAATTATCAAATGAATTTAACAAACTTTTGCATTTCCTATGTAATTCTCGTCCAAGGGTGATGCGTTGAATTAGGAATCCCAATCAATTCGATTCAACATGTGTTAAAATGACAATGACATTGGGCGTGGATGGCCTGCATAACATAACAATAAATGATTTACCAATGTGCAGATCTAGAAAGATGGAGATTTTGTGCAGTATAGGTGATAATATAATGGTGTGCAATGAATTTAACTCACGATAACAGATAACAAATAGTGGACCAGATCCAGGGTGCAATGGCTTTAAATCCCAATACGGGTGAATAAAAACACGCCAAGATAAAAAAATAACTCTCCAACACTCAAATATATAGTTTCAAATGTCATTTGAATATACATATTACTTACTCTTTAAATAACACTTTTGAACTACCATTATAATCCCTGTCTATTACCTTGAAGAACCCTTAGCAGAACCGTTAGTGGACCACAGCTCCTTTATGAGTTATACACCACTCCAATGTATTAACATTTGACATAATTTGATAAGTGTGAGAGATGAAATTTGAAATTCAGCGTCAATGTATATTGACATCCTGGTCTACCTGAGCTCTATGCTAACCACTTTCCAATAACATCCTGATTCAAGATAAGCCCCCAGCCTTATCTTGTTGTTACCTTAAACACTTCCTGCAGCATGCCCCAAATCTCATTACCTAACTAAATAAATAGCCATTTACGCTCTGAAGATTGGGATCTGTGAACAGCGGTATTCCTTCCTGGGGATTTGCGTGTGGAACCTACCGAAAGATTAACCTTAAAAAAGTAAGGGGTAACCATGGTAACCAGGAGTAGGAAAGTTTGTATATCACAGTCACAATAGCACAGCACTTCAGCACATTAGTACTTCAGCATAAGGGGCGGTACTCATGTAGCCACGTCCCCTTTGTACTACCAAACCTCCCTGTGATCAGCCCGGCGACACGCTCCATCCAATTGTTGCGTACCCCAGAGCTGATCACAATGGATTTGTTTAGCAGTCTTGCAACTACGTCCTTTCTCCAAAATGGCCGACTTGCGGTTCTGTCTTACCATCGAGTTGGACCGTCTCTGTGAAAGCATACCACCAACCTTACCTAGCACCCTTCCTGGTCGGGAGGTAGACTTGCAGCTCAGATTCCTTCTCTCCTCATCACAGGCTTATAAAAAGAATTGGATTGGCTGTAAACCTGCTACAAAGGTAGTGGAGGAGAATGACAGAAACACTTGTTTTTGTTTGCGTACATCTACGCTAAAATATATAGAGCCTGAAAGGTGCATGAGATGCTGCTGCAATCATGTGGATGGTAGCCACCAAAAGGGGTATACAATGCCACCAATAACTGGACACTTGAAGTTAACCAGTGGCCAAAATATAAAATGACATAAAACATTTTCCATTTGTTTTTTAGACTGTTACTGTATATCTTTACAGGTTGTTAATTATTATTATTATTTCTGATTAATTCTTTTATTTTTAACTTGTACTTTGTGCACATTGCACGATGAGGGTTTGCTGGATCATTCTACTTGCAGCCTCCCCAGGCCGCTCCTGTAAAAATAAAGAAAATGCATTTCAGTGTGTTTTAGCGATACATTGCTTTGTGTTTTTAACAAAAACATCCAACTAAACATCCATGACTCAAGTCAATTTTGTTGTAGTTCTGTAAAAAATATTTTCTAATTTGGAAATGAATTTTCAAAACGCAACAGTATTTTGCACTGAAATAACATTTCCTAATCTTTGACCACAGGGATGCCTAAAATAGCCCCCAGTAAATTACAGCCCACAACCTAATCTGTGGATCAGCAGGTACAGCTAGTTTTTCATTAGTGGATTTTTTCACTTTCTTTTTATTTTAAATTAGGAGACCACACCACCCAGACTCATAATAAAAAGTAGCTGCTGAAAAATCATTATCCCAGTGTTAGGCCGAAAGTTGACAGAAAACATTTGCAATTATATTTATATATATTTTTCATTATTAGAAACTGAAGTGCAGTCCCAGTGTATTACTCTTCTGTTTGGTGTAGTGAACTGCATGATTAAGGTGACTGCATAGTGTGATGGCACTGTCTCGTTGTCACCAAATCAAACAAACCCATAATGGGATTCTGCGTGTGAACCCGCACCTCAGCAATGGAAAAAGAGGCATCTGATCACATCAAAGGGTCTGTACTCTGACAGGTAATGTGTGTCTGTACTAATTAAAGTAACCCTGTACAAGGACCTCTTTTGAATTACAACCCAAAAGGTTGCCAAATCAGAGTTGCCCCCTTGTCCCGCTTTCCATTTTGATCTGGGTCGATGCTTCTTAAACAAAACAAGAAAAGCACAGGGAATGTCCTTGACATAAATGTAGATTAAAGGAGCTTGAAATATTTTTTTTCTCCTCATGTGTAATTAAAATCATTTGTTTCTTTGCAAAATGCAATGAATTTAAAATAAATTAAGAGTTGTTTTCTAGTAACTAACGCTATAGGTCACAAACGTTGATTTCAACACTTTCCTTGAAGCTGTAATGCTGGGCAGGTTGGTTTGATGATAATCCAGACCAGAAGGCAGTAGAGAGAGTACAGACACGGATTGTGGATACTAGCACAATCCTAACACCTCAAAATACCTCTTCTTCTGGGAAGGGTGACCCTGACTTGATAATACTGTTACTTTTGGGAGAAGGGATGTTGTGGAAAATATTTTTGTTTAATAAGGGGTTCATCTTCTAAAAATATGTACAGTTGGGAATGCTTGAGAATAAAAGGAATACAGTTGTATCTCAACATGGTGTGTCTTGACAAAAACAGAGAGAAAGAGAAATGGTGATACTGTCATTGTGCTCGCAAACATTCTGAGCCATGGCTGTAAATACAATTAGAGCCATGAGTATCATTAAAACGTGGATTGCTATGACCTATATAAACTGTATACAAATATAAGAGCAGATGCACAAACAGGGCACCTCCATATACCTGTATATTCAGAAACTCACATCTTCATGCTTAAGTCTGCCAAGTTGTTTTTCCACTTGAGTAAGCACACTATCCAAGGTTTTAAAATCCATTTTCTTACCTCTTATTAGCTCTCACAACATTATCTCTGATCCCCTTTTGCCTTTTGCTGTAAATCCAAATCGTATTATTATTATACTCATTACCATTTGGCTAAAATATTTTGGTTCTTAAAGGGGAAAAAGAACATCAGTGAAAAACACAGAAAAACAGCAACCCTAAATATAATAATAATATTCAAGTTATATTAACTAACCCTTAAAAAGGAAATATTTAATATATTAGAAAGCTACTTGTTAACAGTTAATAAAAAAATGAGCCCTTAAAATGTAGCATGATTAAGAGTAACTCCCTTATAAATGGCTTATTTTCAAATAAAAAATTACAGAGTTTTTTTCAGTTTCCATTGTATTTGAAAATAAGTAATTTAATAGAGCACATCTTTAAACAATGAAAGTAAGTCCGTCCCCCATCATGAGTGTCCTGTGGGCCCCCAAGATTTGGACATTGCCTAATCTGTCCCTCCAGTGAATGTAATTGAATACCCCTGCTTTACCCCTTTATTGCCCTAGGTCTGTATAAATAGGTCATACCTATTTAATGCCTGTTTTTTTTAATGTCAATTGGACACTGGGCAGCAAAGGGTTAAAATTGTGTTTTTCCTACCTCTAATTAGCACTAGCAACATTATTTCTGGTCCCCTTTAGGAGTGCAAAACAAAGGTTTTAAGTTCATTTTCTTACCTCTTATTAGCTCAAACAGCACCAAATTAGCCAACAGTGCTGAAACTTGGTAAGATCATTCTTCACATGGTGATCTGCTTTTTCATTATACTGATTATCCTTTGTGTTTACATTGTTGGTAGAGGGTGTTCTGCAGTCTGCATTCTGATGTGGAACCCTATACAGTACTTATACAGTCCCCAAGGGATTTTATTCTTCCTATTTTTACCATTATTAGTACCAGTATTATTTGCTGAGTTCTATCCACAATTTGGCTCACTGAGACACAAGAAAATGTAATCACAGACATCAGTGCACCGTTAAATTGATTTTCAATTACATCTGATTGTTTGGTTTACTGAGTCCAGCATTATGTTTACATACATAACTAATGTAGCCTTTTCGCATTCAGAAAGCATTCTGAGTGCTTGGTGGCAAGTTGCAGTAAAGCTTTTTTAAAAACATCTTATCTTCTCACAAGTCTTTTGTTGCTTTTCTGTTCTTTTTTTGGTCCATTTTAATTGAGAAGATACATGTTGTTTCTGAGCAGGGTGCGATTTGTTAAATTTCCAGTGAGGGGAGGGGAGGGGAGGGGAGGGGAGGGAGGGGAGGTTGGGAGAAAATAGACAAACAAATCATGACAAGCCTTGACACATCTGTAGCACACAATTTAAAGTTAAGAGAATCACTGTGTTACTTATTTATACCAAATCAACTGATAAAACATCTTTAGGAATCACACATTTGCCAAATCTGTCATCATGCAGGATAAATGCAGTTATTATTATTATTATTATTATTATGGATACGACATAAAAAAGCAATAACAAAAACTACCTACGCTTACAGCAACTAAAATAATGTTAAAATGCACTCATCTGTTACTCCCAATAAAATCACTGCTACAAGATTTCTATGGTACATTAATTGGTAACACTGTAAATACCAGCAATGCAAACATCATTTCATATGAACAGGTGTATGATTTGCTATTAAATTAATATGAAGTAAAAATAAATCGCAGGTAAGCACTTATTTTAAGTGACCACCAAAATGGGAATGTATTAAATGTATTCTGAATAATTCTTATGTAAATTCAATAGGGAATATTTTACTTCTTACACCTATATTTGAATTACTGACATTTATAAAATCTATGCAACCACACCTGTACTGCAGATAAGGGGCCCCATTTTCTGGTATGCAGAAAGTGAATAGGAGATTTCTTCCCTCAAACTAGTAGCATTGTGGCTGGATAAATACACTTCACATGAATTCAAATGTAGAAGGCAAAAGGAACAACAGAATAAAGGCTGAATGGCCTGATCCAGTTGCTTCAAAGTGGGACCTACCGAATCTCTACTAAAAGCCAGTATAGAGTTCCAGTGTGGGAGCATTAAAACAGAAAGCAGCCTCTCCCATCCTTTTACGATTCACCCTCGGAATACACAGGAGGCCAGCATCAGCAGATCTAAGAATGTGTTCCGGCTGGTATGGAATCAGCATGTCATTCAAGCAGTCTGGAGCTAATCCATTCAATGCTTTAAATACTAGTAATAAAACTTTAAAATCAATCCTATAACGCACAGGAAGCCAATGCAGTGATGCCAACACAGGAGTAATGTGAGCCCTTTTTTTTGTTCTCGTTAGCATTCTAGCAGCTGCATTTTGCACAAACTGCAGGCGTGATAGAGCATGACATGTAAGTCCAGAAAATAAAGCGTTTCAGTAATCTAATCTAGAAAAAATAAAAGCATGTACTAATTTCTCATCCAAGAACAGAAAAGATCTAACTTTAGCAATATTCCTCAAATATTCTCTAAGATGATGAATTAAAATCTCATGATCCACGGTATCAAAAGCAGCACTCAGGTCTAAAAGGATCAGTACAGATAAATAATTTGAGTCTGCACTCATACGTAGATCATTCACCACCACAGTCTCAGTGCTATGGTTAGAGCGAAATCCCAATTGAAATTTCTCAAAGATGTACACAATTGTATCAGAATAGGGTTAGGGTTAGGGTTAGAGGGCTAAGTGTTAGGTTTAGAGTTTGGGGTAAGGTTATGGTTAGGGTTATATGATATAAGAAGATGCATACATTAAGTACATTGTAACTATGCATAATAAGTGCACATGTATTTGCTAAGTAACTACTAAATACACAGTAATTAGAGACACTTAATGTAAAGTGCTGCCCTCACCCTTTATGTGGGTAAAAGATCTCATCAGCCAGGTAATTATTTCCCAACACAGACTGTAATTCATAGTATTGAAACATCCATTCTAAAAGCACATTCGATTTGCAAAGTGATTTTGCAGTTTTCTCATGGTCATACTATGCATTTACCAAAGTTTGCAATGCTTTTTATATGCTTTTCCATTCCTCTCTGTGCTTTACCATGCTTTCACTCTTTATTACACTTGCTATGCTTTTACTAAGGGACACAAGTTCCATTTTAAGCCTGATGTTGCAAAAATTCTTTACCACTGTACAGAAGAGCCAGGCTCTCTTGTGAGAGCAGTTATTAACCTGCTGTGTTTCTCTTTGCATGCATTACCTCATTTATACCCCCAGGGGTCAGTTTTGTACACTCCTCCTACTCTGTGCCACCCCAATACTGTCGGACAGGAGTACCTGGCATTTATTTACCCTCTCACCTTCTCAAATCTTGGAGACATTTTCTGTAAACTGGGTTTCCAGCACAATTCATTTGAAACATCCACAGCTAATAAAGCCACCTCTGTTAATGAGACAAGTCAATAAATTCCACAGATGCTTTCACGCTTTGTTTTCGAGAATTTTCATCTGCTGAACAGCCGTTTTCCTGGCACATCAGCAGTCTTTAATTTAAATGCTTGCCAGAAAAAAATATTTCATGTCTGCCCCTGCCCCCTGCCCCCCACCTCCCTTCCCTTCCCTTCCCTCCCTCCCTCCCTGGTCTTGCTCGTAAGTCTGTCCCTCAGCAAAGCATTATTTCTGTCTTTAAAACACCAATTCAATGTTAACCAGAGAGCTGCCACTTGCAAAGTTTCTCAATTGAATTCTTCCCCCATAGCCTTCTGTCATGGTGTCCCTGGGAGCACACATTTCTTCATAAATCTTACGTCTTGTGCACTTTGTTTGCTATAGTGGTGTCAAATGCGCAGATTTGAAAGAAGCACTTGTTACAATCTTTTAATGGTTTCCCATAGTAAAAACATGGCAAAAGTGTAATAAAGCATAGTGAAAGCATGGTAAGCATTGTAAAGCCCAGAGAGGCAAGCATATTAAAAACATAGCAAACTATGATACATTATGGTAAACGTCAAACTACTGTGCACATTTACTGTGGCAAACGTTAATAAGGGAATACATGTGTATTTAAATTTTAAAACAAGACTCTTTTTTTGCAAAAAAATTAGAATTTTCCATACCCATTTAATGCATTTTCTTTTCGGTCATTAACCAACTATCAGCTTCTCCTATTAACTGACACGCTTTCAGGCAGTGACAGGCATCGAGTCAAAAGACACAGCTGGGATGAAATGGCTTATAAAGTGACAGATTCCCTGCAAATAAGGCAAAACGAAGTGGTAGATGTACTAAGATGAGCCAGTCATAGTACAAATATGCCACAATTTGCATTTTAGTTGTGTCAATTCGCAAAGTAGGTCTATACATTTTGTCCTATGTACTAAGAGAAAATATGTTAATGAAGAGAGCCGCAATATACTGATTTAAATATGTGTTGCATCCTCTTAACGAGATCTCTAGCATTGTGAGAGTCGTACGACATTGTTTTATATATATATATATATATATATATATACTGTATACTGCTGGTTGACGGTTGGTTTCCTTTTCTTAAAAAAAACAAAAAAAAAAACAGAAGCAAACTTTGCACCTAACTGGATTCTGACGATTAAAAATATAACTTCTATGCACCCAATTAATAAGAAACAGTGTATGCTAACATTAAACAGAAAGACAAGTTGTAGACAAGCATTTCCTAGCAACACAGACTTAATGAGCCAAACAAGGCATAAATGACATATTAAAGCACACTTAGGACTGTTAATTAGCAAAACAATAAAAAAAACACTTTTTTTTATCCAAATGGTATTTTCATTCTATATAAGTTAATACGCTGTGTGCAGGGTGTCTCTCTCACTGTATAAGAGATGTCATTTCGTGCAGTTTGGGCGAGAAGAGAAATTGGCACACAAGGCCAATCTTTATGGAAAAATGTGGTTACATCACCCAATGAATCAAATTTTATTATTATATCATTTGAGGAATAGACCAGTTGCATATTTGGTTTCATTATTAACCAATTTAACCAAATTAGCATTACCTGGCAAACCTACACGTGTTTTGTCATTTAAAAACTGGAACTCAAATATTCAAAGCAGATTTTTTTCAGGTGTAACCCATGATTTATTGCCGCTGTTAGGAATGTCAAGCGTCTGGCTCTTTTTTATTTTTTATTTTTGTTTCATTTGACCCCAATGGGACAAGGTTAGACAGCTTGTGAAAAGAGACAGGCACTACCCGAGGTGTATTTGACATCTCTGTCACCTTGTCAAGAAATCTCCTGTATGGAAATAGCAGGGAGATTAGATGTCTTCTGATTCTGCCTGTCTTGTATGATTAAAAAGGGATATGAATATCAAGTGTTCTTGAGGATATTTGACTGTGGGAGTGAGTTTATATATCTGCTGCAGATTGAGTTTTGTTGGCTGGAGAATAAATTCTAACTATACCATATAGTATATCATGCCCCAATACAGCAAGTTCCACTCAATTTGTAAGGGTACCAATTTACATTTGTGCATGTCAATTATTCTAGTGCGCTTGAATAAGACCAACTGTACACAGTACTGCCCACTACAGTAATTACTCTCGGTACAGTCATTCACGTTTCTAAGTTTGCATATCCTATGATTTCATTGGCTACTAAATGCTGTCTGATGGTTGACAGAGAGTTTCATTGACAGAGGTTTTCCATGACTCAAAATTTGAGTGACTGAGGTTTTCCGTGATCGCCAAACTGAATGATCCATGACAAAGAAATTCCTGATAACTGACGCTGAGACGTGAGAAATGACGATGTCCTAATATGGACACCGTACATTAGCACCTACTTAATTACTGACCATTCCAGGTAAACATGTGGAATTTTCCCACACACAGAACTGGGAAAGGGTGGCCTCTGGTGGTGAAATGTCATATTACAGTGACCCAGGGAATAAGGATCTTTTCATCTTTAGGTACTGGCTTTCCAGCACTTCACTACAATATATAGTTTTTCCTTAATCAAATTGAAAAAGCTATCAAATATAGTATTTCATATAAACAATAGAAATACAAGATTAGATTATGACATTTGACAATAATACTGTTTTAACAGCAATTTTAAAACTATTTGTGTGTGTTTTCTATAATAACATATAGAATCACTGTGAAAGGGTGGTGGGCAATTCACTGACATACACGACAGACAGAAGCTTTTATTTGAAACACTGCTTGGTGCACTGATTTATTTTCAGGTGGCACTGTGGTACTGCTGCAGAGCACAACCTAATACCAGCAATGGTAAAAAGGTTGGCAGGTCATAGCGCACACACAGGTGCTCAAAATAATAATGAAAACAAAAAGTGAAGGAAAAAGGGAAAATGAAACACAGTAATAAAACTACAAAATAAAGGTGCTGTACTCAGCAGCGTTACCCCGACCGTCGCTATCCGCAGGCCCGAGTCTCCGTCCTACGCACACCCATTCCCTCAACCTGCTTATACTGTTTGGAGTTCTGCCCAAGTTTTTCCCCGCTACAAAAAATTCCTTTTCTTTTTTCTTTTTAATTAATTTGTTGTTGTGCTTGTTCTTCTCCGGCCGTGCTCGGTCCGGCAGTAGCGCTTCCTCCAGCTGTCTCGTTTCGTCTTAGAGGGGCAGGCTGAGGGAACAACAGAGCGTTATTTAAAGGTTCAGCAATCCCCCAAGGCCCGCCTCTCAGCCACGAAAGAGAGAGGGAAAGCCAACACCCTCTTCCCCACCTCTCAGTGTCACTGCCATGACTGACAGGCGGATCTACGAGGCTGCTGCCCCCTTCCTGCAATACCACGCAAGCGCCAGACAGTCAGCACCGATATCCCCTGTTACAATCACGTATATAAATATTTTTTTGGGTGGAATTTAGGAAAACCAGTATTAACTAAATCCCATTGCTCTGTGGCGTAGGTATATTGGAATGCATGCATGCTCTAGGGTGGAACAGATACACGTGCAAGCTGACCCTCTACAGCACTCTGGTCTGTGGATTAGCACGGTAAAAGTGTGAGCTGTTCCACTCCTATCGTTTCCATCTGATTGGTGAGCAGGAATGCTCCAGGACCATCAATTAGCACTCTACCCCTGTGTTCTTATTTAGAACATCTACACAATTATTCAAATACTGTGTCCCAGCAGGATTTTGTTGTTCTTATGCATTTGTAATGGAAGGTTGGCTCAGGCACAGCGATGGGGAAAATCATATTTATTAAACTCACTTAAATGGAATGCAATTAAGTAATGTTTGTCTGCTGGTTACAATTTGCAAGTTTCTTTCTGTTACTAAATACAACACTTTTAAGTGCTCATTGTCATCATACACATTCATGATTTTCTTTTATCAGCTTCCCATTTTCATACATTTCTTATATTATGAATAGAAATGTTCCAAGTGCACTAGCTTCTTGATTAAATTGATTTCCTAAATAAAATGCATTTTGATTGAGAGGAATGGTATATAATGATGCACAATGAAAACGCAACAGTCTTAGTTTTACATCAATAGCTCATTAGACACATTCATCATGCTATTTGCATTTTAAATAGGGAGCAGATAGGTTTGTTCATTGTTTGAGTAGTATTGCTCCTTGGGATAACAAAATACTGAGCTCAAGTCATGTGATTTCATAAAAATGCCAGATACTCAGTGTTTGTTATTTGAGTTGAGTTAAAATTGCCAAAATGAGTTGATTAAGAATCTGTATAAATAGCCAATCGAAACCAGCATCTGATTATAACCTGTTCCTGCAGCCGACCACCCATAACAAGGCTTTCTGCCTTAAACCAAACTGAACAATCCATTGATTGATTGGCCCACCAATCAAGGTCCACAATGTCTGCCATTCCAGCCATAGGAACTAGAAACCAATTTACATGCAGAGGTAGGGATTGTTTTGGTCCCGCTTTATTTTAAGGGCTGTTTTTTTTGTTTATTAACTATTAACAAACATTGTTAATTTTTAGCAAAGGGTTAGGGTTAATAAAAACCTGATTTAATTTCCTAAACATTACTACAGTAACACTTTGAACTGATTCCAAGCATATGATTGACTGAGTATTGATCATCCATAGGACTCTGGTGTTTGATTGATCATCCATAGGGCTGTGGTGTTTGCAGTTTTAGCTGGCCTATTATATATTATTAACTAACAGTTAACAGAAAATAAACAATGTACATTAACATGTTTATTAGCTGTTTGTTAACAGTTAATAAACGGCCCTTAAAATAAAGCATGACCATTTTGTTTGCCTTATTCCTGCTAAACTAGAATAAACAAAAAACAACAATGTGACACCTCACCCTGCCACACCATTAATAATAGGTAAGGCTTTACCCTGTTTTCAAGGTCAACTACCAACTGATAAAAGTTGTAGCAGACAGGAAGTGATAGGTAGCAGACACCTTAAAAACATAGTCTCTTTCATTTTCAGCTATGCTCTGTTTTCACCTATATTTATTTCTCCAGGAGACCTTCAGTGACATGAACCACTTCATATTCAAACATCTGCTGTGGAACCTGGCAGATAGAAGAGCAGAAACACAATCAAGCAGACGCAATCCAATCACAGTGGGGCTAATTAAGACATTAGCATACACCAGTGGGTGGCAGGCGGCACATGAACAGGGGTCTTGAAGGACACTCAAGCTATTCAGGGTGACTTTATTTATGGTTCACAACCTGGCATAGAAGCCCTTAGTAACTGTTTCACAGCTGTTCATTAGTATGTATAGTCTTACCGGAGTTCAACAACTCTCGCTAGTCACCAGTGTGGATAGCTTCTGGTTACCATTTCCAAATTTGCTTTGTCTGTGAAGCATCTAATGCAGGCTGGGAATACCATGACAAGTATAAAATATTGATTCCTGCAACCAATCTAATGCATGATCAGTACACTGCAGTGATAGGTTTCCCTGGGCCTCAACGTGTGATTGCACATTATTTAGGTTGTATATCCCATGTCCTATCCTATGTTATATCCCATGCTGGCATTTGTTTCCCCAACATAATCCTGTTTGTGTTGATATTTTTATTCACACATCATAGGCAAATCATTTGGGGATTTTTACTCGGTGATTAAAAATTTCAAAAGAGCCAGCAGTATGTTTAAAAATATAACACTGCGATATGGATAACACAGGGCGCAGAAAATGGTGTTTCTTGTAAACTTTGCAGGGTGTTCTGTAACTGTAATTTTGTAATATGTGGAGTAGTTTACCAGGAGAACACTGGCTCATTATTAACAACAAGGTACTGTCATAGGGGGAGAGGCAAACCTTAGTCCCAACAGTTCTTATTTTTGTAGATTTAAAAAAGTTTGAAGCAAAAAAGAACAAAAAACTGTGAAGAAAGTAATATTAATAAGCTTTGCCACTTAAAAACTACAGTTGGCGAATTTGGAGGTAGACCAGTAGTACCAACAGATGGGCACAGCTTGGCATTACACTGAAATCATAATGACGTTTTCTTTCAATATCAGCATGAAATAAAAGCACGAAAACAAAAAAAAACTATGTCCAAACACTTCAGGTGGTAAATGCATTTTATTCCTTTCAGTACAAAGAGATTTTTCCTTTTGTAAAATAAGGTCCTTTTTTTTAAAACAAAATCTATCCCTATTTTCACAACAGGTGGTTTAGATCAATATTAAACCCTATGGTGGCATCCTTAATTTGATTTTTTTTTTTGCTGTTTGTGAATTTAGTGTTCATGAGGGTTGAGGGCAAAAATGCCCTGCCTAAAATTAGCTTTCTCTGAGCTTCCCCTCAGAGAAAGCACCTCAATCCTGACCTGAACACCCCCTGCCTGCCGTTCGTATGAAATTATCATTTTTCAGATATAAAATGCGCATTTATATTATTCCATATTTTAGATATTCATTTTAAAATACACACTTTTTTAGGTGCAAAATAAATAAATAAAACAGGTGACATAGGAGGCACATTGATTGTAAGGTAGCTGCTAGGAGATAGAACTCCCTTTCAGGCTTTTACAATATTTACAGTAGTGATTGCATGCATGTGCTACATGCTAGACATATAGCACCTCTATTTACAATTACATAGAAATACAAAAAATAGATGACTACATTTTCGTCAAGATTTTCACAAATGACTTGGATGAATGACGTTCGCTGGCGTGTAAGTTTACCATTCGTGGCATCGACGCCCAGCCTCCCTCATAGGTTAGCATCGGAGTTAGACAAAAGAATGGAGTGATTTTCAAATATTTAGACATTAGTCAGCTAGCCGTCTATGTAAATTACTTTTGCATATTACAATGTATGCAGATCAACGGGAAGTGATGCGTTTTGTCTAGGTTTTAGACGTTGCAACTCAAAGTGCAGTGCCTGCCTCTCCCACTGCAGAAGGAAAGGGAGCTGACAAACCCACTACAGTCAAAATAAAAGCGAGAAAGGCGAATGCTCTGCTCAAAAGGCACTCAGATGCAGCCTCAGAAAAACAAAATAAATATGGAATTTGTTTTTCATTTAGCAATAACTCTCTTCATTGAGACGACTTTGTTTCATTATTAAATAAATATCTCACCTTTTCATTTATGATACTCTCCATGTATTTAAAAAAAAAAGCATCAGACCTTGCATTGGTACACTATTGAATTTTTAAATTACAGTATTTTTTCCCCATGCAAAAGGGACAGAGAAAATAAATTTGTGTTATAGTGCAACTTAATTTGAATGAAAACTTTTTGGTACACTGTACCCCGTAGCCATACATGAATAGTGCTTGATAATTTACTTAAAACCTTTTGAATGTCTGTTATTGCTCAACTTTACATGAGTGCTTTTTCGTGCTTATTGATGCATTATCAACATGCTACTGTTCTGATTTTTCCATGTTTATTTCCTGTAATAAAAACATGAATGCAATTTTGGGTAAACTCCAAAAACTAATGAAGTGTTGAGAAAATGCGAATTTGGGGAACATAAATTAACATATAATCCCTTATGATCCCTTTTACTATAGGAATCTTATAGTAAAATGCAGTTAATTGGGACATGCTATAGAGAAATCCTATAGAATTCTATAGTAAATATTATACAACACTACAGAACAAAGTAGTACAAACAGAAATACTAAACAAATACTATAGGATATTATAGGAATAATGTAGGGCACTAGAGAAATCCTATAGGATCTTATAGTAATACTATAGATTTTTTTTCGTAAGGGATGAACTATAAACACACAAACCTAATTCTTTTTCAGCAGTCAATACATGATTCTGACTTGATATTTGTTTAAGATAAATGTAAATAATGTTCACAAACATTACAACACACCTGTCTCCCTCTCGTCAACTCTCATCTCTTTCCACTCTCAGCTTTCCACTGTGTTCTTGCAAGTGACAGCAGCAGGCACCTTTCTGTAGACGTGCGCTACACGCCATTGGAGCAGGTCTAACTTTAGACGCCTAAATGACTGTTTACACAGAGTCTAAATGTTTGAAAATCTCACGTAAATATGGTAATGTGCTAAAACCCAACTAGACGCCGATAGACGGGGCTGGGCGTCTAAGGACATGAACGTAGGAATTTAGACGCTTTAGAAAATCGCTCTTACGCTAGACCCCCATTCAAACATCTAAAAAGCTGAGTTACACCCGTCTAAAGTCCTTAGTCACCTTTGAAAATCTACCCCCATCTGTCTAGATTTGACATTAGTACAAAGTGCAATATTTTTGACACATGAGTATGTTATTCTTTTTTGGAACAGTACAGTATATAGTAGACTGATTCGATCATTAAGTAGTTTGATTTCGTTATCACTAATACTTCAAGTATTTCAGAACGGTACCATTCTAAATCTTTCTGTCACTTAAACTCATTCTGTCGAGGTGGTTAGGCAAGTTATTATGCAAATACATCCTAATCAACCATGTTGAAGCTTTCAGAATACATCACAGAAAGGATGGGATTGAATAGATTGTAAATCTTGCTGCACCAGCAGCTCCAGAAACTATTTGTTGCAATAACCACGCCACAGTTGAGGATATTGCCATGCATATTCATTCGTGTTCTTCTTATTCTTCAAATTAAAACAGGTTTACTTTTTACCAAACAAAACTGAACATAAAATCAGGAAAATGCATTTCAACTGCTGTTGTGGTTTTTAAGAGTATGAACTAGTTTGTCTGTCTGTCTTATGTATGGTTCTTATTATGGTCTGATTTCAGCTAGAAAATCGAAACATGATGTGATAATATTCAATTCAATTAATTTAAAGTGTTACATGACACTGTTTTGATTTCATAATAATACCATGGGGCCTCATTTACGAAAGGGCGCAAAACTTTGGTTTCACGATAATTGCAATTACTGGGCTTGCCTGTGATTTCCGTATTTACTATTGCAATTTTATTCATTATTGTGTGAAATGGTGGGCATATTATGGCACACCCTGATTTTATTGTGCCACACTGTCGTAATCAGAATGAATATGTGATTGGTATGGTAATGCATGATAATGTATTTAAATGAGGCACTCTGAATAATGAGATGAGTTTCATTCACACCATACTTACTAAAGGGCGATAATTGTATTGCGCGCATTAAAGTGAGCGGTAATTAGTTTGTTTGGACACCAGGCTTTAACCACTGATAGGCGCGCTATTTACACTTATTTTTCTGGTCTGAAAAAACTAGTGCTGTGCAGTTCGATTCTTTTATTGACTCGATTTGGTTGATTCATTCAGTTTAGTGAATCAATTCAAGAGATTTGTTTGTTTGATTCACTGATTCACTAACGCGAAAGTAAAACATCTTGCTGAATTACTTGGTTTTGAATATTTGTTTGAACGGAAAAATCTGGCATCAAGTTTAAATTAAGACTGTTCACTTGGTGGGCACGTAAAAATATAATATATATATATATATATATATATATATATATATATATATATATATATATATATATATATATATATATTTTAGCTCAAAGAGCCAGATGTATATATATATATATATATATGTGCAAATGTCTATATAAATTGTATGTAGGCCAATATACTCAAATATACTACTTTACACAAAACACATTAACTAGAAGCAGCTTTCCTAGAACACTGACAACAAAACTCAATATCACAAATGTAATATAGTGGAGGAAAAAGAAGAGTATTTTACTTTCAATGGAAATCTCAAACAGTAAAAAGAAAAGCTGTCAGAGTATATAATACTAAGTCTCAATATTTAACTTATATTCCAAAATATAACGTTTTTAACAGCACTGAAAAAAGATACTGACAAGCTGTGAAAATGTGAAATAATAAACAGTTTGAAAAGTACCTTTTTATGACTTCTGTCTGGAGACTTGACTTCTTTTCTGGCACACTTGATAACATTGCTCATTACGTGTTCTAAATCTGCAACTTTTCCACGTAGATAATGCCTGTGGATGCAGAATCCAGTGTAAGAAAATGGGTACTTATGCATTTGTGAGCTACGATTGGCTTAATAGGAATGTCACTCATACAATGCAGAATGCACATGTTGAATACACATGTTACATTAAAGAGGTGGATTGTTTTAAAGAATTCCAAAACGAAACAGTACATCAATGCAATTTTATAAAGTAATGGACGGGCTGCCAAAAATTGGCCCGAGGGCTGTATGTAGAGTATTAACTACTTATTTTATTCAGTTTTAACTGCAACCTATTTAATAAACTGCGATTTACACAAAAAGTCCCTGTTAAAGCTCACCGGGAATTATATCAAACTTCACACACAGAGGACAGGTTTATAGGACGAGTGCTATTGATTGTACTCACATACCACTGTCACCCCAATCCATGGAGCCTGCTCTGCAGGGTGGCAATGCCAACAAGGAAGAAAATTGAGGCTACGTCTCATCAATCAATATTTCCAGCGTAAGCAGAACAAACACAATATGCCATTGCACAACATGACTTTTATTGTATATGCATTAAGGTAAGCAGTGCAGTTTCACTTTACGTTGCCTCTGCCTGTCCCCTGCTGAGTGCTGTGTCTGTTGATCACTCATTTTCAGCCAATGTAAGCAACCTCCACCTTCACAATAAGCTACTGATACAAAAGATACACCTGGACTGCTGGGGCTTTTGATATCATGGTGGTCACGGGTAAGTCTCTGACATTATCATGCACATTAAATTAATGCTCACAATACACATAGCGTGCACGGTATGGTATGTAAATTAGCCAAATACTGTGCATGTAAATTAATGCGTTCTCTTTTAGTAAATGGGGCATTACATTTAGATTTATCACGCACGTTAGGCTTTAAGTGCATGCTAACTCCAAATTTAGTGCTCTTTCGTAAATGAGGCCCCATGTGTCATAAATAGGCCTGTTTATTTTTCAGAGGATCACAAAATACAGTAATAAATCACTCACCTTTTAGAATCATTTACTTTGAGCTGACTGCTGTTCTTTACAAAACATGACATGGTAAGTACCAAGAAGCAGCAGTAACTTTCCGTCTATAGCATTGTCTCAGATTTGTCAAAAAACTGAAGAAAAGGAGGAAAATTATTTTAAAACCTTGGTTTTCACTACTAAAAAGGCAGTTTTTTTGTGACCATGGATATTGTACAATACAATATATTAAAAGAGTAGTTTGAAAAGCTAGAAACATCACTAAGGCACATGCAAAATACATTTGATTACAGTACACTGTAAAGCCAATCAGTGCTCCTCCAGGGCTTTTGAGAGTATCTTGGTTTAAGAGTGCCCTAAGAGACACTTTGCTAGAGGGCTGCTTGTGAATTTATTTAGAAATGAGCTAAAGATAAATAATCTTTCAGAACAAGTTCATTCAAAATCAGTTATATTGAATATACAGATTTTTCAGATTGAACACTAAATAAAAAAGAAACTGTTCTTCCTGGTATATAATCACTCAGTTTGGTATCTCAGCCTATTGAATTGAATGGAAAGGCAAGGGCTGAATCTAAAGGCAAAGGTTCAAAGAAACGCCTTACCGTTCAATTCAGTGGGCCGATATGCCAGTTCACTACAGTGGCATCCAACATTGGGCGCCACTGTAGTGAATTGGCATCTCAGCCCATTGAACTGAATGGAAATGCATGGGCTGAATGCGAACTGCTAACCGTACTGTTCAAAGACAAACATTTTATCATTCAACTAAAGAGCAAGCTCTGTAGGCAAGAGGTAAGTATGTGTCTGGTGCTGATGTCACTATTATTAACTCATCAGCCCCAAAGGGGAGATTTATTACATCGTGTAGGTCACATGACTTTTTGCAGTAATTGGAGTGAATCTGAGCTACATGACAGGAGGTGATTTCATACCAGGAAGCAGCAGTAGCCTTTTACATCCATGGCATCTAATATAGGCAGCTTTCAAACCGATGTAGGAAATGCTAATGCTAATAAGAGGTACGATAATAGACAATGAAAAAGAGAAGTTCTCTTTTGAAAATACAGTATATTCTACAACAATACTCTGATTGCTCTGATTGGAATGAAAGACAGAAAAAGAAGAGCATTGCATGAGGGAGTCTGATCTGTATACACACTAATGATCGTTATAGAAATTCTCTACCCTGGTGAATGCTCCCGAGCAAAAGATGGGAAGTGTATTCCTCAGGTGATTCATGATCCATGATGTGAATAAAAACATCAATAATTGAGATTATTTTGAAAAGTGCAATACTGTGTTATGGACATTGCTTGTAAACACTGCAGGGGGTTCTGTAACACTTTAAATAGATTACATTGAAAAGTACTAATATTAATATAATACTAATACAAGGCTAATATAATGGTTTTCATCATCTGAAACTCACAGGAATTGGTTGTCAAATCTGCCTAGAGCAAGTTCTAGGCTGAGAATTGTACATTAAGATAATTTCTGTGCCCAGCCATAGTATATTTCATTCAATGCCACACTTCTGAATACTGACTTAATGATTCAAGGATAGGACTTTTCAGGAGTAGCTTTGGGGGATGAGAGCACTCTCTAATGTAACACTGCTGGTGCTAAATGATTTCACACAGACAGTATAACAGTAATGATTCGAAAAGGAACTGTCATCATGCTCAGATGTTTAACCTGTTTAGCTACAGTGACAGGCAGCTGATACTGCAAGGGGCAACAGCAGATTGCCTCATTCACCATGAGACAGATAGTTTAGATGGTGGCAATGGGGCTGAAACCCTTTCTCGTCAACTCCTCATCTCTCAAAACGGCCTCTTAAAATCTCTTTAAATCTCCAACAGAACATGTGAGGACTTTCTAGCAAGCCAGGAACATATTGAGACCCATTTGTATTGAATGTACAGCTTGCATAAATACTTGAATAATATTGCAATAAATAAGAGGGTGTCAATACTTTTGGGCCCCACTGTTGCTGTGTGAAGTTATTTAACAGCAAGGTGTGACTGGAAACTGGAACGGGCGTTTATTGATGCATTACTCAGAAAGATTAAATTTGACTCAGTCATCCTATAAATAACATTGGGCGTCTTCTCAGCATGTCAGTTACAGTCCCACTGTCAATAGCTATACAGTGAATGGCCCCTTTCTGTCAAAAAATAGACAATTAAAACTTCCACCCAGCGAGAGAATCAGGAAATCATATTCTTTAATTAAAATCTATTCAGAGGAAACTGAATCAGTGAGCAGATTTAACTATGTTGATTAAGCCACATGTGACTCTCAGAATAATACAGTGACATTTTCAGAACATAAAAAAAGGCAATCATCATTGGCAGCTACTAACCCTTATAAAAGTTTCTCTTAATAAAAGCACATATAAGCATTATAAAGCACAGAGTGGCATGGTAAAACACAGGGAAGCATTGTAAAGCACAGAGAGGTCTGGTAAAGCACAGGTAAGCATTGTAAAGCAAAGAGCGGCATTGTAATGCACAGAGAGGTCTGGTAAAGCACAGGTAAGCATTGTAAAGCACAGAGCGGCATTGTAAAGCACAGAGAGGTCTGGTTAAGCATAGGCAAGCATTGTAAAGCACAGAGAGGTACGGTAAAGCATAGGGAAGCATTGTAAAGCACAGATAGGTACGGTAAAGCATATGGAAGCATTGTAAAGCACAGAGAGGTCTGGTAAAGCACAGGGAAGCATTGTAAAGCACAGAGAGGTCTGGTAAAGCACAGGTAAACATTGTAAAGCAAAGAGCGGCATTGTAAAGCACAGAGAGGTCTGGTAAAGCACAGGTAAGCATTGTAAAGCACAGAGCGGCATTGTAAAGCACAGAGAGGTCTGGTTAAGCATAGGCAAGCATTGTAAAGCACAGAGAGGTACGGTAAAGCATAGGGAAGCATTGTAAAGCACAGAGAGGTCTGGTAAAGCATAGGCAAGCATTGTAAAGCACAGAGAGGTATGGTAAAGCATAGGGAAGCATTGTAAAGCACAGAGAGGTCTGGTAAAGCATAGGCAAGCATTGTAAAGCACAGATAGGTACGGTAAAGCATATGGAAGCATTGTAAAGCACAGAGAGGTCTGGTAAAGCACAGGTAAGCATTGTAAAGCACAGAGTGGCATGGTAAAGCATAGGGTAGCATTGTAAAGCACAGAGAGGTCTGGTAAAGCACAGGTAAGCATTGTAAAGCACAGAGAGGTCTGGTAAAGCACAGGTAAGCATTGTAAAGCAAAGAGCGGCATTGTAAAGCACAGAGAGGTCTGGTAAAGCACAGGTAAGCATTGTAAAGCACAGAGCGGCATTGTAAAGCACAGAGAGGTCTGGTTAAGCATAGGCAAGCATTGTAAAGCACAGAGAGGTACGGTAAAGCATAGGGAAGCATTGTAAAGCACAGATAGGTACGGTAAAGCATATGGAAGCATTGTAAAGCACAGAGAGGTCTGGTAAAGCACAGGGAAGCATTGTAAAGCACAGAGAGGTCTGGTAAAGCACAGGTAAGCATTGTAAAGCAAAGAGCAGCATTGTAAAGCACAGAGAGGTCTGGTAAAGCACAGGTAAGCTTTGTAAAGCACAGAGCGGCATTGTAAAGCACAGAGAGGTCTGGTTAAGCATAGGCAAGCATTGTAAAGCACAGAGAGGTACGGTAAAGCATAGGGAAGCATTGTAAAGCACAGAGAGGTCTGGTAAAGCATAGGCAAGCATTGTAAAGCACAGAGAGGTATGGTAAAGCATAAGGAAGCATTGTAAAGCACAGAGAGGTCTGGTAAAGCATAGGCAAGCATTGTAAAGCACAGATAGGTATGGTAAAGCATATGGAAGCATTGTAAAGCACAGAGAGGTCTGGTAAAGCACAGGTAAGCATTGTAAAGCACAGAGTGGCATGGTAAAGCATAGGGTAGCATTGTAAAGCACAGAGAGGTCTGGTAAAGCACAGGTAAGCATTGTAAAGCACAGAGTGGCATGGTAAAGCACAGGTAAGCATTGTAAAGCACAGAGCAGCATGGTAAAGCACAGGTAAGCATTGTAAAGCACAGAGCAGCATGGTAAAGCACAGGTAAGCATTGTAAAGCACAGAGCAGCATGGTAAAGCATGTTCAAAAACATTTATAAGGGAGGCCCTCCTAAGCCTTCAATCTTGAACCGGATGTGACGTGAAGACTTCATATCAATTGCTAACTGATATTGAGTAACCCTTTCTGAGTAAGTAATAAACACACTCATTCAAACGCAGTTGTCCCATTTCAATCTTTTCTGGCCTGGGGAGAGTGTAACAATACATTTCTTCAAAATTCTGTGTAAATTGAAAATGGATAATATACCCTTCATAGAAGATAATAATGTGATGCTTGCCGTGAGCTTATTTCTGGAGCAATGTACTTTAAACCTGACCATGCAACCTTGCTTTACATTATCATCTATGAATACCCTTTTAAAAGTTTCCTATAGTAAAAGCATTGAAGTAAAGTAAAGCACATCGAAAGTGTGATAAAAGCAAATTGTTAAGCCAGTTTCTGTTGAAGCTTAGCATGCTACACTTGTAAAAGGTTGTGAACACTTTTTTGGGAATCCTATTCTAGTGTAAAACTGAACATAGTGGTTGGACACTGCCGTTTTCAAAACACAATATACATTAACTTTATTAACTTGTAATATCCAAGGCTTAAAAAACATCTTCTTACCTTAGGTAAGAGTCAGGTGAATATAAAATTGCCTCCTTACACAACAAAATGATGTCCTCGTTTCAACAACTCTCAGAGTGTTACAGCACCAGCTGGAAACCAAGCTAATCTATGCCCATGTAATCTAATATGTGATGGCTGGTTTTACAAGATGCATCGATTTAGACATTTAAAGTTGGTAACCCTGTGAAGGGTTTGTGGCACAGACAGACTGCACTATAATTGGACTTATTTAAAAAAAAAAAAAACATCAAGCAATTTCACAACATATGGCCTGACTGAATGGCCTGTCGTAGCATGTTTACATCAACCTATTGGTGCCCAAACTACCCGAGATATAAAAGTGCAGTATTATCAACATGTTATGCATTTCATTGGCATGCAGAGCCACTGGGGGTTAAGGATTTCTTACAAGACCCCTTGCTCACAACATGAAATACAATTTTCTGCAATGACGATTACAGGAACTGTACAAACAGATAATGAATGCATTTGAAAATGGGACAATTAGGTTCTGCCTTTATTCATCTATTCCAGAAGCTTTGGGTAGTGTATACTGGGCCCTTAGGGGTTAATAAAACTTTGATGTGTTTAAAGTGACAAGCTTGGGGATTAAAGCTCAGGGTTGTTTGATTATAATTCATAAACCAGAGATAACCATATTGTAAGTGAAAAGGGTGAACCTATTGCCAGGGTCAATGCTACTTATAGACATGTAGCATATATGAATAAGTATCACTGTCTGGGAGGCAAGTGGGTTGATGTAATTGAGGTCATAGTTACTGGGGGCATGTTAACATTTCACACTGTGTGTCTTAAAATTTCTTATAACAACAACATAGTCCATGCTAACAACAACAACAACAATAATAATAATAATGTATTGAATTTATAAAGCGCCTTTCAAGAGATTTTAAAGCACTGTACAACAGTAACAATACAACAAACCCAGCAAAACAAAAATAAAATCAACACCAAGCTAGTAGGTACCTACTGGCCCATTCCTATGGGATGATTTTGCTTGATAACGTCCCATTGAATCGACTGATTGTAATCAGATCGGGTGCTACAGTTGCTAAAAAAAATTCTTCAGCTCATACTAAATGCAAGCAATTGTATGTAATGTTTCAGCTCCTTACGCTGAGAAGTGCTTAGAAGTGCTTAGAAGACTCCTTAGCCTCTGTTAATCATTTGAGTATTTCCACAGATGCAAGCAATCACGGTTGTGTCAAATTGTTTCCAGCAGTAGTTCAGCATTTTTCTTTAGATGAAGGAGGTTTGCAGACAAAGTTATTGGATTTGAGAGCCGTAGAAAATGAAATGTCTGAAACTGTAGCAAACTACCTGAGTGACATATTGGGTAAAAATATCTTTCTGAAAAATGTGTTGCTTTTGGAGATGTGTGGCATGGTGCCCGTCCCTTTTATAATTCATGTATTATTATTATTATTATTATTATTATTATTATTATTATTATTATTATTATTAACAGTAGTAGTAGTATTGCTATTATATGTATTTGTGTGCGCGCAGACAAAAACCATCCCTCATTATTATTTATTAGTTGAGACCGGCGAAAAAGCCAGTCTCATAAAGTTTAGTAGGCGTGGACGGGATTAAATCCCTGTCCCAAGAAATCCCGTGTGAATATGGCTGGAGCCTTCAGGTAGTTATTGTATTAATGAGTAATTAAGGCGCCAGCCGCAGAATATAAAAGACGCACTCCAGGCTCATTAGTTGGAGAGTTTTTGAGGAGTTATGAGAGCGAGAGCCAATACGAATGCTACCAAGGAGTGATTCTAAGAGGTACTCGTTATATTTATATATGTTTGTATCTGTTTTGTTTTGGCCCATGTGCCCTTTTGTTTTGTGTATTTAGTGTTTGGTTTAAACTGTTTGTTTTTATTATTTAAATAAATATACGACTGCAGTCGTATATTCCCCGTACCTTCAGTCTGGTGCGTACTGCTTCCTGGATGCTGACGTTACCACCCACACTCACTCACAGCCATCTTTATGACAAGGTGATAACACAAATGCAAACTTTGGAGGCTTAAATCGAGGTGGTACAAATAATGTATTTGCAAGACTGAAGGAGCGTCTTTCAGTAGCAAACCACTTAATTGGTGTTGGCTGCCCTGCTCACGTTTTGTATAACACCAATGATTCTCTGAGTGTTGATGTTGAGGTGATTGTGGGTAAGATTTTTAATTCATTTTCAGTGTACACAGTACGTATTCAGAAGCTCAGGAAATTCTGTGACTTTGCCAATGTGAAGTTCAGAAATGTGTTAAAACACAGTGGCTTTCCTTGTTTCCTGCAATTGAGAGGATTCTATTACTGTATGAGGCTCTGAAATCATTCTTCTTGTCACTAGATTCCTGTCCAAAGGTGCTTGAAAATGTCCTTCAAAATGAGGCCAATGAGGCATATTTGTGGTTTGTACATAGTCAGATGTCACTCTTTCAGATGGCTACTCTAAAGGTTGAGAAAGAGGCCAGATCTGTAGCTGAAGTCTATCACGTTCTAACTCTGTTGCAGATCATATCCGTGAACGAATGGAGCAGAACTTCTGCACCCTTAAGGTAAAAAGTGTGCTAGGAAAGCTTGATCAAGATGTACAGAACAGGTTTAAAAATGATTCCAGGGCCCTTTATTCTATAGCTTACAAATATTTACAGAAGTGGATTGACAGCTTAACCAGTTCAAATGTTTTACGTGGATGATCTTAAGTGAACCACCAGAGTGGGATGATACTGAGGAGTGTATACAGTACCTGAGCTCAAAGAATGTAGTTCTAGATGATGCTGTGCGCTTTGATCAGCTTCTATTTCTCAAAAGGTTTGTCACTGAACAGAAAAGTGTGTGGCAGGAAGAGTGGGGTTCTCTTAGCTGCTCAGAAAAGTTGGTGCAGTTTTTCAAATTCTGCACAGATGTAGAACAGTAAACAGAACTGCTCAAGTTAGCTGGATATTATTTTGCGGTTCCAAGCCACAATGTGAATGTCGAGAGAATCTTCTCCTTGATAAATGTGAAGTGGACTGATGAAAGAAACAGGTTGAGAGTCAGAAATCTCATTATAGTACAGTACAATTTTAAAGGTATTACCTTACCAGAAAGTCGCAATTATTAAAGCAGATTTCAAGTGCTGAGAACTACACTTAAAAACACATCAGTGTCTAGTCACACAAGCATTTCAGTTCAAAAAGAAACTGTATTTCTTATTTTTGAAGCCAGCAAGCAGTAATTTCTGTTACACCAATCATTTTCAAAAATGTACAATGTTATTTGTGATGTGCTGAAATAAATAGACTGACATTTTTAAACCAATAAATATGCGTTCTTTATTATGAGGCAGTAATTTCAACTGTTACAGGATCACTGAAGAATTATAGGAAATAATGTCCTAGTTTTTGACTCTGGGTATCTGGTAACCCTAGCTACACCTAATGGTCCCTGCTGGGAACACTGGTCCTTGAGCTGAAAACGTTGAAAACCACTGGTTTAAAATATATTATCACACAGACATATCATTGTAATGATAATATTTTTGACACATGTTATTTTATATTTTCATATAGTTCTTAAAATAGACAAACATCTCTCTTTCCCCATACCTTACTTCTCCCACTAAATGTAAATACGGCTTTGTGAGGTTTATCAGTTTTTTTTCTTGTAATTTCATTTCTTTGAATTCTCCTGGTATTGGTATGAACCTTGTTGTTTCAGCGTTCTTTCTGTGGTTGAATGTCTAGTCTGTATTTCAAGTCCATTTCATTAGTCCTGTGCTTGCACTGAGAACAAAACAAAATGATTATAAAACCTGCAGATAGGAATCTGTTATGAAGGTGAACTGTATTTTACTGGAATATATCATTTTTGCATCTACAGTAGTGTGCAAATGTATTAGAACACCTCAAGGAGCACTGACTGTACATACGAACATCCTGCAATAGAACCAATAATAAAGTCAGTTTTCCAAGCTAAATAAAATGCTTCAGAAAATGCATTTTCAGGGCTTGTTCACACTCTTACACTTACAGCTTCCAGTGCTGCGTTCCTATATCCTGTACTGGGCTTTACCAGTAGAGGAATAACTACTCAAACTGTGCGTGTGTAGAAGTCAGGACTTAGGTCTCTCTTCATTTGCATATGCTTGGAGAGCACAGAACCTCTGCTGAGTTGCGTGATGACCTTTCACTGACAGATACGGCTTCCCGTGCCCCCTATGGAAAACTCTGAGGTGATTTAACAAGGATCATCCTTACCTTTTGAGTCGATGAGTATTAGTAGCGCCTTTATTTATTTATTTGAAACTTGATTTTTCTGCTTGGCACATACATATGTGAAAGGGCTATATACTGTAAGTAATTTTCATCGATTGATAACAAATCACAGAAATACTCCTAAATGTAAAACAATAACTTGAACAATTACCACAAAAACAGTAATCAAATATTTACAATAATCGACAAATAATTGCAGTTTCCACACAAAAATCCCAACCCCCAGCATCCTTTGCAAGCAATACATGGCCTCCTCTCGTTTGTAACCTTTAATATGTTATGTTCTAATGCTTTGTATAATAAATATATTGATTAATATTAAATTAAAAATGGTAAATGCATGATTCAATACAATTAAATAATATAATGTACTGTATGGTATGTATGTATGTGTGTATATATATATATATATATACAGTATATATATATATATATATATATATATATATATATATATATATATATATATATATATATATATTGTTAATGTTTAATCAATGTCTAAGGTCAACATCACATATTAGCCTGTGAACGTGTGATTGATAGTACACAGGTGTAGAGGTGAGGCAGTGATTACAAACAACAGTCCAACAACAGGTCAATGGTCAAAAACGAAGCTTTATTATTGCTTTTAAATAATACGACTGACTATACACAACGATGTGTACAGCCAGTCAAAACCACTGGGTTTAGTCCTGAAATAATAACACAATAACACACACTTTAAAACACCTGGGTACAGGTGGTGTTTTGAACAGTGAGTAACAGTGCAGTGCAGTCCGGGTTTGATGCTGGCTGAATAGCGACAGCTCCCGGATATTTAGCCATCTACAAAGACAAACACAGACAGTTGGTGAAACAAACAAAACACTTAACACTCACTCTACTTATTAATTATTTCCATTCTCTCAACGGGTCCTTTCCGGGGCCACTTCCCCTAAATACCCTCCGTCACACCCTCTTTCGGTGGCACGGCCAATTACGTCTCCTCCAATCCGTGACTGGCACATCGCCTACCGCATTCAGGTGCTGACTTCTGGTATCGTGGCCCCGCCCCCTTCCTGGATGGCTGGCTTCCGACTGACCCTGGAATGAACTGTCCAACCATCCATTCCGGGGCACTCTGCTCTGGTTATACAGTGTCCTCACAGGTCAGGAGGAAGATTGTTGATTAGGATTCATTCTCGCTCTGTCACAAAGCCATATATTTATTTTATATGTTTGGTAAGGTTGTAAATATATTATTCATATATTTAACATGTTTCTCATTCATAAAAAATATATTAAATATATTTTCTTTCCGTATGGGTTAGCACATTAAAAGTTTGCTATAGTTTATGTGCTGGGAAGCAGGGCCATTTCAAGGTAATTTACGTCCCACTTCTAGGAGCTAGGACATCGCTGTGAACTTTGAATTACCCTTTTTATACTTTCCCAAAGACTCATCTACTGTATATCAAGCCCTATAATCACCTTGCACCTCAGTCACACATGGAGAGATTGACCTCCAATTCCAATCAGTCTAGCTTTCAGAAATATCCCCAGAACCATTATATTTCAGCTGTTGTTCTTGGCACTCTTTGACATGCTGCTTTCAGCAGCAATGTAACAGCCAGGAAAAAAAAACCTTGACTTGTCCTTTCAACAGCTTTAACTTTTAGTTTTGTTATTTTTGGTTTTTAGGGGCAACTCTGAGTACCATCAGAATGTTCTACCCTATCAGAATGCATTACTGGTAGGGAAATCGGTCAAAACCTCCTACCTTTTAGAGTGGCTCACTTAGTAAAGGCATTGCTGTGTGGAATGCAGAGTGAATCATGCGATCAGGAGGATGTAGAATCAAATCCTGGTCTTGCTGAGTTGTTGATTTTAGCTGATGATGACCCATAGGGAGCACTGAATTTGCCTTTGGCTGAAATGTTTTGGACCAACTGGCAACTGCATAAGATGGTATCAGTTTACACACAACTGTAAAAAAGCTTTTTAAGGTGACTGCATGTGGGAGCGTGCCTCTTTATTGCTATATGCTATAGACATTAAACACCTTACATATAGAAAATATATAGATTGACTAATCACCACTTTATTTTTTCTTTTTTTTTCTTAAATCATGCATTTGATAATGTCTGTGGTTCTGCCCTTATGGAACAAACATATATTTTTAATATATGGTAGAAAAGTATTATATTTTTCATATATAGATATGGCCCTTTTTTATATATTTAAAATATATGGGATATATTTAAAATATATTTTAGTCTGTAATCCATATATTTATTCTATATGGATTACAGACTAATGAAAATATATGGTACACAATATATTTTCAACATATAAAATAAATATATGGATTACAGACTAAAATCCCATATATATTAAATATATAAAAAGGGGCCAATTTCTATATATGAAAAATATAAGGATCATACTTTTCTACCATATATTAAAAAGATATGTTTTTTCCATAAGGGTGTTTGTAAACGTACTGTTTTGTAAGACTTTGCTGTTTATCACTGTTTATTAATGTCCTAAAAAGTCATATATACAGTATGTTAATGGATTGCAACCTCAAACACACTTCCGTCCATCTAAAGCCATGTGCTAAACAATTACGATCATGTGATATGAGAGGGTTCATTGAATAATTGGCACTGATCTGTGAAGTCACCTCTTACCAGAATTCATTCCTTGGAGTTTACATAAATCCCCCTTGTTCAAAAATAAGTCATCTCTTCAATCTTAGACGTTGTGGGCTGGAACATCAGACACTGTGTTCTAGTACAGGGGGATTCTACCTGCATTTGATGTAGAACTTTATTGCAACCCATAAATCTGCACTAAACCCTGACAGCAGAATGCAGTTGGATAATACACTACTGAATGTAATTTATGACCCACTATTATTGAACCATATAAATTTGGAAGTGGGGGTGGTGCGCAACAGGATTTAGGATGACTCTTCCTCGTAAAACTTTTTACTGCCTTGGCAGGCACAGTTGCACCGATCAGACAAATCCACAGATCTTCAGAAGTATGCCCTATTCTACTGTGGGACAGTTGTTCCTAAACCTGATTTACAAAGTCAGTAAGCCATGTCTAATAAAAAATCAATACTGAAAAAATTAAATTTCACATACATCTGAGGCCTACCAGCCAACATGAAAGCATGATTGTTTGCAAATAAAAACACAACATGATAGCCAATCTGTCCCCAAATCACACTATTATGGATCTGTGACATTATATAACATGTTAAATAGAAATTCCACAACACACCCAATTCATCAACTATACCATTTTTAGTTTTTAACTTAATCTATTCGCCATATTGGTATGATTGAGGTCACCTGCTTTAAAAATCATACTTGAGGCCCCTTTCGGAAATCCATTCAACTGCAAAGTAATTTCAAAACTGTGACATCACAACCTCAGCCACTTAACGATATTCTCTTCATGGAGATGGAGACTGTATACCATCTCAGGTGTGCGTTCTCTATCATTCTAAAAGCTGTGTTAGTAAACCTGGTAAAACATGATAGATAATGGTACTAGAATATTTCCTATTAAATAAATTAAAGAGTAGGGATGAAAATGTAATTTTAACAGTTTTATTTTACATTCTCTTACTTTTAATTTGTTTAATTTTTGTATTTGTTTATTTAACCAGGAGATTTATCAATTGAGACCGAGGCCGTGTTTACAAGGGGGTCCTGGAAAACAATAAAAATAAATTATCAATAATAAAGTACAAGCAACATAATAAAAACATGAGTGGTTCAAACTTAATCAGCAGCATACAGAGATCAAAGAACAGAATAAATAAGACATGTATCTATTAATGTGGACTGAAGGAGAAGCACTGGCAGGAGGTTCTAAGAAATTCTGAAATACAATCTTCATAACCAGAGAAAGAAAAATGATTAAATTCCATCTTCATACTATGATGGAATTTTTAGGAGTGCATATGCAAAAGATCATTGTCCCGAAGGAGTTGGAACCCTTGGTACAGCTAAATGAACAGAATCCTGAGAGTATACACTCTTATGATCTTTGCTATCGTTGTGAGTAGCTCTGAGTGCTATGCTCAAGCACAGAGTTTCATTTATTTTGTTTGACTCGAGAAAGTGCTTTTCAACTGTTTTGAAAAGTCCAGCATAACCAAGTTACCATGACTACTGATTTCTGTTTCCATTCCTTATTCTGGTAATACCATCTCCATGGGTATCATTAGTGAAGTCACTCTAGAAATCCAAAACAATTCTATATAAGAATCCCCAATAAAGGGATGCTACTGGGAGCCATGGAGATGGCGTTACCTGTTTGCTCCTACACAGACACGCACATACACACACACACACACACACACACACACACACACACGCACACATGCAGAGCCACATCTTTTCAAAACAGTTATATACAGTTATACATAACAAACTAAATATCATACAAAAGTAAGGCAACGTGACTACAAGAAAAGACAAACAAAAATGTCACCTCCCGATCTCGAATCATCCATGACATACAGGCAGCTGTTTTCAAAGTATACAATACAACACATTTTTATATTGCGCTCTTCATGCGAATTATCCCAGGATGCTTCACAATAAAACCAAAAAATAAAAAGGAAACCAGTCCAGCTCAAAAATAAGCTACCTCTAAAAATATATGTTTTTAAATTTGATTTAAAAGTTTCCTGAGGAATTTGAAGAGAAGCTTTTACAATTTCAGCTATTTGTTATTAAGCTCAGATCTAACCAACAGTACCAGCTTGGAAATGTTGATCAGACCCCTCTATTTTTCGACATCCCAAGCATTACCACAGTTCACAAAAAGGTAGAAAAACAGGTCTGAGTAATCACGACTGGAAATGAGAAGCAGCACATAACTGTAATGCTCTGTGTTTCAGCAGACTGATGCAAACTGCCTCCATACGACGTAAATGCATTTTTATTCAATGTTTTATTTTTTCCTCAGATTGAGGGTTGGAAATTTGGGCTGCCTAAATTTCAAGGGGGTCTTAAATTTGAAGGAATACGGTATGTGTTTAAAATGACCTGAGATTAGAAATAGCTTTTCAGTTCTATCAGCTAGTCATAAACATAAGTAACACAGGTTAGATCAGGGAATGTGTATTTATGGTAGTAAGAGCCAGCACCATCTAGTGAATACCTGCACTGTATTCTAAAAGCGATAAGCTAAATACACATTGGCTGATCCAGCTTATGTCACATATGCATATAGCTGGCAACTAAAAAAAAAGAACAGCTACCGAACTCAGGCCAAAGAAACAACACAGCAAAAAAGAAACAGTATTTGAAAAATAGTAAAATGAACTTCTCATAAGGATTGCACATATCCTCAACCGGCCAGGATGCAGTAAAACCTATTAAAAGTGTAATATGAAGCTAGATTTTTTTTTGTAAATACTGTGGCCTTCATGTATGTAGGTCTGTTCAATAAGCAAAGAATAATGATGTTTCAGCATTCGGATAGCTTTGGAGACCCTAGACACGCTATAAAGTTGGGTCCTGTACAGAAGGTCACCCGGTAGTTTTTCCAACTTTGCTGAGGATATCTCAGTGTATCATGAAAACAATTTTTTAGATATTGAGTGGACCATTGTTCAGTGTTCCTTTTTGCAAATGTTCTGGAGTAATGAATATTTAATTTATACATTTAAATGGAAATAGTATCTGTTCATTCATTCAGTAATCTATTCTGTGCAGGTCAAATCCATTGTGAATACACCAGCAAACCAGCAATTAGAAGGGATGTCTTTGCAATGAAGGTCACAGTGTATTGAACAAGACTCAGCAAATTGAAGATCAGTGGATGGGGACAATGAGTAACTAAAGCACTATCCCTTTGGCGATTTCAATGCAAACTGTAGAACTTCAAACAACACTGGGATACATCTTAATAGGAACTACTTTTCCTGCAAATTGTTCAGACATCACAGTTCGTCCTTATATAACCTGGTTCATAACAGTACCCAGACAGTATTTACTGAAGCCTAGACAAATCTGTTCATTTAAAAGACTATACCAGTGTTATAGTATTATTATTATTATTATTATTATTATTATTATTATTATTATTATTATTATTATTATTATTAACAGTCCTCTCTTACCCTTAATTTAGTTGCTACCCACCCCATTGAAAGTTTTTGTTGCTTGCAAAATGATTTCATAAATGTTACCTGTTGTGCACTTACATTAGTTCATGGGACAGGGGCAGGGGCTGCATGAAGGAAGAACCTCAGGAATTGAAATGGGGTTAAAGTATAAGAAAAGAGGACAGGGTCTCCCCTTGAAATCCTGTCTCCCAAATGACTGACACCTGACAAATAATGCATTTGATGCACCAGGATATTCTGGCCCAGACTATAAATATATAGCGAGAGGTGGAGCTGGTGGAGTTGAAAGGTCATATTGTCACATGGTTTGAATGGAATGAGGAAGGTGGTTCAGTCCCGGCACTTGGGATTCTAAAGACAAGCTTAAAGGAAGGTCAAGTTCAGGTAAAAGCAGATTTAGATAGATCATAATAGCTTAATATGCAGTAACATAACCCAGAACCACTCAGAATGATTATTAGCCCATAAAATGGTAAGGGAAGTTAACAAAAAACCTTCAAAATAAAGCCACTTCAGGATTTTTGTAGTTTGGCTAGGGTTTCACTGATTAACAACAGTGCTGAAGAAATATATTTTTACAGGACCTAAATTTAAGAGCTGGTACTTTGCTTATTTGCAAGGAAACGCAATTTAGCAGGAGGCAATTTTTGGCATGTACTGAGAAACACTGGCAGGAGACACTATTTGACAAAAGACATTATTTCACCAGATGATGACCCAAGCTACATATCCACAATTGCAGTGTGGAGTAGTGGTTAGGGCTCTGGACTCTTGAACGGTCGTGGGTTCAATCCCAGGTGGGGGACACTGCTGCTGTACCCTTGAGCAAGGTACTTTACCTAGATTGCTCCAGTAAAAACCCAACTGTATAAATGGGTAATTATATGTAAAAATAATGTGATATCTTGTAACAATTGTAAGTCGCCCTGGATAAGGGCGTCTGCTAAGAAATAAATAAATAAATAATAATAATTGCTTACTATATAAGGCATTTTAGCTTTACTGGCTACACATCATTTATTTCCTGAGAGTAGCCCAATTGAATCTGAACAGCTCAGTTGAATGAATGTTTCTGCAGATACTATTACCAGCATAATAATGTTGGCATGTTTTATTGGCTTAATTTGCACGAAGAAAGGTAATCTGTTTTTTTTTTTTTTCAGTAGTTCTAAAAACGAAGCCATTCAGCCCATCATTGCTCGCCTGATTGATCTCAAAACTCAGTCATTCAGCATCAACAATATGGCTAAGCAATAGCGCCCTAGAACTATATACAAAAATCAAAGGCATTAGTAAGAGATCATTTAAACTACACCAATGTAAGTGTATCAAATAGCTTACCATTCATGCCATTAACAGCCAGGTTTTTTTTTCACTCGCTGGCTATACTTCAAATAAACCCCTCCCAATCACTATCACAAGGTTTAACCTTCAATATTGTATAAACAGACAGTGGAGGTCACACACATTCCATTCACGTTAACAATGCAGAATTATGTTCATTTGCCCGTTATTTGGGGATGCCCCATCTGTGTCTTATTTAACTTTTTTTTAAACTAAACTTTTTTTTTTTTTTTGGTCAAGTAAAAAAAAAAAGTGAAAGCCTGCTGCTGATTTGGCACTGTGAGAGCAAAGTGTGATTTACTTGCAGGTGGCCTATGACTTCTTTTGACATCCATTCCAGTGAACTATGATGTCAGCCAATGCAATAAATATAACAGCTTCAGTCAAGCAAAATATACTTTTTTTCCCCAAGTGCATCATGCTTTGTGTTTCTCTGTAAAAACAGGTTGGAAAATAAATATTTTCTGGTAATTGATAGATGCCTTGGTAAGTGTTCATACAAGTCTGTCCTTTACCATGAAGTTTCTAAGATTGCTAAATATTATTATTATTATTATTATTATTATTATTATTATTATTATTATTATTATTATTTATTTCTTAGCAGACCCCCCTTATCCAGGGCAACTTACAATTGTTACAAGATATCACATTATTTTTACATACAATGACATTATTTTTTACACATTATTTTTACATACAATTACCCATTTATACAGTTGGGTTTTTACTGGAGAAATCTAGGTAAAATACATTGCTCAAGGGTACAGCAGCAATGTCCCCCACCTGGGATTGAATCCACAACCCTCCGGTCAAGAATCCAGAGCCCTAACCACTATTCCACACTGCTGCCCTCAGACCAGATACATTTTTTTTGCTCTGGAAATGCTGGAATAAGATATTTCACAAAACCGATATTTTACAAGACCTAAATTATTAAAATTACATTTTGAATCAAAAAAAGAAAAAGAAACAACATTGGTTAATTTTAAAATGCTATCATTTGCAACTTGAATTAAGAACCCATCAACGAATGGAGCGTACATACAATCATATGTTGATTTTACATCGCCCAAATCCTCTTCTTCTTTGGGGTAATGGTGACATCAGCAGCATTGTCGTTCGACCTTAAATTGAGTCTTACATGTACGTTTTATTTGGCAGGTTGTACAATGACTGTTGTGGAGCTGCAGGTTTTAAAGGCAATTTGCAGGCCTGACCTGCGAAATGCGGGCCCCTTGGATGGTCTGCAATCATTACCACCATCTGTCGTATATTGTCTTTACAATCACTGTTTTTCTATCCAGTTTTGAATTCGAATGTCGCACTGCAATCCACTTACTGATGAGGAGGACTGAAGATCAAAAGGCAGCCTCTGTTCCTGCTGTCAAGCCAATTCACTGGCTGAACCTGAGCAACTGATACTAACAAGCTGCTGAACCTGAACAAAAGGGCCCAGTCTGGAAAGTCATTTCTTACTGATACTCTTTCTGGCATCTGGGTTTTGAAAGTTAATAGTTACAATCAGCTGAACACAGAGATACATTTTGAGAGCGTTTTTGAGGCCACAAAGTCACCAGGATGTGAAGAGTGAAACAGAAAAGTACAAAGGGGTTCTAGCTAGGATAACTGAAATTTCAGGCCAGTACCAAGTTACTTTTTAACTTGTAATTTATTACATTTGAATTACAGTTAAATTATATTATTCAAGGCCTCTATCACTTGTGTTTTTTTTTCTTTTGTAACAAGAATTTTACATATTTTTTCATAGGATTCTAGTGAGGCAGTTCAGGTCATTATAGGTTCAATGATATTGTAATACTTTCATGAGGGCTAGTCTCCCACAACCTGTGTTTGCATTATATCTATATTGAAAAATATTGGATTTGTGTCAAACAGGATTAAATTCATGTAGGCCTTGTTAGTACAAAAATGTATATATTTTCAGCTACAAATACATTGCACAGAATATGTACAATAAAACTGATTCCTGATTGTGTTATTGCGTGGTTGGAGGCAGGACAGATTGTTTTGTTTTAATAAATTGGATAGCATGTATGAGTTACATTGCTAGCTTATTTCAGACCACTGATGTCACAGTTTCAGTATCTCTCTAGACTTCGAGTAAATAGAGCCAATAAAATAATTCTAGTATGTCCTAATATACAGTATGTACATAAACCTGTTCACACCTGTTTACACACCTGTTTCTTTTGAAATGTTTATTTTATTATAGTTTTTCATTTTTTGAAGTAGTGCTTTATATGTGTTAAGTTAGAAAATAAACCCTTTTATGCTTAATTGTTCATTTAAATACGGCGTTATGTTTGATATGATTGATAAAAGTTTCAATATTGATGTTGTTTAAAATGTACCGTGATAATGACTGCCGTCGGTGGTTGTAGGTATGAGTTTAACCACGGTGGTTCTAGTGTTAATGTAGTCCATAAATGTACATTTTCTGTATGTGTGTTTTGTATAGGCTTTCTGATGGAGATTACATGATATTAAGTCAGAAGAATCTCGTGAGCCACAAGCACGATTCCTGCTCAGGTATAGATGGGTTTTTACAGCTATTTTTTCGTTAGAAACCGATTGACCCTGCCCTTAAAGCTGCGCTGCCAAAAGGACATCCTTTTGCTGTTTCACGATGTATTCGTGTGACAATGTCACACAGTCATGACTGTTGAGTCGATTTTCAAGTGCATGTAAACCAATACAGTGAAAAAGACTTAGTCACATACCTTATGGTAAATACCTACCTTTATTCATAAAATCACCCAGAACACTCTGTTCCGAAATTCCATTTGGGATTAAAATGATGCATGTAATAAAACTAAGTGAGTATAACATAATACCACTGAAAAAACATACCCAAACGACCTTTAAATACCTTTATTGATCAAACACTGTTAGAAGCAAATTTCAGCTGTTTGACACAATGTTACAAGGTTCATCACAGTTGTAATTAAAAATAGTTACTAAAACATAGTTACAGAGTACATTTTTCTGTAGGTTCTTTCTGGCTTTAACAAAGTTGGGAGAACATGTTGTAACAATTAATACATAACGTGTTGTTTTCTGTTGGTTGGAAGATAACTATTTTCATTACAAAACAGCAATATACTATTTAATGTAAAACAATATAATATCGTGGTGAATAACAGTATTTTACTGGGATCAAACTAAGTCTACAGAGGAAGGCTGGAGCAAAGGGGCAATGAAATCTGTTTCATCTGAAAAAATTGTTAATTAGTGTTAATTCTACTTTGAGAGAATGAGTGTCTTTCACAAACACAGGGCTTTGATTAAAAATAAATAAATAAATAAATAAATAAAGGCTTCACTATGTTTCTATGAAGCCTGCTGGGTGATTCACTCAGGTTGGGCCCCTTTAAAATTGAATTGGACCCCTCCTTGAACTGGATATCATGAAAGCACAGTGAGATGGAAGTAACAACCTTACAACTTTTCCCTTGCCTTGTCAACGACCGCATTGTTTTAAAAAAACTAATGGCGTGACAGACTGACAGCTTTCGATGAGCAGTATTCCAAAGAGGCAATGAGAATCTTGTAGAACTGAGTATCATTCTGTCCATCTTTTGTATAACATTTCTGTAGGGGTTGTGATAAAAAATAAACAGTACAGGCACATAGAGAGGGTCCTCCGTTTATCGGATTATACACAAATATAAATCAAAACATCATTAGAAGGCTAAGAGTGTATAATGCAAAATGGTGAAAATGCAAAATCGTGACAGTGATCGGACGGGCTCTGTATAAATGTTAACCTATAGGTGGGGTTCAGGGGGAGGAGCTAGGCACCAACAACCTATCATCTGCTGTCATCAATTAAATCTACCTTATTTAAACATTAGTCACCTCTACCTATCTGTCTTGTGTTTTTTTCGTTTTGGCAAAAACCTAAGCGATTTCAAGACCCATCAACTTTTGTATACCTCAACAATGGAGTATTTACAGCAGTTGTCATCGGATTCAGAGGATTCCCAGGATTTTCTGTCATTACCAGATCATTCTTCTCCAGCTTCAATCCAGGGCCCATCCAGTCTCCGTTTTTTCTCCCCTTCTGGCATTTCAGTTACATCTGATCAGGCTCCCGATCAGGTTCCAGTTCAAATATTGCCTACCGTTCCTGCCACCCAAACATCGAATCTGCGCCGATCCAAGCGACTTCGGCCTCAGGACGCCCTCCGGATCGATTGTTTTGGAAGGACTGGCCCATGAATAAATTGATAAAACCCTCCTTAAAAACGGTAATGCGATTCCGCAGGGAGTGATAGAGAGTCTCTTTTCATTCTCTATTGCAATTCAGTATCAGCAGAACCAGTTTTTCCTCCGAAAAACATAATCAGCAGCGCCAGCCATTCAGCATCCTAAAACAGACAGCAGGCAGTCTATTCCGGATCTAACCACCCCCACAACTAGCACCGCTAATCAGCAGCCAGCCATTGAAATCCAACATTCGCAAATATTTAGAGAGATAAAATCATTTATGCAGCCATTTTCCGATACTCTATCTTCGGTCAGTTCTCAACTATCGGATCTAAATAAAAGGGTGTCTATTATGGAACAGGGAAAACAATCTTCAGCGCTGTCATTAATTCCAGCATCAAACACTGCAGCGCCGCCTACAGCTTCTTCTGGTCCAGCCCCAATTTCAGCCAGCGAAGCAGATCCTCCACAATTCAACCTCGCTACTGCATCTACATACGGATCCTCCTCTCCAACTGCAGCTAGACGTCACACTATATCTCCACGAATCAGACGTAACATTCTCGAAGGTAAGGACATTAATCTTGTTTCTCTATTGATGACGACTTCGGAATTCTTGGATCATAGAGTAGTGGATTGTGGAGATTTGGCAGTAACTCTAAAATCCAGAGATCCCAGACTGATTAAAAATCTTACATTAGGGGAATTTGTCCTTGCGTTCTCCATATTCAGAGATGTGCTATGCTCGGTATATCCTAACCGCAGAGCTGAATTGGACTCCTACGAATACTATATCGTGGAGCTGTCTGTCAGATACGGGGACTATGTTTTTGAGTATCATAAATCATTCTCTGCAAAAGCAGCAGCGATATTGGCAGCAGATAATCACATCATCAATTGGGCTAAACCGACACAGATCTATTTAATAGAATTTTTGGTGGTCTGAGAGCTAACGATGTGGGATCTGGCGCTTCAACAGCTCACACAACATCCCTCTGCCCTAAAGCCGCAATTGCATCAACTTCTAAAGCACCCAGTTTCGCCGCTAATTCATACAGATCTTCAGTACCTAATCCTATACATTCTTCAGCTCCCTCGATCAGTCTACAAGGAAAGACAAATACGGGCGCAGTATTAGATTTTCAGGAGGAAGACAAATCTGCAACAATTTCAATACTGGCTTCTGTTCGAATAGGCAATGCAATTTTATCCACATGTGCAGCAATTGCGGAGACGCTCACTCTAATTCAATCTGCCCTTTAAAACGCAAGTGACTTTCCCCGATGCTCACAGTCTTTACTCCTATAAACATCCCGGCGTTATCAAGTAAATTACAGAATCATCCCGACAGTAACTTAATTAATTACCTGATAGACGGATTAAAAATGGTTTTTCAACCGGTCTTACTCAAATTCCTTCTTCCTCGCTCAAAAGCAAAAATCTTTATTCAGCGACTCAAGATCCACAATCAGTGCAGTCTCTCATCGAGAAAGAAATTAAAAAGGATTTATAGTCGGTCCATTTCTAGCTCCTCCTTTTCCAATATATAGAATTAATCCTATCGGCATTGCCACGAGGAAAATGTCAGGAAAAAGCGCCTCATTATTGATTTATCAGCACCACGGGGTCAAGCACCAGCAGCATTAACTCATTAATTCCCCAAGATCAATTTTCCCTGCATTACATCACTATTGCAGATGCAATACATTCAATTAAATTAGCAGGTCGTGGTTCCTGGTTAGCAAAAGCAGATATATCAGACGCATTTAAAGTAATGCCAATCCATCCTTCTCTCCGCCACCTGTTTGGTATATGCTGGGAAGGAAAGTTTTATTTTGCCACCCAATTGACTTTCGCCGCCGCAGTAGCCCGAAGATATTTGATACCCTGTCGGAAGCATTATGCTGGATTCTTCTTAATGTCTATCATGTCCCATTCTTGCTCCACTTGCTGGACGATTTTTAGTAATTTCTCCTCCTTCAGATGCACCAGCAGAAGCGATTTCCAATCTTAAAAGCTTATTTTCTGAAGTTGGCGCTCCGCTTTCAGAAGAGAAATCAATCGGTCCCCTTCATTCTTTGGAATTCCTTGGAATCATTCTAGATACAGAAAAGTTTGAAGCCAGCCTGCCTGAGTCTAAACTTAACCATATTCGTTATCTCATTCAGGAATTTCAGATCAGTAAAACAATTAAAAACGAGCACTGCTTTCATTGCTGGGTTACTTTAACTTCGCAATACGTATCATTCCACAGGGAGGACGCTTATATCTCGACTGCTAGCGCTGGCATCAACAGCAAAAAATCTGAACTCCTATATAAATATCTCTTCAGAAGCTAGGAAAGACATTAAAATGTGGTCTGCGCTTATTCAGCACTGGAACGGTCTCTCTATGTTTTATGATGATTTCATGTCAGCTCCACACGATATGGCTTTATTTACTGATGCCTCATCTCTGGGATTCGGAGGTCTATTTAACAATCAATGGTTTTGCAGTACATGGCCTGAGGAAATCGAGAACATATCTCCTCATCTAAAATCCACAGCTCTGCTAGAGATATACCCAATAGTAGCAGCTGCCCAGCTATGGGGTCATCTCTGGTCTAAGAAATCAATACTATTTTACTGTGATAATTCAACTACAGTGCATATTATAAATAAAGGTCGTTCCTCTTCCCTCTTATAATGCAATTGCTGCGTCGGCTAGTATGGATTTCAGTCTCTAATAATTTCTTAATACAAGCTCGCCACCTACCGGGCATTTTTAATAATGCAGCTGATGCTCTTTCTCGTTTACAGATTTCCAAATTCCACAGTTTACTGCCTACAGCTCTGCAATATCCAGCAGCAACGCCACAGTTCAATCAGCTGATTTTCAACTAAATCCAACTATTAATAAACTTCTTATTTCAGCTCAAGATTACATGGCATCAGCACTTGCCCCATCTACCAGATCCTCGTACTCTACAGGTTGGGCATGTTATGTAACTTTCTGTTTACAAAGCAGGATTAATCCTACTCCATTCAACCAGGACTGGATCATGGCGCTCATAGTGCATGCAAAGGACTCTCTACATCTGGCACCAGCTACAATCAGACTATATTTGTCAGGAATTCAGCATCAATTTCGCTTGATGTCCATCAATTCCCCAACTCTATTATCAATTCCAGAGGTTCGCCTCCTTTACGAGGAATTTCCAAGTGCTCTCCGGCTCCTTCTTCTGCTCGCCTGCCTATTTCTATAGACATTCTCAGTAACTTGATTTCAATTCTCCGCCATGGCTGTTTTTCTCCATTTGATGACTTAACTATGGAAGTCATATGTCTATCTGCATTTTTGGGTTTTGAGATGTTCTGAATATACAGTTCCTTCCATTGCCAGCTTTCCTACCCTCGGTATCCGCTGCAGTGACCTCAAGCTCATCCCAGATTCTCATTTCATCTTATTTCTTCGCATTTCAAAACAGATCAACTGCGGCAAGGACAATGTATTCAGCTTTCTAAGATCAACTCTCCTCTGTGTCCCTTCACGTCCATGTTGAAGTACATTGCAGAACGCAAGGCCATTTCATCCTCCGACCCTTTGTTTATCAATTCAAGCCGGTCCATTGTATCAAGGCATTGGTTTTCAACACACCTTTCCACCGTGGTGTCCAGAGCAGGTCTTCCTTCGCAATTCTACACTCCTCATTCATTTAGAATAGGGGCAGCTACTTCAGCTGCAAAAGCCAACATTAACCAGCATTTAATTAAAAATATGGGGCGCTGGACTTCATCAGCAGTTGAAACTTATATTCGTTCTTCATCATCTGAAATATCCTCCGCACATCAGTCCATTGCTAGTATGTCCGAGTGGGGACGACCTTTCTGCCTGGGCCTCCAAAGATTTCCCCTAAGAAATTAAATTAAAAGAAAGGGGTTTTTTCTTTCCACTGTGCAGAGGGTCTTCACATAGTCATTAGGGTACAGTCTACTAACCCCTTTGTCACGTTAAGTGTTTGTTTTCTTTCGTCTAAATGTTTTTCTTTTCTCTTTCTTATGCATTGGCGGTTCTCTCTTTTTCTTCTTCACGCTAGGCCAGCGGGAGCCGGGGTCCATCTTTTGGGGGTTAGTGATTCCACTTTCTCCAACCCTTTGTTAAGCTCCGCTTCATTTACCTCATAGAGGAGGGTTCTCCATGAGTCAGAGGGGACCCCGCCAAACCCTTCCATCTGCATGTATGTTTCTTTTGGGATTCTTCTTTCAGGTCTGATGCCTCTATGCGAGGGTCCCTGCGGTGGCATCCCTCATGTTTGTCGGGTCTCCTCAAAGACGGTGGCCCTCTCCTGTTTGTCGGGTCTCCTCAGCCACGGAACCCCCTTCTATTATGTTGGGCTTCAAGAGGCGGAACACCACGCATTCCATGTTTTAACAGATACTAACTTTATGTTTTCTTTCCGTTCATGAGCCTCTTCAGTATGTCGGGTAACCTCGAGACGGTGCCCCTCTCGTATGTCGGGTCACCTCAAAGACGGTGGCCCCCCTCCTGTTTATCGTGTCTATCGATCAAGTAAATGTTGGGCCTTGAAGAGGCGGAGCCCCTCTCTCCTTGTGTATATGTTCACTAACTCTGTCAATAAACACTACCAGGTGGCATAGCTCCGCCCCGTGAACACAGAATAAGAGAAAATCCTATGAAATTGTGTTCGACAATATTTTATCATACTCTTGACAAATTAAATAATTTTTATCATTTAACATGTTGATCACTATAGACGATTCTCTGTTCATAGTACCTCGATATATGATCAACAGAGTGGGGTAAAACGGACAACAAATACCCATGCTGTTACCAAGTTACATTTTGAGTTTTGAAACCTTTACAATAGAGTTATAAAAATAAATAAAAAACACCAACAAAATCTTAATTATTTTTTACTGCCGTTATCATTGTAATTTAATTGGGATGTGTGACAGGGTGACTGAGCGGTGACGTCAGACAGAAGCAGGAAGGAAACTGACACCAGGGCAAGTACTGCAGTTAAAAGGCGCTCGCGCCGTTTTTATTTTTAAATAACAAAAAGAAATAAAATATTTGAACAAAAAAAACACGCCACAGAGCAAAATAAAAGAGTAAACAAAACAAATCTCGAACACAAAAATACATAAACCAACTATACAGGTCAGGCTGGGCAGATTCCCTTCACTGTTCCTGTCTTTTTAAATAAAGTTTCTCTCTCTCTGCTCTTGTTCCTCCTCTTGAACACCAACCCCGAAGCTGGAGAGCTGCAGCCTTTTATATCGTGGCGAGGGGTTTAACTATCTTGCAATGAATTATTCTATTACCCTCGGCCGCAATCTGCACGAAGTTTGTTAATTACCGTGTGGATGGGGCTTCCCATCCACGTTACTAAATAATAAACAAATGGCTACTGGCCATTTAAAATACAAAACAACCGGCGCCGCCATAAATATAATACAATCATAATACAAAATAAATACAAAATACACTGCACAGGGGCGGAGGAGGAGACCCCGATCTAAAAATAAATAAACAAAACAATGTACAGGGCACCTCGCCCTGTTACAGGATGTTTTTAGATTTTAAATCTTGGAAGGCTTGACATAGATAGGACATCATGAACCCAAACTTTGATATTGCCAAACTATTGGAGATTGGCCTCTAATAAGACTTAATTACCACAAACCTTATTTTGCTGCATTATTCAAACAGCTTTACTGAACAGTACTGCATTTTTTCTTTATTTGAAACAATACTAACATCTTCTGAAATTGTTATAGATAAGTTTAAACGTAAACTTCATAAGATATTGTGTGCAGTGTCCCGTATTGTGTAACAGTGTCATTTTATGCAGTTTGGGTGAAATGTGAATCTAAGGTAAGTGGTTTTGGTTACCTTGCTATAAGATACACCCCACAGATAACTGAATAACTTGCTATAATTAACAAAAATGAGTATCCAACACTGGAATTGTCATGAAACAAAAAGTCATTTTTTCCTGCCGTCCTACATTTACATTTCTGAATGCTGCATTCTGTGTGCAACCACATGATATAAACTTAATACAGCCAGCTTTCTGATTCTTGGGGTCAATGTATATCTGGGGTTCAATCTCCCATCCTCATGATACTTCTGTACCCACTGCCTTCCTAATGTATAGTGATTTATGTTTTAGAAACCCCTGCTATACATCCCATCAGTATTAAAAAGTTCTTTGTTGTTCCAATTTATCGCTGATATATAGCTGCTGTACATTCCTTCCCCATTACTCGACTCTCTGTCACAGTGCCTTTGATTTAACATGCAGGTCTGACACAGAGGCGCCCTGGCATCAGGTACATTTAAGTTGATTTCCCCTGGTTTATAAAGGCCCTCCTAGATTTTTATGAAAAATCACAATAGGAACAGTCGAAAACTAGCACATAGCTTATGTGCAGTAAAATGATTGTTCTGAATGCAAGTTGTATACTGTTAAAGGGTATGGGAGTTTTTCCTACAAGTGACGAACAAAATGGACATATTTACGGTGGAAGTTATTACACCTTTAATGGCCCTATCAAAGGTTATATTTGCAAAAAAATATCAATTGCCACAAAGCTGTCACCGCAACAGTGTCAAAGTGAATAACGTTAATGATGGATTTTTGCTTTCCGAATGATAATGACCAGAAGACGTTCTTGTAAAAGGGAGTAGAACAAAGAGTTTTTTTTTTAATGTGTCAGGGTGGGGGGGTCCCCAGGTTAATCCAGGATGTCATGAAAATCTTTAAAGAGTAAACTGGCCCTCGGGTTAGCATCTCTTCTGAAGGGTTAGAAGCGTGATTGTGATTGACAGAACATAATTACAATTTTAATTAAGCCTCACCAAGCAATGATTCATTTGTTAGTTTAATTACTGGTACACCAACACTAGCCCTAACCTTCACACACCTTTACCAAGACACAGAAAACGACAGCCTGTTACCAAGATAACTCTGTTACTCCTATTAAGGAATGTCTGCTAACAGTTTAAATTAATTTCAAGCAATATCCCTGTATTAACAGGTGGTTTAATATATATTTTCAGACCTCTTAGCCACATGGAGGCAGTGTGGTCCAGTGGTCAAGGGCTTGTAACCAGCAGGTCACCGGTTCAAATCCCACATCTGCCACTGACAGTCACCGGTTCAAATCCCACTTCTGCCACTGACTGACTCACTGTGTGACCCTGAGCAAGTCACTTAACCTCCTTGTGCTCCCTGTGGATGAGATGTTAAATCAATGTCACAGCCTACCTCTGTAAAGCTCTTTGTGATGGTGGTCCATTATTATTATCATTATTATTATTATTATTATTATTATTATTATTATTATTATTATTATTATTATTATTATTATCACCAGATCTTTAACATTGCCATTAGTTAACATTGTTTTTTATTTACTCATTAATTCACAATGGTGACTTTTCATGTTCCACACTGTTGATTTTGCCATGTACAGGTAAGCTTCTGCTTCCTCGTACCTAATCACTTCCTGTGCTTCAGCCTCATTCCCATAATCTGGACTCTCTCCCTGACCTCCTTGTGCAAGAGTTATTGTTCCCCAGAGGTCTTGCCTAGAATCAGTACATGAAATGTATGAAAACAACACCAAGATTGTCTTTCTAAAGTCCACAGCTCTGCAGTCTAAAATAAAAAAAGCTGTACAATTCTCATCTCCATATGTAGATGCAAACCCTAAAAAAAGTGTATAATGACATATTAATGACTTTTTAACATTTCCCTTACTATTTTATGGTGTTTGTGATCTCATGCTTTTATGATGCTCCAATATTTTTCTTCTCAGAACCTGCCATAACCTGGCTTTGAGCTTTTTTTGAGCTTGTGGGAAATAACAGCTTTCCTTGTCCTGTTCAAATCATATTGAAAATTCACATTGGCACATGTGATGGAACCAGAACCATGATGGAAAGGGAACTGTAAAAAATAAATTAAAACAGCAGCTCCACGGATCAATAGTTCTTCAGCCTTATGAAAGTGGCCTGATAATATTGCTACAAATACACAGCCGGGACTTTATGGTGGATGCATCTTGATGTCTGTTTCCCAGATCCCCTCCAGACTATCTAGAACATCATTTGTTTTTCAAGTGTCACTCTAGAATGTAAATGGGAAAAACAAAAGTAGTCTTGAAGATTTTCTCTAGGTTTAAAGTCTATAGTACATTAATCTGCTGAATGTCTGAAGATCTGTTATTTTGTTGCAGCATGTCACCACAATAAGAATTGTACAACACTGCTAAATATACAGCAGTCTGCAAATGTATTGGAATATATCAAGATTTATCATTTATATGTTTTATATACTTACATGCATGAAAATGAAAATTTTCGGTCAGTAATCAGTGATATAGAAACAATACTTTGCTCTTTAATTAGGCATCATAAAACACCTTTTTAAAGTCTCATGTATTTTGCCATTTGTTGCCACGTTTTCCCTTTTTCTTATTATTTTAAATGAATTACATGTGTGACCTATTAATTGAATCTGACAACCACTAATGTATCCATTTTCCATGATTTTTGGTTCCAGTGGTTTGATTTCATATGCACAACAAATCTAAACAACAGAAGCAATGGGTGTTGTTATAAATGCTGTATATTCTTCAATTGTTTTCAAAAACACAAATTAAAAAAATAACCTTCAGTGAGCAGCAGCGTGGACTGAAATCATTTCCCTGGAGTTACAAAGCTGGCCTCCTTTATTACTGCCAGTTAAATTCAGTTATTATCAAAAATGATTCTCTTAAAGACACAACCAACATATAATAGACTGAAAATGTACATTTAACTATTAACAAAAATCAAGTACTTGCAAAAAGACTGCAGTGATTCCTCTACATAACTCAGATAGAGGAACTTGGTGACCCTGTCACACAAGAGAGTTTTCAATCTGCAGTGAGTCACTGTGCATACAGGTCATAATTAAATACTTTTTGACAGACTCATTTCTCTTATTGTGTATTCACTGTCACCGCGAACCTGCTGTATGCAACACATGTTGTCAAGTAGGGGTGTTAGTTTTTTTTAAAAATTTCCCTAACGTTTAAATTTTAAGATTAAACACGTTTGCAACCAATCAAAAAAAAAGCCATCATAAGAAGCCATCCTCATAATGTACAAAAGTCACATCCCCATTGCAAACTATTAGCATCAACTACACTTATCATTTCACTGAGAGTGTAGATCTTAGAATGTCAGTTACAAAGCATTCTAAACGTTTAACAGGTTCTATATAAACAGATTAAATACGTTAGAATCAGCTTTTTATCTGTTTTTTTTAATTTATTTTTTTATTTAGATTGAATGGCTTATGCTTATAAGTTAGCATGGCTTCCTCTAATCAAGTTGAGAGTATATTTTCTCTTGCACTCTTTGTACAACAGACCTGACTCAGTAAGCTAGATTAGAGGTAGCAACCGAACACTTAGAAACATATAGTAACCATACTCCTACAATTTGATTTGAAATCCACCACGCTGGGAGTGACACTAACAACAGCTCTTCTGGGCCCCTGATAGCCAGGCTTCACTACAGTGAATATGAGTGCTTTGTTTACAAGTTCAGGGAGTTGTTATTTTTACAGAGCTCTGACTCTGAGTCAATTTGAGATTAGTATTCACCAGCTCTTCTTAATAATGTGCAGTTATTGCCCTAAAGAAGGAAACCGTCTGCCAGTCAGTCTAGATGATAGTACTGTTTCATTCTAGTCATATGCCCCGGAGCTTCGTTTAAGCACACAGCATTTTAAGATTATTGGATTTACACAGATATTGGCTAAATTGCATGCATTAATTAATCAATCTATTTTTAAAATGTCATATATAATATATTTTTCAAGTGTTATTTTTGGAAGAGATTAAATTTGTCAGGCAGGATCACAGGATCACTGTGGACCGAACCACAGAACAAGCACCAAATACCAAATACAATCAGAGGAGGTACTGGAATACATGGCTTATGTAGGTTTTTCTCTTGACTACAGTAATAAAACAGAACCTACTGATACAAGACTAAAGTAAAGGTCATTCTAATGCATTTATGTCTACCAACCAATTACTTGGGGGAATGTATTCAGTATAGTATGGACAGGCAGTCAACGACCTACAGACAGACAGAGATAGATACCATAGACCCAGTGTTCTATAAAGAGCACTCCTGGGCTGGCTGGCAGAGAGTATGATGGGGTTTATAATCAGAGCTGCCATTAGTGCTCTCTCTTTTGTATGTTTCATATTTAAGATGGGACTGCCAGAAAAGCCTCATAACAGCTGTGATAATGGTAATGTATATTGTTAAGATATTTGAAGAAAGTTTTATGTAAAATAGTATTATGCACCAAACTGGTATGGTCAAAATGTTCTATTACATGTTCGAGTAAAGGAAGTGAATTTACAGCAACCGCATGCTTACCCATGCTTTCACCGTGCTTTATTAGACGGTGCATTTCTATGGTAAAATTGGCAGCAGTTTTATTAATGTATATGTTAAATGTTATATACCTGTAATATACTCCTGTCTAAATATGTCTTACATGTACTGTAGTGTGCACTGTTATTACAATACCCCGTTGCTTCTGTTGTTTTGATTTGTTGTGCATATGAAATCAAACCATTGCAACTGAAAATGTTGGAAAAGTGTCAAAATAGGTAAATTAGTGATTGTCTAATTTAATTAATGACTTTAATAGACCTCATATGCAATTAATTAAAAAAAAAAAATTAAAATAGTAATAGATGATGGTTTCTTACAATGGCTTTTTTTGATTGGTTACAAGCGTGTTTAATCTTAAAATTTAAACGTTAGGGAAATTAAAAAAAAAAAAACTAACACTCCTACTTGACAACATGTGTTGCTTACAGCAGGTTTGTGATGACAGTGAATACACAATAAGAGGAATGAGTCTGTCAAAAAGATGAGTCTGTCAAAAAGTATTTAATTATGACCTGTATGCACAGTGACTCACTGCAGATTGAAAACTCTCTTGTGTGACAGGGTCACCAAGTCCCTCTACCTGAGTTATGTAGAGGAATCACTGCAGTCTTTTTGCAAGTACTTGATTTTTGCTAGTAGTTAAATGTACATTTTTAGTCTATTATATGTTGGTTGTGTCTTTAAGAGAATAATTTTTGATAATAACTGAATTTAACTGGCAGTATTAAAGGAGGCCAGCTTTGTAACTCCAGGGAAATGATTTCAGTCCACGCTACTGCTCACTAAAGGTTATTTTTTTTCTTTGTGTTTTTGAAAACAATTGAAGAATATACAGCAGTGTGCACATTTATAACAACACCCATTGCTTCTGTTGTTTAGATTTGTTGTGCATATGAAATCAAACCACTGGAACCGAAAATCATGGAAAATGGATACATTAGTGGTTGTCTAATTTAATTAATGACTTTAATAGGTCACACATGCAATTAATTTAAAATAGTATGAAAAAGGAAACACAAAGCCACATATGGTAAAATGCATGAGACTTTTTAAAAGTTGTTTAAGATGCCTGATTAAAGCACAAAGTGGTTGAACGTTTTCACACATGAGTGCCTATTGTTTCTATGCCTACCAAAAATGGACATTCTCACACCCAGACGTTTTCTTGCAGGTAAGTATATAAAGGATATAATGACAAATACAGTTGCACTCCACTGTGTGTGTCAGACCTTTTTTAGATTGTTTTAAGAAAGTTCAAGCCTTGTGAAAGTAGGTACAACACTCCAGCTTTAGGTTAAGATTCTTCAAAATGAAAAACAAGGATAGATTTATTGGATTTCTGTGACACACTAAATAAAAGAGCATTGATCTAATGGGAAAAAAAAAAAGATTTACAAAGCAGGGTGATGTCCGGCTGCTGGTATCTATTGGGATTAAGAGCAATGACAGCTATGCTCTGCACAGTATCCAGCAGCTAATCTAATGCATTTTAAAGTGGTTTATTCCAGGCAAGCCTCACATATGTGTTTTCTTCTTAATGGAAGTAACATTTGGAATTCTGTTGGCATGAAGGCAGTGCTGGCTCTTAATGTTCATGGTATCAGGCCCCTATGACAACTCACCATCTGTAGGTCATGTGAGTTAGACACACACAGCAATACAGTACACAGAAGGGCAGTGTAAGTGGAACTAGCAAAGAACAAATTAGCATATGTAAGCACATACGTCAGGATATTCTTTCAGAGAATAAACAAGTCTTGTATTTCAAGCACCAGTGATGCGCTTTTATTTCCAGGGTTGTAGCCCTTTAAGAACATAAGCAAAAAACAACCTCCAACAAAATAACAATGGCTTGATAGCCCAAACAAACACACAAAAAGGCACTGCTTTTCAAGGCTCTTATCTAACTAATTAACTTCTTTATTTCTAACTAAATGAGGGGAGCTAATCTCCTTTCCCAAACATACTTTTTCTTTTGGTGAAATCATGGATTTGTTTTCCCTTCACCGCGCTTCTTGCTCAGTTATCCAATCACACTCTTCCCAAGTCTTTTTTTTTCTGTTGGCCTTCTCTCTTTTCAAGTCTTTTTTTCTGTTGGCCTTCTCCCTTTTCAAGTCTTTTTTTCTGTTGGCCTTCTGTCTTTTCAAGTCTTTTTTTCTGTTAATGGTCTCTCTTTCCAAGTCTTTTTTTTCTGTTAATGGTCTCTCTTTCCAAGTCTTTTTTTTCTGTTGATGGTCTCTCTTTCCAAGTCATTTTTCTGTTGATGGTCTCTCTTTCCAAGTCATTTTTCTGTTGATGGTCTCTCTTTCCAAGTCATTTTTCTGTTGGCAGTCTCTCTTTCAAGTCATTTTTTTGTTGATGGTCTCTCTTTCCAAGTCATTTTTCTGTTGGCGGTCCTCTTCAAGTCATTTTTCTGTTGATGGTCTCTCTTTCCAAGTCATTTTTCTGTTGGCGGTCTCTCTTTCCAAGTCTTTTTTCTGTTGGTGCTGTTTGTGGTTAACGTTGGTTGACAGGCGAATGGTCTGAAGGTTGTGTGCAGTGGAACAAAAATGGCTACTGACTAGTTTTTTTCAATTTATAGGGACCCAAAGCTCAATTAGTTATTTCAAATATGCTTTATATTTTACTGTGATTTATTTATAAAATGTCCAAAAAATATGTATTAAATTATTATTATTATTATTATTATTATTATTATTATTATTATTATTATTAATAATAACAGAAAGTGTCCTAGCATTGCAGTTCACACATCATTTGCATATGATCTTTTGCATATGATCTTTGTTGTGGTACACCATATAAAAAAAGTTTGTGTCTTCCCCTGGGTCCTAAAGCCTACCTGCCATACATTTGACACACATCTAGACAGGGGTGGATGTTTAATAAAAGGGAAGACCATTTAAATCCTTGGCTATCAGTCCTTTAAAGGGGACCAGTGTTAAAACTGCTGTTAAAGGATAAAAAAGGTGTTTTGAAAGCCTTTGTTAACCAAACAAAATGTATTATTTTTGTTTTCTTTTTTTTATAAATGAATAATGTTGCTTTATATATTTGTAAACAAAACATTGGGTAATCGTGTCTGTCTGTCTGTCACACTCCACATGCTGAACCCGATAAATTCCTTCAGTTTCCACCAATCTTGACCAAACTTTTAAAATACATGCCTGACCTCCTATACATTCTATAAATATTCTTAATCTTTCACATTATGAGGACCATTCTTGCAATGTTTATTAAATGTGCATGCATTGGCAGCATATATCTCGGGCATAATATCTGTTATGCTATTTCAATTAGCCAAATGGTTTCAGAAAAACCATGTGCTAACTCCCCCTGAATTTGACTTTCTTTAGAACACTGATGGTCCTGCACCTTCTCAACAATTTTCACAAGTGTGTCTTTCCACTTTCCTAGCCAGAGTAAGGTCGAGTAGAATATGATTACCCTGAATTAGGAATCCAGACATGCATTTTTCTGAAGAGGCTTGGTTTATTTATATCATGCATTCAGTTACCCATCTTCACATTCGATTACTTAAGCCACAGATAGTGAGGCAGAGCAACCTGCTGTGTAATGCAATACATTTACAGAGTTTACCTTCTGGTATTAAATGCCAGCTCTCAATAATTTGGCTCATATTTGTAAGATGTAAAAACGTGTCAAAATCTTGTTAGCATGAAACAGAATGGTAAAAAAAGACCACAATCACAGCACATTATTTAAGACACTGAGCAAATTGAATTTAGATAACAGCAATGAGTGTGATACAATTCAAATGACTCAATGACTCGCATTTGCTGTTTACACTAAAAGAAACTGGCATGAATATACATCACATTACCATAATTAAAGAAAGGTAAACCAAATGACATCGGCACTGATGCACAGCTTAGAAAAAATCTGAGCTTAGCTCATGATAGGGTGTTTGAATATGGACCAATATCTGCACGCCTAGGGGTGTTGTGTCATTAAACAACCTTGGACGATATTTAAACACCCTGGATTGTGTTATAAAATGTCACCCCCACCCCTCCCAAAGAGATTTGGTTGTCAAGTGAATCAGGAAGAATGGATCTAAAAGTGCCAAGCCGTGATGGTATGATGACTTATCTGCACAGGTTAGAACACATGCAATCCAATATGATTGCTACCTCTATTCTTGCCATTTTATAATGAGCGTCTCTTGAACTAGTATGGTACCAGATGTCATCTTTTAATGACAATACTTATTTGTTAAAACATGTGCTTCTTTCAAACCTGCACATGTAATGCATGGGGAATGGTTTACAGAGATGAAATGACATTCAAATCAGAGGGTTATTTTGTTCTGATAAACTTTCAGAAAACAGAACAATATGATTGCTCTCCAAATCCCTTTCTATAAATGTCCACCTGTCTCTCCCCCCCCCAACCCCTGCCCCTGCCCCCCCCCCACCTCATATCACTAGTAGATTTCACAGTAGACTCAATACCTAATGAGGTGTAAAAGAGAAGTAGGATTGACAGATAGTGTTTACTTTGACTCTTCAGAGCATTCGTATGTCTTTTTATATCCCTTGACATAAAATCAATGGGGATGTGGATCCTCTTTCCCAAGGCTTTATCATCAGTGTGGTGAAGTGTGTAGCAGTCCAGCTATACAGGACCCAAAGCAAACAGGGCCAGAGCTCAGCTTACTGAGGTATTGTTTTCAGGAACCATGCTACCGACTTTCTATCCGTCCGTCTCCTTATTGTTGGGGAAGGAATAGAATATAGCGTGTGCTACAATTTGAATAGCTGTGATTGTAAAGCTAGCAAAGTCTGGCAGTCGAAACACTTTCACACAGAGCCGGCTGAGTGATGTCAATCAGGAAGTTGAGGTGGACTTGAAAAGCGTCAAAATCAAGCAAGTCAGAATGCCTTCATTCATGCAGTCGCCTGTTTTTATTTTCTGTTTTAAATCACATGAGTTGTCTTGAATGAAAAAAAAGTGAGCTTGTCAAACCTGAAAGCGTAGATCAGGAATTCCAGTCTCTACACACCTACAATAGAATCTCTTTCTTCTGGCTATCAATTCATTTCTTCAAACAGGCTCATCTGGCTGTATCATTGAATCTGAATGATTGCTCACGACCAGTCAATCATGGGGTTTCCTTGCGGATCACCCAAAACAGCGCAACAACATCCAACAAGTTGTTCATGCCCTCTCAGAACTGACCAAATAAAATTGCAAATTAACGTGATTGTATTTTATTTGTTTGCATCATTAATATTTAACACAACAGAAAATCCAACACAACTTAAAAGAAAGGAGAGAATCTCTGACAGCAGGAGCCTCCTCAGATCACTGCTGTCCAATTGAAACTAGTGGCTGAGTTAACCTTCACAGTTTCCAAGTCCGCTTATAAGAAGCAGAATTGGGCTTGTTTTTTGAGAGTCACGGGTTGGAATTTGCATAAACATCCATACTCTAACATGGGTTGCGCTTGTTTTGGGCTTGTTTTGGGCTTGTTTTGAGTTTGTGCAGGATACAGCAGGCAGTGGCAATTTGGGAAAAGAACTAATGCACTTCAGTCCGTTTCATCAGTATCTGCCCCCTCCCTTTCAAGTGCCCACTACCTGTATTTGCCAAAGTGTGGTGTTGAATGCTTACTCAGCAGTTGTCAGCCATCCGGACGGGTAGGGTTTCTAAGCCAGGGTAGTATACGCAGCATCACCTGATCCCCTATATGCTGTATTGCCTGAATGAAAGGGAAATATATATAACGTCTCCGCCGGTTTTCAGCCATGGTGATCTGCAATACCTGTTGGTCAGTTTCATTTTATACCTCCAAGTTCATTTTTAATTAGGTCGTAATTATTATTATTATTATTTATTTCTTAGCAGACGCCCTTATCCAGGGCAACTTACAATCGTAAGCAAATACATTTCAAGTATCATAGTACAAGTAATAATACAATTAAGAGCAAGATAAATACAATGACTTTGGTTCAAGCAAGTAAAAGTGTGACAAAATACAATTCAATAATACAGCAGATAAGTGTCAGTGATAGTTACATCAGGATATGATTAAATACAAAATACTACAGATTAAACACTTGGCAGATTACAGTACTCTGAAGTACAGGATTAAATGCAGTAAAATAGGGGGCAGATAAGAGCAAGTAAAGCGCATTTAAGGAAGGGTGATAAGTGTCCCAGGGGAAGAACAGAGGAGTTCTACAGGTGCTTTCTGAAGAGGTGAGTCTTGAGGAGGCGCCGGAATGTGGTCAGGGACTGGGCAGTCGACATCTGTAGGAAGGTCATTCCACCACTGCGGGGCGAGGGTGGAAAAGGAGCGGGCTCTGGAGGCAGGGGAGCATAGAGGAGGTAGAGCCAGTCTTCTAGTGCAGGCGGAGCGGAGAGGTCGAGTGGGGGGGTCATAAGATAAATTAGTTGAAAAGTATTCATTACTAACGACATGACACCCCACTAATGACATTTGAAAAATTATTTGGGCAAGAGCAGTAAAACACATTATTAACCAACCAGGCACAAGGTATTTTGCTTTATTACAGCAGCTTAGATTCACTCATGTACCAGTTCTCTGCGCATAGAAACCACATTTTCACAAAATTTCACTAGTAATCTTCAAAAACAGCACAAGTACTTCGGGCAGCAGTGTGGAGTAGTGGTTAGGGGCTCTGGACTCTTGACCGGAGGGTCGTGGGTTCAATCCCAGATGGGGAACACTGCTGCTCTACCCTTGAGCAAGGTACTTTACCTAGATTGCTCCAGTAAAAACCCAACTGTATAAATGGTTAATTGTATGTAAAAAATAATATGATATCTGTATAAAGTGAAATAATGCATAATGTGAAATAAGGTGATATCTTGTAACAATTGTAAGTCACCCTGGATAAGAAATAAATAATAATAATAAAAGTACTTTATGCATAGCTCATTTACATATCAACCCCCACCTTTCCCATTCATTTGCATGACATCAGGTGAAAAGCCTCGAGTAAAATAAACTGAGCGAATGGAAACCCAAAAATGCATTTTACACAAGACATTTTTCTTGTGTAAATGTCTCGACATGGAAACCTGACATGGAAACCCCATGAGCACTATTATTGTCAAACCTAATGGTTTTCAACATGAGGAATTTTATTTGGGTCGTCTTCTGCATCTATTAAGCTAACACACATTCCCTTCAATCTAGGTCAATAAAATCTGGTTAGTAGAAGTACTGATATTACATTTTTTTAATCGTATTTTGTATATATTTCACAACTGTAACTATAATCTTTATTTAACATTCATCTCCGATGCTGCTTGTCTGCCTTATTTTTTCATTTGTAGCAAACGTTCCTTATTGTTCAAGCAAAACTATTACCTAAAGATTAAACTGACACATTATGCAGTGTGGTCCAGTGGTTAAAGAAACAGGCTTGTAACCAAGAGATCCCCAGTTCAAATCCCAGCTCAGCCACCGACTTATTGTGTGACCCTGAGCAAGTCACATCACCTCCTTGTGCTCTGTCTTTCAGGTGAGATGTGTTGTAAGTGACTCTGTAACTGATGCATAGTTTACACACCGTAGTCTCGTATCTTGTAAAGTGCTTTGTGATGGTGGTCCACTATGAAAGGTGCTATATAAAATAAAGATTATTGTTATTGTAACTACTGCATGCTGTATTATTTGTTTATTTAGCAGACACCTTTATCCAAGGCGACTTACAGAGGGTGTGTGAAGTATGCATAAGTTGCAGAGTCACTTACAATTACATCTCACCCGAAAGACGGAGCACAAGGAGGTTAAGTGACTTGCTCAGGGTCACACAATGAGTCAGTGGCTGAGGTGGGATTTGAACCAGGGACCGCCTGGTTACAAGCCCATTTCTTTAATCACTGGACCACACAGCCTCCTGTATGTTGCCTAGACCTGCATAACCTGTATTATTATTATTATTATTATTATTATTATTATTATTATTATTATTATTATTATTATTATTAAATGTAGGGTAACAAAGTCTATATTTAGTTTTTATTGTGTACCCCTACTAAACGTTGTTTGCCAATAGCTAGTGCATCTGCAGCTGATGCATAGTTCACACACCCTGTAAGTCTGTAAGTCGCCTTGGATAAAGGCATCTGCTAAATAAACAAATAATAATAATAATAATTGAAATAATGGTCCACGTCTATTTTGTTGTTTTTTGGTTTAAATCCCTGTTTATCAAAGAACAGGTTATAGAACATATAGCGATTTTATTTAGAACACATTCTAAATATATTTCAAATGTGCTCTAACTATTTTTTTTACCCATATGACCTACTATATGATTGCATTCCATTGTAACGTGATTTTCAGCATGTGACACCTGCTGGTGAACAGATGTATTTCAGGTATAATTCTTGATATTTCTGTTTCTCGCTAAATTGTGCCCTCTAGTTTGCAAAACACTTAACGTCTGGTTAAAAAAATTGTGCTGCAAATTGTGCCAGAAGATTTTGCGTCACTGTGGTTGGAACATGTTGATTCCACAGTATATATAAAATACCAACACAAATTATGGAAACAACAAATGATTTACAGCAAGACTTGGGGTTGGGATTTTATTGCCCTTTTTTTCTGACTCAGACCCCTTACAAAATATTCTGGTATCTCTGAATAGATAATAGTCTCCTCTTTAAAATATGCAAAATATTGTATATATATATATATATATATATATATATATATATATATATATATATATATATATATATATATATATTCAAATACGCAGAGATATTTAAATTTGAACTGCAAAAGCCATTCAAAAAGTGGCTATGGCGGTGCTAGTGTTAAATATCTTAGTGTCCCTGAATAGAAATGGTCTCTTCATAAAAAAAAAATATGCAATAGATTATAATGAGCAGTCTGTCCCACAAGTACTGTGGCACACTAAATATGACCCACTTACTATCCATGCAGAATGACTCAATATGACCTTGTCTCTTTATTTTACATTCAAAAATAGGTTTCTGGCTCAGGACTGCCAAGGACAACACTGCATTGAATATTGTACCAGTTTTGGTAGTCACCACTCAGGAAAAACATTTTATGGATAAAATAGAGAAAAAATGCTCCAGCCAGTCATTCTGCATTGTTAGTAAATTAAACTTGTGAAACAGATTGCTCATTAAAATCCTAAGGTAATTTTTAAAGAGGAGACTATCTATTCCGGGATACCAAGATATTTAGTAAAGGCTCTGAGTGAGGAAAAACAGGCAATAAAATTACCACCCCCAGTAAATCATTTGTTTTTTCCATAATTTGTGTCAATATTGTATATACAGTAGAACCCCAGAGTTACGAACACCACACTTACTGTACCAACAACTGTATCCAGAAAGGTGAGGCAGATTTCAAAGCAAATACAGGCAATTCTACTAGGAACATTTTAGTTTTAAACAAAGCACTTTTTTTTCAAGCCAAACTGCACAAATGCATTTTGCTTAAAAACAAGCACTATGTAACCCAGGTTTTCATGGATGTTTAAATCTGTGTTTTTGCAACAGTCACGATTTCAATGTTAACTTAAATGTAGCCTTTTTCCATTTATAATACTGTTTTAAAGACTTTAGAACCATAACAACATGAGTATTGTATTACTGTACTGTATCCTTGTATTCTTACAGACATTTGTATTGTTACAAACATTTCAGACTACGACGAACCTCCATTCCCAAGGTGTTCGTAACTCTGAGGTTATTACCTTGACTATTACCACCATTCTTTTGTTTCATGTTTTTTCTGTTCTTTTTTTCCTTTTTCTTCTGAAAATGCTGAGCCGTGTCACGCACCAGCACACTCCCCCCATGGAAAAAATTAAACGGTGTAGTTTAAACTAACTCTGGAACAGCAGCAAACCTGAGGAATTCTTCCTCACTATCTTCTTCCTGGAAGAGATCCATAATTTTTTGCCTTTCACACCTTTCAAGCTCCTCTGCTGAATGGTAAAAAGGTTTTAAGTTCTCTACATGTACAGTCCAGAGGAAATCCTTTTTGATTTCTAGTATCGCCATGTCTGTTAAAACGAGTTACATCTTCCTGCTGACTTCTTTCGGGTCTATAAAACAGAGGACAAACTCCAGGAGAATGAGCTCCATGGCATCGCCAACATACAAGAGGAGATGTCTTCCAATCAGTCTTCATTTTTTCCAAAATGTTTCCCTTTTGCTAAGGTTTTTCCAACATTACTCTTAGTTGGACCTAGCATTTTCTTCTGTTCAAATGCTTGTGATGTTCTTGATCTTTCTCGAGCTGATGACCTAACTTCACAAACTCTTCCACTGTTCCCACTTGACCACGCAACTGACTTGTGAGATAGGGGTTCTTGTTTTTCAGCTTAACTACTTCACTTTCAGAAATAGCAGGTTTCCACTTCTTACATAGAGCTTGGTAAGTAAAAGCAAAATCACATATACTTTCCTTTTCTTGCTGTATCCTTGTTCAAATTCTTTCTTCTAATTCATCTTCATAATCTTCAGACAGGAAGGCAGCCATAAAATGTCTTTTGAACTCTTTCCAGCTGGAAACTTGAGTTCTGGCTATCTCCCACCAGTCACGGGCAGTTCCATGTAGGACACTTCTCAAAGTAGCTAGAATCTCTTTATCCTTCATAGGACACAAGGCAAGAAAGTCTTTACATCTGGATAAAAAAAAGCAATGGATCAGTATCATCCCTAATTCCCCCAAAAGTAGGAAATACTAATTTAATTGGCAATTTCCCCTCTACACATCCTGATACAGTTCTTTGAGACACATTTATCTCACCAACAGGGGAGGCAACCCTAGTTTTAGACAATTTTTTTCATGCCACTCAGATTCCAGAGCACTAAATTTCATCTCCAACTGAGCCTGCTGAAGACGCAATCCCTCAAAACCATTATGCATTTGCTGCTTTAACATACTCAAATCTACAGCTAATTGCTGCTGATTTCTAGAAACACCATTAATTGCTTCTCTCATTACACCCTGCAATTTGTGGTTATTAACCTGTGCTTCTTGCTGTACTTCTAACTGTAATTGCTGCACATTCCATTGTACCACTTCTGTAGTTTTGTTCCTTCATCAATCAGACTAACTATATTATTCAAAAGTTCCCTATTACTTTTCTCCACCAAAGACAAAGTATCAATTGAAGACTGCTGTTTGACCTCCTTAACAAATACTTGGGCCGTACTCATTTTACTAAGCATTTCCTGTTGACACTTCTTGCATTCTTGAGTTTCCTTTAATGAAACTTTCATAGATTCCACAGCTTGAATAAATAATAAATAAATAACCCCAACGCCAATACACCAGATAGAGTAGGCAACATAGGTGGCTCTTCCCCCACCGCAGATTTCTCCAGCTATAAGTCCATTAATGACTCTCCAACCATTGCACTCTGTTCATTAGATAACCCAGAGTCTGTACCAATATTATCTAACAAAGTAACATCCTCCAAATTCAACAGTCCAAAATGCTCTGTAGCCATCTTGTTTTCCTGTTCTGTCCCTGTTTGGGTGTCAGTTTTTTGTAGCAGTTATTATTTAGTTTGGGCGCCAGGTAGGTATAGTCAAACCCACCGATAATAGAAATAGATTGAACAATCACCACCAGGACCTGTCAATCAAAAGTACATTTAAACAATTAGTCCCTGTTGTGGATAGCGCAACATCTGACACTTTTCTTTTAACATTTTCTGAGCTACAGTTTAAAGGAAAAGATAGGCAGGTTAGCAATACTGCAGGAATACTGCAGGAGAGTTAAAGGCAAAATAGCATATAAATTATACGTTCACTCTGGAATAAATAGACAGGTCCATAAAGTGCAGTGCAAGACAGTCATTTACTTTTTCTTAGAAAAACAGTAAGAGTGATCCATGAATAGTTAAATAACACAGCAGTACAGTAGTAAGCTCTTTCTAAAATCCACATACAAAAAAAAAGAATGTTTTTTTGCTAAACTATCAATTTCAACTTATTATTATTCACATATCATTATCACTCATCAAAACTCTGTCAAAGTGTGAATTAGGGTATTTTACTGTCCTGCCAAAAGTGTCAAATTCAACACTGGTTTAATATCCAATAATATAATATAATTAGTTTAACACACCCCATATATATATATATATATATATATATATATATATATATATATATATATATATATATATATATATATATATATATAGTACTGTGCAAAAGTTTTAGGTAGGTGTGAAAAAATGCTGTAAAGTAAGAATGCTTTCAAAAATAGACATGTTAATAGATTATATTTATCAATTAACTAAATGCAAAGTGAGTGAACAGAAGAAAAATCTAAATCAAATCCATATTTGGTGTGACCACCCTTTGCCTTCAAAACAGCATCAATTCTTCTAGGTACACTTGCACAAAGTCAGGGATTCTGTAGGCATATAGTCAGGTGTATGATTAAACAATTATACCAAACAGGTGCTAATGATCATCAATTCAATATGTAGGTTGAAACACAATCATTAACTGAAACAGAAACAGCTGTGTAGGAGGAATAAAACTGGGTGAGGAACAGCCAAACTCAGCTAACAAGGAGAGGTTGCTGAAGACAGTTTACTGTCAAAAGTCATAAACCATGGCAAGACTGAGCACAGCAACAAGACACAAGGTAGTTATACTGCATCAGCAAGGTCTCTCCCAGGCAGAAATTTCAAGGCAGACAGGGTTTCCAGATGTGCTGTCCAAGCTCTTTTGAAGAAGCACAAAGAAACGGGCAACGTTGAGGACCGTAGACGCAGTGGTCGGCCAAGGAAACTTACTGCAGCAGATGAAAGACACATCATGCTTACTTCCCATCGCAATCGGAAGAAGTCCAGCAGTGCCATCAGCTCAGAACTGGCAGAAAACAGTGGGACCCTGGTACACCCATCTACTGTCCGGAGAAGTCTGGTCAGAAGTGGCCTTCATGGAAGACTTGCGGCCAAAAGCCATACCTCCGGCGTGGAAACAAGGCCAAGCGACTCAACTATGCACGAAAACACAGGAACTGGGGTGCAGAAAAATGGCAGCAGGTGCTCTGGACTGATGAGTCAAAATTTGAAATATTTGGCTGTAGCAGAAGGCAGTTTGTTAGCGAAGGGCTGGAGAGCGATACGAATGAGTGTCTGCAGGCAACAGTGAAGCATGGTGGAGGTTCCTTGCAAGTTTGGGGCTGCATTTCTGCAAATGGAGTTGGGGATTTGGTCAGAATTAATGGTCTCCTCAATGCTGAGAAGTACAGGCAGATACTTATCCATCATGCAATACCATCAGGGAGGTATCTGATTGGCCCCAAATTTATTCTGCAGCATGACAACGACCCCAAACATACAGCGAAAGTCATTAAGAACTATCTTCAGCTTAAAGAAGAACAAGGAGTCCTGGAAGTGATGGTATGGCCCCCACAGAGCCCTGATCTCAACATCATCGAGTCTGTCTGGGATTACATGAAGAGAGAGAAGCAACTGAGGCTGCCTAAATCCACAGAAGAACTGTGGTTAGTTCTCCAAGATGTTTGGGCCAACCTACCTGCCGAGTTCCTTCAAAAACTGTGTGCAAGTGTACCTAGAAGAATTGATGCTTGATGCTGTTTTGAAGGCAAAGGGTGGTCACACCAAATATGGATTTGATTTAGATTTTTCTTCTGTTCACTCACTTTGCATTTAGTTAATTGATAAATATAATCTATTAACATGTCTATTTTTGAAAGCATTCTTACTTTACAGCATTTTTTCACACCTGCCTAAAACTTTTGCACAGTACTGTATATATATATATATATATATATATATATATATATATATGTATACAAGCATGCCTCCACACTTCTGCAAGTGAACTTCAAACAATTATAGGTGCTCAATCAAAGCAGGACAATAGATCAAAGCAGACTGCTTACAGTCAGCGACTTCACTAAATGGACTCCCCTGGGAAAGCAAAAAGTTGTGAGAGCACACGTGGAAACCTTGCAATATATATTTAATTAGTCCATATCAAAAGAGACAGAGGTTAATGTCTATACAACACTGATGACATTTCGATGCTACTAGCGTCTTCCTCAGAGCGTAAGTGTGTGTATATATATATATAGATTCTCAAAATATTGTTTGTTAATAAATAAGTAGTCCCATATCTAGTTTTGAAATGCTTTTACATTTGGAAATTCAGCTTAAGTTAAGTGGCAAGTGAAAGCTAGAGGTCACATACTCATACGTCATATTCATATGGGTACTCAGATTATGGAAGTGCTATAAAATGCACTTTGTGAGTTACATTTGAAGATCTAACTTGTACTAATCATTCCTTCTCTATCCTTTAAACAAAGAACTGACATAATGATTTCCATTACATGAGAGTAGATGTTAAAACTTCATGCTGATTTGAACTTGGCTCTCGCCAAGATAAGCACCAACTAAGACGTAGCTTCACAGTAAACTAATGTGATCCATATGTGTCTCCATCCATTTGCGCTTCCTTCCATATGATGATGTAGATATCCTTCTGTTAGGTGTTGATGGCTGAAGTGTAATGCTGGCTCCAGGGATCAGCTTATTTTGCCTCCCTAGCGCATCAGCACACACAACGGCTGCGATGCTGGCTCGAGGATCAACCATAGTGCGGTCTCCCAGCGCATCAGCATGACAACTGTCTGGATTGAGCTAAGTAGGGTACATCTCTGGGGTCTTCAAGTGGGCACCTTCCATCCTCGGTGTTTCGTCGACTAGCCCACGGCACCTCAAGAGGGCTCGGCGGTGATTCTGGCGTCCCAGCATCACCCCCTCCGTCCCCACTCAACTCAGCCCAGCTTACTTACCTGTATATCAGCCTTTCTTTCTTTCTATTGTGCTTGAGATCCCCAGCCAGAATCTTTCCGTCTCAACCACAGCCAGTTGCTGCTCCTCTCTGCTGCTTCAGATAAGTTCTTCACTGTGCGACGCAACTCTTGGCCATTGAATCCGACATCTCTGAGAAACCGGGTTGTAGAGTGTGCCACAAATCCTCGACATCCCACTTCCACTGGGTAAACCCCGACTCTCCATCCTCGCTGTTCCGCTTCAGTGGCTAGTTGAGCATACCGCAGTTTCTTCCTCTCATACGCCTCATCTACAGCATCCTCCCATGGCACTGTTAACTCCACCAGGTGAACAAGGCGTGCTGATCCAGACCACAAGACAATATCTGGTCGAAGGTTTGTGGTGGCAATCTCAGGTGGAAAAATAAGCCGTTGACCAACATCTGCCAGCATTTTCCAGTCTCTAGCAGCTTCCAGTTGTCCTGGGCGAGGATTGGTTTTAACACCTTTTCTTGGTGGTTGCTCTCCTGGGCGGAGGAATGTTGTCTTTTGTGTGTACTGTTTTGATGGAACAGGTGGCAACTTATTGGTCATGTTACGCTTGTCTTCCAATGCTAAGGTCAAACATCGCAGCACCTGGTCATGGCGCCAAGTAAACCGTCCTTGGCTAAGAGCCACCTTACATCCTATCAAAATGTGCCTTAATGTTGCAGGTGTTGAACACAAAGGACATGAGGGATCCTCTCCTACCCAGAGGTTTAGGTTCTGTGGTGATGGGAGAACATCATATGTTGACCTTATAAGGAAACTGATCCTGCTCTGTTCCATTGACCATAGGTCTTGCCAGCCAATCTTGCGTTGTTCCACACTCTCCCATCTCATCCATTCTCCCTGCTTGCCCTGGGAAATGGCCTTTATACACCTCATCCTCTCCTCCTGCTTTTGCACCTCGTTGACTACAAGCTTCCTCCGTTGCGCTGGGGCTGCCTTGTGCCATGTAGGAGGAGCTGAACTGAGACCAAGACCCCCTCTTCCATGCTGAACTTGCCCCATGATATCACCAATTTGAAGGGCAGCCTTTGCATCCTCCACAGCTTTCTTTGCCACCCACTTTCTTCCAGTTTTCAACACAGGTGCTGCCTCCCTTACGCATTTGTCGCGTGACTCTACTAATGTCATTTCCAGTCGGACCTTGGCGCACTTAAACTCCTCGGTTAGAGCGGAGACAGGTAGCTGCAGTATTCCTTTACCATAAAGTCCCACTCTGCTGAGGCAGCGTGGAACTCCCAACCATTTCCTGATGTGTGAACTGATTAAAGCTTCCAGCTTCTCTACTGTTGTCAAAGAAACCTCGTACACAGTCAGTGGCCACAGCAACCTTGGCAGTAGGCCAAACTGAAAGCACCAAAGTTTAAGTTTGCCTGGTAAAGCTGCTGTCTATGCTCTTCAACCCTTCCACAGCTTGTTGTCTAACTTCTCCCACACAAACTGTGTCCTTTAGATCCCGTCGTACCATCTCCCAAGGCTCTTCACTGGCTTCTCAGACACTGTTGGTATTGCCTCACCATTAATGAAGAACGTTTTATCTACTAATTTACCTTTAATTATAGAGATGCTCCTTGATTTAGTGGGCTTGAATTGCATTCGTGCCCATTCAATGTTATTGGTTAATTTGCCCAATAACCGATTAGTGCAGGCTACTGTTGTAGTCATGGTTGTCATGTCATCCATGTATGCTCGAATTGGTGGTAGTCGTATTCCAGAAGCCAAGCTCTCCTCCCACTACCCATTTTGATGCCCTAATGATTACTTCCATTGCCATGGTAAAAGCCAGTGGAGAAATGGTGCATCCTGCCATTATTCCAACTTCTAGGCATTGCCATGTAGTGCTGAATTCTGAAGTTGAAAAACTAAATTGCAAATCTCCAAAGTAGGCTTTCACTAGATTTGTTATTGTCATTGGTACACTGAAAAATCAAATGCTGCCCAAAGAAGTTCATGTGGCACTGAACCATATGCATTAGCCAAATCCAGGAATGTCACATGGAGCTCCTTCCTCTCCTTTTTAGCTGATTGAATTTGTTGCCAGATCACATTGATGTGTTCTAAGCATCCTGGGAAACCTGGAATGCCCGCTTTTGTATTGAAGTGTCAATGAAGCAGTTCTTTACTAGGTAAGTTGACAATCTCTGAGCAATAATGCTGAAGAAAATCTTGCCTTCTACGTTTAATAGGAAATAGGTCGAAACTGACTGATGCTGCTAGAATCTTTTTCTTTAGGTATAAAGACTCCACCTGCTCGGCCATGCTCTTGGTACAACCTGTTTTTCCCATGCTACTTTCATCAGTTTCCACAGGATTCGTAGAACTCCTGAAGCACTCTTGTACACTCTGTACGGAACTCCATTAGGCCCTGGAGATGATGAAGCCCTTGCTTTTTTCACAGCTTGCTCTACTTCTTTCCACTTAGGTGCACAGTCCTCCATTTTGTATTCTGGTGGATTGATAGGTGGGATGTCTGAAGGAATTGACATAGGCTCCTGCCTTTTTGAATCTGTATGTGTTTCCTCCAAATATCTCTCCAACTCAAACTTAGATGCTTTTAGTGTGGAGATTGAATGAGATTTACCTGTAAGTTGAAGTTCAATTGTTATTCTTTGATATCACCTTTGTCTCAGGTGTAACATTCCCACCCTTTGGGGGTTTACTGTTTGTAAAATAATCAAATAAGTTAATAAATAAATATATACAGTATATAAAATAATATACTACTGTTATGTTTGCATTTCATCCCAATCTGTATTATGTATGTATAATATTTTGTTAGCTTTCAATCCTGAGGTGCATGCAGCCTGAGGCATCTCGTGGTACATCTGAGATGGTGACATCATAGAATGCAGTTTTTACATACAAAAAAAGTGTTACAAGAAACAAGAATTACGTTTTTACTTGTGTATTATTCATAATAAAAAAAATTACTGTAATGAATACTCTTACGATCCAAACACTCGGCACACCCTTGGTTATTATAACGCCAATATCTTTGGATATTTTATTTTGTATGTTCTCCTTTCGTTTGCATTTAAAATTAATCATCCTTCAATACCATTATTTCTTGAGCAAATGTGGTGCGGAACATATTACACACTTTCCATTCCATCTCTGAGCTTTTAAGTTTTTAACAATTCATGAGAGAAATGAATAATGTTCCCTTATTACATTGTGTTGAAAATGCCCCTTCATTTAAGACATTGTGACAGAAAGCAAATCAATCAACAATCTCCCTTCCGACCTGTGAAGGCACGGTATAACAGGAACAGTGTGCCCCAGACTGGATGGTTTGACAGTTCATTCCAGGGTCAGTTGGAAGTCGGCCAACTAGGAAGGGGGCGGAGCTACAATACCAGAAGTCATCACCTTAATGCGGTAGGCGATGTATCAGTCATGGATTGGAGGATATGTGATTGCACTTGCTACCGAAGGGGGCGTGACTGAGGGCATATCAGGGGATGTGGACAAGCAATGCCCGGACGGACCTGTAAAAGGAGTACAGAGATAAAATAACCATGAGTGTTTTGTTTGTTTGTCTGTTGTTCTAACCAAGGCTGTAACCAGCTATGAGGATTGTTTTTTTGCATCATGTGACGTGAAGGCTCATAAAAATCCCAGTAAAATACATAAAAATGCTTAATTTTTGCAGTTGGTTTAAAGTGTTTAGTACAGTACATGCAACAAAACATAATTCCATTGGATAACCCTGCCCCCTCCCATCTGCGTAGCTTACGCGCTTCCAATGGCAATGTTATTTTTTTATTTTTTACTAGCCTGCTGTGCAGATTCGCCGGTAAAAAAAAAGTAAACAGAATGTCTTCATTTTTCAACTAGCGTTCACCTGTTACACCAGCATCTGAGATGAGGTAATGTTAGTAATCTGCTTCTTTCTCTAATTTTTCGCTTTATTTCTGATTGAATTATAAGCAGCAATTCTTTTGTTTTGATTTAGAAAATACACGACTCAAGTCCCAGTCTGGCTAAGTTTAAGGTTTTTTTTTATTTAAGAGTTGTTGTTTTTTTTTTTCTAAGTAGGACCCGCCTAACGTCACTATTGCCTAGCCTATGTTTATTCAAATCTCATGAACTTTTACTGTGTTATCTTAAATATAGCCTTAAGCCTTAAGTTACGGTTATACTAAGGCAATAAAGAAAAAATATATATGAAAATGTATTTGTTTAGGATTATATTTTCTGTACAATTTTGCATAACGGCAATTTAAGAAAAAGAGCTCGCTATATTTTTATTAGTATCATTATTTTTTTTACTTGTTCAAAGTAATAGTTGTGCTTGTGTCAACAATTGGTCTTCTACAAAAATTAAATTTGGAATAAAAAAGTCTGCAAAATGCTTGTACATGTAAATGAAAAATGGTGGTGTTTAATTGAATTGTTTTACTGTACATTAACTTAAGCAGAGTGAGACCCAGAGTTAATTTAATTCACAGCACAGAGGTAAACGGGGCAACAAATAAATACAAATGAAGGTTTATTTAAATAAGCTATGCATAAGGGAGGTAGGCAAGAGGTCCAAAAAATGACCTTAACTTTAAATGCACTTATCTTTCTGTTTTGTCTTTTCTTTTTCTTTACTTTTTTATTGTCCATTTTTCTTTGTGTGCTCCCTTCTGTTCCAATTTGCAGTTTTATTTGTACATAGACTATGTATACATGTATATATGCTTACTTATAAATTAATATCAAATTATGTTATAGACTGTTTGATATGAATTTCTGAGTATGCATTTCCTGAAATTCAAACCATTGAGCAGCAGTTATAATTGTTAGTTTTATTTACTATTTAAAATGTATTTTATGCAGGTATGGAAGATCAGCATAGGAAGCACAGCAAGATGGCAGTTCAGAGAATAGTTCAAGCAGGAAGAAGGCACTTTGGAGTTGAATTAGCAGTGTTGGAAGAAGCCAGCCAGAAATCAGGAGAATAGTAGTGAAGCATGTGTTCATTTTGAAAGGGCACAATAAACAAAGGAAAAGATTACTCAAACTCCCAATGATGCATTAGCAGTTCAAAACTCTGCTTCATGTTCTTTAAACACAGATAAAAGCTGTAGCTGTACAAGCTGAAGCTGTAACTGAAAATTATTCTATTCAGAATCTAGGTGATCCAGCTAGATACAGAAACAGCCTGAAATATCTGACGAAAACAGATATACTAGAAAGGAAATGGTGACAAAGCAACTTCTGTTATCCCTAACGAACATTTTGAACAAGACGATTCAGGTATAATTTAGAATGAGAAAGCACATTTCCATGGCTCAGGTATTCTCCATCAAAGGATGCTGCTTACTGCAGCTGTTGCGTGATATTTAGAAAGGCGTCAGTTCCCACTTTTATTACACAGGGCTTTACAGATTAGAAAAATGCAACTGGAGGCAAACATGGAATAATAACAAACCATAACTGTAGCACTGGGCATGTTTTGGCTTCACAGCTTGCTGAAAACTTCCTTGCAGTTGTAAAAGGAGATAAGCAAATTAGCATTGCCTACAATGAGAGAATCAAGGTAAATCGAGAAAAGATTCTTTCTATAATCGATGTGATAATTACTCTTGGAAAATGCAACATTGCCTTTCGTGGGAATTGGGGAGAGGAAAGGAAGAAGATGGAAATTTTAATAATTTAATCTCATGGAAAGCTGAATTTGAACTGTGTTAAGGCAACATTTAGTCAGCCCCACTTAATGCAAGGTACATGTCTCCATGAATTCAAAATGAAATCATAAGCTGTTGTGAGGCAGAAATTCAAGAACAGATTGTAGAGCAAATTACCAAGGATCGCTTTTTTTTCTGTGCTTGCTGATGAAAGTATGGATATCGACGGTACTAAAAAGTTGTCCAATTGCACTCGCTACAATTTAAATGAAAATGAAAAAGGAGAAATATGTGAAGATTTTCTTGGTTTTTGTCCCCTAGCCAGACAAGATGGCTAACACCATTCTTTCTCAGCTAGAGAAATAGGGTCGGCAGGCTTCAATGCTTCACGGACAGGGTCTACCACTCATCTACAATGAGTGGTAGACTGAGTGGTGAGTGGTGTTCAGAAAAGAATTCAGGAAAAGAATCCGAAAGCTCTGTACACACACTGCAGAAGTCTTTCTTTGAACCCTGTTATTGTGCATGGTTGTTCAGAAATACCACTTGTTAGAAACACAATGAGCACGATTGAAAAGGTTGCAGTGTTCTTCTCAGCTTGAGCTATGAGGAAGAGAATACTCAAGGAACAGTGTGTTAATGCACAGGATCAGACTTCAAGTGATCAGCTGATTGATCAGTTCTATGAACAGGTACACATTAAAAGTTCCTGTCAAGCAGGTATCCCTCTCATGTTAGACACTAGGTGGGGGTCAAAAGTGAAGGAGCATTTTTGGCAAAATTCAGTGTAGTGCATTCAGCGTTATAAAATGTTCAATAAAATCTTTTGATGTAATAGTTACAGCTGTAATGCCTTACCAAATTTTGGGATATACCCAGCCTCTGACCAAGTTTCTGCAGTCTCCTAGCATTGAAATTCTGTGTGCATATAAAGAAGCAAAAAATGTAAAGGAGGTAATTGTCATGCAATGCAGTGAAAGTGGCTTTAGGGCAATCTACTCTAAAGCTGTTGAGATTGCAGCCTCTGTAGATGTGGAGCCAGCAAAGAAGGGCATTACTGCAAGACAACACCACAGACAGAATGTCCCTTTGCAAACAATAGAAGAACATTACAGGGATGAATCTTGTTTACCCCTTCATTGATCATATAAGCCAAGAAATGGAATCCAGATTTTCAAACTTTGCAGAACCAGCTCTGTTAGCTGCACTTTTACTTCCTACATCTCTAGAGAAACTTACAAAGGAAAAATTAAAACTTCTAATCCAGTTGTACCAAGATGACCTGCCTGATCCAGATTGCATTGAACAGGACATTGAAAGATGGAAGCACAAGTATACAAGCAGTGGCAGTAGCGCAACCCTGCCTTCAACAGTGGAGGAAACCATAAAACAGTCCAACATGATAGTCTTCCCAAACATCCATTGCATGTTCAGCATTGTAACGGGGAGAAAGGTGTGAGCTTACCCCCACACTCAAGAATAGAATAACAATCACAATAATAATCACAATAACAGGCAATTCAATATTGCAGTGAGGGTCTTACCCTCACAAGCTTATTTCTCCTTCTTTTCAGCTCTTCGAAGGCTTAAGACATGGCTTAGAGCAAGCATGGCCGATGAGCGACTGTCTGCACTTGCTGTGACAGAAATGTGCACATAGAAATGTACACATAGATTGCTCTTGCATTTAGTGCAAAGGTAACTTGTAGATTTAAACTAATTAGATTGGTGTAAACATAACTGTAAATAATGTTTATGAAAAGGCATAATTCTGCAGCATATGTTATGTGTTCTTCTGCTATCTTATTTTTCATGTTATAAACCTACAAATAGTACATAAAAATACATTAAAACTAGAATTTTGTACATATTTAAATATAATATGGTGGTATGCATTATCTTAAGGTTAAATAATTCTTGATTGTTTAAAAGATTATTGTTTTACAAATAGAACTGCTATTTAAATCATATTTCTTTCAGACAAATATATGGTAATTAAAAAAAAAAAATCTAATATATATATTTATAAACTGAAATCATATCAGTACAGTGTAAACATGCTGGAACACATCATTTCACAAGGTTATTTGGAAATATACTGATTCACGAAAGTGTTTGTACATTTCTAAATGTATATACAGTATATATATATATCCTGTGTTCTCTCACAGTGAGGCAATTTAGGAAAAGTCAGAACAGTGTAGTATTTCATTTTGTTATTCATTTCAGACTTTGTCTTCTGTTTTTAACAAACGTATCGAAGGTTTGGTGCCTGTTTTGGGTATAATGTATGGACATTGGTTTGGTTTGGCATATTTTGAGCAGACAGCATTCTGAGTAAGTAATAATAATAACTGGATCTATCTGTGTTGACACAGGACGGTTGTGTTATTTGTTGATCTAGTATGGGTTTTGTGACCGGTCAGCTTTAACTAACTGGTACACCAATAAAGGAGTACAGTATATGTGTATTTAATTTGTTGTTGCACTCTCAGTTGCCATGCCCCTATCTCATTTAGTTCTACATTTAAAGTTATTAAATCTGGCTTCTTTATCATATTTAATATTTACTGTTTCCATAAAGCAGTCAGGTATTAAGAAGATGTAAAACTGTATGTGTATATTATTGTCATCGGTATCTTGAATTTCAGCTCTGGTTACAGCCCTGGTTTTAACTGTCATTGTTTGTCATTGTTAGATGGCTAACACTAACCTGGAGCTGTCGCTAAAGGCCAGCACTAACCCGGACACACTGCACTACTGTTCACTAATAAATTGTGTTTCACCACCAAAGCACTCACTCTGGACTTGTGATCGTGTTTGTGTTCTGTGTGTGTTTATACCGTGTTTATTATTTCAGGACTGAACCCTGTGGTTTAAATTTACGGTCGCCAAATAACCGGGATTATAAAAACAAATAAAGAATTGTTTGGACTGTGAACTTTGTTTGTCATCTGTTTACGCATTGCATCACCTCTACACCTGTGCACTACAAACCACATTGCCACAGACATACATGCAGTTTGAGGGATGCTATGAAAATAAATGTATTTTTAGATAAAAATATGAAACAGATATAATTACAGAAGGTGTGATTATAGAGTAATGTTTTGAACTTAAATAATAAATAATGAATATATTAAATAAGTCACACCTTATCAGATCAGTTCTTATGCCAATGTTCTTGTCTTTAGCTAGCAGAGCCAAGTTGGTTGTGATGGAAGTGTGTGCTACGGCCATACTTTTTCATTGTCTTTGACTGAGAAACTGGAGTCAACCCAAAAGACAAAGAAAATAAGAAAAGTAACACACACGTGATTGATTTGATAGCTGTACATTCTTTGGGGCAGCCTTATAAAGAACAAAATAACTTTTTAGGCTTTCTATTTGAAACAGGGATAGAAAAAAGTGTGGTTGTGAATATGCTGCAGCCAGAATATCAATTTGCTCCTCCACCCCCGCACACAATTTTCTTTACAAATCAACAGCATCCTTTAGTCACCCTTATTGGAAATCATTGTGCATGTGTGCAAATGATTGGCAGAAATCCGTTTTGCAGACATTCTGTAAGTTGTAATTTAGGGCTGTAGCTTTGTGCTACAGGAAGTATTGACTTTCTCTTTCTTTAACTAAGTGTATTGCTTTTTTTTATCCCTGTGGTTAATTTTGTATGTACCTACCTACAAAAGTTGACTTCGGTATACCATGGTAAAATCTTAGTAAAGCCTAGTAAAGCATTAAATACACAGTGAAATCATGGTAAAGCAAAGCTAAGTATAGTACAGAGCTTTAGTTGTGATGTGAATGGATTCTTTACATTGCTTTTGTTTTACAGCAGGATGAAAGCAATCATTGAAAGTGGTTCTTTGGATTTTGTTCCTTCAATATTGAGTTTTTCTCCATAACTGCTTTTATCTGGATTTGAGCTTGCTTGAACTGTCGTAACAGCATGGCATTGAACAGACTTCCTAGTTCCATTAAAGTGACAATGGGAACTTTAAACTCTGCTGGCCGCACCTATTCTGCACATGTAGAGAAAGGGAGTATGGGGTGATGATCAATGCATCATTCAAGTTCATCCCAAACATGCCCATTTGAATCGAGGTTCAGGGATTGTTGTGGTCATGGAAGATGCCTGAAGTTTCTGTAATGCTCCTCAAACCACTTTGCATAATATCGGATGGGTGCATTATCATATTGAAAGTATCCATCGCCGTCAGGGTACAAGTGGTGCTTTGTTGACTGGACTTGATCCGCAACAGTGCTTATGTAAACTACATCAGCTTTTTACAGGGATCTCACATATGACAATCACCTTTATTTGTGATGCCAAATCCAATCGGTACAGTAACGTAATCTGGCAGCAGTGTGTGTGCTGTAATATTTTATTTTGTAAGGATAGCTGGAGTTTGTGGTTTTGTTCTTGTTTTTGAACAAGCATAGGGTTAAATGAAAGCAATACTTTTGAACCTCACAATGTGGTGCCTGCCCGTTTTTGGGTACAGCATATCGACACATTTCTTAGCATGAAGAACTTCGATAAATATAGTACGACAGCCTGCTGTTTACCCATCATTTCTATGAGAAAGTGTTTGATGAATGAACAACTAAGTGACTAATGCAAGCATTTGTCAGTTTCAAACAGCTCCCATATTCTAGGATCTGTCACAACCTGTCAGAGTTACGTTATCCTAGCTGAATTGTGTGACAGAACCTATGTTTTGTATGACATTAAAAGGGACAGTGAATAATTAAGAGTTATAGCCCATCTCTTTTCCAGCAGCTTATCCAGCAGTTTAGGAATTATTCTGAAAATAATCTGATAGTTTGGCTAAAATTAATAACTATTTATGAACTTCTTTCCTTCTCAGTCACTGCCAAACAAAAATACAGAACAAATGACATTATTACAAAGCAGGATGGAATAGATGTATTGAATTTGTATTAGCTGATAAAAACTCTACTCAGTAAGTGACAGTGTGGCTTTGATAAATGTGCAGACATCATTACCTAGTCCAATTCTGAAATGTCTGAAAAAGCAGGAAGAAAAAACAAAAAGTAATTCACAGAAATCCAATACTTTTTCCTTGTTCTCATCATCCACAAAAGTGTGTAGATGTCTAGAGCACATGACATGCAAATAAACATCAGTCACCTCCATAGTTCAACAGCTATGCCTATGTTATTGGAGGTCAGTGGGTTTATTGTGCAAATACAGGAGCTGAACTTCATATAAAAGACTGCCCGTAGAGTTATAAAAGCCTAACTGACTGCTATTGCAAAGTAGAACCTTCAGGATTAAGGTCACAGCAGTATTTTGTGTTAAGGCCAAAATCTGCGGTTTTAAACACAGACTCAAATAAGATCAATTTTGTTTTAAAGCCAATGAAAGTTCATAAGACTTTTGCTGAAAGTGTATGGTGATTGAAAGCGGGCTCATTCTTATCATTATATTAGAGAGCACTATATAACAAACAATGGCTTTAAGACATTACAGTAAAGTCGAATGAAACCTGCTGAATAATGTTACGTTAACATATTGAATTACACACCGCTTTGTAGTTTTCCATATACTTAACGAAAAACGGGCAAAAATTGAAAAATGCAACATTATAAAATCTAACATGAAATACTGTACTATTATTATGGCTTCCGGTAGACTTTTGCAATATCATTTTGTAGTTTCTTTGATTACATGATGTTATATAAAAACTCTAAATTATGTTCATATAGTTTTTGTTTTAATTATGTCTCAATCCTAAAATTCTAAGTGATGCTAAACTGACGTCACAGACCTGGAAGATACACACACGCAAGGCAGTACTGGGGTAATGAATGCGCTGCTTGCACTTTTATTAACAAAAGAAAAGATTTAAACAAAGCAAAACAGTTTTACAAAACAAAAGGGCACATTGGCCAAAAGAAACAGAGAAACAAATAATAACAAGTATCGTGCTGGTTTTGACCCAGCATGCATAGCAATTGCTTTCTTTTTAGTTATTTCTTTTTACCTCCTCTCTCTACTCTCGTTCTCCACTCATGAACACTCTTCACGTTGCAGCCAAAGCTGCAGGTCTTTCTAGTAATGACCAAGGGATTAACTAGCTATTAAATATCTTATTATGCCTCGGTCACATTTTGCACGGGTGTCATAATCTGCGTGATTGTCAGCCAGTTAAACAATCAGTAAACACTGGCTTTTCGCCGTCATATAAAATATAAATACAAAATAATACACAATATGCACAGGGGTGGGGAGTACCCCATCACAGCAAGAAATAAAATGTTGTTTTTCATTTTTCTTGTTGTGACCTATTGGTACCAGTATCAATAGCACAAAACAAAAACAAAAAGTTAGTCAAACTCTCTTGGGAATGTAATTGTTGTTGGAGGAAAGACCAAGTCCTCAATTATTAAATGTAATTAATCAATCCTTATTATTGAATCTGCTTGTATCTGTTAAATACCCAACCCCCTATTTCATTAGCGTAATGCATTGAGAGGACAGTATTTCATTAAAGTCAAGCCTAAGGGTAGGGTTCCCCAAGTGGCAGAGCCCTTTAGCAGGAGATCACAAGGTAATACTGCAGTACTTCATTGTTTCACAATGCAGCTGTCTGTCATCAAGTCTTGACAATTGTTTCCAAAGCTCTCCAGCCAGAAGCAATATTATCTTTCAATAAAGTGAGTTTCATGCCAGAAAACAATATGTAATAAGCACAGAATCTCACAAGAATGACTCCACTTTCTAATGAGGTTCTTTTTTTAAGAACCTGGGGACTTGTCCAAGGTCACATGGAATCTTGAAGAAAGGGCAGCATTGGTTTTCAATCATAGTTAAATATTCTAACTGCTGAGCAGCCAAGAACAGCAAAGAGAATATGGGGAGATGGTATTAGTTGGACTGATCTCAATTTAAGGTTTCAAAATCCATTTTCTTATTTGTTAGAAAGAGAAAGAGTACCACATGCACACCTTTTCTTATATACTTTATTTTGGAACATGCAGATATTTTAAAGGAGATGAAAAGTGGATGCTGTGTCTGGTAGCTAATTATCACAAGTGCTGTCGTTAAGTCACTACTACTCTAGCAGCAACCAGACCACGATGCCAGGATACTGCAGTTTATCTTTAGCATTATATAAATAAAAGCATCTCCTAAATAATTTAATAATAATAATAATAATAATAATAATAATAATAATAATAATAATAATAATAACTAGAACTGCCAGGCAGTTTTACGGCTTCCAAGCTCAGTACCAGTTGGGCATTTTGGCACGCTGTAACATTGCAGCACAAGTGTCAGCAACAAATCAGTTTTATGGAGCAGTTTCAATTCAAAATACTGCATTAGTTCATTATCTTATGATGCTTTATAACTTTAAACACCATAGTAACCATGACCCTATCTACACACTGTAAGGAGTTATAAGTAAGGAGTTATTAGCCAGTTTTGTATGTTGATGATGTCATCCAACGTGGCCGCCATGTTTTTTTTTTAGTGTAGAAACTTCCCTTGAACACCTTTTAAAGACAACCACACTAGCCAAGTTTTTACCAATTTTTGGTTCAATCGGACCAACGGTTTGGTGGAAGAAGATTTTCGTAATTTGTGATTATGCCGTCATCCAAGTGTGATTATGATGTCATCCAACATTGCCACCATACCACACAACCAATCAGCTTCTTATGGACACCAGTTAATCTTGGACTATCTCTCAACAAGTATACTCAGTTTCAGCTCTGCAATAAGTGGTTTTCGTAAGGCGAATTTTTACATTTAGGCAACCCATTTTTCAATTAATCCAATATGGTGGCCAAAACATGTGACATATGACCATGTCTTTTCTTCCCTGATACTTTCCGATAGGCATCTACCAACCTTCTGATTTTTTCGAGCAACTCTGGCGGAAAGAAAAATAAATAGAAGAATAATCCCAACAATAACAATAGGCTTCCCAAGCCAGCTTGGATGCCTAATAAATAAATTAATAAAATAAAAAAATAAAATCTTTACAATAACAATAAGCTTCCAAAGCCAGCTTGGAAGCCTAATTAAAAAATATTTGTATATCCTGAATTAAAATAAAAGACCAAATGTTTCCCATAAGAATAAAAAAGGGAACAGTAATAACAGTAAAATGTTTCAAAAAAAGTTTGGAGACAACTTGTGGTCAAATGCCAGGCATTGTCTAAAAATACTCAATATAATGCAGTTGTATCTCCCAAATGCACTGCTTAACACTCCACATAGCACATCAACATTGAGCCACTTATTAACATCCTACAGCATACAATTCTGAAGATTAAATATTTTCAATTGCTAATAAAGTATGGAAGCACTTGCATATGCAATGACCATGCGCAAAATAAATTTCTTAAAACCTTTACAAATGCTGTATTTTTCAGTATTAATACCGATATGAGTATAGTTTGTAGTAAGATGGAAGTGGTTGGTGGAAAAAAGTTGACACTATGTAATATTCCTAACACCTTCATAAAGGCTAAATAACACTATGTGTAAATACTGAATGTGTGCAATCCTTCAGAATAACTGGAAACCGATGTATTTATAACACTCTTGTCAAATGTGTCTCCATAATAGGTATTACAATAATGCATAAACATTTTCTAATGAAATCTCATTAGAGCTCAAGAATCACAGTAAACGTGGAAATAGCTACAGAAATGCATTTGAAAAGCTGAATTTTAAGTCACGGTACTTTTGGTTTCGACAGCATTTATGTACATGTATGGTATGTATGGTAAGTCAATTTTCAAAGTCATCATGAAAGATTATGAACTGAGGTATGTAGTGTTATGTAGTCTAAAACTAACTGTAATATTCCATTACAGTAACAAGGCAGAATATCATTAACCATACTTTATGTGAAGCAAGCTCTGTATCTGCATCTCCTGGGCCAGTCTTGAGGAGTTCATTGAGTGATTGAGACACAGCATGAAACTCCCTGAAGCTAAACACCAAAAGGAAAGCGTCAAATTGAGACATTGAAAGCACTTGTCATCTGAACCAAATCAGCAACAGAAACAACACCCACACGCAGACAGATTCAGAATCTAGACTCCCATCTCCAGTGGCTTCCCAAAGGAGGAGAGTACAAAAGACAAAAAGAAAGAAACACGCAATCAGAAATGCTCCTGCTTAAATATTAGACTTGGTGTCAGTATTTGTTTTGATATTGCGATACCTGCCAATTCGTCTGGAAGGATGTGCACCAAAAAGCAACCCTGTCCAAGGGAATGGATTTCAAGTAAATACAGTTTCCAACGAGTCTCAGAGAGTAACTAGGTTCATATGACTACCAGGTGGTTTGGAGGAAATATCAGTTCCCAGTTTGCAAAGCCACCTTAACCACGATGATAAGCAGTGGAAGTGCATGACGTGATTGTACAGAGTAAAAACAGACCTTGTTGTTTTATGTTTAAGCCAGAAGGACATTCCTGTGCTTCTTGTTTCATTACCTTACAGCTTTATAAAAGTGGCCCAGTCACAAATGTCCTTGAACAAATGGGAGAGAACGCCAACATTATTGTTATTTTGGAACAGGGAAACTTACATTGCTTAAGAGTTTAATTGTATTTTGTTTATTCTAGTCTAACAGGTTTTTTTCTCTTTAAAAAAAACACTAGATTAAATGCTTCCATGCTAACCCAGTTGAAAGGCAAAAAAGCCAGTTGTTCAAATTGTTCCATAAATCTGAACTGAAATCCGTGTCCAGGCCTCAGTTATTTAAAGAGTAAGTATCTGATTTATTTAGTTCAATGGGGTTCATCGGACATGTAAAAATATCCCATCTTCGAGGGAGTCGTTATCCTACATTGTAGTTGCTTTATTAATGTTGGGGCATTATAAATTAATAAAACAGCAAATAAGGTATTGTATTTATAAGAAACTGATTGCAATATAAAGCACTGTAATACAGTATTTGTCAATTTACAAACCAGCATTTCAAAAAAGATGTCTTACCATACTTTCTCAGTCCATGCCAAAGTGATCCGACAGTTATTTACTTGCGGGTTTTGCACCACAAGTTTATGTTAACCTCAGAAATAAATAGTGTTTAAAAAAATAACTTCAACAACAACAAAAAAGCACGCACACAAATAGAAACTGGCTTTGGAGGTTTCAGCTTTTTAAAGGTACAGTAATTATATTAATCCCTTGCTTTCTTGTTTTTTTTTAATTGAACATAGTTAAATGGGCAGTTTGTTTTTATTTAAATAACTGAATCCATTCTATCCTGCTAAGAGCTGAGTTTACTGTTTTAGACCCATAATACAATGTGCATTGATCAATTTCCATTAGTACCCTTCAGTTGGTAGCAGCGTGTATAAATGACACATGCCAGAGGTCCATCGGGTAATAGATCATTTTTTACAGAACGGGATATGACAGGTTATACTGCTATTAGCTGCTGTGTTGCTGCTACTATTTCATGTATTATGCTACTATCATGTATTATGCACACTGTATTTAATGTATTATGCTTTTTTGTTTTGTTTTTACTGTACAGTATGTATTATGCATTTCTCTGTATTTAAAGTATTATGGATTTATTGTTGTTACTGCATCTTGTAAAGCGCTTTGTGATGGTGGTCCACTATGAAAGGCGCTATATAAAATAAAGATTGATTGATTGATTGATACTATAGCTTTAAATGCTATTTGAATTGCTTTTTTATATTTTCCAGTTCTATTACATGGGGTGTGTTATAATTCCGAGTGGTTCTGGTTCTGTTGCTCCAATATTGAGCTATTATCATTGTTTTCAAACACGTGTTTCTTTCAAAACTACAGTGAATTAATGTGCATGGCAGGGAAACTGTGTGGGCTTATTGTATTAGCTACAGTCACTTTACGAGCTTCTGTCTGTGATAATAAAGGGATTTATATTGACTTACCTGTGAGAAGGATTAAAGTGAAATAATTCTATCAAGACTGTGTGTTGATGTCAAGCTAGCATTTAATATTATGTCAGCAAAAAGCAAGATTAATTTGTGACTGTGTGTGTGTTTTCTTAATAATTTATTTTGACCACATTGATGTTCCAGCAGATGTTTTACTGCCTTTGCATGACAGCTTGTCATCAATCATCTTTTGAAAGTGCTGATACAGTATCTAGAAACTTTTCATGTGGTAGAAAACTTCTTTATTTATTTAGACATACAGCACACGTTTCAGTGGTTGATTCCTAACCTAAAGAACAGTTAAGATTTTTTTTTGTTTTTTACTTCAGCAACACCCTTACTGATCCCCTTTTTCTACTGTTGAAGATCTATATAATTAAAGGGAATGCTGCGGCATCCTGGTACCTAACCACTTCCTGTTATTGTTAGTGTGGAAAGGAAAATCTAGCTTAAGACTGGGTAAAATAATGTTTGGTGAAAAATAACAAAGAAAAAAAACAGGAAAAAAACAAACCAAGGAAAAGCTTAAAAAAAACAAACAAAAAAACTAAAGTAAAAAGTAAGAAGTAAAAAATAATAAAACACATGATTAATAATAATAATAGTATTAAAAGTTAATAAAACAAAGGAAAACTAAAAATAAAGCAAAAACAAAAATAACAAATAAACACAATTCTCATGTTTGTTAATCCATTCAGTAATTCAGATTCGGCTTTCTGAACACCTGAGGTGTTTATCGTGTGGCAGTGAATGTTTGTTTTTGTATCATCTAACTCTAAAATAATGAATGTTAGGTACAATAAATGTGGGCAACTTTATCCTGTGATCTAGCCTAACAGCAATCCATCTGTGTCTGTAGCGAGGGAGCAGGAGCAGGATAATCAGGTTCTTGGGTTCAACAAAACACCATGACTGTCTAATCTTATACTGGGACCAAATTAGGTCTACCAAATGCATGGACAGTGAGGAGTGCATTTTCAAAATCTAGAATAACTTACTACTTACCAGTGTAATGATCCAAGAAAGAAAAAAAACATACTAGATGTGTGTTAGTATTCCTGCTGAAGCTTTTTGTATTAAATAATTAAGTAACCTAATCGTATGCAAATGAACTTTTGAAGGATGAAAACTTGCCCTCAAATTCCCTACTTGTGTTCCCAAAAGTCTCCACCCTGTATCTTATTCAGTGGGAAAATATGTTTTGTTTTTCTTCCTTGGAAAATAGTTCCTGTTTACTTTGTCGTGTTTACAATACAAGGCTGTAAAAACACCCAGAGTGAACGGTTGGATCCCATGGCAATGTTGAATTGACAACAGAACTGGCAGAAGGCACAGGTGTCCATCAAATCAACAGTACAAAGGTCACTCTTGAAATCAGGAAAATGATGTGTTGCAGTAAGAATACTTCTGTTAGAAAAGGGGAACAAGACTAAAAGGCTAAAATATGCACAAGAACACAGAAATTGGACTATGGAACAATGGTCAAAGGTGCTTTGAACTGTTGATGGATGGACAACGATGCTTGTGCCTTATGCCGGTTCTGTTGTTAATTCAACGCTTGTCTTCTTTCTATTCCTGAAGGATATTATTTTCAAGCATTGCTCATCCTTTTTAGTCAACTTTTTTTTTTGGGGGTGGGGGGCCCTGGCCTTCTAAGTGTTTATTTCTTATTCTCTTTTCCAGCACTTTTGTTCTCCCTGCGTAGATTGCAAGGCTCTCCATGCGGCCTGGAGCGTCTCTCGACTAGACGACTCAGTAAGCCAGGGAGACCTTCGTTCATCCTCCTATCCTTCCTTAGTTTCCCCTTGGGGGAAGTCCTCGCTTCCCGGTTCTACAAGTAGTAAAGGGGAAACCCCTATTCTGTTACTAAGTCACAAGCACTTTGTCTTTATTCAGTAGTCCCTTACGCAGGTCTGACTCCTGCCTCGTGAACACAAAACGAGTCTTGTTAGTTAAAGGGTGATGTGATTGGGGTTTCTGACATTTTGTAGGGATGAGAGTTTGGGGGGAGCCAGACTGTAATTCAAGAGACTCGCCACATCTGTGAGATCATTTAGCCTTGGAGAGGATGCTTAGTTGACACACACTAACCGCTCTGAATGGTAACAGTATGCTGGAGTATAGCTTTTCAATTACATCATGCTGGAAACCCACTTTAATATACTGTATCTAGTAGTGGCATAGAACAAGCCATGGGCAACACAATGATGCAATAAAACAATGGCCATAGGGTGTGCCCTTATTACAGGGACCCTCTGAGTGGTTCAATGAGCTGTTGTTAATACCGAGTGGTGTACGGACCTGGTTTTTATATCAAACTGTAGAAAGTGAGTTTACTGCACTGTTATACTCTTTCACATGCCATGGGCCTTAATACAGGTGTCAGTAACAATATGCACAGAAACCCCCTGAGTCACTGCTTAAATAGCCTCTAGGAAAGGCACTTTACTTTTACAGCAAAAACTTCTTTTGACCCCAATACTATCTCACAAAGGGGCTTTCACTATGAATTCAGGAGCTGCTTTTGGGGTTTAGTTTCCTCCCATAGATATATGTAAGATAGGCTAGATCAGTATTTGAGTAACTCAAATAAGAGATATCATGCCAACATCATAACGGTTAAGGGAACAGTACACTGATTTAAAAGCTATTTGCTCTTTATGGATTTTCCAGAATTCCTTTTCAATACAAGAACATAGCTAAGTAAGCTACTGAATTCTAGGAGAATGTGTGAAAACATCCTATTATTTGCATGTCCAACTTAGGGTTGAATCAATGAACGTCTCTGTACTGTCCAAAGATACTGACTATACACCTTCTATCAATGTCAGAGTTTTTTTTCCTAAGCAGCTACTCTATAAGTAGAGCAGGGATTTTATAGTCTCATCAGTTTATTATCAGAGGTTTGTGCTGCAGCGTGGCAACCAAATCAATATACAGCTGTGGCCAAAAGTTTTGCATCACTCTATAGAATTAACAGATTTTGCTTCATAAAGTCGAATGAAACCTGCTGAACAACGTTACGTTAACATATTGAATTACATACCGCTTTGCAGTTTTCCATATACTTAATGAAAAACAAACCAAAAAATGAAATACTGTACTACTATTATGGGTTCCAGTAGACTTTTGCTATATCATTTTGTACTTTCTTTGATTACATGATGTTAAATAAAGGATCTAAATTATCATTAATTTTTGTTTTTATATAACGCCATTCATGGCAAGCCACCCCAAAGCGCTTTACAAAACAAACAAAATAAAAAATGGGAGCAACACTGGATCAGGTTGATAAGGTTGATTAAAGCATGGCGAAAGTAGAATCTAATTGGTTCAGGGTGGGACAATATATCAAACTGTAATAAGCTTTGAAACACTTTGCGCTTTGTGCACTGTATTTGCTTTTTTAAATGTTAATGTTATTGAATATCCTTTCTATGTTAATGGATGCAACTGCACTTCTGTCCATCTGGAACCGAATGCACTCACAATGACTTCACCATAATGTGACACGTTTCTGAGGTTGACTGTCGGTAGTCGACTATTCTGTGTTACTCCTACCGGACATCCTGATGTGTGTTACTGTGTTTTCCACACAGGCTGTTTTAAACTTGTTCTCGTTACACTATACAGGGGCTCACCGTCTCCCCTGCACCCCATACAGTGCTTCTAACATTCCCAAACTGCAGATTAACAAGGGGCTTCCAAGTGTCAACACCGGGGTCACTGCGGGTAGGATGTGAAGACCACCCACTCTGCACTCTGGAGGTTCCTTCAGGTTTTCTCAAGGCATGAGGTTCACTTAATCTTTGTGTTGTTAAGCTGTCATCACCTTTTCTCTAGCTGTACTCTACTCCACGCTTCTGTTTTCACTGTCCTGCCTTTTATCTGATTACATTTCAACAGGTTAGCTGTTCATTTGAGCTCCAAGCAACCTGCCACTTGTATGAAGCATGTATTTCTGAACTATAGTGAACTGTAATCTTGAGGATAGCCTAAATGCTATGAGGGTCAATACAGTGCTAGTCTGATTTTAGGTTGGTGTGGAATTCAGTTGCAACCTCACAGTTTATAAGAGTCAGGATTATATATGTGTGTGGACTAACATATTTCCTATTGAATTCATAAGGAGGGTTACTGTTCTCTTGCACTGTGCCTACCTTTGATTTGCAAAATGTCGTCTTCATAAGTGTTGACTCACATGCAGTGGTCCAGAAAAGCTGTGTGCCTGCCATTTTTATGCATTACAAAATCCCAAATACACAATCAGTTTTAATAAATGTGTAAAAATGTGCATAGCAATTTTGTTGCACAGCCTGTCTGCCTCCCCTAAAACTTCTACGTCTCCCAGAATACAATGTTTTCTAGCCCTGTTTCTTTGCAGCTAATCACAGTAAGAATAAGAAAAATTCGAAGCTACACAAGTTGAAGCGTAGACACCCCAGTCCAGCTACAAATCCAACTGGAACCACTGTCAGAGGCAACCACTATAAAAAGGTGCGCTGTATTTATTCATTTTTAGAGAGGAAAAGAACAGAAATGCAGCACTCTGATTGGCTGAAACACTTAACAGCATGTTGATGCAGAGTCATTGTCGGCATGAGATGGGATGCGGTGTGGTTCAGTTGTGTGTACCATGTGAAAGATTTCTGGGGGGGCTCCTGTGCACTAATGCAGATTTTTATTATAATATTTAAGCATTGATGTCTAACCCAGTAGTCATTACTTGATAGATAATATACTGCAGCAACAATTAAACATGAAGAATGCTTGGGGTTGCACTTTGTTTTGCATGTTAGTACTCTTGCTAATCCGAAAGCTGGTAGTCCAAACTGATCAATAGTATATAGCAGCAGTAGAACAACACATTTTAACTGTTGAAACACAGGCCCAAACAGTTGCAAAAGCCAAATTACAATAAAAATAGAAACAGACCCCCACTATAAAATTAAAATACACAGACCGTGAAACCAAATTTCTATTTCATAATCCAATGAGTGTGTTAAGCACTTGCAACTAACTCTATTGATTTTTGATGAACTATAAGCTGGACTACGCTAACATGCAGATAGCGTACCCTAAACCTTTGTATATTCGTTACTGTAGACCTAATTTGGATATAAGCTGTATTTACAGGGCAAAATAAATGAAACTGACTAAAACGACTTAACAGCCGAACAAACGTCAACGTGGTATAAACAGTTGAATTCAAGGTCATAGTCACATGTAAAGTATAAAGAGTCATTGTAGTATCAGGCTATAATAACCCAGTAAACTAAACAAGTGTGTGTTTTATGGGGGCTGGCGGTGGGCCTTCCCCAAAAGGACAAGGGTCTGGTGAAGGTTATTCCTGGTCAGATCCTCAGTCACTACTTTATATATTATGTAACGTGACAAGATACTGAAGCCAAGCTAAAGTGGATTTTAAAACCTCAGAGACTACATCTTTAAGTGTCTCTCTACACATATTGTAAGTGTTACTGACATACTGTATTTCAAGGCAGCTGTAAACGTAATGTACTGAGTCTATTTCTCCAGTCAAGGAGTCTGTTGCCAGCAAATTTTCTCAAGAAAAGCAATTAATACATTTCGTCCAAGCATGTTGTAATATAATGCCCTCTTGCTTTCAATTTTATCTGATTTGTTTTTTTTCTGAATTGCAATTCAGATTTCTACAACCCATGTACATTTGTCTATCTAAATTGCTGTAAATTGTCTTTGAACCAAAGTGGCAAATCTGTCAGTTATAACATGTTAGTAAAATATATGGAGAAATACAGAAATTGCCCATTCTCTGTTGACTTCTTCTTTCTCTGGCTATGTGGCAGAGTGTCCCGCCCCTATGTATTTATTTATTATTTATATTATTGTTTGTGGCGCGGATAACAGCGCCACGTATTTCTTAATGTGTTTGTATATTTAAAAACCCTGTGAGGATGCGTGACTGATCAGCTACTGATTATTTAACTAGCTGACAGTCACGCATCCTTACCAAACGCGTGCAGACTGTGGCCGAGGGGTAATAAGATAATTAACAGCTAGTTAACCCCTCGGCCAGAGTATAAGAACCTGCAGCTGTCCGTGCTGCGGGGAGAGTGTACAGAGGAGAGTACGGGAGAACACGGAGAGCGGCGAAAGAAAAACAATTGCTATATTTAAAATATACTTGTTTCTGTTTATTTGTTTGGCCAGCGCGCCTTTTTGTTTTGTGTTTTGTTATTTGTTTAAATCTTTTGCTTTGTATTATTATTTATTAAATACGCTGACCGCAGTAGCGTTCAGCTTCACCCGCCCATCCATTGTTTTGGTTCAGTTACTTCCTGGTCCGTGACGTCACCACACCTCACCACTGCAAGCCATCCTGCCACAGGCTACTTCCATATTAAAATACGAATTGCTAAGAAATAAATAACATTATTTTAAATGAATTGCATGTGTGGCCTATTAAAATCATCAATTAAATTAGACAACCACTAATTTGCCAATTATGGCAATTTCTCAAGAATTTCAGTACAGTGGTTTGATCTCATATGCTTTTAGACGAAGTCCTACCTGCGCCTTAAAAGCGAAATCCAAACAAACAAACAAAACCAGGTGCGTAGATCTCCAAATGCATGTAGTAATTAAAAGTCCAAAATAATCTGCACACTGCTATATGAAGAGTGGCAATAAAAAACACTACAAAATCAAAATTATGTGACTTTTATTTATAGAAGAAAAAAATAATATAGTGCAAAAAGTGCTTGACAGTTTTCTTTTAAGGAGCGGAGGTTCTGGAGCAGAGGTTCTGGAGCAGAAATTCTGGAGCGGAGGTTCTGGGGTGGTGGTTCTGGAGCAGATGTTCCGGAGCAGCTCCACTCTTTCTGCCTTTCAGGGTTTCTACCCGTTCCACATTTTAAGGAAATATCGCCAGTCTCCCCTTCTGGTCCCTGGGAATAAAATGATTCCTCAGTTGCTAGGGCAGAGGATTGGCATGCATCTGAGAGGCAGTTGAGGAAAGAGGGAGTGCTTCCCTTGTAGCATCTGAATGGCACAATTACCTGCTCATTCGGTGGACCCAGTGATGTGCTGAGTGCATATGTGTTTTAACTGATCTTATTTTGCAATCATTTATTTAATGAAAGAATAAGGTCTAATTGCTCTGCTCCATATGACACCGTTTTGCTAAGCAGCTACAGACCTAGATCTAAAAAAAAAAAGGGAATGATCTGAACTCCGATCTTTAAATAAGGTTGAAACAGTCTTTCTTTTCCACACATTGTTCTTGTTATATGAACAGAATGCTCCATGAGCGCTCCTGGAGGTGATGTGGTTATTTCACTCATGTGGTCACTGATGTGGTTATTTCACTGCTTTACCACGGTACTGTTAAAATGGGTGTATTACTTTAATGTGCCTTTGCTTTTGCAATTTTTGCAAAATTGGGCCCTCAGGTGCTGTTAAGTAAATTAGTAACAGAACATTTTCCAAAGCACTATAAATCAAACAACAAATGTAAAACAGAATGCATTAACTTCAATCAGAAGCAGTTCCAATTGTGTGGTGGTAGATTCAGAAGCCAGTATGGACAGGGTGCCAATTGTTGCTGCTGTAAATACTCAGATGGAACAAGTTCAAATATCTAACACAGCACACACCACACACCACACACCACACACCACACACCACACACCACACACCACACACCATGAAACACCACCACTAACACCAAGATTAACTCTAACACAGCACACCAACATTAACTCTAAATTTACACCCGTGATTACCCTTTTATACACCTGTGGCTGGAGCTTAATTAATCATCAATTATTCCATTATGGCCCCAGCCACATTCCCATGTGTGTTCTGGCAGGGAGGAATTTAACCCCCTCTCTGCCAACCCAATATTCCCCAAGATTAACTCTAACACAGCACAATAGCACACAGCACATCACACACCACACACCACACACCATGAAACACCACCACTAACACCAAGATTAACTCTAACACAGCACAATAGCACACAGCACACCAACATTAACTCTAAATTTACACCCGTGATTACCCTTTTATACACCTGTGGCTGGAGCTTAATTAATCATCAATTATTCCATTATGGCCCCAGCCACATTCCCATGTGTGTTCTGGCAGGGAGGAATTTAACCCCCTCTCTGCCAACCCAATATTCCCCCCACACACACCCATACATTACACTGTCTTGCCACAGTGAGGAATGACAGCACTGCATTGAAAGGCATCTTTCCTGACCTGAACACCTCATCTCACAATCGTGCTGATATCAAATCGTGTGCTAGTTGTGTGGTAGGCAAAGGAGTTTTACCCACTGCGCTACCTTGTGCTAGATTCTCAAAGCTATTTACTAACTGTCATCAGAAATACAAAAAGAAAGTTTCAACTAGGTCTTTCTCAATGTCTCCAGATGAAAAGCTATCTTGGTTTATTATATGATAAAAAAAGTAAGAACAATATTGATTCTTCAAGTCAAAACTTGTATTCATTGAATTTATTGTGTCTTATAGTATTTTTAAATTTAGCACTAGTTAATGTTCAATAGTTATGGATAATTGTCATCAGCTCTCCCACCACTGATCTTGTGTCAAAGATCTTTTGGTTCTTTGCATATTTTTACTTTTGCAGTGCAACTGTGTGGATAAAAAAAACAAAACAAAACAAAACAAAAAGCTGTTTCTTTCTGAGGTGACATGACCTACTGCACAGGAAGTGATTTCGTACCAGCAAGCAGCAGAACTACACCATTGTCTTTTAAAATATCTACATATTCAAAATTGATGCATGAAGTTAAAGCATCAAAATATTCAAGAGATAATGTGGAACAGTGATAATGCTGCTAATGTTAATACAATTGATTTAACGACATGGGTAAGCACTTCTTTAAGGGTGCTGTGGAATCAAAGGAACACTGTTATCTCCTCTATTCCACATCAAGCTATCTCTGTGTATTAGATGATAAGAAAAGTAATAACAATACAGAATCTGATAGCGCTCCTCTGATTCCATATGGAATGCCAGCAATATTTATCTCACATTAATCATAAATGATTCAGGAAAGGGACTGAAATATATTAAATACCCAATTGCCAGATATACATTTCTAATATAAGTATGATTTGAAGCAGGTTAGAACTAGGTACAAATTTAAATCGGTATCTTTTTCAGCATAAGGGACTTTTCCACATTGAATAAACAATATGCCCGTTCTATTACATGGATAATATAAATACACTGTGATGAACTCACTGTGTGTCTGTAACAGTTACACACTGTAACTCCAGTTGTCTTTAATAAGTCACCAAGCCACAGTTTGCTGTGAAAATGCCGTAGCGTATGTATATTTCACTGGCAAAAAAAAAAAAAAAAAAATTCACATAGAGTTCACTACTAGGTTTGGAGCAGATGGTTGCATGGTTCAGTTGGTTTGTAGTTTCTTAGGAAAAGTAACCAAACCAAACACCCCACCCATTGTTTACAAATGTCAGTAATTTATTCATTGTTTTCTACTACTTGAGCAATTTATTTTAGTACAACCTGTATTGCTTACTAAATAGCAATGTTGAGACCATAAAAAGGCCCTTAGACACTTACTGTACCAAATTCATAAAGAAGTCCTACACAGTGACCAACTCACACAATGAAAAGTAAAACCAACATTGAGATATTGGGTTATTAAACTCTTAGTACAAAAAACTGATGAAACAATGAAGCGTGAATTTAGTGGCAAATTTAGTTTATTAAATGGCCAAACAGTCAGTAGTTGTCAGCTAAACTGAAGCTTGTATGTTAAATTCTTACATTAATTTAGTAAACAGATGAAAACCTGTCCGCACCTTTTACTTTGGTAACATGCGGGGAGGCTGTGTGGTCCAGGGGTTAAAGAAAGGGCTTGTAACCAGGAGGTCCCCGGCCACTGACTCATTGTGTGACCCTGAGCAAGTCACTTAACCTCCTTGTGCTTTCGGGTGAGACGCAGTTGTAAGTGACTCTGCAGCTGATGCATAGCTCACACACCCTAGTCTCTGTAAGTCACCTTGGATAAAGGCGTCTGCTAAATAAACAAATAATAATAACATGAATAACAAAGTATTTGCAATGAAGCTTGTTTATGTAGGTAAAACTTACCTTAAGTGTCTCTAATTACTGTGTATTTATATAGTAGTTACTTAGTAAATACCTGTGTACTTACACGTAATTACAATGTTAGATTGTAACATCAAATTCCATTCATGGAAAACATTTTAATACAAAAGTACTTATAATAATTATAATAGTGATAGCCTTTCTTTGAAAACGCCATTGATTTAAGAACTGGGATTCTTCTACCAGACACATTTTGGTTTAACATGGAGTTCATAACAGTGAAGCTAGTGGTACTAATGGTAGCACTGCTGAGTCAGCAGCAATGTAGTTGCATAGGCTGTGTGGTCTTGTAGGAGGCTGTGTGGTCCAGTGGTTAAAGAAAAGGGCTTGTAACCAGGAGATCCCCGGTTCAAATCCCACCTCAGCCACTGACTCATTGTGTGACCCTAAGCAAGTCACTTAACCTCCTTGTGCTCTGTCTTTCGGGTGAGATGTAATTGTCAGTGACTCTGCAGCTGATGCATAGTTCACACACCCTAGTCTCTGTAAGTCGCCTTAGATAAAGGCGTCTGCTAAATAAACAAATAATAATAGCCTATTAGCACTACTTTAGCACAGCACATTAACAAATATCTTTTGTGCTAAGACAATCTTAATGGAGACATTTAACAAATAATTACATTTAGCCATCCCCGAGATAATAAGATCAAAGAAAGGATGACAAGCAGATCATTCCAGTTACATCTTCTGTAAATCCAGATGGTCACGATTAGGTAGGTACAATTGTAATGGTTCATCTGTAATATCATTCTAAAATCTTACAAAGCCATTGCAATTCATAGTGTGGTTCTTATGATGCGCGACATCAGACATATTAGTCTAGCCCCTCCTTAATTACCATAAAATGACACTCGCTGGTGTGGCACTTAAAAGTTAGTTGTAAACCCATGTTAGAATAAAAAAGGACAGGGTCAAGTAGGTTCTTTTCAGGAATAATAGCACCACTGTCATAGCGTGCCTCTGTTTTTGTTGTAAACATAACAAGTCTCTGCTTTTTCTCTCACAAGTCTCTGCTTTTTCTCTCACATAGTTTAACCATCTCTACATTTTTCTTCTGTGACTTCTTGAAGCGTCGCAACGAAATATCTTCAAGGAGTGATTTGTAAATTTTGTTCATTAATTACTCTGATAAAAAAAATCACATTGAAAAATGAAATTGTTTATACAGAGTATAAACTCTATGTAAGACTCACTACAGTTGCTTTGTTAGCTCTTATGCTTTTAGTTGTGACCAGACACAAATCTTTGAACTGGAAGCTTTCATTTGCCAAGAAGCAGGCAGCGATAGTGGGAATTATTTTAAAACAGCATGTATATGGTGTTTCATCATGCTAAATCAAAAGGCTGCTATATAAGAGAGGTTATTTATTAATGTATTTATTTTCCTTTGCAGGCCCAAAAGTGTTCGATTAGTGTAATGGCTGGCTGACTGGCACAGCCTATGAAGCATGTACAGTATTAGGACTGCAGATTTTCAGTGCTTTACCCTGACTATTCAGTTGATATTTGTGTATCTCAATCAGAACTGAGAAACATGTTAATAGTAACATTTATTTAATTTACGGGTTTTGTCTGTGAAACAACTAAATTGGCTTTTGAATCGGCCAAGCCTTCATTTTTCATTTACAAGCAAAACGTACCAACGAGATCGCAACATGTGACTCATCTTTATTAAAGCTGTAAGAAAATGTAGTATTTTATGCTGGACACGTTTTATTACAATCGTTATGCGTAACTGTATTTAGATTAATTAAATGAAAAAGTAAGACTTACGATTTAAAAACCCATTTAGTTGTTTTATAGAAAAAAAGGTAAATTAAATAAATGTTACTATTGACACGTTTCTCAGTTGAGATTGTGATACACGAATGGCTTAAAAGGCGTCAATTGAATTCTTAAAGAAGAGTAGAAAAGTCGGGGTAAAACAATCAATATGTAGGCTATGACCCTAGAGGAGACTGTATTTAATAAACAGGCTTTCTGGCTCCTTTGCTCAAATCCCAGTACTAGTCATTACTGCATCTGCAAGGTATTAAAAGAACCACTGCCAAACAACCTTTTTTTCAAGTGCACTAATGCTAAACAGAGCGGAGATTCAATAAACCTCTACTGACATGTTGAGCACTGGAAATCCAGATGCAGAGATAGGCAGCACCAAGTGTCTTTGTAGACACCAGAGAAGGGGTACACTACAACAACAGCATACCCTAGTGTGATATTGTGCATAGTATAACAGTATAGCTATAAACCCAAAAACATCATAATGATAAATGTACATTTAAAAAAAAAAAAAAATTATTTTTGTAGTTGTATTAAATGTGCCAGACCTCCAAAATGTAATAAAGATATACTTTATTGGAGAGGTAAATCCAGACGGCCTCACGTATCGTTTGAAATCAGTTCAAGATGATGGTGAAAAAAAAAAATCCTTCCATGTTTTATTAGAGTTTGAATAATAAATTGAATGAGTTGATAATCAAATATGATTGTGTTTATTTTCTATTAGTCTATGAATAATAAACACATAACAATAATAATAATAATAATAATAATAATAATAATAATAATAATAATAATAATAATAATAATAATAATAAAAAGCTGTAAAAAAAATCAAGAATGCCAGTTTTTAGACGCCCACTCCACATTTCTCATTAATAATGCTATCTTAATCTTCTTTAGAGGTGACATTGTAGTGAGATCTTTAATGCCTCTTAGCCAATCAGAAGGCTTGGTTTGCCAAAGGAATGTTATAAGTCACAGTAAATTACCAAAGCATTACTTCATACGTTTGCAATGTCAACATTTTACCACAGTGGTACCATTCTATCAATGGCAACATTATCTGTCGGACTGTATTTGTAGTGTGTAATTACATTGCACTGTGCATCAGACACAACCTTGGTTTACTTTCTCTATGGTACGGCACGGCTTCTGATTTTCAGTTTTAAGATACAATATATATATATATAAAATCGGTGTATATCCAATAAACAATGGAAAAACTGTGGAAATGGTTACTCAATTCACGATGACTTGACCCATTTCCCTGTGAAAAAAATAAATAAATAAAATAACCTACCAAAAAACAAACAAACAAAAAAAAACTTTCCCAGTGTAGTTGGGCAATGTCCCTGACTTGTATCTCACATTAATTTGTGCTGAGATTTAAAATGAGATTACTCTTGTTCGTGAGATTTAAAGCTATATTACAGTTTGAGAGGGTTTATTTACACATTCGCTGAATTTAAAAAATGTAAAAAAATGTTTTAAAAAAATGCCTAAGCACACACAAATCCCAGAAGAATATCTTTGTGGAAGACAGCAAAAGAAAGAAGGTACAATTGAGGTGTGCTGGTACTGCCGAGCTACCCTGTAACAGAAAAAAAAAAAGAATTCTGAAAACCGAAAACAATAATTTCATACAGTATATAAAAAGCGTAAGCCCTGGAAAAAAAACAAAAAAAAAAACATTTACATAAAACTCATAAATAGCTAAAAATAATAATAACAATGTTTTACTTCCTTCAGAGTTTCCTCATTAAACAGAGCTAAATACTACGTTCTTTGAAAGGATTCTAAAAAATCAGTGTTTGTGGTTTTCGCAGTAGGGTGTCAAACTTGAAATCCTATTTTGAAGTTCAGAGGGTGAACCCTATAGAATGAACTCATTTTGCTTCATAAAGTCGAATGAAACCTGCTGAATAATGTTACGTTAAAATACTGAATTACATACTTTGCTTTGTAGTTTTCTATATACAAAAACTGAAAAATGTGACATTTCAAAATCAAACATGAAATACTGTACTACTATTTTATGGCTTCTGGGTGACTTTTGCAAAATCATGTTGTAGTTTCTTTGATTACAAAATAAAAGACCTAAATTATGTTCATCAGTTTTATTCGTTTTTCATGTTTATTTTTCATTTCAGTTTCGTTCCAGTTTTTAAACATTTTCCAGTTTCTATTTCTTTTAGTAAATGTTTTTCTTTTTTCTTTTTTGGCCATTTTCGTTTTAGTTTTCGTTAACTGAAAATACACTGTATTTAAAAAGATATATCTCAGAACTGTGATGAATGAATGCTGTATGAAAACGAAGGGTGTAGCTTACTCCAGTCCTTCACGTTCCATTGCCTCCCACATTTCACTCTAAATCATACACATCAAATCATATTGCAGCTTTGCAGTGAGGAAACAATACGCTTCTCCAATATTATTGGATCTGACATATGTCAATAAACTGAGATCTGGTTATGTGAACACAATCCCTGCCAGGCAGTGTGAAGTGCACAAGAGTCAGCAGAAAAAAGAAAAAAAAAATAGTACAAGCGACAGCGATTGTCCTAGCGCTGTAAAGAATTTACAAGGGTAAATATCGGGATTTTCTTCCTATAGGTTTGCGCGGAGTCAAGTGACTTCCGCATAGCAACTGGTAGCCACTGAAAACAAACCGTTGTCAAGCTGTGTAACATACGACTGGTGGACATAGCTAATTATGTTGACAACCTACGTGACCCAAAAAAATAATAGATACAAACTAAAATTAGGTCTTGTAGGTTTAAAGCAATGCCCATACAACCTGCCGGCCGATTTCTGTGTAATAATAATAATAATAATAATAATAATAATAATAATAATAATAATAATAATAGCTAGGACTTAAGAAAGCCTTCAAAAATCGAATGTCTTCATTTTATGAAATCTTTCAATATTAGTTAGTTATATAAACTAATCATACATCTATATATACTGTATATGTTGGGTTAATTTTTCTGGAGCAGCGTGGGTAATGTACACTGCCTTGCTCAAGAGTACAGCAGCAGTGGCTCACAGGGGATTGTTAGTGTTCATTTGTTGTTCAGTTTTTAATTTGTAATGCTCTTCATTGTGTGCCCTGTCTGTGGGTGTTTCTGATGGCCTGATAACCCTAGTGTGTCCAGCTTTGGCACAGCACCCTGAGAGGGTTGGCTAGCGATAGTAGGTTAGCACTGCCCCCCTCGTTAACGTTGTTTTAGGCGTAAATTTTTTAGGGAGAGAAATTCTCCTTCAAAATTCAAATGACCTGTTTAATATTAAAACTTGAGAGGGGATATTTAAATGTTTCCATCAGTGCTCCAATTTGGTCTTGCGTGACAATTGCAACATTGTGCAGCTTTCTTAAACTGGGTTTACAAGAAGTTTTTAGGTTGTGTTGAAGAACCGCAAGGGCAGCCTGCCTTATTTGGCCACCAAACACATAAAATAAAAACAAATCTTGCCCTACGAATTAGATTTAAGAGATTATAATTCAACTCTATAAAAAAATTGTAAAGGATAAAACATATCTTTCTATGCTTTGCAAAAGGGCTTTGTTATTATTATTTTGTAAATGACTGTGCTTTTTACATTGTAGTAGCTTCAGTATTTCTTTTTTATAACTTGCTTATAAAACAACTAAACTATAAAGCACTATCATTTTAGGAATCACCTGCAAATGGCAATAATTTGAAACGTTGAATAAAAAAAAAAATACTGAATGAACAGGTTTCTAAACCCCTCATTATTATTATTATTATTATTATTATTATTATTATTATTATTATTATTATTATTATTATTATTTTAAAGCCTGTTAGGGTTACTTTCAGCAGATCTCAGTTGTTAATAAAGAATTGTTTGGTTCGGTCTTTAGTTACAGTAGAAATGCAAGACGTGTTGACCTACACCCTTTATAACTATTTAAATGTTAACAAAGACTAAAGTAAAATAAATTATATTAAGGCTCTGAACCAGTCAGATAGAGACATAATGAATGCCCATGTGTAAGATGAGCAAGGCTATATTATTGAATCTAATACCCAAACTCACTACCACAATTTTAAAAAAAGGAAAAGTACACCCATTAAAGTGGTTTCTTATTTGGTTTAGAATTTGAATTGACATTTTTCTTGTTCTAATGATGGTTTTTAATCTAGCCCACAGTGGCATATCTAAAAACTCACTGGTCTAGCTTCTCAGCACTTTACTAGAAATCATTATTTGCACCATTTTACAGTTAAAAAAAAAAACAAGGCAGATACACAATTACATAGCTGGCCTTACTTTTATCCCTACCTACCACTAATTCAGTTTGCCAACCATTAAAGATATATCAAAAAACATTCGAGTACTAACAGAATATAGCTACTTACAGTGGCTCACTAAGGGCAAGAGAAAAAAACAAACTTCTCAGGATCTTGACATTTCAAACCATTATGTCAAAATCACAAGATAAATGATGTCAGGGTCTTGACAAATAAAAATAAATTATGGTCCTTAATGAACCACTGTTAATACTGCCAGATAAAGCAAAAAATAATACACATGCATACATACAAAACAACCAAACAAAATAAAAAGCAAATTCACCCATTCAATAGCGGGCCTAAATATTGCCCCTGCCTTGTTCACAGATAGGAACCATATCACTTTCATAATAAAAATATAATGAAGATAGGGTGGCCAGTAAGGCCGGAATGACTGCAAAAGTGGGTGGGCCAGCCAAACGTAAATTTAAAAAAAAAATCTGTGTGAGACTAATAAGTTAACATTTTAACTAATTCTCATATGCCCATCGCATACCGTATAATTCACAAAAATATGACACTCAAAAGTACGATTACAAGTCCTAAGATATATTATTATTTGTTTATTTAGCAGACGCCTTTATCCAAGGCAACTTACAGAGACTAGGGTGTGTGAACTATGCATCAGCTGCAGAGTCACTTACAACTACGTCTCACCAGAAAGACGGAGCACAGGAAGGTTAAGTGACTTGTTCAGGGTCACACAATGAGTCAGTGGCTGAGGTGGGATTTGAACCGGGGACCTCCTGGTTACAAGCCCATTTCATTAACCACTGGACCACACAGCCTCCTATAATAACAAGTTGTATAATAATGTCTGGGTCGCTTTTGTTCAGCTGTATAATAAACAGTGAAACTTGCAGCATTTTTTATTGTTATATATTTAAATAATAATTACCTAGGCAAGGAATCGCGATTTAAAATAAAATAGAGATAGAGTAGAGGGGCAACTCTCAAGTTTGATAACACTCTCTCTAGATAAGGGTGTCTTCTAAGTATATTAAATTATAATAATAGGCTCTAACTGGTCTATCTGCTTTGTAAGTATAACAGCGTATCAGCGTAATAACACTTAAATGGAAATACAAGAAAATCTGAATTATGTGCTGCCAAAAAAAAATATCACTGATCACTCAATACACAAAACGACAGTGTTAAGTATAGCTACGATATCATATAACTTCCCATTTATTTTATATAGACTATATTATCTCTTTATAATAAAACACACAGGAGAAAACATTCCTAAATAACATTACCATACCAATGCAGGTACAAATAATAAACGAACATTTTGAAAATAAAAAAAATATATATAGATATACAGTATACTTTGATTCATTATTTTGCATTCTTATTTTGCTACCATGCATTATTACAATGTGCATGTTATGTAACCAGTGCAGTAAACCAAAATAATTCAAATCTGTTTTAGTTATTCTATTTTAAAGGCAACTTACAGTAACGTCTGGGTCGCTTTTGTTCAGTTGTTTCATCAGTTTAGTCTTCCGTCTTGTATCATTAAATCCGACAACTTGGGAACCTGTACAAGGTCCAAAGCATCAGTAATGTCTTTATGTACATGTAGAAACATTACATGATTCATACACTTTTGTGACATTGTAGATCTCAGGTAAGTTTTAATTCTTCGCATTGCTGAAGAGGTTCGTTCTGCAGTTACATTGGACATAGGGATTAATCAGTCTGAACTTCCACATATCGTTTGTGAACTCTGCCACAAAGGATTTGTTAAAAGCTTCAGTTTACCTTTGTAGAAACTGCCGGCATAGCTAGCGAAAGATTATTGTCTATCAACACAGTTCTGGTTATCTAAATTTGTGGATTTGTTTGATTTAGCTGTGTCACTGTGTTTTGAAAGAACAATGAGATTCTATGCATTATTTTATTGATTTCTTTTTTAGTTGTTTTTTCCCCTCAATCTCGCTGTTAAAACTGGATGGGCTGTGGCCCGTTGGCCCACCCATCTCCGGCGTCTATGGTAGTGGCCATTAAAAGAGACATTCAAATGCATAACTTTGTTTGTTTCTACTTGGTGCCCCTCAGTCCCTAAGTGTGGGAACTTGTAATTTCTTAAATGCTTTGAGGTCTACTGGTTAGTTCCTGTAGCTATTTAATAACTTTTAGTCACAGCATGGCATATTCATAAAGACAGCAACAGCCGTTCCCAAAGTACGCTGTAGTCACTTCCCAGAAGGAGCCTTTTGCTTGGCTCTGTGAAGCAAAGCAAACAGTGGGAACTCCTATTACTCACAATTCTGTTGTCTTTTACTTTAAAATAACGGTAGCTCTTCACTGCGAACCAAGCCATTAGAAAACAAAAATGAGAACATCAAAGTCGTTTAAGGCAGCACAATGATTCCATGGCCCTTGAGTGCTGAAGCCCTAGACATTCACAAACTTTAACTCATAACTGATGCAAAGAGTGAATAGCTTCAAACTTAACAGAGTAAAAATTGAAATAGTGTTAAATCTTGCTGAAAATTACAAATCAGCTTAATAAAAGCTGTAATTACAAAGGTACATGTGCCAGAGTTTGTTGAATTTTCTAATTATGAAAAAAGAAGGTTAAAAAATATAATCTGGGTTCCCTCTATTGCTGTTTTTCAGTTATGCGTGTGCAAGAGGATTACTGTGCGACAAGACTGAATAATGTGTTGTTGAAATAACAGCGCTTGATACTTCATGCACACAGACACAGTTAGGTGGGGAGAAAGCCAATAGTGGTCCGGTTAATAGAACTTGGCAGAGGAGTAAAGCCAGTAAATTGGTTAATATATACTGTGACCAACCAAGAAATCAAGCAAATACCTAAACACCTATTGTTACTATTGATAGGGGAAGGGGGTGACAGATCTACACAGGACTTTGTGCCAACCAGACCTCCTATGGGGTCAATTAAATAATTAATGGTCTGGTTGGAACAAAGACATGCAGTGGAATAGATTGGAAGGGATTTAAAGGGATATCTTGCCCCAAAAAAGTGAATGTAGAAATTTAGTGGTACATCTTTCAACTGACCTATGGCTTAAGGTAAAAAAAAAAAAAAATCCAATTTATTTAAAAAAAAAAAAAAAAATTTACAGGGGACCCTCGGGTCTGAGGAGAATGCAGAGCTGTAGAACTTAATTGTAAAACAAAAATATTTGATTGTATATTGCTTGCATGAGTAGACAGCAATGTAAAAAGCTGCTCCAATCATGGGATATATAAGAAATAAGTATATATATACAGTATATATATGATATGTATTACTGTATTTTTAAAAATAATTTGTTGATTGACAATGAGACTACTGAAAGAAACAAAATATATATATATATATATATATATATATATATATATATATATATATATATATATATATAAAATTTCCCCCTGGCCGTATTAAATGCTATTTAAACTGAAATGTCATTCAGGGATTTTTATTTTAACTAGAACATATGTAAAACAAATTATAATAACCCTGAACAACATTTCAATTAAAATAGAATTTAATACATTTAATATAGATTTTGCTTTTGCAGTCTTTGTCAATCAACAAATTAATTTTAAAAATACAGTACATACAGTTAAGGAGGCTGTGTGGTCCAGTGGTTAAAGAAAAGGGCTTGTAACCAGGAGGTCCCCGGTTCAAATCCCACCTCAGCCACTGACTCATTATATGACCCTGAGCAAGTCACTTAACCTCCTTGTGCTCCGTCTTTCGGGTGAGACGTAATTGTAAGTGACTCTGCAGCTGGATGCATAGTTCACACACCCTAGTCTCTGTAAGTCGCCTTGGATAAAGGCATCTATAAAACAAAACAAATACCCAAGAGAGGGAGGGCAGTATTAAACAAATCCTGAGCAGAAATCATTTTGTTCATTTTGTTAAGGAAAAACGGTAAACAGTCCATTACATTTCTAAAAGCTCTCTGGTGCAGGAAAAATAAAGTATTGGTTTTACAGTTCAAGTGGCACCGCATGATAACTGCGGTATACTGTGCCGTGCCTCGAGGTACAGCTGGATCTGCAAAGTGTCTGTCTCACCATGTCAAGTGAACAGTGCACAGGTACTGCGTAAAGACAGAAATACACAAGATAGTCCTGGCTCTCTAAACAGACACTTGCTGATCTGGCTTGTGTTTCGTATGTGTATGAGGCAACAGAATCTGGCAAATAGATCTAAAGAGCAGCTTCTGAACACATGTAGCGAAGGTATTGAGTCCAAAAGAAAGAGACAGGAGAAAACACAGGTGTTTAAACACTCGCAAGGTAAGTAGTAAAAAGAAACATACATTTTTATCAACATGTGTTACAAAGTTCATTCGTGGAGAATGACTTTTCATTTAACCCCCAGAATGGATTGCAAAAAATACAGTAAGAAATGTAATGTCATCCAGTGTTGGCAGCTACCTTTGCAACAAATGCCTCTCTGCATTACTAGTAAATGGATAATATTTGGGATACCAAAGCACAGTGACATGGGTTGATCATTACAATAGTATTTGAAGACGATTATCTATTTAGTCACTAAGATATTAGGTGAGCAAGCAAGATGACCCATTTTTTCCCCTCAACCTTTGAAGGTGTTTGTTTGTAGTTTGTAGAATGGGTGACAGGGTGTCTTTATGTGTCAGACTTTTCTGGGAAGAGCCATGTGCCACTGTCTAGAGAAGAGCAGTGTGCCACTCTCTCTATGACCTTATTTCTGGAAAATCTCTGCCCTCTCAGACATTCACCACATAACTAATTGTTTAGATTCCATACTAAGATAGAGATGACAAATTATTTTGTCAGGTTTCCTGGACACTGTGTTCTCTTCTACGTTGGTCTTACATAGTGACAGTGTTCTTGTGACTGTTCCCTTTGATCGTTTGGATCCAGGTTTTGACCTAGGATGTGTTTTAATTTTCACCCTACCCATGAACAAATAAGCGTTTCTGGCCAGTCGCCTTCTTGTGGAGATATCTCTCTGAATGCCTGCTACATCCCCTCCAATGTCAGCGTACAATTTTAGGAAATGGATTCAAGGCCATTATTGATAAAGAACCTTCTTATTGCCTGGCAATAACAGTTTCAGCTAGGGATGTGCAAAATTCATACTCAGAATTGCCTTTAAGAAGTATTTATAAGCAGATTTTCAATAAATCCATTCATTAATGTGTTGATCTTAAAACAAAAAAAGCTGTCCTCCCTCATGTTTACAATTGAGTACCAATCAGTGGCAATTAACTTATGGATTGAGCTTCCTCCCATCTGGGCGCTTAGCATTTTACTGCATACTGGCATACCAAAGCCATAAATTGACAGTCCACCAGTACGGTGTGAAAATGTCAGTGGCCTGGATAAGAGGAAAATATCCTTTCAATCAGCTTTTAAAACACTCAATGCAAGTTAATTGCCATTGATTATTAATTGTAAACATGAGGGAGGGCTGCTTTTCTTGTTTTGAAATCAACACATTAATGAATTAATTTATTGAATACCTGCCAAAAAATACTGACACAATTCCAATGCTTTTTGCACACCCCTAGTTTCAACCAATCATTTAGCAGCTTGAAATAATCCTACACATGTTGGAGGTTGTGTGGTCCAGTGGTTAAAGAAAAGGGCTTGTAACCAGAAGGTCCCTGGTTCAAATCCCACCTCAGCCACTGACTCATTGTGTGACCCTGAGCAAGTCACTTAACCTCCTTGTGCTCTGCCTTTCAGGTGAGATGTAATTATAAGTGACTCTGGTGCATAGTTAACACACCCTGTAAGTCACCTTGGATAAAGGTGTCTGCTAAATAAACAAATAATAATATATTATTACTCAAATCTAAATTATTGACCCAACAAGTGACAAGCTCCACTATGTTAGCCATGTTTTGAAACAGGTAATGCATGTATTCCATCAGTTAATTTGGATACATTTTTGTCTGATATTTAGGTTGTATTTCTTAACTGATTTATCCAGTCTTGCTAAAGGAATGCTTAGAAGAGAGGGGTTATCAGAATAGAGGGGTTATCAGAATAGAGGGGTTATCAGAAAAGAGGGGTCTGCTCTGGGAGAAATTACAGTGTGTAACCAGCAGCTAAGATTTGAATGAAGACTTCTGTAAGAGGTGGGGACAACAATGGAGCTCTTCTGGAAGGGACGAGAAGTCAATGGAGTGACACAGGAGACTGCATCTCTCCATGTTTGGATTAAATGGATGAACAGTGTGTCTTGGAGTGACCAATATTAAGTGCACTGTCCACTTCTCTGGCAGGAGAGGGGAGGAGTATGTGTAAGGTTGGACATGCTAATAGGATAGAAAGAAGTAAATCCATGCTTCTGCCATTAAGGTCCCATAAAACATGACAAGAAGAAACCATAAGCAACAAGCAATATGATCCCTTCATCAACCAGTCGCAATCAACTTTGGATAGTCAGCTCAGGAGAACTGAAGCTTAATGAGCGTCCTCCGATGCCAAGACCAAGTCAATTGCCTCTTTACATCCAGAAGCTTGAGAGCGGATGTCGGCAAGCTTCCAGTCCATGGAGGACAAAAGCCAGGCCCTGCTGCTTTCACATCCCTAACCCAGGTGAGGGTTAGGGATGCCCAGCATAAACTGGGACTTTCCACCCTGCACACCACAAGACTGTTCCTTTACCAGGTGAACCCCTCAGGGACCGCTTCAGATACAAAGAAAGCAAAGAAAGAATGATGGCTCTCAACTCAACACAACCTTGCAAAGTCTGAAATCCAAGTGGAATGTTATTGTATGCTGGTAGCTAGAAGATAAAGACAGAAGCATAACTACATTTCAAGGAGTGGGGTGTTATTGTTGCATGAGAATCACATAGAATGAGATATTACACAAAGGACCTGATATTTCAAAGCCAAGGTATTAAGTCTTAATAAACCCCACAATTCACAATAGAATTCTGTCAGGTTTCTTTTAATTAAAAGAGAACCGATATAGAAAAGGTATGCTTATTAGGGCCCTAAAAGACAGAAGAACATAGTTTGATTCCATCTGGCAGTATTCACTAAGGAGGGTTTTCTTGTTCTGGGATAAAAACAGCTCTTCCGATTACAGCTTGTTTTTCTTGCTACTGTTTGGTGGAGCTGACAGGTGAATCCAGATATTCTTTAATGCTTGAACATGCCAGATGTTTGAAGGGGAGAAAACCCTTTGAAAATAACATCAAGTGTGAGATGTCGCCAAACATCTTGTCATTGCTGATGAAAATTAGCAACCCATGTGAGAACTAAGTATTTAGGAACTATACTGCAAACGTCTTTGATTATATTTCAGAATTTATGTTTTTGAATGTGTAATATTAGATATATTCTGTAGTATATATTTTTTTACATTTTGTATTTTGCCCATAGTTAATGTGTTTAATGTGTTTAATGGTTTATAACCCTGTGATATGTGTCCTTGATTTTAATTGATTTGTGTCCTTGATTTTAATTGATTTGTGTCCTTGATTTTAACAGCAACAATTTCTTTATGTGATTTTACACATCTATACTGGCACGTAAAGTAAAACCAGTAAGCGGCTAATAAAAAAAAAAAAAGAGAGAGGAAGACATCATGAAAGAAAGCAAAACATATTCAGGTACTCCAAACTGCTTGTAGAATATGAAAGCTTCTAAACAGCAAAACTGATTACCCCACAGTCTAGTGTGTACCTCACTTTCACTGATGTTTGGTTACTGTTTGGTATAATACTGATTTGAGTTTGGTGTTTACTTTCAACCAAACAAATAATGATTAAAAAACTAGAAACAACCTCAAATATGCACTGAAGTTTACTATTATGTATCTTTCTCTATTTTTTCAAATTTCACTAAGGGGATGCATAGCTGCAGTATTTTATGAATGAAAGAGTAATTGCACTGGACACGACTACACCACAGATTAACAAGGAATGTAAAAGCAATAACTGCAAAGGCCCATGTAAAAGGGCTGGTATTCTAGTGCATAGAAGCTGTCTGTGGTCATAGGACCTTCTGTTTGTTTTAGATGCAGCACACAACCAGCGTAAAGTTTTGAAACCCACAATGGAATTTTTCCAAGTGCACATTCAAGAATCAGCTGGCTCTTACATAAATACTGGAACACTTCCTGCAGTATCAGTATGTCATTATTGTCTACAAACCCAGGACCTTAAATTAGCTGTTGCCTGGACCATAAAGAGATACTTTCTGCCAACTCCACTTTCTGAATGTTTGTTTATTCAAGAGTTTTTTTTTAGACTTTAATTAGTTTTTCATATTCAGTGCTACTGGGTAATTATTTTTTTTAACCAGATCTAATTTTGGAATCTCCCTTGCATTAATTTAATGTGACTTATAATAATACACGATAAGACATTAAAAACCCTGTTTTAGTTCTTCATTTGGAAAATATATTCCTTTCTGCTTTGCTGCATTTAATGCTTAATTGTTGTACTTACTGGGATTTCATTTTATAAATCTGAATAGGTTTCTTATGCACAGGGGAGTCCCATATGTATTCCAAACCACATCACACATTAACACTAATTTAGCAGATAAATGATGCACTTAATCCAACCCATTTGACCAATTATTGAAGCTCATTTAAAATGATCACATGAATGAGATGCACTGCCATTTTACTCCATTTCATATTTGTGTTGTAGGGGATTCATTTCCTTTTAAAAAACACAATTAAAGCTGACATTTTCATAGTAATAATTTGGTATTTAAATATTTTACCATTGATGTACTTCTAGATCTTTTCTCTTTTGTTAATGGAAGTTAATCACTGCTACCTACTGAAATATATATTTTTAATGAAATGCCTTAATTTTTTGTAGGAAGGCATTTTCTTTTTATACTTTAATTGGGGAACATTTTTTGCCACACTGCAGCTTTGTATTGCTCTTCCTGGTACACTTTCACTTCCTGTGTAAGACTCACATTGCCAAGGGGAGAAAGGCCCTTTGCCAAAACCCTGGAAATAGACCTTTACCACAGAAATTAAAAACAAAACACTGGAAATGGAGGCTTCACTGGCTCCACTGATACACAGGAAGAAAGATTGAGTTGAGGGGTTTCAAAATGGTGGCACTGCAGTAAGACGTTTACATTTGTTTGGTAATTGTGTACTAGCTGCAGTAAACTAAGCAACACAGTTTAAACAACGGACAGGGCCTTGCCAAGAAAAAAAAAATACTGTTATAATAAATTGAAAACGAATAAAAAAAACGTACCTTTCAATTGAATATTAAACATTACTTCACATTTACTACAGTACTAGGCAGGGCACAATACCACTTTTTAAGGTAGAATTAGCTCACTAATTAACATAAAGTACCATCTTTAGCTCAACTGCTGGTTACGTTTCACTTTTTTCAAACATTCTGCAAATCAACAGGTAACTTACATAAGCAAACAAAGAATAAAAATATACTCCAATGGTATTTTGGCAATGATACTGTTTTAGAGTTAAAAAAAAGTCATTTTTTTAATTGTTAGCCATATCTGAGGTTAGTTATATGTCGTCATTTGAAACTCTTAATTGAACTTTGCCTACCTTTTTCCTTTACCATCCCCTGTTCCAAATAGAGAGTTTTTTTTTTTGTTTAAATGTTGACACTGCCAGCCTCTGAGTAATCATTTGGCAGGAAATTGAGTCCAATCAGGTGCATTGCATGCAAGTATGCAAAGAAAATGACAGTCTTGTGCAAAAACAGCTAAAAAAAAAATAAAGGCAGTAAATATGCATTTGCAACGTAATAGAAAAATACATTGAGGATAAAATAATATAGACTTGTCTGCTGCTTAATGTTAGTCTATAGTTTAAGGATATTCTAAACGTTTATTACCAGTAAAGTAAACTGAGGCATTTACACATTTAAAGGTGGCAGCCTTACACTGCAGATGAGTTTTCATTGAATGAATAGCATGGGCTGTATTCACAAAGCTTTTATTTGTATGAGTTACTGAGAGAGTAAGCAGCTTCCATTTTCATTTTCTTTTTTCTTTTTGGTGCTTTCCTCTGAGTTTCACTGCTATTCAGTTCTAGTTGGCTGTCCTAGATATATATAATGTAGGCTAGACCAGTCCTAAGAGTAAGAGCCAGCAACATCTGACACTGTGGATCAAATTGACAGGCACCTTAACACAGACTTAACAAAAGTAAATGTAATTTGAAGTCTGTTTGACTGTTTGGAGTTGAGTTATTTGTCCTAGACTGTTTGTCCTAGACTTTGCCATCTCAAAGTTGTTTACTATTTGCAAGTCAAAATGGAATATTCTCATCCTATAAATGATGTCACTTTTTGGGTTGATAAAACAACTAGGGTTGCAACCTGAGGAGCTCAAAAAGAATTGCTGAAACAAACTAAAAAATCCCATTTGTCAGGACAATTTATTTATGAATTGAAATAGAAAAGAACAGCATGTTGGCTTCAATAAAGGACATTGTGACCCTGGAGAGAGTCCAACAAAGAGCAACTACATTCATTCCAGGGCTTAAAAGACTGAGCTATGACGATAGGCTGAAAGAACTGAATCAATTTAGCTAAAAGAAAGGGGGGATTATTGGTCTTTAAAAAGTTAAATGGAGTTGGTACAGTTAACCCGAAGTAATATACTTTAAGAGCAGTACAGAAACCAGGACCAGAGGACACAGCTGGAAATTAAGTGGAGCTAGACAGGACAGAGCGAAGGAGGCACAGAGTGGTGAGGTTATGGAATGGGCTACCTAGTCATATTATTGAGGCAGAATCACTTGGATCCTTAATCATTTGTCGTCAGCTTCCTGTACTGACTTTGATAGAAAGAATAGTACATGGCTAAGCGTGCCCACTTTATGTCACTTACTTTCGACACCTAACTTTCGAGTCCCTGAAGCAAGCTACATTTCACATCAAATCAAAAGGGCACGAGACATTCTGCGCTGTAAGTAAAAACACCTGTTCATTTTTCAAAACTAGACCCAGACAACTAAGCAATGTAATTCATGTCACTCACAGTATCTTAAGAATGCACAAGTCGTTTGTAGGTCATTTGCACAGATTTTTCCTGTTAATTTGTATTGGTTTTTTTCTGCTTTAAGTTTCATATACAGCTGGTGTTTGGTCACATTAGGGCAATATAAAATACAATAATTTTTGTGAGGATCAAAAAAAAATACTATTGCTGATAAAAAAAAGAAGTAAATTCTCAATACGGATATAAAGTGGTATTTTTTTTTGATACCGTAGGTACTCCATAACTATAAAACACTCAGTGGAAGTATACTGTATGTAAAAAAACATAACACTTAAAGACATTGAGAAAGACATCTAGTTTGGCATAGAATGTTGTAGATTCAGCACGGAGAATCCGCTACATATGATTGGCAATGAATGAATGATGATGATTGCAGTTCGAGATGATTTATGAACTGTGAAGGGCACTCAGGGCCCAAGTGAAAGATAAATTTGGCTGGAGGCCACGTCCGTGGGTGCCCGACGGCTACCTGTGCGAGGCCGGCTAGAAATACATGAACAGTTACATGCATCCCAATGCCGCAGATAGGCTATGACCTCCCGCAAAAAGAGGAGGCCGCCAAACCATGAATGGAGAATAATAATAAATAATTAACGCACCCCACAATGGCGTGATAAATTTGGCCGGAGGCCTCGTCCGTGGGTGCCCGATGGCTACCTGTGTGAGGCCGGCTGGAAAAACATGAACAGTTACATGCATCCCAGTGCCGCAGATAGGAAGTGGCTGTTGCCACCTCCTCCCAAAAAGATGAGGCCGCCAAACTATGAATGAATAATAAAAAATAATTAACACGCTCCACAGTGGCCCCCTGCCACTTATCCCCCTAATATAGAATTTAATGAAAATCAGCAGCTGAGACAGAGCATGGCTGTGCTGGGGGAGAGAGAGCCCAGCCTCTCCAACCCGACCACTCACCCCGCAGAACTAAACACGAACTGCTCACCACTCACTCAGGTAAGGAGACCTGAAGGTACAGTGGGCATCCGATTCCATGACCAACCAGCTTCCCAGGAACTTCAGAGCGTATGTCAGCGAGTTACTGACCTCTAGAGGACAGAGACCTCCACCTTTGAGCTCACTGTGCACCTGGCCAGCAGTGATCTCCCTGAAAAACTAGTGACATACAGCCCTTTTTGGAAAAGCTAAATTGAACAGTGTTTAAAAAAGAAATAAATGCAGTCAATATTACTGTCTATACAATACTCTGTATGTGCACTGTGCTGGAATCAAGGCCAGTCTCCAGACATAGTCAAGACAGTGTGGTCCAATTTCTGATGGAAGGTGACAGAAGGAACTTCAGTCTGCATCCGGAGGCATCCTGGGGTTGAAAGATGAGAACTTTCTTTTCTGTAAAATCTGTCTCACTTTTTGTTTACAAAAATAAATATTTTACTTGATTAAGGGCAGATGTGCGACTGGCAGGTAGCAATTCAGACATTCCAAACTTGATAAACTATTTTCTTAGTAGGACATTAAAACAAATGGCTGGGGCTGCAGTTTGTGTAATTATTGTTGAACAGCGCTGCTTTTGAATTTTGTTGGAGATTGATATTCTGTAAATAAAGTAATGAAAGGTAAGATCCTTATTAATTTAAACCAGACGTTAGCACCAGTCCTTTTTTAATGTATGGCCTTGGCATCCACATTTTCTGCCATAAATATGTAGAAAAACTATTTGGACTGCTGGACTCTTGTCCATTTTAGCATTACCTGACTTGATCATTTACAATAATAAACAAACCAACCACACCTGATATATTTATATTTTTACATGTGTAGGGTGCCTGCCCTGCCAGAAGCCATTTTGGAGCATAAATAGCATAAATAGGTCTACTTAAATAATGGTAAATTTACATATTTTTTTCGTGGGTAGGTTATGGAATAAAATTATGATTTTGCCTGTTTAAACTTGTTTAAACATTAAATAAACCTGAGTAGATAATATTTCAGAGCACTAGAAAAGCCTAAAAATAGTGGTACTTGCTTCCTTACTAAAACGGAGTGCTGTCAGTTGTTAAAGGCAAGCATGCAACATACCCCAGCAGTTGCTGCCAACATTCTCTGTCTCTGTGGTGTGAAGACTTGCCCATACATTGAGACTGCACGTTCTGCATCCACTGAATTGGCTGGAAGTGTAAGGCAAAGCTTTGCCAAGTTATATGTGGAAATCGGTTAGAAACAGTCCCAAAACTCGGTTACCCAAGGGCATTTGGCATTCTTTAATAAAGGCCATCTAGCAGCACTTTCGTTGTCATGTTATTTAGCCCATCCAGGAATTTATTTTATTAGTACCCTGTCAAAAGAAAGAAAGAGCAGAACGATACTTGTTTTTTCTCAGGGCTTTGTGTTCATGATTTTTATTTTTTCAAACTGTTTATTTTGGCTCTGTTAACTGTGTTTTTGTATGTCCGTTTGATTTATTTTTTTATATAAATAAATGCGCGCCCAGCACTTCAACACGCAATACTTGTCTCTGTCAACTTCCTGGTCTGGTCAGCCGTCCTGTCAGAAGTGGTGTCCAACGCCCAGGAGGGGGGAGCCTGAGCGCCCAACACCCAAGAGAGAGGAGCCAGAGCATCCAGCGCCCAAAATGGGGAATCCCGAGCATCCAGAAACAACTCAGGGCATTGTTGTTCCATGCCACGCCATCAGTAAAAGAAAACAATGAAGAAGAAGAAAAACTGTCCTCCACAACATAAGAAAATAAGTCAGAACAGTCAGAAGTAATTAAAGACGGACCAAGTAATAAACAGTTTTTTAAAATAATCAGACACTACTTCTGGTGGAAAGATCTGCAACAACACTGGATCATGCTAGCCACTTCAACACCATGACGTACGCACTTCAAATGAAAACCCACTTACAGTACCATGTCATATGTGCATATGTCAAGTGTCCCATTCTATTCTATGAGCGGTTTCTCAGTCTAGCGTTTCAGGTTACATTCTCTAAGGCAGTGCTAGTACTGTGGAATGTGCCGTGAAAGTCGGGGGAGGGTCACGTGACATTTGTATCCAATTGCGTGTCATGTAGCGATTCCAATCTACCTGTGGGCATTTAGAAGATGAAGATATATTGCGGGAAGCCATTCAACTTTTACAAGTATATATATATATATATAGTGTTTAAAATTATTATTTTTGTTTTATTATTAGTTTTACTTCTTTAGTTATAGTTTATATAGTTTTTAGCGAAAGCTAAACAAAGCAACATACGCGGAGAACGACAACAGGAGTGAAGTTGGTTCGGAGGATTTCGATACCAGTGACAGTGATGCTGACTTATCACTCAGTGATGATGATGAAGAGGATGTGGAGCCAAAAAAAGTGCAAACTGTACAAACAAAAGAGCATGCAGCTACTTTACAGGTAAGCCAGCTGCAAATGGGAAGCTGTTTGGTTTGACATGGCAGTGCTGTGATGAAATACTATGCAGACACAGCACTGGGTACAAGGCAATAAAGCAGGTGTCTGCGGCAGCCAGATCCATCACAATGCCTGCGCAAAGTAGCCCTGTACACGCATTTGTGACTATCCCTCCGACACAAGGGAAGCAGAGATCGCAAAAAAAAGTGCAGGGCCTGCTATGAAAATGAAAACAAAAAAAGGACACAAGAATAATGTGCAATGGTTACGAAGGTGACCCTGGGTTCTGTTGTATTGAACATTTCAATAAATGGCACAGAGCAAGTCGATAATGGCACACATTTTGATGTTGTTTGATTTTTATTTGATAATTACTGTTTACTGATTATTATTGTTATTAGCGTTATTAGCAGCAATGAAAATGTTAATGAAAACCACAGTTTAGGTCATTTGTTTGTGTTTTATTTGTCATATGTTAACATTTTATAGCAATTACAGGTTTGAAAACATTATTATTATTATTTTCAAATTCTGGTAACCGGGAAGGGGTTTCATTTTTACATCTGTAGTTGACATGGCTAGACATGTTTTCTGATAACTATATAACCTAGCTAGAAAACGGTGTCAGTAGATGCTGTAGATGGGTCAACTTCTTATTCCTTCTGGGGAGTTGTATTGGAAATCCAGAATTAAATGCAGAAAGTCATGACTTTTGAAATGGCACCTTGTAAAATATTATCTTGTGCCACCTGTCTATCTGTAACTGGGACCAGCTCAGCTTGAAAACGATATAAAATCCATCCTCTTAGTTTCCAGCAGCAGCAGATCGAGATCAAAACACTTTATCATCTATGAGCGGGCAAAATCCGATCTCCAACTCGCAACAATGGAAGAAGTTACTTTATGAAAATGTTTATCTACCTAGAAACAAATAAGCTGGTGGTTCATCCATATAAAGCAGACTTACTGAAAGAAAAGTATAGGTGGCCAATGAGCAGATGAACTTACAGAGTAAGAAGATGATTTAACAGCCAGGTTGTGAGGTATATTTTAAGATTTAATTTTAAATGTCTATGGGAAAAATTAAATTCAAACACAGTTATAATTATAATTGAATTCATTATTTTATCTTAAAAGCCTTTAGAGTTCAAGCTATAACTCTTTAACTATAAAGGTTACAGGTACATGTCATACATGAAATGAATGTGCACACACTAGGCTTTCATAAAAAAAAAGTAAAATAGTCTGAAACTCACCCTGTTCAATACAAAAATCACAGAAAAAAAGAGACTTTTAGAATAAAAAAATTAATTGTTTATAAAAAATATTTTAGCATGGCCAGCTCAGATCTAACAGTGCACAATGAAACTTCAACATGTCGGAAACATGGAAAATTGTCTTTGGCCAAATTGGATAAAAAATAAAGGAATTATGGCCATATATACAAAAGGGACCAAAAGCAATAAAAAAACTAATTCATTGAAAATGTGCAAAAGAAAACAAAAAGAAAACAAAAAAAAATACAAACATTCATTATTCATCTCAGGCGGCACAATATGGGGCTGTTCACTGTGACTTGAATAGCCAGCAAGGTGGCAGTCAGGGTAACATAACCCTAAACAGCTCCGGTCTCGTGCACCTGATCCACAAACACGAAAAAAAAAAAAATTCAGAAAATAGGTCCTTGTGCCTTCGATGTCACCATTTCTCTTATTTTGTAAACATTTGTGTAAAAATGTTTGTTTCCTGCACCGAGGTAGGTCTGTCTACATTCCAAAACACTCACACACAAAACAATTCAAGGCAATTCAATCTCCTAATATGGATATCTACCGGAAATACACAAGTAGGGCCTCGTTTTAAAGGTCTGAATCTCCTCTTTCCAATGACATATCACACAAGTAGGGCATCGTTTTAAAGGTCTGAATCTCCTCTTTCCAATGACATATCACACAAGTAGGGCCTCGTTTTAAAGGTCTGAATCTCCTCTTTCCAATGACATATCACACAAGTAGGGCCTCGTTTTAAAAGTCTGAATCTCCTCTTTCCAATGACATATCACACAAGTAGGGCTGTTTGTTTTTGTTCTATTTTGTGAATAAACTTCACAAACAGCGCTTTCACTGCAGCTTTCTTGACTGATTCTTATTTCTGACGCTATCCTGCCACACTCCTGATGAGTGTAGTACTGTGTATGCTGACCTTTCAGTGATCTGGAAAGATCATTTACAAAGTCGGTCTCAGTGGTTTCAAAAGTGAAAGACACCCATTGGATTTTACTTCTCGCTGTAAAATTTCAAGCCTGATTTCCGATGCTGGCACAGTTTACCCTTTGAAACAAAAACGGTCCACTTAAACTGTCTCTTGTATATAATCATCACAAAAGTAAACCATCCCCAGTGGAGTAGTTTATAGCAATAGCAATACAATATCTATAATTGAAAACAAAACTGTAAATAGGAATGGTTTGCTGAAAGAGATGTTTTAACATACTGGAAGAAAGACATTGGGGGAGTTCTGTCCACTTCCCAAATGTGGGGGTGAATTATAATTAAATTATCATTATATTGAAACAGCAATTAACTGCTTGTGAATTTAATGCACATGAAAGGTGAGAGAATAGCACTGGCTACAAGCAGACAGGCACCATGAGAGCATCACAGTACAGCCTCTTAAATAATCCCAGTTATGTTGTTTAATGATGTAGAATACACGACTGGTCATTTCCCTTGTGACCTAAACAGCTTGATTCCAATCCAGGCCTCCAGCTACACTACCTTTTAATTCATATAAAGACCAGGTGCAAGTTTGCTTTTTTGTGCATTGTATTATAAGTCTAGAAGTCAGTGGCTACTTCTATTCAGTGACTGGTTTTGTGTGCAATACTGTGGAATGGTCATGTAGCCCTTCGAATAATCTAAACACCTTGTAGACTTCTGTGTGTTTGTACCAGACTATTGTTTATTATTGTTTACAGACTGTAACCCATAATTATTCCCTGCGCAGTACACATCGCTGTGTATTGCTAGTCCTCCTATTATTTACTGTTGGGTCATCAGACTATTTGGATTACAAATAAAACAGAAACCATTTCACCCGTACTTTGTTGTCTGTCTTTTCTTCGATTACTGCACCTGCACTTCACCTGCTCTACTAATTACCACTTTACCACAGGGACATAATAACCAAAAGCCTTTGCCCTGAATGATTTTAACACGCTTTTTGGAGTCGTCACCAATAGATCAGTGTTGTATGATCTCAGGGAGAGTGTGGGAAGACAGGGAATCAACAGATCTTGAAAACAAGAAAAACCTGGTAGGTAAACTTTCAAATGAATTCTAAAACACACAAGGGAGCTAGTGCAAGGGTTTGAGTACAGGAGAGATATTTCCTTATGGAAAATAAATATATGGATAGTGTCTTTTTTATAACATATTAAATGGAATTAAATAATAATAATAATAATAATAATAATAATAATAATAATAATAATAATAATAATAATAATAATAATTGCTGATCAGAGAAGGTTGTTTAGTTTCAAAATCGGAAACAAGTGGTGTTGAACTGAACGGAGAGAATGGCCACAGTTGAATTGACTAGTTCATTTACAAGTTAAGTAAAACAATCAACATTAATTGAAGAGAAATAATTACATTTTAAAGGCGATAGAAAATCTTTTTTTTTTTTACTGTAGGAGGATGTACCTGGTATATTCAGTCAAGTGCTTAAAGTTCTGTGAATTCAGCCCATATATTCCAGCTATTGTGCATATTCTTGGTGATTTATTTGGAACAGAAATCAAACATGTTTTAAAAGACGCCATTCGGGACCAGCTGAAGAAATCTGTTTTCTAATTTTATTATTATTATTTATTTCTTAACAGACATCCTTATCCAGGGTGATTTACAATTGTTACAAGACATTATTTTTTTACATACAATTACATTATTTTTTACACATTATTTTTACATACAATTACCCATTTAAACAGTTTGCTTTTTACTGGAGAAATATATGTAAAGTACCTTGCTCAAGGTTACAGCAGTGTCCCCCACCTGGGATTGAACCCACGACCCTCTGGTCAAGAGTCCAGAGCCCTGCCCACTACCCACTACTCCACACTGCTGCCCATTGAGAATACACTATGTACAGCGTGCAGCACGAGACACCACTCTGTGGAGAAATCATAGCTGCATTGGATCTGATGAAAATGTATCTTACAATGCAGCGAGCTCTATTACTTATCTGACTTTGATAGCAGGCTATGGGCCAGGCTATGGGCCTTTATAAATGAACAGATAAACCTGGTTAACATGTATTAGTCATTCCAAACTGGCCCATTGTGGGTTTCCTTTTTTTCTTGAACTTCAAAGTGAAGCAAAAAAATGGAAGTATTCAATTTGAATGAAATGTGTTAGTGTTTATTTCTTTTTTATATCCATGTGATTCACTTGTTCCCAAAGGTCAATCTCATAGAGCACTTAAATCACAAAGCAGGCTGCTGCCTAGCAAAACCCTCTTTCATGTTTCTGTAAACAGCAATGATGGGACAACTTTGCAGAAATCAGATCAGCTAGTTCTTATAACAGAAAGCAAGTAACTGGGATTCAATCTAAGGTAATTAGGAAGCCTATGCAAGTCCTCATCTTGCACTACACATATATAAATAAAAATGTGCGTCAAATGAATAGCTTATCAGATTATACCCAAATATCTGAATATGTACAGATGAGTATAAGGTGCAGCATCGACTCTATTATTACACATTATGTACTATACTCTTAATAGGACCCTGAAGAACTGGTGTGGTCCCTTTCAAGTCAAAGTTGACCACCAAGGCAATACTTATGGGAAAGTATACCAGAGCTGTATACAGAGAAGAAACAGCAGCATATGAGGGACGCATCAGAACCGCATAACCCAGGGTTAGCTGTGTGCAACCTCAGGGACCCTCGTGCTTAATGAAGGCAAGGAAGGCTCTATCACATTGAGGTGATAGAACCTGGAGAAAGTATGTGGCGTAACCCAGCTAGCCGCAGTATAGATATCGGACAGTGAGGTCCCTCTGAAGAGGGCCCAAGATGCAGCAGTCGCTGCTTCGAAAGACAAAGAGCTGGTCAGAACGACGCACAGCTCTTGTCCTATCCACATAACACCTCAACACCCTCACCGGACAGAGGAAATTCAATCTCCTATCCTCCTCTGAAGAAAATGGAGGTGGGTGGAAAGACTCCAGTTCAACAGACTGGTTCATGTGGAAGGCTGTTATCACCTTAGGGAGGAAAGCAGGGTTTGTACGTAGTGACACCCTGCTTCCATTGTCCCAAATACGCACACAGGAGCTGTGCACCAACAGTGCCTGTAGCTCACTGACCCGCTTTGCGGAGGTGATAGCCAAGAGAAAGGCTGTCTTCATCTCTATGGAGTGTATGGGCCTTCGTGAGAACCTCCAGTACAATATCAATGCTCCATTCGGGGAGAACGACCCATAATCGCCGAGCATCCTTGAGAAACTGGGTTGCCAAGAAATGTGTACCCAGAGATTATTATTATTATTATTATTTGTTTATTTAGCAGACGCCTTTATCCAAGGCGACTTACAGAGACTAGGGTGTGTGAACTATGCATCAGCTGCAGAGTCACTTACAACTACGTCTCACCCGAAAGACGGAGCACAAGGAGGTTAAGTGACTTGCTCAGGGTCACACAATGAGTCAGTGGCTGAGGGGGGATTTGAACCGGGGACCTCCTGGTTACAAGCCCTTTTCCTTAACCACTGGACCACACAGCCTCCTAGATACACAGATACACAATCAACAAGGCCACGGCACTCAGAAATGGCCGCTAATTACACCTTCAGTGTAGAAGGTGACCTACCGGCATCAAGCAGTTCTTGCAGAAACTGCAAGATAACTGGCATTGGGCAAGAGACTGGGTCATGGCCCTTAGTCTGACCCTTAGACCCAGTTCTGAAAATATCTCCATTTGTAGGCGTATAACGACCAAGTGGATGCCCTAGCATTCTGCAACGCACCCATGACCGTGTCAGATAGCCCTAGGACTGACCAGCGGTCCCGTTCAGGGGTCAGACCCATAATTGAAACCTGCCTGGTTCCGAATGCCAGAGAGTGCCTCTCGCCTGACTGAGGAGATTCAGGTGAAATGTGATCTCCCAGGGCTGGCCTTGTAAGAGCTGGCATAGGGTCGAAAACCAGACTCTCCTGGGCCACCGGGTGGCCACTAGGAGAACTGTCGCCTTCTCTAACTGGACCTTCTCCAGGAAGGCCAGGACAATGGTATCGGCAGGAATGCGTAAAGGAGCGTCCTGGGCCACTCCTGGGCTAGGGCGTCGATGCCTAGTGGACCGCCTAAGAGGGGAGGGAGTACCACAGGGGGCAGTGTGTCGTCTCCACCGAGGCGAAGAGATCAACCTGCGCCTTCCCGAATTATTCCCAAATACGCTCCACCACCTGAGGGTGGAGCCGCCACTCCGATGGACGCACACCCTCCCTCGAAAGGAGGTCCACTGCCCAGTTCATCACTCCAGGAAGATGCTTCGCCCGTAGTTCCTTTGAGCCCAAATCAAGAACTGGAAGGCAATGCAATGCAACCCCAGGGACCGGAGGCCACCCTGGTGGTTGACATACGCCACCACTGATGTGTTGTCCGTCCGGACCAACACATGTGTTCCTAACAGCACCGGGAGAAAGTGCTGGAGGGCAAGGACAACAGCCTGCAACTCCAGCATGTTTATGTGCAGGGATGTCCAATGACCCGACCAGGTGTCGCAGACTCCTCTGCCTTCCCAGACTGCCCCCCAACCCAAGTTGGAGGCGTCCATCGTCACCACCTGATAGTTCAACACTACTCCCATCCGTACACCTTCACGCATGTGAGAGGTCATCCTCCACCAGCGCAGAGCTGCCGAACACGAGCGAGACACATTGAGCCACACTTGCAGCGGGTGCATGTGGAGTAAGCCCAGCTCGATAGCTGATACAGCTGTGGCCATCAGACCCAATAGTTTCTGACACAACACAAAGGTAACCTCCGATCCCTGTCTAAACAGGGAAAGGCACCCTCGAATAACTGCTACTCTGTCATCCGGCAGGTATGTGCACATCGTACTGGAGTCCAGCCAGAGCCCCAAGTATGTTGTGCACTGCAGTGGTGTAAGCCGACTCTTTGCATCGTTGATGGTGAGGCTCAACCTCGCCAGATGCTCTGTCATAATTGGTGTGTGGGCCACTGCTCCCTCTCGTGACTGGGAACTAATTAACCAATCGTCGAGGTAGTTCAATACTCTGACCCCTGCAACTGCAAGGGGGCCAGGATAGCGTCGATGCACTTTGAAAATGTACAAGGAGCTAATGAGAGGCCGAACATAAACGCTTCCCTGAAAGGCGAAGCGGAGGTACTTCCTGTGCTCAGGATAAAAGGGAACGTGGAAGTATGCATCCTTTAAGTCCACGGTGGTAAACTGAAGAATGGGATGTTGAGGAGTCTCAGGTCTAGGATGGGGCGAAAACCGCTATCCTTCTTAGGTACCAGAAAGTATCTCAACTAGAACCCCTCTCTGTACGAGGTGGGGTGTACAAGATGAATGGCTCACTTGTGTAGGCGTTGCCTCAGGTCACCCAGAGGAGCTGTGGGAACCAGAACCGTCTTTGGTAATAGTATGTGCCTGGGGAGATTGCCAACAGCTTGATCTGCCCTGCGCCCGAGCACGGGGAGGGAGTAGTGCGGCCACTTGCCGAGATGCCTCGTGTTCTCGGTGGGAGCGCTGCAGGATCTCCTACATAGCCAGCCCAAAAGTATGCCCCGGGGATATTGGTGCGTCTAACAGTGCCGCCTTATCGGAATCGGGGACCCTGGCTTGTGAATAGCCACAGCTGTCTACTCTACAGCGAGGCAGTTAAAAACGCAGCCACAGTGGAGAAAATACATGACAGACTGGCTGTTGTTGTTTTTAAACACTGCACTGCAGCTAAATCCACAACACAATGCAGGCAAGCTGGGTTGTGCGATCGGGTCAAGCAACAACAATAGTACAGATTTATTTATTTATATTTCGCACTACTGCACGCATGGCAGCCGGCAGAATCACTCAACGGCTGAGGTACAGCAAGGCCTAGTCCCGGCGGAGGAACTGCAATCTCCCCAAGAGTGTAGGCTTGAAAAGACACACACACACGCACTCCTTTAAATCAGTACTGCACAGGCAGTTGCACACATACAACAGACAGTAGGAAAAGGCAACCTGCAATGCAAGCAAGGCAAAAAGAGGCTTTATTTCAGAGCCACTGATTCCACGAAAGCGACAAGCCAGCTTTCAGCATGAATGCAGGGGAACTGCAGTCGACTCTGAAAAGCTTTTTTCAAATACGCTTAGTTTGTACACAGAGGTCTTACTTTACCATCTTGAGAAGCAAAAAGAGAACATGGCTTCTGTGGGCGACTGTTTAATCCCTCGATAGGCGGGACCAAGGACGTCACTCCATGAAGGGGCCTATCGGCAGCTCTGATATAAAGAGCTCAGTGAATACCTACCAATAGGAAGGCATATCCTATAAGTAATGATTTGGTGGTCGTCTTTGAATTGAAAGGGAATAAAATTTACAAATGAGGGGCCCATTGATGCTCAAGCTGTTCCTAGTAGCTGATTAAACTCAAAACATGTCTAGGTAACCCATTCCATATTCTCACTACTCTGTGAAAAGAAGGGCATCCTACCGTCTGGCCTGGGTCTAATCTCTACTTAATTTCCAGCTCTGTCCTCTGGTCCTGATTTCTGTTGGGTAGGTTTAACTTTTAAGATTTCAAAGACTTCAATCAAGTTACCCAATCATTTTTCAACAAATACAACCTCATCTTATACCAATCAACTGAAATTTCTTTCTTTCTCAGATGGGAGCACAAAAAACTTTGGCCCAAGGATTCTAGGATAATCTTGGGTGGTTTGCTAGGTGCCAGCATGACAAATACAAAACCTTCTAGGTTATGATGGGTATTTGGATTCTGTTCCCATCATAAAAATGTTCATCATAATCAACACTAATTGGCCCTGCTGCTGGCAGTTTTTCATAGAAGTAGGAAAACTCATTCTGCTTGTGAAGTTTTCCCACCAGGTATTTTAGAAAAATGTAAAACCTTAGATTTACAAGAACAACTTTTTTTTTTAGGACTAGCAACACCTTCTTATTCAATCCCCAAGATACACAAATTGGATCAATGTGATGATTTTTTTTTACACTTCAAAAAACATTCCAAAGAAGCTGTAGAAGTTAAATTATTAAGTGTTCACATTTAAAACACATACAGAATTGGAAACAGATCAAAGGGAAGTTCAGCTAGAGTTTACTCCATTATTTAAAGAGTTCACTCCAGTCTGTACTTTAAAGGATACAAATGAAGTGATGTAATAAGTATTCAAATCTAAGTAATATACTAAGCTAAGAAATATACATTATTAATTAGATGAGGATATTTTAATAGAGGAATTTCAAAAACACTTTACAAAACACTGGCTCTGTAAATGCACTTTTCTACATGCAGCTCACCTGTCAGAAGGGATGAGCTTCTTACGGCTATACTGCCTTGTAAAAAATAATAGATTGCTGTACAGTACCTTCAATTGAGTTAGACAAGCTACAGTATTTTCTTGGATATCTTATTTTAGCAGTGTGGCAGGGTGAAAGCCCTGTCGGTGTATGTGTCAAAACATGTGGGAATGTGGCTGGAGCCATGAATTGAATAAGTGATAAATGATGAATTAAGGCTCCAGACACAGGTGCACACATAGGGTAATCACAGGTGTTAGTTGGAAAGGATAGAATTAACCTTTAGCGGTCCATTTATTCAGCGCGTCTCAGGCGCGTCAGGTCCAATTTATTTTCACACACGCAGTTTATTTTAGACGCGCTGTTTAAATGTATTTTTTTCACAGTAAAACAGGTTTAAAATCACTGCATATCAACAGGACACTCAGTACTGCATCTCCAGCCCAGCCCCACCCCTTGTTCGCTGTATTTTTCACATACCTCTTCATAGTAGTGCTTACCGATAAATCATCTCCTGATCACTCGTTTTATCACCAAACTCCTCAATAATACGATCCAAGTCATTATTTTATTACTATAACATCTAAAAAAAAAGCTTGGCAAATGTCTGTGATATTCTTTGAGCACTGGATGCAGAAGCAGCTATCTTGTTTGTTTATGTCCGTGTTATCTATGTGGTGCAGGGGGCCCTTGTGCTGTTTTATTTTGTTAATGTGTTGTGTTCTGTTCAATGTTCAGTATTTGTGCTGATTAAACATGAGCATAAGCACTTGAAACTGTTGCTTTTGTGTTCTGAGTCTCTCTCCATGCCAATAACACCCGGGCTGTGACGCTACCCTGTCACACTTATTTATAGCAAATGTAAGCAAGATATGTCATGAAAACCATTAATGTATGATATTTCTATCTATAAAAATAGAAGTTAATTTAAGGCAGGAGGTATCGCTTTGAAAAATGCTTTGAAGAATGTACTTCCTGACAGGTGTGTGTACTTGGGCTAGTTTATCAGTTTCCACTATACACTCTTGGCGTGCCACTGTCGATTTCCATTGCCTCCTGTGAAATACCACTAAAGCATCCATCTCTGGAGAAATCAATACTCTTTCCAAGAGGCAGTATGTACTGGATTATTGTAAAAATATGAGCATGTGTCTGTGTGTGGAAAAAACAACCTTTTGTTCCCAGATAGGTACCTATGTTACAACTTTGTATCTCAACACACCAACAGGGCATTTTATGGGAAATTAATTTACAGTATACATCAGTGCACACAATTATTGACACACCCTCTATGCAGTTCAATATTATTCCCCTGAGTAACATATAATGTTATTGATTTTGATTAAATGGGGCAACATCAAGTTTCTTGGTCCATAGCCCAGACTATCTATCTCAATTTCTGAATCCAATGGAACATTTCTGGATTGGGTTGAAAAGAAGACACTGAGCTGTTGAAACTGATGTGTTGAGACAAGCAGCAAAAGATATCCTCCAGACGTGTGCAAAAAGCTTGTGCATGCTACGTCATGTAGAAGCTGTGATAATTCCAAATGAAATTAAAGATAAGTGTATTAAATATACAAATTGTTTACATAGTTATGATCAATACTGTAGCAGTCCTGGGCTTTAGTTCCTATAGAACTATATGACTAATTTTAGGGGTGTTTAGACACCCTGGTCCTCTGGGTTTAGGCACTAATAAAGCTGGTAAACAAGTATCACTCAATTCAAAACAAACCATGAGTTTCTGCACCTCAAGCAATTTTCACTGTTAAATTCTAAACCAAAGTGGGTATTTTTCTACTGTTTCTATCTGCTCCCTGGTGTCTCTTGCCTTCTATTGTATGTATTTCGCTATGACAAGCTTTGTTTGCTGTTCTGTGCTGAGATTGAGATTCGCTTGTCATATGACGTAGAGGCGCTAATGGGTAGCATGTTTCTCTGTATGTTAAACAGGGGCTTCACTAGGACACCCTAAAACACATTTAGAAGTATCATTACCACAGTGTCAAACTTTGTTTTGTCCATATATGTCAAATTCAACCTCCCTAAGAAAAATAATCTAACTGAAACTTCATAGGGGGTCCCCCGAGTGGCTCACCTGGTAGAAGCACAGCTGCTTGCTAAACAAATCCCTGTGGCTTGCTTTGTTTTAGTGGGTTGTTTTGGACTAAACTCATAAGTGGGGAGGGTTAAACCTTTGTCAGTGGCAATAACTGAGCTCACACAGAATGTTCATTTTAAACGCGCTGGGGTGCACTAGCCTCTGACAAAGGGTTAAGGACTGATCCCTATTGGTGTCAGGGCCATGAAGTCATCATTAAGTGGTGGAGACAGGAGAGCATTGATAAGAATGGAGTGGGCTGTGAAGAAGATTAGTGTGAGCAGAATGAATTTAGACTAATCATTAAAATATGCATCTGAACTATCATTGACAGTGATGTCTAACGTAGAAAACAACAGTGTGTCAATACTTTTGGGCATCACTGTATATAATGTAAGAGGTAAGAGTCGTTGTTTCCTAATAGATTATGAATGTGCTAAACATTGTCCAGTTTATCATTTCTGTTTATTAAAAACAGGAAGAAGGAAGTGTGCTTATTTATACTCAAGTATGAGTAGAATAGCATGAAAAGAATTCTGAACACTATTTGTTGACATGAATGTGAAATTAACAGGTAAGAGGCATGTTATTATTATTTGTTTATTTAGCAGACGCTTTTATCCAAGGCAACTTACAGAGACTAGGGTGTGTGAACTATGCATCAGCTGCAGAGTCACTTACAATTACATCTCACCCGAAAGACGGAGCACAAGGAGGTTAAGTGACTTGCTCAGGGTCACACAATGAGTCAGTGGCTGAGGTGGGATTTGAACCGGGGATCTCTTGGTTACAAGCCTGTTTCTTTAACCACTGGACCACACAGCCTCCATATCCAACAAAACCAGTGAATTCAGATCACAACCGGATTTTGATTTCATCTTTTTGAGGCACTATTTAACTATGTTTGTGAGATTCAAGCCATGAAGGTTCCTTCTTAAATGAAAATGGAATCAAACAATGTTTTGCTACTTTCTTTTCATGTATACCCAAAAGATGAAACTATATGGTATAAAATACGAGTGGCAACTAAACACAATGTCCCAGCCCAACAGCAAATTTCTCCTAACTTTCATGTTTTTTTCTATTGATCTCTGTAAAGACGTTTGATTGTTCAGAGACTGAAGGTTTTTCACCACAAAGTGATTTTGTTCTTTTTTTTTGAGATTTTGCAGTCTCCTAGCTCTTTGTGGTTTTACCTATGATTTTTAATTGAGTATTTGAAGTTAATGAATTGCCTGTAGATATACTGGTTTAGGGTAACACTTTATTTTAAGCACTACATAGTAGGCATTTATTATGTACTTATTTGTGACTAATTAGCACATGCTACATCATGTATAGCCTCCTAATAAGGGTTTGTTAGGTACTTATGATCCTTATTCTCAAACATGCCTTACTAACAGGTTACTGGACATTAATAAAGGATTTGGCCATATTAGGTCCTACTAGATGCTTGTATATGATTAATACCTAATCTATTCTGAAGGTTTTATTTTCATTAATTAAGGGCTTATTAGAAGCATATAGGTCATTAATAGATGGTTTTGCAGCCTCTATTCTGAAGAAGGTTTCATTTTCATTAATTAAGAGCTTAGAAGTAAAATTACACAAAGTAAAATAAATAGTTTAAACAAGCCTTTGCTTTGCTATCCCAGCTAGATAGGGGCGACTGATCGCTAAATAAGGTAGATTTAATTGATGAAAGAAGATGATAGGATGCAGGTGGGCTTAGCTCCACCCCCTGAACCACACTTATAGGTTAACATTAAATTTCCCACAGAGGACAGGTTTACAGGACGAGTGCTATTGATTGTACTCACATAGCACTGTCACCCCGATCCATGGAGCCTGCTCTGCAGTGTGGCAATGCCGACAAGGAAGAGAATTGAGGCTACGTCTCATCAATCAATATTTAATGAGGAATCAGAACAAAAAGAAAAATATGCCATTGCACAGCATGGCTTTTATTTTATATGCATTGAAGGAGAAAGGAAAAAGGCTTTTATTTATTATTATTATTATTTGTTTTACATCAGACAAGGAATACATGTTAAAATTAAAAGGTAAGCAGTGCAGTTTCACTTTACGTTGCCTCTGCCTGCCCTGCTGCTGAGTGCAGTGTCTGTCGATCACTCATTTTCGGTCACAATAAGCTACTGACCAAAAGATACGCCAGAACTAGTGGGGCTTTTGATATCACAGTGATCACGGGTAAGTCTCTGACATTATGATGCACATTAAATTAACGCTCACAGTACATGTAGCGTGCAAGGTATGGTATGTAAATTAGCCAAATACTCTGCACGTAAATAGGGCAGTAAATTTAGATTTATCGCGCACGTTAGGTCCACTGCTTTACTCCAAATGTAGTGCCCTTTCATAATTGAGGCCCAAAATATTTTAAATGTATAGATCATTGGGCTGAAATAACGCCAATGTCTTTTCGGTAGGCTACACAATACGTTATGTAAAAATAAAAATCTGTACAGTACGCCTATACAGTATACAGTACAGTAGTAAAATCAAATGAATACCTAGCACACTTTCTTTTTACTTTAGCCCATAGGCTACCGGTAACACAAAAAAATGCTGCTGCATTGTACACATTGGTGTACAATGCGAATAAAAGATTATTTTAAATTAAAACTAAATGATTTTAACTTTTTTTTTAAAAATTATTATTATTTTTATTATTAACTTGGAAGCCTTGGCAATTAACACAAAATAGACCATGGTGCCGCATTGAAAAGTTATGATACTTACAGGAGGACAGTCAATTCTTGTTAATAAAGGAGGTGGTGTGGTCCGGTGGTTAAAGAAAAGGGTTTGTAACCAGGTGGTCCACCGTTCAAATCCCAGCTCAATCACCGACTCACTGTGTGACCTTGAGCAAGTCACTTAACCACCTTGTGCTCTGCGTTTCAGTTGAGACGTTGTTGTAAGTGACTCTGCAGCTGATGCATAGTTCACACATCCTATTCTCTGTAAGTCACCTTAGATAAAGGCATCTGTTAAATAAACAAAAAATAATAATACGAATTTGAAAGGACCAGCAACATTATACCACTAATTCGTATTATCATTAGTAGCCTATAAGCCAAATGTATACAGTCCGTTTTTATTTTAGTTATACAGGGGTGCAGTGCTAAATTGTGCACAATTACAAACCACCTGCAAATAAATAGAATAGGTGTTTGACTGTTCGCCTTACAAATGCATTGAGCACAACTGACAATGCACAAGAAAAAGCGGACTGGGAAATGCCAGCAGCAATTGCGACTGTTTAAACCATGCTTTCAAAAGTTCTTAACAAACTGATGCAATTGTAAGTGTCGCAATTGCCTGCAGCTTTCGTACATCTCATTATAATATTTGAAAATCCTAAATCTCCGCCCTCTTTTTGCGAATTTCTGCAGGAACACCCATAATTACATATTCATCTACGCTTGAACCAAGCAACAGAAACTGCTGCCAAAAGCATTACCTAAAAAGTCTTACAAATAGCATTGCGCTTGTCTCGTACATTTCACCCAAGACTTCCGACTCGTTTGCAACTGGTTTGCGACTATTGTGACAGGCACAACACTTTAGTAAACCTACCCCTTAATCTTTAAATTATAGATGTTTTTAACTTCTTAAAGCTGCACTGTACCACAATCATGGTGTGAATGTTTGCACGCAGTTTTAGCTACAGGCTTACAAGGCCTATTTTTTAATGTATTTGCATTGTTTTTTTACTGCTGTATTTAATGTACTATGCCCTGTATGTAATGTATTATGCAATGTTCCTCACTATCTTGTAAAGCACTTTGTGATGGTAGTCCACTATTGATTTGGTTTCTCTCTCCTTGAAGCTTTGAGCCTACTACGACTGTACCTACAACAGCAGGGGTGGTATGGGTTCTTTTAGCTCTATTTTAGCTCAGGGAAGCAACACCAATCTAAACAATGAAAAAAGGGTTTGGACAATAAGATTGTAACACCTGTGGACTGTCCTTTAAGTGACTAATTAATATGTTATGCAGGTTGCATCTTATATATAAATTATATTCAAGCTACCTGTTCAGCTTCAGTAGCTATGGTACAGCAAACTGACAGACCTAAATATATAGGCAGGTTAGTAGACTGGTTAGTAGACTGATGCTTAGGGAGTGAAGACTGCACAAATTATCCATGAAATGACCTCCAAAGATATGACTCTATGGGCCTGTGTCTTGGCACTGCAGTGTAAGATGCCACAGCAGGAAGAACCACATGCTCTGCGTGAGACTTGCTCGGCAGCCTTGTGATTATTTAAAGAATGGTGGTTGGGTTGTGGAGCTGAATACCTCAGCGGAGAGCATGTGACATGCACAGAGGTGGCCAGGATCAGTAATCCTTTACCCAGAACAGGAACAGGTAAATAAAGAATGTAGTTTAGCAAGACCAGATCTCACCCCAAAGTAATCAGTGTGTCTCAGAATAGAGCGGTCCTTATAGTGGAAGTAGAGCACGGCCAAACACCTTATGATTTGTAGCTGTGTTTTTGAACACTGTTTTGTTTTGCGTTTTTGTTCAGTATTTTGTATTTGTGTAATCTGTATTGTATAACTGCCTGTGTGTTTATCATGGTTGGTACATACCACAACAGAGTCCTGAGGAGGAGCACAATATTGCAATCAAGCCTTCGTATTTGCTTGTTGTAAATAATACATCTGAGTGCCTGGTCACCATTTACAACCACAACAAACGCTATTTTGTCAGCAGGCAACCCATCCCTTTTATAGGGCCATTCCGGATCATACAACTTCCCTTAAGAAATTAGAGACACCGCTCATTAAGGAATTACCAGGTATCCCTCTAGAACCATTTAACAACGTCAAATCAATGCAGTCCTGGCTGTGCCCTGTACATTATGTTTTGGCAAGTGTTGATTGCTTTGCTCAATCCTTGTATCACAGTTAAAACGTGAGAAGAAATCTATTTCATATACTGTAGATAACTGAAAAACTTGAGGGAAAAGAACACACGTTTAAAAGAGCATGTGGGAAAAACTGCCAGAGAATGAAGTTCAACACTTTAAATGATGAGACTTTAAGCAAAGAACAAATACTAGGATCAGCTGTTTCATACTGCACTGCAGGCATTAGGTTATCTGCAGAGCAGCACGTTAGAAAATGTTCTCTTGCCGTGTAAAGTGAAGCAGATCAAGAGTGGGGGCTGACGAAGTTGGATTTAAAGCAGACAGAGCTGTCTGTCCTCTTTACAGATAAGTAATAAATTGTCTGCAAGCCACAGCAGTTTGTGCAAAGGAGATTCAGAGAATGATATGACCAATGGGACTCAGTTCCAGCTGACAGGCTGGGTGATAGATATTTACAAGTGTTGGGCTGTCTTTATTTGTGTGTGTGTATGTGTGTGTGTGAATGGGACACACAAACACATTGCTTGAACTCTGTACCTATCCACAGATCCAAAGCATATGTCTTTGCGTTTGGATCAAATATAAGCATGTGGCCCTGTAAATGTAATGATCTGGGAGCCTGATATTAATATCACTGCGCTAATGGGAGATTACTGGATTAGGGATCGATTGGAAGGCAAACCACGGGTTTTGCAGCACTGAGAGAGGTCTTGAGATCTGCAATAGGATTCCACAGGATCATGACACATGTAATAGCCTAGAGAACCAAGAATTGAAAGCACAGTGACAAGGATAAATTATTTATAGTTTCCCTAAATTGCAATATCCACCTACTATATGGATTCAGGATTTCAGGCTTATTAGTAAAACAATTATGTTTATAATAATTTTTCATACTCTTGACAACTAAAATGTTAGCAAAAAATTGTTCAATTTATTAAAGCTATCAATGTTAATCCCTTTTATTGTACTAACATAGAAGTTGGAAAAACTCTCAACCACATACTGTAGATCCCTACATCAGGGAAAACTGGATTTGAGAAGGCAATGAAATACCTTTACCTTTTTACAAAAACAAATTGTTAACAAAAAGTAACCCTTGATTTATAACAGCTATAATCCTTAAATGAACTGTCAGGTTAACCCTATATTGTTTTCTGTCAAAAAGTACAATTACTATTATTTTAAGAAATACCATATAAAGATAACATGGTATTTATTACATCTGTAGGAGGTCAGGTTAATGGTTAAACTTGTGATTTGCTGTTCAAACATGATTCTGAGAACTCTATGGAGGCCACAGCAGTGCTTTAAACTCCTGAGTTTGAATGCTTTAGGTAAGATTCAGATATTTTCTTCCCATCACAAGTTAATGACTAGTGTGCAGTTTCATGTTGTATTATAGTTAATGTTGGTAACACTTTACATTGTGTCTCTAATTACTGTGTATTTACATCGCAGTTAGTTAGTAAATACATGTGTACTCACACATAATTACAATGTTATAATGCATAGTTACAATGTATATAATGTGTAAAAAAACTTGTGCACCATATATAAACGTAACCTTAACCCTATTCCTAACCATAACCCTAACTCTAAACCTAACCCCAAACCCCCTAACCCTTTTCTGATACAATTGTGTACTTGCATATATCATGCAATAAGATTTACACATTAAGTACATTGTAAGTTTGCATTATAACATTGAATATGGTATTTACTGGTTCTACAGTGGATTGATTTGGAACAGAGATTAAACATAGTTTGAACTAACATAAACATAACATTACCATTAGTAACATTCAAGGTCCTTTGCCAGAGATTAGGGACCTCATATTAACCAATCAGGTTATAGGAAATCTCTGACCGATTATCTAATGGCTTTATTCCTTGCCTACTACATCAGTATTGCAGAATTACAGATTATGTTGTCTGCCACCGTAGGGGTAAAACTCGGGTCTTGTGGGCACAAATTTGCACACAGCCAAAGCATTGAGTATCACTGACCTTTGTAGACTGTTTCAAAAGTGTGAGGCTGTTTTTAATTTTTTTTGTTCCTATTTTAACCTGATTTTTTCTAACCAATTGTGAAATACCCAATTTGAATTTTACCTGGTCACTACAACCTACTTAACTGATCAGGAGGGCTGGAGATTGACCTTGATTCCTTCAAATCAATCGGCTCTTTCAACTCGCTGAACCTAAGCAATGGATGCTACCAGCCTACTTGACCCTGGAGACAAGGCCCTCTGGACTCTTTGGGTCTTTCTGACAAGTAGGGGTATCTGAAACGTGAAACGGTGAACTACATCCCCAGGCACTATGACAAAGTAGCACTTGCTGTTCATCAGCTCAGTGAAAAGGACTAGATCTGTACACTCATGATTTACTGTGCACTCCATGTGCTGGTGCTTTTATGTCAGTGTGAGCTACTGTGAACAGGATAGCTCGTGTTGACGTCAGGCCAGGAAGTAGACAGACAACAGTGCTGGGGTATGTAAGCGCTGCTGCGCGTTTTAATAATAAATACAAAGTTTAAACAAAACAGAAACACTTATACCAAACAAAAACGACACAGTGGCCAAAACAAACAAACACATACAAAAACAAGTAGTAGCGTTTATAGCCAGCACGAGTAGCAATTGTTTTTATTCTTACTTTCCTTATCTCACGACTCACGTCTCTCATTCCGCCTCTGAACTCACCCTTCATGAGTGGCTGATCCGCTCTTTATATACACTGCTGTGCAAAAGTCTTAGACATGTTCAATCAACGGACATCAAATCAACAGTACAAAGGTCACTCTTGAAATCAGGACTTAAAGGATGTGTTGCAGTAAGAATACCTCTGTTAAGAAAGGGGAACAAGACTACAAAGCTAAAATATGCACAAGAACACAGAAATTGGACTATGGAATGGTCAAAGGTGCTTTGGACTGTTGATGGATGGACAACGACACCTGTGCCTTCTGCCAGTTCTGTTATCAATTCAATGCTTGTCTTCTTTCTATTCCTTAAGGATATTATCTTCAAGCATTGCTTATCCTCGTTAGACAGCTTTTTGGGTTTGAGTTTGCCAATTACAGACAATGTTTCTCTGTAGTTGTTGATTATGCTTCAGATACCACACCTTGAAAATCAAGTGATGCAAGCTATTTCACTCAATCTTTTTCCATCTTTATGCAAGTCAAGGTTGTTATAGTAGTAGAAAACACTAGTGGAGGCTTTGAGTAAATTGTTGATGCTCATAATGCATCAGAGTAGAAAAATGCAACATGTCTAAGACTTATACGTGACCATCTCCAAATTGATAATTGTTTAATTAATTCGGAGATGGTCACATTATGCACATGTTTTAGCTGGATGGGGGATTTTAACTCCATCCATGCTGTAAAACGGTTAACAACAAAACAATTTTCAAACAAAAACAGTACCTTTAAATAATAATACTACAAATACAAAATAACACAAAACATAATATGTACAGGGGTGGGGAGTACCTGTCACAGGTACTGAAAACTCCACATGCATGATTTACGACAATACTTTATTAGCTGTAACCTCCTTAAAAATCATTGGTTTTGTAACATTTTATTTTCCTTTCACAAAAATGGTTTACATTACACCATGGGGTACAGAGAATTGAAAATGTGAAAATGGACTGCCATGCTTTAATTTGATTTTTTTTAAAAAAAAGGCTTTTACACTAACCATGGCCATTTAATACAGTGCTTTAATACAACAGAAACAAGTATTATAAAATTACATGAATACATTGTAGCACAATAACAAAAATAACATCAATCTTCTTCATTTCCATTATCTACATGTGTAGTTAACACTTCCATTTTAGGTTGTTACCATCCAACCAGCATATTATAATTTAGTTTTAATGGTTATACATTATAAAACATGTTCAGTAATACTTAAACGAAAGTGCAGAAAACGAGAACTTTAGTAAAGGTTAGAACAACATATTAGTGGAAGAAGTAGCCGTAGTAGTAGCCAACACACTGAACACCACACGTCTGAGTTCGGTGACTGCTATCACCAAGTCAGTACAGTATGTAGTACTTCTGCAATTGATTTCAAACAGTTAGTTGATTTATCAATTGTGAATTTCATATTCTGTAAATAGTGCCCCACTGTACTTAAAACAATCCTGGTTTAGCAAAGAACTAGCCCACTCCTCTGAGGAATTCTAGTTCACAGTGTATAGAGGCTAGCCCTTTTAACTGTTCCTTCCAAATAGACTCTTCTCCACACATCTCAAGTGCAGCTCAATCCTGACCTGAACACCCCCTGCCTGCCATTCAGTCTTGGGTCTCTCATAAGCAGGGACTTTCAGTTGTGTTGAATTTTGAGCTGTTTGTTTGCACTTGTGTCCACAAAATTGAACTAATTAAACTTCACTTGGAAAGGTAGATTAGAACTCAGGCCTCCAGAAGTGAAAGCCATGTGAAGCTAGTGGATTAGCTTGCTGTCTGCACCACCCAGTCCCCTACCTTGCAAGGCTTTAGAGAGTGGTTGTTGCTTAGTTGAGAAGAAGAAGTTGCTTAGTTGTATTCTTTATGATACAACCAATACCCCACTGTCACAAAGATAGGATGAATGGGAGGACATTCTCTGTACAGGCCCAGATGAGTCAGTTTCGCTTGATCTGTTTGCCCTGTCAGACCTCTAGAAAGACCTTGGACGACCTACTGTATCACCAGTCAGCCGTCATTTATAAACCTGTTCCATTATCCGTTGTTGTAAAACAATGAATCTCTGAGATCAGGTCAAATTCATTATGTTGTATATCTTCTAATTTTAGTGATGAAAATCCCAAAGCTTTTCACAATACTTCAATTAAGCTGGGTCTATTTTAACTGGTACAATAGGTTGGTTCTTTTTAAACCATCCTCCCTAATATCCATTGAACAAAAGGGTCATAGTATTTACAGAAAGGACCAACAAGGGAGGGGCATCTCTCTAATAGGAGATCTTTGAGAGTGGAGGCCCAGATATTCGAAGCGATGCGCAAGCAAAAATTAGTGCTTCTGCACAACAATTTATATTTTCCAACACGGCACAAAACAGTTGCGTGTATTCATTACCAATATAGCAGAAATGCACAAGAGCTACATTCTGATAGATGTCACACAAACATGAGTACATGTTACCTATTCTACTTCATTTTCTGTTACAGTACCATCTGTTTTTTTTTCCTTTCTTTCTTTCTCAGTATTACCCGTGATCCCGCTTATCAAACGCTCCGTGTCTGGACTAATGTGTTTTTTTCTAAGAACTATAAGTCACCCTGGATAAGGGTGTCTGTTATAAGAAAATACATACATACATTAACAACAACAACAACAACAACTAATATTAATAATCCAGCTGGAATCACCTGTTTTTTTTATAACCTAGCAATATATATATATATATATATATATATATATATATATATATATATATATATATATATATATATATATAGCTTAATGGAAAACCTGGGGGCAATTAATTCAACTTAAATAAAATGGTCTGAACAGGCAGTGTAAGAAGAAAGGAGCACCTTTCATACATTTTACATTCAAAACGCCGACAAAATGAGACGCATAGAGTAAAAGCACTCGCTAGAGTGCAGGATGCGCTCTATAGCCTGGTCGTCGCCAGTTCGAGTCCAGGCTATTCCACAGCCGACCGTGGACGGGAGCTCCCAGGGGCGGCGCCACTGGCCGAAGCGTCACCGCGCACCAGCGACCCCTGTAGTCTGGCCAGGCGCCTGCGGGCTTGCCTGTAAGCTGCCCAGAGCTGCGTTGTCCTCCAACGCTGTAGCTCTGAGGCGGCTGCACGGTGAGTCTGCAGAGTGTAAAGAAGCAGGCGGCTGACGGCACACGCTTCGGAGGACAGCGTGTGTTCACCTTCGCCTCCCGTCAGCGCAGGGGTGGTATAGGTGAGCTGAGCCTAAAAATAATTGGGCATTTCAAATTGGGGAGAAAATAATAAAAACTAATTGGCAACGACTAAATTTAAAAAAAAAAAAAAAAACGCCGACAAAATGTACCAATAAAGTAATCAGTAGTCTAGCCTACTACTGTATAAGCAGTGTCTTTGATATTGAAATCTATATGAATGCAAGGTAAGGAGGTGCAAACTGTTGCTTGATCGATCTCGGGTTGATATACTGCTGTATGTGTCTATTAAAATAAAGCTTCCCTGCCTTATAAAGGTAGTTGTTTAGTATCTGCTGGCTCGGTCTATGTTACACACCGACGGTATGTACTATGATACCGTGCTGTACTCTTGATTCTGTTTTGGGAGTTATTCTTTCAGCACCAAGAAAGCGTGCTTGGGAAAGTGATTAGTTGCTATGCATACATTATATTTGTGCACAGTGCAAAACGGATTGTGGCACACAAAAAAAATGTTTAAAATATGGCACATTTTGTGCATTCGTGCATAACAGCCATTTGCGACGTGCATAACCCTTTGCACGGTGTGCAAACCTTTCGAATATCTGGGCCTTAGTGTTCTGCTTTATAAAAAAACTAAAAAGTACTAAAAATAAAAAGTAACATCTTCAGCTCTGGCAAGTGAATTTGAGTGTTCAGATTTGATTCTGGATTGGTGCAGAAAAAAATCTGTATCCATTGCTAATCAAGAGAGGTGCTTAAGAAACCAGCTTAAATAAGTTGTCTTCAGTACAACAACAAAAAAACACCTGGAATATCCTTTACTTTAATTTCTTCTGGGTTGGCGCTGGGGCGGTGGGCAGAATTGGACTGTCCGGGTCATCCTGAAACACTAGTGCCGCATTCCGTCCTCCCCTGTCAACAAACCAGAAAAAAAACAAGCTGCTATGAATACAACCCAGTCCTGCTGTAGGACCTTATCTGGCAGGAAGTCAAGTGGCACACAATTTAGCATTCCTCAGAAGGAGACTCATGCTTAGCACTAATCACGATAAGTTTCACCATTTTCCCTGGTATCAGCAGTATCAAGAACTTGCCATTACAGCTTCTTACAGCCCTTACGGTCAAGTTTGAAAAATATTATCATTGTCTGAAATAATAGTATAAAAAGTATATTGATACAATAGCTGGCCTTGTGGTTAGCAAGATGATCGCCCAAGGGATGTGATGTAGCTCTCTTTTCTAAACTATGCTTCACAAGAACATCATTATCTAGTACAGTAATACAATGCAGCAGTTTTCTGAGATGTCATATAATCTGTGTAGCTACTTAGAATAACCTGTTAAGCATGACTTTTTTTACTGTGTTTTTTTTATGGTTATGGCAGGGTCTTTGAACTTCTTTTTATTGATGGCTTGCTTTCAAGGAGAAAACACTGTTTAAAGATAACCCCCTTCTCACTACTGGTGAATGCCTCTTTCACTTCACAAATTGATTTTTTGAATGATTTGTTTTTACATTTTGCAGGGCTTACCCTGTTGCAATGAGTGGTTTGATTGGACACAGCCGTATTTCTGTCTTGCCACACTGTGTGCAGTCGGCCAAGTAAAGTAGTACAGCAGCAGCTATAAACCTGCTCTTCATTACACGCCTATAGGCTGCTATTAAATCCTATTCAGTATGGCCATGGCTTTGAAGTCCAAGCTGTGAGGAATCTGGAAATCTCATTAGATTAGTTCTCTCAGTTGTGGAAGCTCCTCAGAATGCATTACACTATGTTTCACACTATATTTCACACTATGGAAAAGATTAGTTATGATACAGATGGGCATATAAATGATTCACATGGCTTAGAATTTCTAACATTAGTTGTATTTGAAGGGGTAGAATAAACATCTTCCAGTAATCCTGACCTCAGAGGGCCAGCCTTTTGCTATTAAGCTCCTAGACTATTTAGTTTGGTTTCTAGACATGTGTGATGCAGCCTCAATTCAAATTGTGTCCCAAAACCTCTCACAAAGTAAATTATTCATTTTAGTGTGAGTGAAATATAAATGTGGGGCCTATAATAAGAATGCAAATACAACTGAGATTAGAAGTTGATAATGATGAAACACATCAAAACCCTTCCCAAACTTTACACAGCATTAGTGCAAATTGCCATAAATCCCTGTGATGACTATAGGCACAGTTTGAAAGGATAGCTGTATATTAAAACACACCTGTTATTAATATAGGTGTATCCTGTAAATTACAAACAAATATTTAATTTATCCACTGCAAATATAACCCCTTGCTGAGAACATTAATTTGACAAACCATTGAGAACTCGGAGTGTTCATCATCTTTAAAACCATTGAGAACTCGGAGTGTTCATCATCTTTAAAACCATTGAGAACTCGGAGTGTTCATCATCTTTAAAACCACTGAGAACTCGGAGTGTTCATCATCTTTAAAACCATTGAGAACTCGGAGTGTTCATCATCTTTAAAAAAAACACCCTGGTAACTGTGAACATAGAGATGCAAATTACTTTCAACATCCACAATACACATTTAAGTTAAATTATATGAGCCTGTTTTGGCCACTCTCAAGAACCAGTGGACGGGATTTTCAAAAGTTGGTAAATGATAGATCCAGTGTTAATCAACAAATCGTTATGTAGCATTGATTTTGGCATTTTCAAACGCTTGCTATGCCTATTTCGTTATTAAATAGCATGCTAATGTTATTTCCGAAATTATGTTGATTTGCAAAATCTTAACGAGCAGTGCTTCTTGTGACCATTTCTTTTGTTTGCGTGGGAATTTAAAAGGAAATTCATGTTAATTGTCATAATTTATCATGAGTTAATTTGCACTTTTAATTAACGAAAGAGTCTATAACTCACCTTGAAAGAGAAATTTAACAGACCGCGTCTGTGATGCTGACGATACAGAGAGAGAGAGTGTACAGGACCAGAGTTAATTTCTTACAGAATACCTAGATAATTCAATATTTGTAGTTATAAACATATTTTAGTCTTTTCTATACTTGTGGTTATGAATGAGATTTATTCAGTTATTTTAACCATTTGTAACCTGAAGGAATGTTTGTTGTATTGCTAAAATTATATACTGTCATTTGCACCCAGTGCAATGTTACTATCAAGAAATGGTCAATGCAACTATAGCCTATCTGAACTCTAGATACGTACATTATATGACAGCTGACCTCTACTGTAGATTTTATTTGAAATATACAAATAAAAACCTAAGAGTAAATAATGAAATCTTGGTATAGAAAACGGCATATTAGATATCAGATTAGCTCTCTCAGTTGTGGAGTAGTGGTTAGGGTTCAATCCCAGGTGGGGGACACTGCTGCTGTACCCTTGAGTAAGGTACTTTATCTAGATTGCTCCAGTAAAAACTCAACTGTATAAATGGGTAATTGTATGTAAAAATAATGTGATATCTTGTAACAATTGTAAGTTGCCCTGGATAAGGGTGCCTGCTAAGAAATAAATAATAATAATATTAAAATAAAGTTTCCTTAGGCGATTGCGGATTCACAATGCGTCCCTGGCTTTTAACACTTGTGTCTAATCCACACAAGAAAAAAGAACAGGCGTACAAGGACATGCAGATCCACTAGGAATGTGATCGAAATCATTAACATGGATTTTGCCAAAACGTATTTGTAATGCTGTCAGACTCCCCACACACTTTGTACAATTTTACCTTCACATGTTTGTATGCATATAAAATGTTCTTATAATACTGTAAGTATTTGGTGGCTACTTCTAAACATGTTGAGTTTATTTATCGCAAAGTCGAGCAAAGAGTACCAGAGAAAATGCATGATTAGAAGAATTCACTGAACAATTAATTATAAACAAATTGCGTATTGGGATAGGGAGTTCTATAGAAATGTTAAAGCTTAATAAATATATAATGGAGTGTTACATACATGGTATACTTATATTTTTTTGCTGGATTCTCACTAGGTAGGCAGTGCCTACCTTGCCTACCCTGACCGCAAGTCACTGCGTCAAACATATTTATTTATAGCCTACAATCGTACATACTAAAATACATACAAACGTAGATCTCAACATAAGAAAATGAATTCCAACCAAGCCTTTTTGTCCCATCCAAAAAAAGATTGAAATATCCCCAGGGGTCAAAATATCCCCTCCAAATGATGTGTTTTTTTTTTTAATTATTATCCATGTCGTCCCACATGCCAGATAATCGTAAGTCAGCATTTTACATGTGAAGTGTTCTAAATAAATGTACATTCTCCATGACAAAATGCACAATTTTAAATAAAGTTACAAATTATACACACAATAGATATTCCCATTCTTTTTTATTTCCATTTGGCTGCTGCTCACAGGTGGGAGAGCCATCTCCCTGTATGCTAGTATTTTTCATAACAACGAATTATGATTAATTTTTTTTTTATCTCGTTAACATGCATTTTGATTAACGAGTTACCCATATGTAGTTGTTGCGACAGGAAGTGATGTACGTGACTGTGGTGGAGTGTCCCGCCTCTATGTATTTGTATTATTATTTATATTATTGTTTGATGTGCGGATAAAAGCGCTGCGTATTTGTTATTGTTTTTATATTTAAAAACCCTGTGAGGATGCGTGGCTGATCAGCTACTGATTATTTAACTAGCTGACAGTCACGCATCCTTACTAAACTTGTGCAGACTGTGGCCAAGGGGTTATAAGATAATTAACAGCTAGTTAACCCCTCGGCCAGAGTATAAGAACCTGCAGCTGTCCGTGCTGCGGGGGAGGAGTGTACAGAGGAGAGTACGGGGAGCGGAGAGAGCGAGGAAAACAAAATAAAACAACTGCTAAGTATCGTGCTGGGTTAAAACCAGCACACTTATTTGTTTCTATTTGTTTGGCCAACGCGCCTTTTTGTTTTGTGTTTTGTTATTTGTTTAAATCTTTTGTTTTGTTTATTGATTTAATAAAAGCAGCTGAACGCCATAGTGTTTCAGCTTTCACCCGCCCATCCACTGTTTTGGATTGATTTAATTAACACATTACGCTTGAAAATCACTTGCTACTAAAGCTGTCGTTACTATACCATGAGTTCTATACAATAACACTGAGGTTTTAAAATCCCCCACAGTGTGAAGGAATGTCCTTACTAGGGTTGTGCCGAGTACCTGTATGCATAGTAATGGCTCTGCTTCACACCCTAGTCCATAGTTGCATCTCAATTGGCTAAACGGTTCTGTAGGTATTTGTGCCTCTACTACATCCTCCTTGTTAGGGATCTGCCCACATAAAGAAGGAGCTTAGGCAAATAGCGATAAAAAGCCATATTATCAGTAGCAAGAAAAGAAGATGACGTTACCTAAAGTTTTCACAGCTGTTGACTGCAGCGCTTTGGACATGAAGCCCCCTCTCCGGTCCTGCCTCTTCAGCTGTGTGTTGTTGTGAGATTATTACATGGCTCATAGCCAATCAGAAGGATCGGTTTGCCCAAGCCGTGTTATAAAACTACATAACTTACCAATAGGTCTGTATTTTATCACTAAGCTCTCCATGGCACCTCTTGTACTGAAGACTTTTATGATACTCTGGCTCCTCTGAAAAATCACAATATCTCTATAAATTGTATCTCCTTTCTACTCATGCCCACCACAATTTTTCTCTGAAGGCTTGCTTTAATCCTCATACTTCTGGCAGTCTCATTGGAAAAAAAAAATTGTGGAGAACGCACCAATTGTTTTGCAGTGTATGTCACTTAAAACCTACAAATTCTTTCTGGTTTTCCAGATTCTGCATATGCTTGACTTGCAGCTGCACCTTAATCACTGCCCCATCATAACGTTATGCACGCGAGTTTGGATAATAAATTAGACCAAGGGGTATGTGCAAGAGCAGCAATAGGGACAGGTTAAGAATATGTGTTATAATTCAAATGTGTTTGTTTTTCATGGGAAATACTTCAACATATTGGCCACTAAATAAATGTTTCCCGGGCAGACTCCGAAGCCAGAAGATTTAGGGGAGGGATTAAGAAAGTGGATTTTTAGGTGGTATAAACAGTATGACAATAAACTAATCACGTATTTATACGTCCCAATGATTTGCAACCTTTAAAGAGTAGTTTTCCACTATAAGCCTCAACATCATCATGTTTCAATTCATTGCTTGACAGAGTTAACTGTTTCAATGTAAATAATAAGATAAAACGTGTAGTAGCTTTTCTGTCCCAATTGAAGACAATGCCAACTGGTTTACGTTACCTGAGAGGAATTACAGTATCGCCTTTGATGCACTTTTCTCAGGTGACAGCTTCTCGTTGCAATTCTTTCCTTTAAAATCAGCAGCCACCTCCACTATACAAAATTAAATCTGTTATCAATGCCAAACACTTTGAAGGTGCTCCTAGTTTATAAAAGTGACAACAGTACCAGGGTATTCATACAGTTACTTTACAAACCTGCTTTGGTAAAAAAAAAAAAAAAAAAACAGTCCTAGTCAAACTGAAGGATGCCATCTGTCAGTGGACTTCTGTGCAGCATTCTGGGATACGTATAACCCCAATCAACGCCCTTGTTCACAATCTTTTTGTCCCTGAATAGATAACATTGCATAAATGCTTCAATTTACAACAGAAAACATTGTTTCATAGTTGTGACTACCAAGACGGATACAACATTGAACATCAGGGGTACATCAGGGGTACTCAATTATTTTAGGGAATAATTCTTGGTTACAGAAAAGTCAAGATCTGGAGCACATTGTCACTCCGACTCCCATTACCATACCGACAAACTTAGAGTTTTTCCACATGTTGTTGATTTGAGTTATTCACTAGGTTTAAAGGAGTTTTTGGGGGAATCAAAACTCTAGTCTACCTTCTTTACTGACTGGTTACTGCATGGGTTATTTCCCTGCCATAACCACATAATTGTATCACTACTGTATTATTTTATGTGTCTGTGTTAGCAGAGCCAAACATTGTGTTTCACCATTGCAAAAACAAAACTTATTGCAGCAAACAAAAGTGAAGCACAAGAAGAACCAAACTGAACTGAAAAATCGCTGTGCTTTCTCTTTCAAGTGAATTAAAAATAAAAACACCTTACAAATAATAAATAATACAGTAATTTTATATTCAGTGCATTTATAAATCGGCTAATACTCGCAGTAAGTGGGAGAAGTGGCAGGTCCTCAGGGGCCTTGAGTTACAGGTGAGCTCAGCAAGAGCAACACAGAGATGCAAAGATTTGCATCAGTCAGGACAGAACGTTGATATTAATATTAATAATGTTTATCTTGGAGAACGCACACATCGTGTGATCTGCAGATACTTAAGACAGGAATGACTTTAAATGCATGTGTTCTAAGCCTGACATGGATCGCAGAATTTGACAATTTTAATCACCAATACAATCAGCATACTCTTTGCTCACACACAGCACATTTTGGTGGATGGTGGAATGATGAGATATGTGTCGTGACCGGGTTCTGTCAGTTGCTCTACCTTTGCTTGCAAAGTGAAGTTTCGTACACACGAGTAGTACAGTATGGTATCACATTGTGTGCTTTGAGTACCAACAGTAACACAAATGCGCATTGACTCGTATATGTTTTTAAAATTAGTATATATTTTACCGTTTTTTAGGCTTGGAAAAGCTACTTAACAAAAATGGGCTTGGTAGTGTTTTTGAAACTGTTAAAACAAAACCTTGACTTGTTTTTACTTAACTACAGAGAGATCCCTCATGACCCAGTTTGGTCAAGCTTTGATATTTAAAAGAGAATATGGTAGAACTAAGTGTTATGTTTCAGCTGGAATATTAAGTATAGAAAGCCAATTCAGTAAAGCAGCACTCAGCCCTAGAGATCTTGAACAAACAAATTCAGTACTGCATAGAAAACTGGAAATAATGATCTGAGATTGTACATTCAATTAAACCGAACTGTGTATTTCAGCAAATTGGCTACGGGGAATGGTATTGTAATAGTCTACTTGATAGTCAGCAGCATGTATGCTGAACAATGAAATGATCCTAAATGGTAAGCGTAATTTAAAATGGGTTTCTTACAATAGGGTAACCATATGTCTCCATATTGATTGGGACAGTCTTGGACTGTTCAGTTTTTTTTTTTTAATGCATGTTGCAATGCATGCTGGTTCTTGTAGTCCTGCATCTCACTGTGCTGCACCACTTTTCTGGTGGACACACATAAACATCATATCTTAAATATCATGGCTGCCTCTTGCATATCTACAGGGAGTGAGGTATTCTCTGTGTTATAGGGTTCACCCCATTTGACATGTGATGCAAACCCAAAGCTTGATTATGTAAGGGATAACACACGACAGGGCGTGGGTTGTGTTGCATTAACAAAGCAAAGCTGAGTGCCTTCATACCAACAAAGCCATATGTTAATGCAGCACAACCCACAAGCCCTGGAATGTGTTATCCCGCTTATAAAATGGACACAATAATACATAGAAAAACTTTTTATATATATATTTTTTTTTAAACAATTTTATTGTATATTCTTCCACTTTGTATATTCTTGTCGCTCAGACACAGTTAAACTGGAGGTTTTCAACATTTCCAACAATAAATACAATAATACAATACTATTTTATCCCAGCCAGGATCAAAATAATTAATTGTAGCCCTGTCCAGCTACTTACCTCAAATGCCTGAAGCTAGTTAAAACGAGAGTACACATGCTAGACCTGGGGGAAAGGTGAAATTTAGTTGCAGGCTTTGCAATGCGCTAGGCTATGATGGGGGATAACTAGCCAAAACGGCTAAAATAACATTAAAACACGGCTAAAAACTTAGTGACTGTAAATACGTATATACTGCTTTTAGCGAAAATGATCGAGAAAAACAAGTAATAAGACACAATAGAGTCGTAATAAAAAACTATACTTGCAAATGTAATACATTGTGTATTGATAATTTATTAATTGAACTGTAATTAGACACAAAAAATTTCCACCATGCATTAAGCTATATTTATGCACGGGTTAAAACCCCTCAGCAGCCAATCGGGGTGCAGCATCTGAACATTCCGTTTTATAAGGTTGGTTTACAGCCGGGTGCACTGCAGCACAAAAATGTTCGAGTGGCAATATTTTGCCACAAAGGTGTTTTTCCACGGCGGTATTTTATTTTGACTGTGTGTTTTTCACTCTCATTGGAATACATGGGTAACACTATGCAGTGCACCTGTAAAAACACAGACAGGTATGATGGAAACATATCGGTGATACTGGAACTTGATCTGCACTCAAACTGACTGGTTTCTGGAACCAAAAACCTCAAGCCATGTCAACAGGCAACAGACAGTGACAGGGTATGAAAGCGCTGATGTGCACGATTAATTATAAATAAAAAGTAAAAAAAAAAACAAAACAGAAACACTTTACAAAACAGAACGGCACGGTGGCCAAAATAACTAGACAAACAAAAGAGACACGAAACGAAACAAAACGAGTATCGTGCTGGTGTAAAACCAGCATGGGTAGCAATTGCTATCTTCCTTTAGTTTTAGTTTCACTTTTCACAACTAACGTCTCGTTCCGTCTCCGAACACACTACTCCCGTTCAGTCAAAGCTGCTTGATTTTATATTGTGGTCAAGGGATTAACTGGCTATCAATTACCTAGTGTATCCCTCGACCACATTCGGCATGGGTTTTCTCATATACGTGTGGTCAACAGCCAGTTTGTCAATAATCACTCACTGTTGACTACTCATTCTCACGATTTTATCTGGATGGGGCATTTTAACCCCATCCAGGCTGTAAACAATAATAACAAAACATTGTGTTTTTATACACTAAACCATACATTTTAAATAATAATAATACAAAATAATACAAAATACACACAGGGGCGGGGTGGACCTCGTCACATTTCTCCCCCCTTGTGCATAGCACCACCTCCCCCCTTAAAAGCCCAAAAGTCTTGTCTATAGTCCTAAGCCAAGCACAGAGGCATCAATGGGCCCACGGGTGTCAATGTTGTCAGCGACAATGCTGAAGAGGCAATGCTGTCAGCGGAAATGCTGACAGCTGATAGGCTGGCTCCTCCAGCCGGGGCAGTCCTGGCAGAGGAAAGGTTGCCTGTGGCAACGCTGGCAGCGGAACTACTGACAGCGGAGTGGCACACTCCGGCAATGGAAATGCTGCTAATGTCAACACTGATAGTGGCAATGCTAACAGCGGAGCAAGGTCCTCCTTCAGTGGCAATGCTATCAACAGAAATGCTGACAGCGCCAAGGCTGGCTCCTCCAGCAAAGGCAGGTGTGGCAGTGGACATGCTGGCAGCAGAAAAGCGGACAGCGGTGTGGCATACTCCGCCAGAAGCCACAGCAAATCCCCAGGGGTCAGCAGCAAACGACCCCCCAGGCGATGAAGAATAGGCATCCCCGGGCCATGGCGAACAGACATCCCCAGACAATGACGAACAGGCCTCCCTGGGCGATGGCAAACAGGCATCCCCGGGCGATGGTGCTGGCAGCTGTAAGGCTCCCCTTAGTGCGGCACACTCCAGCCATGGCAGCGGCACTGCATCCTCTGGATTTGAAACTACTGTAGGTGGAGATTGTTTCCTCACCTCTTCACCCCATCTCTGTCGCCGGTGGTTCCCTTCTCTCCAGGCGATGACTGGCAGCCCTAGGCGAGGCAGACGAGGCAGCCCTAGGCATTGCAGGCCTTGCAGGACCAGACAGGAGTTCACCCTTGGGAGGTGATAGCAGGAGCTGACCCTCGGGAGGTAGCTTCCGCCCCACTGGTGGTGGTGATGGGAGCAACAGGTAGTCTCCCTCTGGCAGTGAAGGCAGGAGCAGCGGGTAGTCTACTCCTGGCGGCGAAGGCAGGAGCAGCGGGTAGTCTACTCCTGGCAGCGAAGGCAGGAGCAGCGGGTAGTCTACTCCTGGCAGCGAAGGCAGGAGCAGCGGGTAGTCTACTTCTGGCGGCGAAGGCAGGAGCAGCGGGTAGTCTCCCTCTATCACTGGGAACTGGTGTGGCTCTCCCTCGTTCCCGGCGGAGTTTTATTATTATTATTATTATTTTTAAATGTATAACATAATTCTCAGGTATTATTTAGCAGGCAACATGACTTGTTTTAATAAGATAGCTCTAAAATGATTGACCTTATAGGTATCCGTATTTTTGTAATTGCTCTTATTTGAAATCATTATCATCCATTCATCGTACTTACTACGTGCTCATACTGGACGTTACTTGTATAAGCAAATATTTTTAATATAAGTTAACTGCTTTTAGTCAAACCCGCTATTACATACAATTATTTACTGTATTCTCTATTTTTTGCTTATTTGAATTTGATCTTTTGCTACTGATATTATTGTACTTTGGAACTGCTCTTATCTATAATGTGATATTCTGAAATGTGATACTTTACAATGTGATATTTTGTAAGAAGTGTAAGTTGCCCTTGATACGGGTGTCTGCTAAGAAATAAATAAATAAATAATAATAATAATAATAATAATAATAATAATAATAATAATCATAAATAATACAGCATGTGCATAGAGGTTTATTACATGCTAACTTAAATAGTAAATATGATTTTTTTACCTCATTTTGGAATCTATCTTTGCAATGGAATTGCAATTGTTCCAAATTACTCTAAATTGCCAAGCAGATACAGAGTTGAATCTAAGGAAAGCACTTCTCTGAATGCAGCTGTTAAATATAGGTTTAAACATGCTTTCCTATCCATTCATTATGCATTACATTATTACATATACACATATCCTCTGTTTATAAATTCACAAATTAGTATGGACACATAAACATAATGCATTCAGGGCAATCAAGTGTAGGAAAGAGATTTGTGCAGGGGTCATAGGGTCTTCAAATTTCCAACAGAGAATTAGGTGCGTAGATCTCAGCTTTGGTTTTCCAAACAAGATGTATTTAATACAGGGAAGTCAGTATTGCACCTTGAAATAAAGAAAACCGTGTGACATATTACTTACGTTTTAAAAGTTCTTATTATTGCAGCAGCAATAGATAGATTCAGTAGAGGTGGATGATTCCTACATTATTTGTTTTATTTTAAGTCCTATTCAAAAATCCTCTGAATAATTCCATTTTATTCTAACATTCTGGATTTATACCTGGCACTCTAATGCCCTTCGCAATCAGAATCATGATAGTCTGCCGTACTCAATTATAAATGGATTAGGGTTAGCAACACTGCCAGCAGCCTTGACGTCTTCAAACACATAATACACATTCCAAATAGAATATACTCTTATATACAGCATGATTCTCTGCTTTGGTATTCTAAAACTGTACTATCATTGAACATTGGGTCTGTTGGGAGTATGGGGCAGATGAATAAATGCAGAAAGACTAGGGATGGGGTGCTTGTTGCATGTCATTTCTGATTTTACTGTACAACAGAGTTTTGAAGACCTGTTTGCCATATTTTATCAATGGCGTAATTGTGATTGGTTAAGACAGGCACAGCTGCACAATAAAGATTTCCTTACAACACAGCGGACGGCCAGAAAAATGGTTCAGTCAGAACACTCGTGTGATAGATTCTTTATTAAAATAGACAAGACAACAATATTAAATTATACATATTTTATTCTACATTCTTTGGGCTTTGGCCTCGCCTTTTGTGGTACCCCTGCCCATAAATTATCTTGCAAATAAGTCCATTAGACTAAGCCAAAAACCAGGTGGAGGCTGGGGAGGAGGAGGCAAACTCTGGTGCACAGCGGGAAGTGGTGGATTCAGGTAAAATATAAATCCTTTCCTTGCCGATCATTGTATGTATTGTTTATCGAGGAACAAATAAGAAAATAGCTATTCAATTAATGATTTAGTGTGGCATTGGAAGCACCTAAACCATGCTTGTTGTTTGCTTGATTTGATTTAAGGTTAAAGTGAGTTCCCTGCCAGAACCATCACTTTGCTTAATTTCTAACAAAATAATTACAGTAAATCTTACATAACATGTATTTCCATAATTTTGTAGGTCTCAGATTTTATATTAAAAAATGCACACATTACGGTAAAGTTGATTTTGATTATTTATTTATTTATTTTGGCTATTTATTTGACGCTATTAGAGAAGAAAATGTATGGAACGCTTCTTGCAGATCCTTCAATGCTACACCCCCACTGAACTTCAAGAGGTTACATGAAGTCGACATTGAAAACACATAAGTCACTGCAAAAGCAGTACTTGCTAGACAAATTGTTATTTTAAAGAAAATAAATAGCAAACATTTAGACTGTTTTGTTCCTTTCATTTAAATTTTGTTTCTAGAGAAGTGTATTTTTATAAATGCTCTCAGGAATAGTAATTATCTTACACATTTAACATAATGTGTATGTCTTCCATATAGTAAAATGTGATATCATGAAGTGATGGTAATACATATTGGTGAAGTTATTTTTCTTACTTTGCTAAGCACCTTCACTGCCTTCCAGAGGACTGTGGAACCTTAACATCATCCATTCTAAGCGAAGTCATAAATCTTGTGCTGAACTTGGCACGTTCTCTGGACCTTTCTAAAACCCTGCCAACTCTTTTAAAAAGTTATGTTAGGGTTGGGGGGCTCACCAAGGCAACCCACAGCTCCCAGCCAAAGGGGCGCCTGGGGAAAAAAACAAACTGGGAGCAAACCTCTTTTTTTATTATTACCCTGTACAGGGTGGATGTATAGAAATGTAAAAAGTCACCTTGCACTGTAATTAAGTTGGCAGAGTAGTCACATCCTTGCTCTACATTGTTGCAAACACCAGTATGGCCCATAGGGGATGTGTGCTCAAGGTAAACTGGCAATCAGTTAACACATTTATCTTGACCACATTCTCACAGGTTTTGAAGTTCCCCGCCAATCAGGTCAGACTTAAACTAGTGCAGCAACGATCTAAAATGGCTGGCTAGTCCCTGTTGGAGGGCACACAAGCAAGGATTTAATCGAAAATCTCTGACCCAATGTTTACAATATTTACAGACCTTTCTCCGTCTCAGTGCTTAATTTACAGAACAGACATAATGTTGACCTTGGAACTCATTCCCCTCATTCCCCCTCACTAAATATGCTAGTCTCCAGAATAGCTACAGTAATTGCCATGTCTTCAAACACACACAAGATATTACAAAGCAATCAGTCTCATAAGTGCAGTTTTATGCTTTTACTACCAAAGTAGAATGTTAGGCATTTTAAAGTGGTTTACTAAAAAATTTACATTACATACATTTTAGGGATGAAGAACAATCGTGTAGCATACAGCACACTGGGCAATCATTTAAATTAGCAATATATGGACATAATGAAATTAGCTCAAATTAGTATGCAAAAAAGTATCCCCGCATTTAACCAAGCTTCTTTCATAAAAGTTTATCACAGTAAATGTGCCCAGTAATTTAGCAGTTTTCCCAGGGAAAAGGACATTCTCAGATGTTTCCATTGTGAATGGTGCAGCCAGGAGTCCTTTAATACAACAGCCCTTGATCTGTGGAGATTGAAGACTGTATCCAATGGGTTTCAGTCAAACAGAAAACAGAGAGAATGCTCTTGGCTGTTCTTTTCATGCATGTTGTCAAAATTGTATTTTTTTTGCAGGGGTAAAAACAAACTATGGTCTAAAGAAACTGAACATCAATCAAAATGATTAAATCTCTAGGGTTATGATGATTATGTGGCAATCCATGTGGTACAGAAACATAAGTGATGGGCTCAATGAGCTCAACAATTCAGAACTCCCAGCAGCGCGGCAGCTAATAAATCAAACCAGATACTTGAACTGGCTCTGCCTTTAGTTGTAGGCTGGTATTATATCATCGTTGTCTTTTTAAGGTAACACTGTGTATCATTTACAATAACTGATCAAAAATACCACAAATGTTTCAAATATAAGAATGTGTTATTTGGCCCTGTTATACAGTGTGCCCATAAGCATTGCCTCCCTCCGTTAATGTCAGTGCTGTTTCCTGAGTTGCATGCTTGTACAAGTTGTACAGACCCTGTGATAAACCAAACAGGAGATTATACAAAAGGGCAGGAAATATATATTGAATGGGTATAAATGATCAATACTTATCTTTATTAAATGCCTTATCCTCCTGAAACAAAGAAAAAGCGCACTTTAAATACAAAACGTTTTGTGTTGGTTGATGCTCCTGTGTGAAAAATGAGTTAACTAATTAATGAATGTGACCTGTGCTCGTGGGAAATCGAAAACCATGATGTCATGAACATAATACATTAGATCTGCAGGATTGCATGCTATTTATTAGAAACATAAAACACATGGTCGGTATAGTGGACACAGCCAATGGGATAGGTCTCTGTAGACTGGACACAGACAATGAGGTAGGTCTCTGTATACTGGACACAGCCAATGAGATAGGTCTCTGTATACTGGACACAACCAATGGGATAGGTCCAGGATACTGTTGTTAATTGTAGACAAATTATTATTATTATTATTATTATTATTATTATTATTATTATTAATTTCTTAGCAGTCGCCCTTATCCAGGTCAACTTACAACTGTTACAAGATATCACATTATTTTTACATACAATTACCCATTTATACAGTTGGGTTTTTACTGGAGCAATCTAGGTAAAGTACCTTGCTCAAGGGTACAGCAGCAGTGTCCCCCACCTGGGATTGAGCCCTAACAACTACTCCACACTGCTGCCCAAATGATAAAACATTGAAAAGTCAAGGAAAATAGTCGTATTAAATCAAGTAGCAGCAGTACATTCAAACAGCAATATTATGGCTTCATCTATGTTCTCTTATTAGCACTAGCAATTCTGTCACTGCCCCCTGTTGAAGATCTTTTGGTTATTTTACAGTTCAGTTCACAATCTCCCAAAATGAACTCGGTAACTCTTTATAATAATGGTATCAAATTCTTTGGAATATCAAGAATTTCAGAGGATTGAATAGAGGTAACATTGGAATTCCGAGGATTCTGCTGCTATTATTTCAAATTGTAATCAATAACAGTATACTAGATGGAATGTTGCTGCTGCTTCCTGGTGTCTAGTAATTGCATGTGTCTATGCTAGCTGAAATCAGACCATGTGACATACAGCAAAGGTACTAGTACACAGCAGTGTATTTAAAGTGTTGTATGGAAATATGTGCACATCCTGCATTAATGTAAAATATTCACAGCACAATAAAAATCAGTAATAAAAAAGCTAATAAGGGCTGTGTCTTAATCTACACCGTAGTCAATGAAAAGTGCACTTTTTTATATGTGTAATTTCAGGAAAATCAGTGAAGATACTACATCGATTCCTTTGTGTCAGAAAAGTGCCTGTTTAAACCAGCATCTTGAAACCAGCTTTCAACCAATGATATATGTTCTCATTTTGCAATGCATTCTCACGTATGACTGAACATCTAAATGCAATGAATTTAACTGCAAAAGTTAATTTTTAACTGCAGTTGGTTTTCATACATTTTTATTACAAAGAAAGAACGAATGGATATTGGACTAAATAGGAGAGTTCAAAAGCGCGGCTGAAAGAACATATTTAGTACACTACTCTGAAGGAGAGGAAATGATGTGGGGGATGTAGGAGAGAACAAGTTTGATTTAGACAGTTGTGTAGTCATAAAAACAACAGTTTTTTTGACCAGGCAAGAGCTTCAGCTGTATTTATTATAGTTTTCCTCTTTAAAGTAAACTAGCAAAAATAGGTTGGCTCTGAACCAGGTATTTTTGTTTAAATAATAATGAGTGTGTGCTGAACAGTGTTATATGTGCAGTGAAGAGCAATAAAGAACGAGCAGCCTTTTGGAGGACCTTTTATGTTTTTGCCACCTATTACACATTACTCACACGACAGGAAGTACACTGCTAAAATACGGCTAAAAAGCCACACACATTGATTAAAAACATTTATTTTTTCATGGCAACACGTTTGAAAGCCGTACCATATGTTCATGAGACTTCAGCAGTAAAGATCCTGTTTGTGACGTCACCTCACGCAGCTTTCTAATTAACTGTTGATTCCATGAATTTCTTCAAAAATACAAATATAGGGCTTAAAATCAGCTTGCTGCAGGACTTACAGAACTAAGTTACTGAAAGGCCCTGTCATGACTTTGATTGTCTGTAGTGAAACACATTAAAGTGCTTTTAATAACCACCTTGGCTTCTTCACTAACAAAATACTTTATTGCACACGAGAGGCTACAAAGATTACCAACAAGGCTAATCTCTAGATGTGAGATTTAACTGAAGTTTATAAAAATCCTAAATTGTAGAGAGAAAGTTAACTCACCAGTGCTCCCAAACTGTAGAATAAGTTAAAGCAATTATGCAGCATTAAGAATAATTATTAATATTTTTTCTCCAAGGTAAGCCATCTTGTGATTCCTGTAACTGATAATAAATGGAAAAAAACAGCATGTGGAATAAAATGAATCCCTCTTTTTTAATGTGTTTACATTTCTGTTTTGTTTCCATGAGTTACACCAGCGCTTGAGGATGATATCCGTCAGTCGTCTCTAGCTTGCCCAAAACACAGCTGTCAGGATCTTTTCATGTACAGCATACTCAGGAGTCTCTACATTTCATAACTGTCATGTCTGTTATCCACAAAAACAATGTTTCATATTTTGCCTTCCAATTTTGTCAAAGTTTAAATATTTAAAATTAGATTTATTATTATTATTATTATTATTATTATTATTATTATTATTATTATTATTATTATTATTTATTTCTTAGCAGACACCCTTATCCAGGGCGACTTACAATTGTTGATATCACATTATTTTTTACACATTATATTTACATACAATTACCCATTTATACAGTTGGGTTTTTACAGGAGCAATCTAGGTAAAGTACCTTGTTCAAGGGTACAGCAGCAGTGTCCCCCACCTGGGATTGAACCCACAACCCTCTGGTCAAGAGTCCAGAGCCCTACTCCACACTGCTGCACAGATTTACCCTGAAATGGTGTACATACAAAATAGTCATTAACCTGACAGATACATTTTTAAATGTTGTTTTTAAAGGTAAGGTATTTTAATTTTAATACGCTTATTAAATGGAAGTGTATTAAAATGTAAAGCTTTGGATGTTCATAATATTATAAAATATATTACACTGTAGTCTGTGTGGAATTAAATGCTAATTAAACACTTTTTTAAAAATTCAAATTCAAAATATTGTAAAAAAGAAAACCTATAAAATCTCAAGAACCTGCAACTATGGGTCCACTTGATAACACTCAAAGCCATATGAAACCTGGTGTGTCTAGGGTTACCATATTTCCAGAGTGAAGTAGGCTGATTTTCAAAGCTAATCATACCGCTTTATAAAATCATAAAAAAAAAGTGAAACACATGTGAAAATGGTTATAAAAACTGGAGGTTCCCGACCTCAGTGTGCAGCACAAGACTACAGTCCTCCGTGTCTGTGCAGTTATCAGACACAAGCCAGTCTTGTTTGTCATTATCAACATATGATTGTACAGGCCACCAGGCGCTCAAACCCCACCCCCTCCCTGGTCTGCATCCCACATATATTTATTGTAACAAAGGCGCTAATGGCTGGACTGTGTTATTGTGTTTGCATTCTGCAGAGCTGTGTGTCTAGGTTGCACAAACCCACAGCTGTGCTGTTCACTCTGTGACTCTACATGCAACTCTGCACCAGTGCTGACCCTGCCAAGTGCAGGAAAGGCGCCCCGGGGATCGCTGGACACACCTGGCAGGAGCTGGAGGGGGGGGAGGGGGGGCTTCTTCTGGTTATTACATTGTTGCAGTGCTGGGGATATAAAAGAGCAGCCTGCGTGCTAACAGCTGTGGAGTGTTGAGAGTGGAATGTTTTGAAGAGTACTTGCTAAATTGCTGTTTGATGCACAAAATAAAGAGTTGCTGCTTCGGAAGATACCTGCTTCTATGCTTCTTTCTTTCTTCTTCACTGAGTTATTACATATTTTAAATCACTTATAAAAATGACTGTGTTAACCAAGACACAATTGGGACTAGCTTAAAGTAAACAAACAAACAACAAAAAAAAAACTAGACAGGATGCAGGAAGTCAGACAGAATATTAATTATTAAACAAATAATTTGTAAGATTAGATTTTTAAATGGCGCTGACACAACCTAATAAATTACTTTGCTGTTAACTTGCTGAGCACACTACTAACTACAGTTTTGTACAAAATCAGGATGATTGAACAGTTTTACTGTTTCTGATCGGGACACAATATTAAGGCTGAAGACTGGTACAATCCCAGTTTTCCTGGGACGTCTGGTAACTCTAGGTGTGTCAGAAATGGTGGGCATTTGTTAACTCCACCTACACTCTGGAATTTGCCACATAGAAAACTAAGAAAAAAAGACAAGCTTCCCCTTTTTAATAATAAAATGTATTAGTAGTTATTGGCATCTAAACCTATAAAAATATGTTTACTGCCCTTTATCTTTGTATAATATTTGCAATTATTCACATTACTTATTTATATGGCAGCCAAATAGAACTGAGGCCTGCTCCTGAACTTCTAGTCAAACACCTTAGCATAGACTTATCAAAGCATAAAAAATTAAAAAAAAACAAAAAACACCACAGTATCAGAGTAATTGTAATAACAACCACTGAAAATGATTAAGTGGTGGAAGAGTAAACAAAATTAAGAAAGTGTCATTTGAAGCAATGTAGTCTTAAAATAATTTCTTTTTGAGGTGTAAACTTTCAGAAGGGAGTCCATGATGTATATCACTACATGATGCCTATACTCTAAATGTAACTGCAGTGAATAACCATATACTGTACATATAATTGCAGTTTATAACCATAGACTGCTGAATGTAGAAGCAGTGGCATCACTGTTTAGTTCATAGTCTCAATTGGTCACCACAGCTGAAATTATTTGACTTTAATGTGAATCAAATTACTTCCTTATCTTAAAGTAGAGTGCATGGAAGTGTGCACTATTGAAGAATGCAGTCGCCTAAGAATCCTGCAACTTTAAATTCCTTGGGTTTGGCTAGTTGAAGACGGTGTTTAAAACACAAGCTTGAACATTAACCAATTGAAAGGTTTGTTTTTAAAATCGCCTTCACTGAAAAAGGTCAACTATTTTACCCAACAATCATTAAAAAAAAAATAAAAAAAAATCAGAATAATATATGACCTTAAAGCCTAACATATTTGCAAGATGAACTGCAGGTACTTAAAGCCAGTAACAAGTGATATCCCATTTAAAAAAAAAAAAAAAAAACATTGCTTCCCTTGGAACGACAGTATAATTAATCTTTTTAATTAATTCTTGTCTCGCTTTACATTAATAGTAATGAAATATTTTTCCCATGGCTCTTACTGGCCTTTTGAGTGTGTGTAGAAGTTGATGAAGGCCCTGGAATTTATCACTGCCCCCCCAGCTCTACTGACCTTGTTTAAAGGGATGTAAACACTGACAAACGACAGCACCGTGGTCTGTACTTATTGTGCATGGCTGTTTCTGACTTTCCTTCTCCCATGCTTAGATGTGCAAATCAAATCAAATCAAATCCTTCATGACCTGTTTGTTAAGTTTTTGTTCCAAGTTACATAAGCCAGCATAGGACAATCAAGACACTGATTCTCTTAGTGAGTCTTCAAGTTTCTCAGTGATAACCAGTTCTTTAGTGACTGTTCCACACAAATTGGAGCAGTTAAACATCTTGAAGTGACTATTCAATTGTATTTATTCAACCTCTTACTGAACAGCCCATCTGGACCATAGCAATTACCAGCAATGGCAATATAATGGAACCTAGTGGTCCCATTATAAGCAGTAGCACACACACACACACACACTACTCCAGCAACTGCAGGACAGTCCGTTGACCAGCAATAGTCTGGAATTGGGGCGCACATTACTGGTTTATGAACCCCCAGTACAGGTTTACAGCAATTTGATTCTTTCAAAGGCGTAGACAACAACCAGTTTGTCTTGAACCAGCATGACCAGTACAGCTACAGTTATATTAACATTGTAATTGTGTGTAAGTACACATATATTTATAAAGTAGCTACTATGTAAATACAGTAATTAGAGACACTTAATGTAATGTGTTACCGGTCCTTCAAGTTTTCAAAATCACAAATTAGAAATAAACCAATCACCGTTAGAGTTTGTAAAAATTACAGTACAACTTATACTGTGTAATAGAGGTAAATTTAAAAAAAACAACAACATTTTATTTGTTAACTACAGTTTGTGTGATTTATAATAAGGTCTCTTATTATAACATAAGTCATTTTAAAAATGATATAATGCGATATTAAGTTATTTTATAAATGTTTTTTATTAAAAGTATGTATAAGCAATTAGCATCTGAAAGTGCTGTTTCACATAGAATATAAAATACTGACAAAATCTCTTCAGAAATGTTTACCATAGTAAAAGCATGCAAAGTGTAATAAAGCAGTGATAGCATGGTAAAGCATAGTTAAAGAAAATGGAAAACCATTATAAACTATGACAAACAGTATCAGATAACAGCAAAATTACAATGAAAATTCACCATGGTAAACTTTTATAAGTGCAACATTTTCAATGGCAGGTTAATTGTTTTATTGAACTAAATAAACCTTAGCCAAATCACTGAAGTACATCATTATTTTATAATACAGTGCCTGTTTAATATGGAGTGAAATGGCACTGCAAGACTAGAGTTGCCTATAGTTTAGACCTAGAGATACTATAAAACCTCAATTCACTTTCTCACAGGAATTCACTGATTCTGCTTTTCGCACCTTTCACACAGATACCAAGCCCTGGTGTTGTGTGCCCGCACCTATTTCATACCCTGTTGTCAGTTTGCTCAGCGAGATGGGTTTTGTTTGGCTGTGAGGTTGTTTTGAAATATAAAGCCGGATTCAAGTAGAAGAGATTGTATGTTAGCTCACACTAACACAGCAAACTGACCAGTCATATATCTAGCTGTATGAGAGGGAGCTGGTGGGTGGGGTAGTTGACTTCTGTATCAGCTGACAGCACCATTGCCCTCATCTCATTGTCAACACATATGGAATGGTTTGCTTGACAGAAACCACCTGTCCCCAGTGCAGTGTAGTGACATGTTTCAGTATTGAGGCTTGCTGCTGCTGCTGGGCTATACAAGTGGAAGCTGAGCTCCTGGACTCAGTGACTCTGCACCAGCCTCTGAACAATTGCAGTGCACCTGCAACGCTGTGATGAGCACAAGGCAATGAGGCATCCCATCCAGAGAGGGATTGTTACCACACAAGAAGACAGTGAAGACTGGGGTTGTAGCTAACACAATCATTGCATAAATTGTGTATGTCATTATATTCACTATATAGAGTTCGGTTTTGGAAGAAACATATTGTATAGTAAACCTGTATTTTCAAATCAGTTATTAGGCTGCGCAAAGGTTTGGTCCAGTAGTTAGATTTGCAGTCGTTTTTCTCCATGGTTATCACTACCCTCTATCAGAAAAACAATAAAACAATAAAGCAACGCAGATACTGTAAATAGATTAGTTGAAAAGGTTGTCTACCTGATAGGGGTTGATTTGATACACCTACTCCCTATGCAACAGTTGGATTTTTAGAGCATTTTACAGCATTGGAGAATCACCCTAGAATCTGTTGTTATGCCAGGATTACTACCCCTAATAATAAGTGGTTAATGTAATGCAGGGGGATACCCTAGTGCAGTAAAGGCTCTAAAAACCCAGCTGTGGTTCATAAAGGGTATAGGTTGATCAAATCAAGAACCTGATAAACATTGTTATATTGGAATTGTTATTATACATATATTCCTCATGATGTGACCATTTACCAATTGTGAGTGCAGTCCACATCACCCAGTGATATAGGCATGTGAATCAAAGCTCTTCAATGCTGAAGCCATTGAGCAAGACTATTCAAAACCTTTGTCATTTAATGTTTTTATGTATGTATTCATTTATTTGTTTATTTATATGTCTTGGAGTGTATCACGGGAGAGACAATGAAACGGAAACGTTACAAATGAAAGAAATACTATAACTAAATATGATACTGTTTATTACAAATAATTTATTTTTTGACGAAAACAAATACAAAGTGAACATGACTGTGGAAAACCACAGCTTTAAACAGAGTGGTAGGGTGGAAATTTGACAAGATCAAATAGACAATGTTCTGAAGGAATAACTTAATTTAAATATGCAGTCCATGAATCGTTTAATTCACCAGAAAAAGAAAAGAGTGGCAAAAGGCAGCCAAGGTAAAATTTGCTTTCAAAATAACAGAGGAAGTGGGGTTTTTTTGTTTTGTTTTGTCCAGTGCAAAGTCAGACAAGAACAACAACACTGACTGATAAAAAGCAGTGGCCAATAGGAATTTAACTCAATCTGCGATGTGTATCTTACAAGGCCAAAAATAGCTGCAAAGTTAAAAGCAGCAGAGTTAATTTGTAGAAAAATAATTATGCTTCCTGTTGCTAAGCTACATCTAAAATGTGAGTTCATTAACCAGAAATAAAGACTTATTTTCGTGTGGCGCTGGGTCAATGAGTAGTTGTGTCCCACAATAGCATATGGTTCTACAGTGAATGCTTACAACTGTACCATTCTGTGCACTCTCTATATAATCAGAAACCAGGCACCAATGGCATCCCAGTTTGTTTACACCTCCTGGCCATAGACACACAAGTTTTCATTTTCCTTGAAACTTTATTGCATCAGTCTAAGAACTAAATGATCCTGTTACACCGACTGGTCAAAAAATGAGAGATTTATCTATCTCTTCAGCAAAAGCATTGTTTAAAGGGCACATAAGGACCTTTTTATTTTATTGTGTTACATGTTCCCATGTGTTGCTACAACTGTTTACGTAAGGTGTGTGTATTGTTTTAATTATTATTATTTTTTACATTTTGACCACTTTTTTAGACTTTTACATTGCATTCTCTGCCTGAAGATGGCTTCCCATGTACCCGCATGGACCTCTCAGAACTACATTTCCCATCATCCTCCTGCTCACTGGTAAATCCATCTCAGTTACATATGTGAGAAGAAGTTGTAGCAACACATAGGAACATGTAACACAATAAAATAAAAATGCCCTTATGTACCCTTTACTTCTTGATAAAATGTAGGCTTCGGCATATTCAAGCTGTCACCACAATCGTACAGTACAACATAAAAATGATTTTTACTCAATGTAAGCTTTATGCTTTTGGCACCTGCTGGTGAAACCTTGTATTTCAGTAGTAATCTGTGACAAACCAGTTTCTAGACAGATAACACCCTCTAGCGTGCAGAAGATGCAGGACAGGTTAACTGTACCTCGCCAGATTTCGCCATTTGTATAACTGGTTTTGGCTACCACTGTAAGATTAGATGTCCCTGGTCTGCAAAGTATGTGACCTTCACTATTAAGCAACAGTATGGGAAAGCAGAAGGATCTCTGTGACTTCACAAGGTGATGGTGGGTGCCAGTGCAATAGGCTCATCCCTCAACGCAGTGGCTGCATTGACCAACTTCAGTTGTAGGATGAAAATGTATTTGGAATAAATGAGAGTAAAATGTATTGGTTAAAATGATTGAAGAGATAAAGCATGTGCAAAAATGTATGGAATGAAATATGGTAAACAATTAACCATGGTAATAGAGATTGGTTAATGGTGGGTTGCACTTGAATTGAGTAGCAGCTAAAGGGTTAAATTATATTGATAATTAGTAAGACAAATAAAACAGACTGTAGTCACATAAGTCCTAAGCCCATATGGTATAAATATCAGGCATGGAGGCGACACAGAAAGGGAAGCCTCCAATACCTCCAGGATCATTGTGGACCATCGGTGAATCAGTCTGACGGCTCTCTCTGGGGATTCAGGTAATCTGATCAAGTGCCCCTCTCTGCTGATACTAGTGGCACAAATTGTATCTTAACAATAATGTTCAATGTAGAATGTAATGTGGGTATTTGGAACTAATAGTTAAAACTTGAAACATGGCTTGCTCTCATCCTTATTGCGCAACAAAGTAGTTAATTCCAAGTTTACCTTAAATCATGAACCATACTGTGCCACCTTACACAGTGTATGTTAAAGTTTGCAGAAAACCACCAACAGAAAGAATCTTTCAAAACCGGATACTTTCTACTTGAACAATGTCAGGAGCTACGCATTATATGCTGGTAAGGCCATTCTCAATTTGTTTGGCAAGTCAATGTTTGTAGCTTAAAGAAATTAGGTCAACCTACCTGCCCTTAAACAGCACAACACTATTGTGCAGTTACAACAACTGTGTTTAATTTAAAATGTAAATGATTCCAACAAAATGCGCTTTAAAAGAATGCTTTAATAAAACCAGATGCAAGACCACAGTAGCAATCTACGCTCAGGCAAGGAAGCAATTAAGTTTGTTAAACTAAATTATCACACTAAAATCTGTCGAACGGTTAGCTGCACGCAAACCAAGGACAAAACAAAAATAATTACATGGAAAGATCAGTAATAGCAGGGGCTGCATTTCATTTGGTGTGGCACCCACTGATATCCCCACTGTAACTGTGGTCTGGAATCTACATTTTACACAAACTCCTCTGCCAGCCCAGACCGCTCCTCAACCTAAGTTGGATGCATCTGTTGTCACCACCTGATGGCTATGGATCACCCCCATCCTTACACCTTCACGCAGGTGAGAGGCTTGCCTCCACCAGCGCAGGGCTTCCCAACATGCGCGAGACACGGTCAGCCAACGGTGTCTGTCGCTTTTGGGATGTAGCCGGAAGGCATTGAGCCATGCCTGAAGCGGGCGCATATGTTGTAATCCCAGCTGGAGGGCTGATGAAGCTTCAACTTTTGACACAACACCAGAGGTACCATTGATCCCTGAAAAAACAGGGATAGACAATTCTGTATGGCAGTCACTCTGTCATCTGACAGGTAGACTCGCATTGCAAGGGAGTCCAGCCAGAGTCCCAAGTAAACCGTACTTTGCACCAGTATTAATTGGCATTGTTGAGGGTGAGACCCAGCCTCAACAGATGCTCCATCACGATCGCCGTGTGGGCCACTGCTCCTTCCTGCGACTGGGAACAGATCAACCAGTCGTCCAGGTAATTCAACACCCTGATCCCCTGCTGCCGCAAGGGGGCCAGGATCGCATCCATGCACTTTGAGAATGTGCGGGGGGCTAAGGAGAGGCCTAATGGCAGGTGCCGGAGCCTGAGCGCAGGGAATGCTCTGCGAGGGGCTCTGGGATAGATGGAGGATGGGGAAGACCAAGGCTCCCAGCGCAGCGGACGGCTCAACCAAGCTAGCTGGAGAAGCTGCACCGGAGAACCTGGTGAGTCTGCTGCATAGTACCCGAGGCTGGAACGCTGCACAGATCTCGCAAAAAGTTGCATCTCCCAAGGCAGAGGAGGTGTGTTGCATGCCCAGGCATCGGACGCAGAGAAAACGATGTGGCAACTGTGGATTGGAGGAGAAACGGTTGCACTCGCTAACCAAGGGGGCGTGAATGACGGTACAAAAGGGGACGTGGCTATGTGATGTTCCTTTTGTTATGGTTAAGCTGAAACCGAGAAAGGAGAACTGTAATTTAACCGTGAGTATTTTGTGTGTTTGTCAAGTCTAATTGTACTGTTTGTTATTATTAGACAGCTAACACGATCAGGAGCTGGCCCTACAGGCCAGCACTAAACCCGGACAACACTTCACAACTGTGCACAAATAAACTGTATTTCACCACAAGCACTTTAGCACTCACTCTGGGCTTGTGATCGTGTGTGTGTTCTACTGGGATTACTCTTTGTGGTCGCCAGACTGGGATTATAAATAAACATATTGTTTGGACTGTGAACTTTGTTGTCTGTTTCTGTTTCATAATCACATCACCACTACACCTGCGCACTGCAAGCCACTTTGCCACGGATAGCCATTAAATGTATTTATTTAAATGCTAGAAGTCTCAAAAACAAAACGTTAAAGCTTAAAGCTACTGCACTACGATGTGATAGGTGTTACAGAAACTTGGTTATCCGAGAGTGATGGAGACGAATATAATATTAGTGGGTATACACTGTATAGGAAAGACAGGTAGGACAGAAGAGGTGGAGGGGTAGCGCTATACATAAAAAATAGTCTTGAAGCCCAGGTGTTAAATCTGGAAGAAAAACAACACAGAATCAATATGGGTCACAATAATGGACAAAAATTCAAAGGGCATAATAATAGGGGCATGCTATAGACCGCCAAATTCAGACACCGAGCAAAATAATCTGTTATACAATGACATTAGAAATGCATGTAGCAAAGGAGAAGCCATGCCAATGGGGGATTTCAACTTCCCCCATATAAAACAGGAAAACCCGGTGGGGAGCAACAGGCGAAATTGAAATGGTAGAAATGACAAATGACTGTTACCTGACACAGTTTGTCAATGCACCAACTAGAGGGGGGGCATGCCTTGATTTAGTTATTTCAAATAATGAAGACAGAATAACTAAAACAGGTTAGAGAACCATTGGCAAACTCAGATCACAACATGGTCTTATTCGAAGTGCTAGTTAAACCCCCAAAAGTAACAACTAAAGCTAAGGTTTACAATTTTAAAAAGGCAAACAATGAAGGAATACAACAGAGACCAACAGAAGTAGACTGGAGTAAAATAGAGGAAACATCCACAGAAACATCCACTATTCTAGAGGCGCAAAACAATTACAGTACATCCCAAAAGTAGACAAATCAAAATCTAAAACAAAATGGCCAAAATGGTTTAATAGATCAATTAAAAAATATATTCAGAGAAAAAAGGCACTTTACAGAGTGTTTAAAAGGGACCAAGAACAAAGTACACAGAAAGAGTATTTGGAACTAAATGCAAGTCAAAAAGGAAATTAGAAAGGTGTGATAGAGAGAGAAAGGATCGATGCTGTAAATCTCCCTCCCGATTAGAAAGGGCGCTGTGTAAGGGGGAAGGTAAGCTGCCTCCTAGACCTGCCACCTCGGTGGTTGGTGGAAACCGGAAGGTGACCATATTAGGAGGGGCGCAGTAGCTGCAAGTACTCAGGATGATTCCATTGCAGTCAGCTGCGGGCAGCCCTCTAGTGGAGAAACCATGGCGACGCGCTGACTGCAGGGAGGAGTTTGCTGGGTACAAAGGGGAAGCAGCTACGCCAGTTCCTCCTCTTGCGCTGAGAAACTGAGCCACCAGCCGGAGCGTTGTGTTTTTGTGGATTACGTGTTGTTTGTTGTGTGTTGTCAGAGGCGGAGTAGCAGCTGACTGCAGCCACGGAGCCAGTTCCAGATCACAGAGCACTACCTTCCCTTCACCAACATCAGCACACCCCGCGGTGGATTACAAAGCACTTTCATGCACAGGACACTCGGGATTTCACTGTGGACACTTTCTGTTTGTTTTTGTATTTTTGTTTTGCAGCCAGCTGTGTTCCCCCAATACCCTCGCAGGTAAAGGGGAGGTTTATTTTAATAAACACGGTTGTTTTTGTGGGAGAAATACTGTTTCAGGACTGTTATTTATTCACACACCACTCGCATCCGTCACAAAAGGTCAAGAGAGAGACAGAAATGAGCATTGCCAAGGGGGCTAAAACCAATTCCAAAAGTTTTTTTTTTCCAATATTATAACAACAAAAGAACATTCAACAAGGAAGTAAAATGTCTAAGAGATAGAAATGTGAAAATCATAGATGAAGAGAAAGAAAATAGCAAATATATTAAATCAGTGTTTCTCAACCGGTGGGCATTTTATTATGCTGAAAAGGATAACAATAGACACAAAAAGAAAGTAGTGTAACCCGGTTAATGTCCCCTCGGTTAATAACCCAACCCGCTTATTAGCACGTTTTTTTTTAAAACCACTTGCTACTCACCATAGGTTTCTATGTTAAATGAACTCTTTTAATATCACTAGGAACCCCGCTTATTATCCCTTCAACACCCACCAAACAACATTGCATGACTCAATCAAAAAATTTAAGGTAGGATCTGTTGTACTGTTTTATATGGTAAAGTACACTATGTTGCAGCGTTACCAAGCCAACCACACACATTGGTTTTAAATGTCTTTAACGTTAGTATAGGCTAATCATTTTCACTAGCAACAGCTAACTAAGAAATTGAAAGAAATAGTAACTAACGTTAACGTTAAATATAGTAACTGTAGCTGGCTTTGTTGTTCCTGATTTTATTTGATTGTACACATAGCGTTGTTTGAGTTGTTAGCTACAGTAATTATGTTACGTTACAGCAATAAACTTAAACTTATGGTGCGGTAAGTGTTTTAGTGGACTGGTTTCCCCCTGCACTGATATAATGTCAGCTAGCTAATTAAAGTATGCAGCAATTGTTCGCGTTTGTTTGTGCTTTCTAGTCGTACTGTAATATTAGTACAATATTATAATAGAAGATGTACAGATATGGATTATATTCAGTTTTCTTTGTTTATATGTAAAACGGTTGAATATGGAGCGCTTAAATGTCCCTTACTTTCTACTGCGTGGTGGCGCCATAGGATAACACGAGACCCTGTTTATATCCCAACCTGCATAATATCCCCAAATAACGGCAATGGGGATATTAAGTGGGTTACATTGTACAGCGAATAGTACTACATTCTGGAATGTACATGTATAAAACGTCATTCAGTGACGTAGCAACGGAAAACAAATGGCTCGCACTAGTATGAGAATAAAAAAATAAAAAAACAGACGACATGAACCAACTCCCCAGTAATTTTGATGAAGCTGACACCGTGGGATCCTTCAGGAACTGCTTGATGAGATTCTGGTATCAATAAGCTCCTAACAACCAAACAAGTAAGATGGGCCGAATGGCCTCCTCTCGTTTGTAAACTTTCTTATGTTCTTAAGTACTGGAGCACTGAGGCACCGAAGCATACACCGGGGTGGATACACAGGCTTGAGTGGCTGCGGTTAGGTAACAGGAGAGCAGTATAGAAAGAAGCACATGGTGCTGCACCAGGGTGCAGTGCGGGTGATAGCCTGGCGTGGACCGCGTGCAGTCACACAACCAGAACAGCGTGCAGCATACACTGGAGTGGAGCACAGGCTCAAAGAGCTGCAGTAGGCATTACGCTGAACTGCTAAGAGACAGTTAGACAAATATGAAAGAAAGGTACTCTTGTTTTTTTTTGAAGGCCCAAAGCACCAAGGTGGGCAGGCCGAGACAGCCGCTGAAGTCTACTCAACAGCAGGGCAAGGTAGAACCAGGCCCCGGTGGAGGAAGCACACATTGTCTAGATGTTATAATTTTCTGCAAGAGCAGTGGAAGAAAAAACACACAACAGCCAAGCTGTCGGATAGAACAGTCACCACGTCAGGCGGGTAGACTGTGAAAAATAGTTTTTTTTTTTTTTTTTTAGGCCAAGTGCACCGAGCGGGCGGGCTGAGACAACCGACGGAGTCGATTCAACAGCCGGAAGCGGCACAGCAGGGCCCCGGTTAAGGAATCACGCGTCTTTTTTTTTTTTAGCTGCAAATAGCAGGAGAAATACACACACACACAAAAGCAGAAGCTGCGGGGTTAGAAAGCAGTCTGTGATGCAAAGCGATGCAGACTGGTGAAAAAGAGAAAGATTTAACGAAGCGCAGTTGCGCAACGATTATAGCTCAGTTCACAGAGTTACTGATTCCAGGGAAGTGGCAAGCCGACTTGTGGCAATATTTTCTTAAATGGGGAACTCCAGTAAACTTGAGTGAGAGCTATTTCATACAGACTCTATCGCAGCAACTGGACAGGTTAGTACCTGTTAGTAGAGGGGCCTATCGGCAGCTCTGACATAAAATGTTCAGTGAATACCCGACCTGTGGCAGGCATATACACCAAAAGTATTGTTGATGGTCGTCTTTGAATTGAAAGGGAACTGCAAGCTACCTAAAGTAGTACCAGTTTTAAAATGAAAATACATTTGTGCTATAACATCTGGTGCAATCACGTTTAAAGGTGTTTTTAATATTTTACACAAAACAGTTCTCAGAATGGCTGTGTGGGATCCCAATTATAATACTTAATACTATAATTACTCAGAATTAGTACATGGGAGAAGCAATTATGAATTTGCCAAGTATACTATAGTATTTTTCTGTTTTACAAATAAACTGTGCTTTTAAAGGAAAATTGTTCTGTCTAGCCCACTTACAGCAAATTTGGCAGAACATTAATTAAAAAAGCAACAACAAATGCATACTTGAGATGCCTGTCATGATAGATAATATTGTAATTAAAATCCAGGCCAACTACATGTGTCTGGGTGTGTTTTCCATATTTCCAGGTTAGATATTATTATACTGAGGCCAATATACATAAACAAATGAGTACATCTGGTATGAGGTGCACTGTTTCAAAGCAGAATATTCAGAGGAGCTCATACTATAAAGCAGTTTAGCTTGGCCTGATAAAATAACCCCAGTAGCGAACACATTTAAACCTTATAAACCCTTATACACATTTACTATGTAAATTTACCTGACAATGTTGCAGCTATAGATAAAGTAGTCCTTAACAAACACTAGGTGAAAAAAAAACTCCAATTACAATTCTAAAAAAAAAAAAAAACAGCTGAAGACTATTAAGAAGGCATTACAAAACTAGAAGCAAACAGCCTAAAATATATAACAGACGTTCAGAAAAATAGTAAATGGCTTTCCTAATCCCCCTATACTATATGTTGAACTCTGTCTCTCTGTACTTTCAGATGAAGGCAAACACCACAATTGTGGAAGCAAGCTAGGGTGTTTGTTTAGCTTGCTCATGAGTTTAGAGAATATTTTTAAAGTCTGTTTTTATTAATAAAATACATTTGGATGTTTATTAAACTGTTTACCGTTGTTAGTGAAACCAACAAAGTCCAGAACAGTTTCAAGAATATCAAACTTGATTTTACTAATAAAAACAGACTTTGAAAAAGCATTCATTAAATAACATGTGTTAAAGCTTTGTGAATAGTTTTAGTATATTCTGTTTTAAGGAATGTTTTTAAGGACTGTATTTCTGAACATCCTTTTATGGGTATGTGAGGCTATTTCTGAATGACATTTCTGAGTGTATTGTAGTGTAATCTGTACAGCAACATGTTCCAGGCTGATTTGACATCTTACAAATATGACTAATTACAGCGTGCATGATAATGTAAATATATGACAATGTACACATTAAATTCAAGGGCTGTAATAAGGAGCGTTTTTTTTTTATAAACATTCTCTTAGGCTAAACAGTGCTTTGGAAATTGGGAAGAAAATGTTTAACCTCTTTAAAAAAGTTAATTGATGAAAATGTCTTTAACAAAACATGCCTTAAAACAGTAATATTTTGTGAATAGGGCCCTGGTACATATATTTTAGTAAGGTTTTAAATCATACTCAATACAAAGTTACTACAGTTTTTTATAACCTAGATAGGGTAGTACACCTTTAAGTAATAAATTAACTTCAACTGACGTCAAGTTACAAGGTGATAAAGGGGCCTCCTGTGCCTTCCCCCTCCCCTGTATCACAGCTCAGCATCGCAAATTAGTACTTGATAATAACCAGCTGCATCACTGCACACCTGATTACCTTCACAAAATTACTGAATGGTGAATTATACAGCACAGGCATAAGAAATTATTTGGTGATTATACTGACGTGAACTAATAGATGATGAATGAAAAGTGATCCAGGTACTTCAGTCTACCATAAAAAGAAAAGCTATGTATTCACATGACTTGGATGATAAGCCTCTGCATTAGAAGCGTGGTCTAGAAATGTGTACTGTATACTCTCAAAAGTGTTACTGGGCATGCTTGGGTGAGCTTCATGAGACTTACCAAGTCAAGACATCTAGAAAATAATCCAAATACACAGATTTTAGTGTTTAGGATTGCTCCAGCTTTGTGGTTTTTGACTTACTATAGCAGGTCATTTTCACACCTTAAAAAAACAGCTGGAATCCTTTTAATCTGCATGGTGTCCGAAATCTGATGATAGACAGTAAGATGGCATTGATATACAAGCCTTTTATCTACAGTAATTAATCTGAAATTGAGCATTTGCCTCTTGTTTCAATCCAGCCTTTAAATTAGCACATTTAGGTTATATTAAGACACCTGTTTTCTACTATTATAACAACCTTGACTTGCATAAGAAGGAAAAATATTGAGTGAAATAGCTCGCATCACTTGATTTTCAAGGTGTGGTATCCAAAGCATAATCAACAAGTACAGGAGAAACATCATCTGTAATTGACAAACCCAGGACTGGAAGACCCAAAAAGCTGTCTAATAAGGATGAGCAATACTTGATGATAATATCCTTAAGGAAAAGAAAGAAGACAAGTGTTGAATTGACAACAGAACTGGCAGAAGGCACAGGTGTCGTTGTCCATCCATCAACAGTCCAAAGTATCTTGACCATGTCCATAGTCCAATTTCTGTGTTATTGTGCATATTTTAGCCTTTTAGTCTTCCCCTATCTTAACAGAGGTATTCTTACTGCAACACATCCTTTAAGTCCTGATTTCAAGAGTGACCTTCGTATTGTTGATTTGATGGACAACGACACCTGTGCCTTCTGCCAGTTCTTTTGCATGTTTTTGTCTGTGCTTTCATCATGGTGTTGCTGGCCATTGCTCACCACGCTGGCCAGGCGGGTTGGTGAGTGCCCCTTCCACTTTGCCGAGTATGTTACTCAAGTTTTCACAGCATGGTTGAACCTGCTAGAGTCAGTGGACCCCGCTATACTTCGTCTTGAGAACAAATTGTCACCCACTTCACCACCAGAGGTAGACTACCTGCAGCTCCCACCTCCACCACCAGAGGGAGACTATCTGCAGGGCTGCCGTCTAGGGCTGCCGAGCTTGCAACCTTTAGGGCTGCCTACAGGCTTTCTATGATACCTCTTCACAATCCAAATTCTTATTTTAAGTCACTTAATAAAATGTTTTCTGAATTTATTTGGTCATTTAAAAAAGCTAAATTAAAAATTGACAAATTGTTTAGGAGTCATAAAGATAGTGGTATTAATTTACCTAACCCCTTATGGTATTATTATGCCTATCAGATCAGACAATACTCACAGTGGTTATTACCTTCTTTAGCAGAAACACCATCAGTATTGAAATTAGAAGAAGAAATTCTGATGCATGCTCCACCTAGTTTCCTATATATATATATATATATATATATATATATATATATATATATATATATATATATATATATATATATATATATATATATTAAAAATTGGTAAACTTCTAAACTCTAAAATAAATTTATATTGGTATTCAGGGATTTGGGATAGTCCACTATCAAAAACCCAGATGGAATGAGACTCTGGCTAAATTTGCAATAAATCAAGTTGGAGATTTTTTCCAAAGGGAAAATTCATGTCATTAAGATGTTTAAAGGAAAAATGTAATTTGAATTCAGCTGAAACTAGCATATATACACATATTAAAAGAGTAATTTCAACCCTAACTGAATCCTTTTCCATAAAGCTTGTTCCCACCAAATGAGAATTATTTTTATTCAGTCAATCAAATCAAAATAAATTTGTTTCCAAATTATATTCCTTAATTAGAAATATTACTGGGGCTGCTGACATAACAAAACAAAATCTGAGTTTAAAACAGCTTTGGGAAAAAGACGAAAAGACTGATGAACATTGGAAAGATATTTGTAATTTTCATCAGTAAACTCTTGTAAAGGGATAACATTTGCAATAATACTGAACATTTAAGGTTTTTTTTCAGTATTCAGTATTATTAACAGTACAGAAATTGGGATTTTTAACATGATTTCTAACATGATTTTCAGCTTTAACATTACAAATTAACATTGACAGCGAGTTAAAGTAAAAAACAGGTTCACAAATAAGTTAGGGCCCTATGAAAAATGGTTTATTATTTTCTGATTTCAGTTTTACCGATTTTAAAAATGTAATTAAGTTGATTTAATTGAATTTATGTACACCACAGCCGCAGCGAACAACAAAAAAGTGTAAATCTACATACAGGCTTCTATTTTTTCCATTTGGTTTGAGTTCGTCTGCATTGGAGTAAGAGTAATTTTTTAATGAATTGTATTGAAAAAAATAGTATTGTTAACTTTAAAAGCGAGTTGTATAATTAAAAAAAAAACACTTACTTTTTTTCTTTTTCCACTCCAAAAAACAAATTGTTTTTTGTTTCTTTGTATTAGTCATCAGTCATTACGGTAAAAAAAAAAATACAAAAATACAAAAATACCTACAACAACAGGGAACTAACTGACTTACTTGCAAATTTAGACTTAGTTTTAAATTTCTAAGCCTTTCAGCTGAGGATTTTCCAGTTGTAAAAGTTATTTTTGACATTCTGAAAGGTTGTTACTGTATTAGTGAGGTAACTTTGCTTACAGTGAAAAAAACACACATTAGGTTGTGTCTCGTCTTAAGTTACCATAGTAACAACCAGCAGCGTCTTTATTTTAATTTTATTTTTTTAGCCAAGACTCCCTGCCCCATACTCTAGTATGTGTGACAATTAAAGTTTCACATTTTCCCTTCAAATATGTAATCTCAAACGTAATACTCTACTGCCAAATGAAATGACCTGTTCTTATTAGCAATATCAAGTTTTAGTTAAGGCTTCCCTTCAGAGTTTTTCAGTATAATCTAGCGTGGCAAATTGAGCCTTAAATCAGCCGATCAACTGCGCTATTTGACCCCTTCACAAGACATAGTGTTTCTCACCACTGATGTGATGCAAAATAAAACGAAGCAATTTCAATCCTCACGCCTACATTAACAGCACATACAACTGCTTACAGCAACACTTTAGAAGGGGGCGGGAGGATGTGGATCGCTTCTCCAATTAAAACCTGTGCTCAGATCACGTGATCTGCCACTGCTAACACTGTGTTTAATGGGAGAAGGAGGCTTGCCTCCCTTTGTAAAAAAAAACAAAACAAACAAAACAAAATGCTCCTCCAGGACCAGAACATCATCTGGCACTGCTAGCACTGTAAGCGTATGTCTCTCAGCAGCTAGAATTGCTGTTCATTTAGGAATGTTGAATCTAGAGTTTAGGTTAAATTATATATATACAGGCAGTGCTTAATTTGTAAATCGGGAGGTCCCGGAACACATAGTGAGCGCGAAACGGGGGGTGTTCCGGGGCTCTGAGGTACCGGAACGCAGGAGAAAAAAAGTGACAAACACAATGTCGCCAGACAATGTAACTATAACCTGTGTTAAGGTGTCATGTTTAGCCTTTGCTACAATGCTTGCTGCCGCTAAATGGGCCTTGGTTCGGGCATGTTCAAAAACCTTTTTTCTGAGGGCTCTTTGTTGTTTTTTTACGTCGGCGGCAGAGGACGTTACTGTACATTCCACCCACTCTTTTGCTAGTTTCATCCTTCCAGTCTTTTCCGGACCCAAGCTCCCTACCTTTTTGCATGTTGTACAGCCCAGCTTTGAATTTTGCATGACAAGCCAGGGGTTATACGTTTGCTTTTTCTTGAACTGAGCCTCCGTCCAAACTGCACCTGCTCCGGGCACTTCGTCGGTGGATGCCCTGTCCTCCTAGTGATGTGCAGTTTGGGAACGAATCGTTCTTTTTGAATGACTCACTCAGGTGAACGATGGGAATCGGATCAAAGTCCCCATTGAATCGGTTCTTTTGATTCACCCTATGAACAAGCTGCGTGGCGCACAGGAGTCGAGTTACCAGCCTTCCAAAAGTCATGAAGTGATTCCTTACCTCTCGAATCTGGCTGATTTGTTCGTTGTAACAAGGAAACAGGGTTGTCTCTCAGCTCGTTGAGTGTTATGAAACTGAAGACCGTATGTGCCATGTTGGATCCAAATTCCCGCTTACTTAGTGCAAGATAAGAACTCTGTTTGAGCCAAAATGGCGTCAGTTACATCCTCCAGACCATAGCTATATATCTGTGATCCAGACGGTGTCTACTTTCTAGAGTGCTGCTTCACGCTGTCAGAAACTCAGATTACAAGTTTGTGCACTAGAATTATTATTTTTCTTACAGTTCTTCTTAGTTTACTATGTACGTAACTTTGTGTAAGTCTGCCACATAGGCTACTAGTTGTAGCCTATGTGTGTTTGTTATTTTTATACACATACAAAATTAATCATATATATAGTTAACTATTTTGCACAAATTATGATTAATACTTCTAAGTCATCTTGAGTAAAGTCAGACAAATTACTAAATAATAATAATAATAATAATAATAATAATAATAATAATAATAATAATAATAATAATTGAGATATACACCTCATTTCCAAAATAAAAAATACAAACATCTACTGGTATTGTAACGTTATTGTACCCAAGTCTTAATTATATAACTTGTGATTACATATTTGACCTTGAGGAATGAATGTATTTTATACATGACAATTTACAACTATGGTTAAATATTTTATAATTTAATAATGACGGCGATTCACCTAGTTCACAAGGTGAAACGTAGTATCAGCTACGATACAACGACTTTTAGGAGGATATTGCACATTCTAACAGATGACGTTCTTAAACGTCTATTATATTTTACACGCACATTAAATACTACATTTTCTAAATGTTATTTTACTGTGTTAAACACTAAAAAATACTAAATATATACACGTTTAAACTTTGGTTATATATGTACATGTTGCGGTTATGGGTGTGCTTCAACGTGTGATTGATCACATGACTAATCCCAAAGGTTTACTGGATAGAAGAGGAATTGGGCAAACAGCGTTTGCTATGTGCTGATAAATAATTAGTTCCACAAATATCACTCATTCGAGCCTCTCTTTTTTGTTGTTGTAAAAAACAATGGGTGACTCCAAATGTATTTAAAAAAAACACGTAAGAAATGCAATTGACTTTTTTTTTTAAAGATTAAATTAAATTAGATTGATACTGATGGCTAAACAATGCTAATGGTTCAAACTGTTATGTTATCTCCACAATTCTAAATATATATTATTATTTTTTTGTCAAACGATATTTAATTTAATGTTTATGAACCCAGTCAACCAAATATAGATTCTCCCTAGCTTTTGTGATGTGCACTTCGTGAACGACTCGTTCTTTCCGGTTCAAATAAACCTACTTAAACAATCCTAACGCGGTCTACATTGATTGGTTTTGTGTCCTTGAATCAGTGAATCAAATGAACTATATGAATCGTATATTTTGGTTGCCCGATGTCGCGACTCAAATACAACCCAGAGGAATGGCCTTTTCTTCAGACAAAAAATGCACATATTAGCAAAACGGTTACGCAACTCTCGTTAAGCAGCATATCTATTTTATATATTAATTATATAATAAAACATTATGGTTTATTTTTTATATAGTCTACACAAGCAACATTGCCAATAATGGAAAATGAATCAAATATGCAATTTTTATTTGTTTTGACAGAACCTGTATTTCCATGACTTTGTGAAGGTATTGGTTAAAAAAAAAAGTTTTTGCTAATATGTTTTGAGTCACTAAATTTCATAATTTTTGTAATTTAGACTGTTGTTGGATTCTTTACAAACAGTCCAAAACAAATGGTGTTTTGTTTTTTTTAATCTATCAATACAATATTAATAGGGGTTGATTTGATAAGCCTATACCCCACTCAGATAAGCACTGGGGATGCATCAACCATCTATGGTTATCCGAGGCTCACCCCTAAAATAAGCAGTTAAAGCATGGTGGATTCTCTAGAACAGTAAAAGGCTCTAATAAATCCAGCTGTGATTCATCAGGCTTGATCACATCCACCCCAAAAATATTTTAAGACACCAGCATGAATTTCAGTGTCTTATCAGCCCTTTATAAAAGTCTGTTATTCTGTTCCATAGTGATTGAAACTGCAACAGAGATGCAGCTTGTATATATATTAGATGCAAAGGATGCTACATCTGCAGCTGTTTCTCATTTTTCGCACAGCCCCTGTGCGAAACAACCCTTTGACAGCCTGTAAACCCGGATTCTGTATTTATACATGTCACTGACCCTTTGCCAATGTGTTCCTGTTCAATAAGTTATTTATATAAACCATGGTAACCCGCTGAGGCTGACACTTTTCCACTTTTGTAAACTTTTTTGGAACCAGGCTCCTGGGCAGTAAAAGCAGGAAGGTGTGTTTATACAGGCAATTCAAAACTCACAGAGAAAATGAAAACATGCTGAAGCAGCGGGTTGAATCATTTGCTACTTGTATTTTTAACCTCTGGAAGCCTGGATTCGAATCTAACTGCTCAGGTCACAAACGAATAGAGTTTAATGGTCTCAGTGACAAACAATTCAATAGGATTGTGTGGCGGAGTGTCCCGCCCCTATGTATTTATTTATTATTATTTCTATTTTTGTTTGCGGCGCGGATAAAAGCACTGCGTCTTTTTGTTATTGTTTTTTATATTTAAAAACCCTGTGAGGATGTGTGGTTGATCAGCTACTGATTATTTAACTAGCTGACAGTCACGCATCCTTACCAAATGCGTGCAGACTGTGGCCGAGGGGTAATAAGATAATTAACAGCTAGTTAACCCCTCGGCCAGAGTATAAGAACCTGCAGCTGTCCGTGCTGCGGGGGTTGAGTGTACAGAGAGGAGAGTTCGGGAGAACACGGGAGAGCGAGTGGAAAAGAAACAATTGCTATATTTAAAAATATACTTGTTTCTGTTTATTTGTTTGGCCATTGCACCTTTTTGTTTTGTGTTTTGTTGTTTGTTTAAATCTTTTGTTTGTATTATTATTTAATTAAATACGCTGACCGCAGTAGCGTTCAGCTTCACCCGCCCATCCATTGTTTTGGTTCAGTTACTTCCTGGTCCGTGACGTCACCACACCTCACCACTGCAAGCCAGCCTGCCACAGATTGTCAGTCTCTATCTGAGAGAGTACCAGGTAGAGGGGATTCAGGTCAGGATTGAGGCACGCTCACAACTTCTTCAAGGTTACAAACCACTTTTTTGTTTTTTAAACCATTACATAATCAAGTACGTTTATTTGATACATGGTGTGTACCTATACAGTTTCAATGGCTATCTTTACAACAGAAAAAAGGGACTGGTACGCTGTTGACATATCTCTGTAATACAATAAAACATTTTATTTACCTGCATTTTTTTTTACAACTTGTCTGTGGCCCAATGTGGGCATCATTGTATTTGGATGAAAATGAAAATTATATTTGGGATGCCTGGTATAGTAAAATAAATATTTTAAAAAAAATACTTTAACTACACTAGAGCACAGGATAGGTAGCCTATTCTATCGATTCAGGTTATTGAAGTACTGTGTGCACGTACTGCATATTTAGCACATTTTTTATGTGTCTCTGAGGCTCAATTCCCATTCATTATTTTAGTCTACTCCTTTTAATTGTTGGCATTCTGCCCTTTGTAAAACTGCAGTGATGGTACAGTGGTAATATAACTGCTTTGTAGGGTATAGCGTACCCCATTTTACATGGCACAGATCCTATCTCTCTCTTTTTTGTATATGTTATGGACCGATGCCGAAATCGGGCAGTTGCCAAAATGCCTGGGCAGTTCGCGAAGTGCCCACAGCCACCTGGGCTGATGGCAAAGAAAGATTTTTAACAGATACAGTATACACCTAATAGAGAGTGAATTACCTCTGGTAAAAGCGCACCGCTTAAATACTTTCTGTCAACGCAGTTTAGAGCAACGGAACTCAACAAAATATCAATCCACAGGTTATATCATGGATTAGATACAGGGTGGGGGGTCAGAATGAAATGCAGCATGTTTTATAGTATTCTTTTTGCAGTAATGCATACAGATTTCAGTGCAGGGTTGCTTTGTTTGAATGGGAGATCATAAAACAGGCAAAAATACGGAAGCACAGTTATGTAAAAAGGAGTTCATATCTACCACATCATGCTTTTAAACTTCATTTTCCATGAAGCCGCGTCCTGGTCAAACTTCACTGACGACATCTTTCATTCATTCGTGCAGCACTGCCTCTCTATTCCAGTTGTATTCCCAAAATACGATTAATATTGCTATGATAAATGAGTTGTTCGGCACTGCGTTCTTTCTGAGTTTCAGGTAACTATATTTAACTGGGTGGCTTTTACACGTTTAAACTGTGATTATTAGTCTCTTGCTGATATTGAATGATCTATCATTCAATGGGACTCTGCACAGAGATCTATATTGCATTCCTGCAATAAGAATACAATACAGTATTGTTGCATTTTATTCTGGACTTGTTTTTTCCCCCCCAATTACTCTAACCTTTATATATCTACCACGATGAAAATAACCTTGTCCATTGATATTTTGTTGAGTGCCATTGCTCTAAACTAGCATTGTCAGAAAGTATTTAAGTTATTTAAATAAACATGGCAATGGGTGGCTCGATGGTGGTGCACTTTTGCGCTTAAAGGCAACAGAGGTAATTCACACTCTATTAGTAGTATACTGTATCTGTTAAAAATGTTTCTTTGCCATCAGCAGGGGTGGCTGTGGGCAGTTGCCAAAATTACATAAAATTCGATGCTAATTCGGCATCTGCCCACCGCAGCTGGGCACTTTGACAACTGCCCGGGCATTTCAGCAACTGCCTGATTTCGCCATCGGTCCATAACATATTCATATCATTTTAACAGAGGCAAACTGGTATGTCAAATGAGAACAAATTCGCTTTTTTGAAAAATGATTAAATTCAAGCTTAATTTCCTGTGTTAAAAAATATGTTTATTTAAAAATGATATCATGAAAAGATTTTGTATTCATTTAAATTGTAATGACTTGCTATTGTGATCTAAAAGCTCAATTAAGCTACTTAGTTTATGAGAACAATGAAGGTAAAAGTAAATCAGTACATAATTACCTTTATAGATTTTACAATAAAAGGTCTGCAAACTCAATGTTTAATGGATTGAGATTGTTGACTTAACTGTATGTCTGGTAATTAATTTTAAATGTGTCAAACAGGTTTTTAAAATGTGTGTAGTATAACAAACTGGATATAGCAAATAGGCAATTGTAATCATTACAGAAAGTAGTGAAAATAAAAACCTTAAGATACATAAAGGCATTTTATGAGAGAATATGAGAGAGTGTTAGTTGGAAAAAACGGACGTAATGATAAATTACTTAAGATACACATGTATTTTGTAGATACATACTATGCATCAATTAAACTATCGTATTTTTCGTATGCATGCAATTTGAGTTCTTCAAACATTGTCAAACTTTTTTTTAACGTTTTGTTTTTAAATCGAAATAGTATCGCATCGAAAGGAGCTTAGGTTAGTGAAGAAGAAGCTGTTTATGTACCTGTCGGGAGCTCTGTTATGCTTTTAAGCTCTGTACTCAAGCCAGTTAATCCTGATTGTGCACACACATGCAATGAGATCTGTTGTGTTCAGGGTTTCTTAGGGTCTGCCGTAACCCAAGTTGTTAGTGTTTCTGGTTTGACAAACTGAAATGTACTTTGGCTTTAAAAAAAGAAACCAATATAGGTACACAACAAAGAAAAGGTAAAAAGACAAGCTTGTTTATTTTTTTGCGGAAGGTAACTGTAATATTATTACACCCATTAAAAAGCAAACATGTTATATTACCTTGTTATTGACAAAAGTAATACACCACCCACTCGATATATCGCGGGTGTCGGGGTCCAATATAAATCCGCTATATTTCGAGGGCCACGATATAGCGAGAGACCCATAGAAAAACAAATAGGCTAACAAATACTGTACAACCACTCCCTTGATTTATTAAGGGCGTCAGGGTCCAATATAAATCCTCTACGCAACCCGCTTTTTGTCATTTTTCATATAAAAAGCAGCACACCGTTTTAATTCAGACTGCGGAGGGTAATTGCTTCTCATCAACTTTAAAAGGCTGGTTCACACTGGACATAAGAATCAGACGGACGAGACGCTACGAACGCACCACCTTGCTTTCATATCGAAGACGCTGCAGACGAGGTTAGATTTCAACTTCTCAGTTGGTGACATCACTCGCGTTCAACCAATCACACGCCTTTCTCTTTTCTTTAGGATTTTACAAGTAAAATACAATTTACCGTTTATTATATAAATGATGAGTCTTCCTCTCTTTTATCATATGCACAAACCCACTGCATTGAAGGAATCCCATTCCCAACATAGGAGGCTTGTTGCTAGGGAGCTGACGTCACTGTGACTTTTGCTAGTGCATTGCTGCTACCATAAGTGAACACCTCGTTGGCTAAGATAAAAACCGCTTCAGCAAGTACTGTAGATATTTAATTTGCTTTGTGTTATTGTGCAATACGTGTTATTACTTAAGTAATGAGTTACCCCGACTCTGGAACTTCTAGTTGGCCCTGCCGTATGACGTTGTGACTGGTACAGCAGGCCATTTGTCAAGCCAAAAACAGCCAGGAACCCTGCTTTGGGTCGTACCACTTTTTTTTATCACACACTGTGCATTATGGGAAGATAACGTACAGTTCTGGCTTGCTAAAAGTTGTTGTAGGCATTGCCAATGTGAATCATCTGTGTTTTATGAAACCACACATTTTCTACATTTTTTCTAAAGAATTTGAGACTAAAATTAATAAAGCATGTGTTTTTGCACGTGCTTAAGTTCCTTTGTTATTCCTTGTACTTGGCTTTGAATAATACACTGACACTTGAAGGATTGATAAATAAGTGTCCTGTCCTTCTGGAACAGTCTCATGAATATTGAACGTCACAAAAACAGACTTGCTTTAAATAATGTTGTGAACAGGGACATATTATAGCAACATTCCAAAACAATTAATATACTTCTCATAGCAAGAAAATTATCGAGGGTCTATTCCCAGAGCTATCAGGCCTGTTTTAAGAAATGTTTCAAGGAGAGTTTATAAATATTCTGTTTGGTTAAATAAATACTGGAACATTTGAATGAACTCCGAACCCTCTAATTATTTTTTTTACTACATCACACAATTGGCTATGCTCCCACTAAAGTTAGAAATTACATTCGATTACACACTATATATTACATTTGCAATATAAGGCATGACGTCAGTGTTGAGTTGTTTTTGGATCTCTTTTGCAGGTTTTAATTGGTAAACGTTTATTAAAAAAAAAGCAAACTATGTGCAGTGAACCCCTTGATATTTAACGGGAGCATTCATTTGTATGCTTCATAGAAAATAAGTTATAAGTTATAATATCCCCTAATCAATGGATTACAGGGTTACCATCGTCAAATATCAAATCCCTTTACATGTGTGCATTTTTAACTACAAGGATGTGATAATCTCAGAAGATTACAACTTCCCTACAACACCCTATGTGGCCATAAAGGCAGTTTATTTTGTAAATCGACTTCTCTTCATTCTTTAAGTCTGCTGTAACCTCTAATCTTTCAATTATACATTTCTGTCAAGGATTCATCATTGTTGTATTAGCAGAGACGGTAAAATGATTAGACCTCATCAAAGACACTTGAAAGGTTAAGCATCTATAAGTAGGACTGTATATTTTTCAGGATTATCAAGGATTTCACAATTTCCATGAAAGTAACCCATTGCCATGTAATATGTAGTTCTGTGTTTAAATTCAAATTTCTGAAAGAGTAGTGTAGTGTCAAATGTATTGCAAAAGTAAACATCAGGACCCCACTGAGCTTACTAACAATGTGCCTATGTCTAGTCAATGTATATATTCAAAATTCATTGTATATACAGTACTGTGCAAAAGTTTTAGGCAGGTGTGAAAAAATGCTGTAAAGTAAGAATGCTTTCAAAAATAGACATGTTAATAGATTATATTTATCAATTAACTAAATGCAAAGTGAGTGAACAGAAGAAAAATCTAAATCAAATCCATATTTGGTGTGACAACCCTTTGCCTTCAAAACAGCATAAATTCTTCTAGGTACACTTGCACAAAGTCAGGGATTTTGTAGGCATATAGTCAGGTGTATGATTAAACAATTATACCAAACAGGTGCTAATGATCATCAATTCAATATGTAGGTTGAAACACAATCATTAACTGAAACAGAAACAGCTGTGTAGGAGGAATAAAACTGGGTGAGGAACAGCCAAACTCAGCTAACAAGGTGAGGTTGCTGAAGACAGTTTACTGTCAAAAGTCATACACCATGGCAAGACTGAGCATAGCAACAAGACACAAGGTAGTTATACTGCATCAGCAAGGTCTCTCCCAGGCAGAAATTTCAAGGCAGACAGGGGTTTCCAGATGTGCTGTCCAAGCTCTTTTGAAGAAGCACAAAGAAACGGGCAACGTTGAAAACCGTAGACGCAGTGGTCGGCCAAGGAAACTTACTGCAGCAGATGAAAGACACATCATGCTTACTTCCCTTCGCAATCGGAAGATGTCCAGCAGTGCCATCAGCTCAGAACTGGCAGAAAACAGTGGGGCCCTGGTACACCCATCTACTGTCCGGAGAAGTCTGGTCAGAAGTGGCCTTCATGGAAGATTTGCAGCCAAAAAGCCATACCTCCGACGTGGAAACAAGGCCAAGCGACTCAACTATGCATGAAAACACAGGAACTGGGGTGTAGAAAAATGGCAGCAGGTGCTGTGGACTGATGAGTCAAAATTTGAAATATTTGGCTGTAGCAGAAGGCAGTTTGTTCGCCGAAGGGCTGGAGAGCGTACACGAATGAGTGACTGCAGGCAACAGTGAAGCATGGTGGAGGTTCCTTGCAAGTTTGGGGCTGCATTTCTGCAAATGGAGTTCGGGATTTGGTCAGAATTAATGGTCTCCTCAATGCTGAGAAGTACAGGCAGATACTTATCCATCATGCAATACCATCAGGGAGGCAGCTGATTGGCCCCAAATTTATTCTGCAGCATGACAACGACCCCAAACATACAGCGAAAGTCATTAAGAACTATCTTCAGCGTAAAGAAGAACAAGGAGTCCTGGAAGTGATGGTATGGCCCCACAGAGCCCTGATCTCAACATCATCGAGTCTGTCTGGGATTACATGAAGAGAGAGAAGCAACTGAGGCTGCCTAAATCCACAGAAGAACTGTGGTTAGTTCTCCAAGATGTTTGGGCCAACCTACCTGCCGAGTTCCTTCAAAAACTGTGTGCAAGTGTACCTAGAAGAATTGATGCTTGATGCTGTTTTGAAGGCAAAGGGTGGTCACACCAAATATGGATTTGATTTAGATTTTTCTTCTGTTCACTCACTTTGCATTTAGTTAATTGATAAATATAATCTATTAACATGTCTATTTTTGAAAGCATTCTTACTTTACAGCATTTTTTCACAACTGCCTAAAACTTTTGCACAGTACTGTATAACTTCAATGTGTGTATATATATATATATATATATATATATATATATATATATATATATATATATATATATATATATATATATATATATATATATATATATAGTAAATATGGGCTGGAGGGGAGAGCTATAATGGAAAATTATTGACCCAATGGAACACTATTGTTACCGACAGGGGGCTATAAATTGCACCCTGGAGGTGACAATAATCTTCCTGAGGGGCATTTAATTGTCCACTATGGCGGAGTCTGCAGCACATATTTAATATAAATCAGTCAAGAAAAAAAGTGATGCAAGGTTGGATAGTAAATACGATTATATATTTTGTTTAAATATAGTTCATACAGCATATGTAAATAAACACTGACATATATTTTGTAAATAATAAATAACATCAATAAATAACAGAAAATGTTTTTGAAGTTCATACTGTATAGTTAGCAAAGATTTTCTCCGTCTCTGTCTGGTTTATCGACTGCTGCATAATCCAGTTTATATCCCGCCCGTCATATTTGTTTTTGTCGAGTTGAATTTGTTTGCATTTCAGAAAGTCAAAAAACAGTGACTTTTTAATCACCATTTTAGTGTTTGGAGCATCTTTCTTTTGTAGTATGCTTTGTAATTCATTTTCTGTTAACTCACAGAATCGGTGTTCAGCCATTTTCTCTTGTGAAGAGTGCAGGGGAGAAAGGCGTTCTTTTGAAAAGGGGCGGGATTGACAATGTTGTGAACCAATCACATGACAGACCGAGACTACTGACCAGTGGTGAAAGGATGTTAGGGTAATAGTTCGATCTATTTTTCCTCCTGTGATTAGGTTTTAACCAATCACAGGCCAGGATTTCCAATTACTGATTCATATATATCAAGGCTGTAGTCAGGCACCCGCCTCTGTTAAAATCATACTAATAATTATTTATTTAGGCCATTCTGCACACTGCTTTGCCACAAAATAAAATGCATTTCATCCCTTTTTGGATTTGAAGTACTTGAAGGTTTATTCAGACAATGCGTGATTGACACTGATAGTTGAGTTGAGGGTTGTGTCGAGTTCATAGGGCTGTGGTTTGCAAGGAGCCTCACAGCTGGCCAATCACATTAGTAGTCAAATGCATATTCATGAATATAAATCAGAACACAGCCAATCAGGGTTGCCAGATTGGGGGAAAATCCCCCATTAGTGGGAGAAAATCAAAGCCGGGGGGGGGAAATAGGGGGAAAGGTTTCATGGGGGAATGTGTGTGTGGGAGGGGATATTTTAAATTCAGATAAAATTGGGAAATTTTATATTCTCTGCAACTAGCTTCTTAGAGATCTTTCAATGATATGTATCCTACTTTCTAACAGTGAGTGACTGATGCAGTAGTGTACCAATTGCAGCACAGGCTATAGTTTTAACCAATCCCACATATTGATGTGTCACAATAACACCCCCCACCCTCCCACTTGAAATGACCAATCATGCATACTCTCTCAAATCCCACCTGATCAGTTGTTAACGACAGGCAACTGATCGAATTTACAAAATATATTGCTGTATTCCGCCTCCAAGTTATGGACATATGATTTGATCGATCATACTTACACTCTTCAAGCTCTTGAGGTATGCCCTTCTTATGCATTGCTGTCTGTGCTGAGTCTGACGCCATAGCTACTGAGCGAGCAGATGAAATACGAGAGGCGAGAAATTCTTGATATTTTGACATATATCTTAATGATGTCAACAAAAACATCTTCTCGACAGCGATACACAAACAAATAGGCAGGACCAGAATTGAAATGTATAGATGTTATTAATTACATCGTAGTTTTTCATTGTGCATTCACTGCAGTGTTAGTAGGCCTGTTACATTTATAGCTTTATTATTTTCTGTACAAGAAAAATTAAATTTACGATTTTCTGAATTATTTTACACAAAGGTATATGTCTAGCTTAATTATGGTTTAAATGTACTTAGTTAGGGTGGGTAAAACAGGCATCTGGCAATTCTGCCTCTATGGAGAGCTCTGCTCAGAGCACAAAGTGCTGGTTATCAACTTTGCAGTTGTTTTTTTTTAACTCGCTGTATAATTGAGTGCTAATCACTGTCTCCAGTTTAAATACTAAATAAATATTTATCACAATACACATAGTTTGAGAAAATATCAACATCGCAAGCATTTTGAAACTGGTAAAAATGTAATTAAAATTTTAATTTATATTCATACAATTAAGGATAGTATACCAATTGAAGAAAACATTCCATATGCAATTTACTTTTAATTTTGCTTGTAGTATCGTATATTTTCATTTCAAAACACCGCCTCAATCAAAATGCACAGTGATGACAGCTGAAAATGGCGTCAGTGGTGGCTCTACTGTATAATAAGAACATAAGAAAGTTTACAAACGAGAGGAGGCCATTCGGCCCATCTTGCTCGTTTGGTTGTTAGTAGCTTATTGATCCCAGAATCTCATCAAGCAGCTTCTTGAAGGATCCCAAGGTGTCAGCTTCAACAACATTACTGGGGAGTTGGTTCCAGACCCTCACAATTCTTTGTGTAAAAAAGTGCCACCTATTTTCTGTTCTGAATGCCCCTTTATCTAATCTCCATTTGTGACCCCTGGTCCTTGTTTCTTTTTTCAGGTCAAAGAAGTCCCCTGGGTTGACATTGTCTGTACCTTTTAGGATTTTGAATGTTTGAATCAGATCACCGCGTAGTCTTCTTTGTTCAAGACTGAATAGATTCAATTCTTTTAGCCTGTCTGCATACGACATGCCTTTTAAACCCGGGATAATTCTGGTTGCTCTTCTTTGCACTCTTTCTAGAGCAGCAATATCCTTTTTGTAACGAGGTGACCAGAACTAGGTGAGGTCTTACTAATGCATTGTAGAGTTTTAACGTTACTTCCCTTGATTTAAATTCAACACTTCTCACAATATATCCAAGCATCTTGTTAGCCTTTTTTATAGCTTCCCCACATTGTCTAGATGAAGACATTTCTGAGTCAACATAAACTCCTAGGTCTTTTTCATAGTTCCCTTCTTCAATTTCACTATCTCCCATGTGATATTTATAATGCACATTTTTATTGCCCGCATGCAATACTTTACACTTTTCTCTATTAAATTTCATTTGCCATGTGTCTGCCCAATTCTGAATGCCGTCTAGATCATTTTGAATGACCTTTGCTGCTGCAACAGTGTTTGCCACTCCTCCTATTTTTGTGTCGTCTGCAAATTTAACAAGTTTGCTTACTATACCAGAATCTAAATCATTAATGTAGATTAGGAACAGCAGAGGACCTAATACAGATCCCTGTGGTACACCACTGGTTACCTCACTCCATTTTGAGGTTTCTCCTCTAATCAGTACTTTCTGTTTTCTACCTGTTAACCACTCCCTAATCCATGTGCATGCATTTCCTTGAATCCCTACTGCGTTCAGTTTGAGAATTAATCTTTTATGCGGGACTTTGTCAAAAGCTTTCTGGAAATCTAAATAAACCATGTCGTATGCTTTGCAGTTATCCATTTTCAATGTTGCATCCTCAAAAAGTCAAGTAGGTTAGTTAGACACGATCTCCCTTTCCTAAAACCATGCTGGCTGTCTCCCAGGATATTGTTACCATATAGGTAATTTTCCATTTTGGATCTTATTATAGTTTCCATAAGTTTACATATAATAGAAGTCAGGCTTATTGGTCTGTAGTTACCTGGTTCGGTTTTGTCTCCCTTTTTGTGGATCGGTATTATGTTTGCTATTTTCCAGTCTGTCAGTACAACCCCTGTGTCAAGAGACTGTTGCATGATCTTGGTTAGCGGTTTGTAAATAACTTCTTTCATTTCTTTGAGTACTATTAGGAGGATCTCATCCGGCCCAGGGGATTTGTTTATTTTAAGAGCTCCTAGTCCCTTTAACACTTCTGCCTCTGTTATGCTAAAGTTATTTAAAATTGGATAGGAACAGGTCGACATGTGGGGCATGTCTGTGTCATCCTTTGTAAAAACCTGTGAAAAGTAATCATTTAATATATTTGCTATTTTTTTTTCTTCATCTATGATTTTGCCATTTGTGTCTCTTAGACATTTGACCTCCTCTTTGAATGTTCTCTTGCTGTTATAATATTGGAAAAATATTTTGGAATTGGTTTTAGCCCCCTTAGCAATATTGATTTCTATCTCTCTCTTGGCCTTTCTAACTTCCTTTTTGACTTGTGTTTGCAGTCCCAAGTACTCTTTCTGTGTACTTTGTTTTTGGTCCCTTTTAAACGCTCTGTAAAGTGCCTTTTTTCGCTGAATATTTTTTTTAAATTGATCTATTAAACCATTTTGGCCATTTTGTTTTAGATTTAGATTTGTCTACTTTTGGGATGTAATCATTTTGTGCCTCTAGTACTACATTTTTAAAAAACAGCCACCCTTTTTTTGTGGATGTTTTCTCTATTTTACTCCAATCTACTTCTGTTAGTCTCTGTTTCATACCTTCATAGTTTGCTTTTCTAAAATTGTAAACCTTAGCTTTAGTCATTACTTTTGGGGTTTTAAAAAATATTTCAAATGAGACCATGTTGTGGTCTGAGTTTGCCAATGGCTCTTTGACCTCTGTTTTAGTTATTCTGTCTTCATTATTTGAAAAGATTAAATCAAGGTATGCCTCCCCTCTAGTCGGTGCCTTGACAAATTGCGTTAGGAAGCAGTCATTTGTCATTTCTACCATTTCAATTTCGTCCGTCGTGCCCCCCACCGAGTTCTCCCATTTTATACGGGGGAAGTTGAAATCCCCCATTAGTATGGCTTCTCCTTTTCTACACGCATTTCGAATGTCATTGTACAACAGATTTTTTAGGAGGATTGCTTGTATGCTTAAAACTTTTATATATCAATTTAAAATCACCATCTAGCTTGGAATTATTTATTTTTTTATGATAGTGTTACTATTTTTGTATACATGTTTTATTTTTTTAAATTATAGACTCAAAGTCTGTAGAATGCAAAACTTAAGATGGCTGCTGGTAGAAATAGCATGTGAATTTGGAGTCTTAAAACTCAATTTTACGTGATAAAAACATTCTTTTTGGCATTTTGACTTCACGTATGTTTAAGTTAGGTACAAACTACATTTAATAACCAATTTTGTTTTTGTTTTTTTTTAAATCTAAAATTATGTTTGATCACCCTACTTAAGCAGCAGGCCTATGCCTTAATAATATTAGCTCATTATTATGTATTTAGCTATATCTGTTTCATACATTCAAGGCATCTGTGGCTTACTGTGCTGTGTGTCATGCATTGCAGCTCACAAGAAACATCTTATCACACATTCAAAGTCTCAGAAGCCAATTAATCAATATTTTCTGTCAACATTCCTAGAGCACACAAAGAAGCAGAATCAAAATGAGTGTTACACAGCAGAACATTGTTCGATTAGATCAATTGACCATTTATCATTTAACTACTACCATCTTTAGATCCCCAATCTTGTGTTCTGAAGACACTTGCATTTCATCGCACCAAGTGTACTGCTTTGATTGTTAACACTTTGAGTCCTGAGTTACACAGCGAGCTGCTGGCAGATATTGGTAACAGTTTATATTCACTTATCATTGAGAGCACCGATATAACATTCACATACACACTTTCTGTTGTGATTAGATACCCTAGTTCTTCAAAAAAGAAGATTGTGTCAACCTTCTTTAAATTAATTCCAGTGCTTGAGACAGATGCAGAATCCCTTGTACACGCTCTGTGTACTGCACTGGAAGAAGATGGCTTGTGTAATGATAGCATGCAACCATTCAGTGTACACCTTGCTAAAGGAAAAGGTCCCTCATTTAGTACTGGTGAAGTGCATCTGTCATTCATTAAACTTAGTTGGCAGCAAAGCCTCTGAAGTATTGCCAAGGCATTTGGATTTTCTTGTATGTGAGATATATAATTGGTTCTCACACAGCGCAAAGAGAAGAAACTTATACAAGGAATTGTATAACACTCTTGAAGGAGTTGACCCCAGAAGAATGACTCAACCAGCAGCACCCAGGTAGCTCAGTAGAGGAGGAAGCATTTCCAAGGTGTTGGTTCAATGGGATGCTCTCAGGTTACATTTAGGCGTGTGAAAGGACACAGAAAAGGGCTATACAGTAAATCTCCTCTGTGAAATGATGACAGACCGATACAATAAACTGTATCTCATCTTTCTTAAATACCCTTGGTGAGCTGAACAGAATTAACCAATTATTTCAGTTGGAGACAGGGAGCCCCTCCAAGCTTTTTCATGATCTCATGCTATACTGCCAGTCAGTGTTGAAACTTCTAGTTCACCCAAATCAGCTAGAGAAAATTTCCTACTCTGTGCTAACTTTTAATTTTAAGATGTATATCATGCCTACAGCAACCATGTACCTGGGTTATGATTTTACTTCCTATGCAGATGGTCTTAAAGACAAAATGGCAGTAGAGTCAGTGAAGGAGAAGTGCAAGGAGATGCTGGTGCAGATGGAACATCAATTGCGGGCTCAACTACCAGCCAATATAAGCATATTGGAGAAACTACACATAAAACAGGCATTATCACAACTCAAGAGACCCATCACAACTATTGCTCAGGAATTCAAGGTGGTTTGACAAGACATAAGAGAAACTGAAAAGCAATGGTCCAATTTAACCAACAAGACCTGGGACAAAACAGCTAATGAGCCATCCTTCTGGTTTGAGGTCTGTGAAGATAGGGATGCTGCAGGGGACAGGCGGTTCAGTCATGTGACTCAGCTTGCTCTCACCATGTTGACACTGCCAGTATCAAATGCAGCAGTGAAACAAACTTTCAGCACTGTTACAATGATGAAAACAAAACTAAGAAATCGACTTCAATGCAAAACTTTGTAATGCCTGCTACAGGTTAAATACTGCTTGGAGTGGAGGGGACAGGACTGCAGGAGCTTTCAGTGAACTCCACAAATGCTGCAGAAGTTCAAAAGCAACATGTATAATATCACCATAGAACAGGACTGCCTGGAAACTCTTCTCACGGAAGCCTATGTTTTTAGAGCCCTGGTAAGATCTACATATATTTAATACATTTGCATTGATAATTTTATTTATTCACTCATATTTTATATCCATGCAAAGTACACCTAATAATAGTCTGTGAAAAAAAAAAAAAAAAAATTTATTCACTTTCTGAAGAATATGTCATCTACATGTTCATGGGGGAAAATTGTTGAAAACAGCTGAAAATGGGAGATTTTTTATTCACCGGTAGAGGGATTTTGAGAGTCAGCCAGAAAGCTTGAGTTGCAACCCTCATTGCTTATGATGTGCTCACATAGCTAAATTCTCTCCGTCTCGTCAACCCGCTTAAGCTCATTTTATTGTTTAATGTGATTTTATAATTAATAAAAAATCACACAACGTTATGTATGCAAGCACTTGTCTTCTCGGTATTTGCATAATGACACAACTGTTAAAATGATTTGTAGGACTATATTATAGGATTTTAAACTAATTATAGTGTCTACAACAAACATTCTGGCATTGCTACATTTCTTATTTTCTTTTAAATTGAATTTGAATGTTGCAAAGAAAAAGCTACTTATTTGCACTGTACAAAACCACACAGGTCCTGCTAATTTAGAACCTTGGGTACTCAAAATGAATAGTATCTTATTCAGAAAAAAAAAAAATGTTAACTAAACCTTTGCATTTAAATAAACAACATATAATAATGTCCTCATATTTTTTTCTTCAGTTAGAAAAACTTTTGGGGGAAGGGAGCATGGTCAAGGTCCTCGGTCATTTTTCATGGCTGGCTACAGCTCTGTATAAATACTGTATATATCTATATATATATATATATATATATATATATATATATATATATATATATATATATATATATATATACACACACACACACTTTTGTGTTTCCCTCCAATATATAGCTTTTTTTCAGACAGTTTTGTGTTGCTGTTAAAATTGGTGATTTATTTCTGGGTATGTTTTGAATTGCAAAGAAAGAAAAATAGGCATTTTAACAACTAACCCTTATCCCATTTTTATGGTGCTATCCTTGTAGCATTTTTTTTTTTTACAAAGTATCTAACAACAAAACAAATAACTGAAACGTTTTTCTTTTTTTGCCCTTTATTTGGTAGTATTAAATACGTATTTTTTTAAAATAATATTTCATGCTAGTTTCACATGGTCACAGGTGTTTTATTTCTCTCAGAAATGTTTCACTTCCTTTTGAATTTGCACTGCTCTTTTAAAATAAGTGTGGTTGTGGCACAGCGTCTACAATCTACAGTCCAATGTGAAGGAATATTCCCCCCTAAACTTTATTCACAGCATCAATTAAAAAAGAAGGAATAAATAGGGACATATTTAGAATGAAAATAAAGTCATTTATATGGGGCTTCTACTTTAAAATCTAGTTATTATAGTAATAATAAATACAAAGCAAATGTATAACATATTTTTCATAGATGATTTTTAAATGGACTATATTTAAATGTGCTTAATCATAATACAAACTATGTTTTATATTATATATTTTAATATATATATATATATATATATATATATATATATATATATATATATATATATATATATATATATATATATATACACACACACATTTAAAAAAATACTGCATACAAACAATAAATATGCAGTACCATATATTATCAAGTATGATGTACAGTATGCTTTAACATATATTTTAAAAACATAGTTGTTTAATTCTGTATTCTTTCAAAACTGCAACAAACACTGGACGGACCAATATAGTACCTTCACTTTGTTTTCCAATAAAGTAATCAAATAGAGCTTATCATAGTCAGTTATTCATTATTAAAACTTCACTAAATCTCTTGTCATCGCTACATATTCAAGCAGCCTCAGGGTGCCTGGTGTAGCAGGTTGACTCTGAAAATGTTTTCATAACAACAACAAATAATAATATCTAGAAGGGTTAAACTGTTCCAAAGTTAAATAAAGTTGTTCAAGTTAAACCTGTCTAAATAATCAAAATGGTATAATTTTGTTACAAGAAACTCTTCCTTCTCTAGTAAGGCCACTCCCTATTAAGGCTTAGTTTTGTTGTCTAGCCGTAACAGGGATTTCATTGTATATATTTTAGCATTATAATTGTAAAGGGTCTTCTAAACGGTTCATTTCAATGCATATTTCCTAAGTCAAAAATAAATGTACACTATACCTATTTCACATTACAGTGTTTTTTTCTTTTCGTTGATAATGCATGGCTCTTAAAGAACTCTTAAGGTTATTGGTATGGTTCTTTTAACTGACACAGTTGGTCAGGGCTGGTTTAATTTATAATAGTAAATCATACTCTTTTTCATATATCATTACATCTTAGTTACAGAAACGTATTATTACTGAGAAAAGTGTTGATGACCATTTTTGCCTACTTGACCGTCTTATAAGATTTCATTTATAATTTATGATTTTGTGTTTATGGATGATGTTTCAGTTACTCGGGTCTAGTTTAACAATCTAAAAATACCTTATTTCATTATTTTTTGTATTGTATGTAGTTATGTTATTTAGAGTTAATAACAGTGGTATTAAAAACCCCACTGTTTAGAGCATTAAAGTACAGTATAATGTGATTATGATTGTATTAGTTATAATATTGGTGACTTTCTGCCTGCAGCAGCATGCTTTTATTAATATCGTCTGTAAGCATGGCTGTATCTCAGGGAAGCCAAGAAAGATGTAAAAATAAAAAGGGGAAAAGGGGATCTTCTTTTTTTAAATGTTTTTTTGTGTTGTTTTACTGATAAAACACACACTGATATATTGAACTTCTAATATAACACCCTTCATACAAATATTTATTTATACTGTGTTTAAAAATGTTTGGGCTGTATGTAAATATTTGTAACCTTCTATTGCCCTTTTTTATGGCAAAAGCGTATCATTTTTACATTATTCATTGTACCTGCAAACTCATAGCTATAGATCAGATCAGCACAAATGTTGGCTTTTGAAGCAGGTTTGTATAGCAAAGGGTTATTGGATATGTGCAGCACCAGTGGGCACATACTTTCTTAGAAAAACATGATTAGGACCCCACACCCTATGCCCTTTCTTTTCCCATTACCTACCTTAAAAGCTGCTGTTGCCCCCTGCAACATGTGTCAGCATGAATGACTCTGTGCAGTGCTGGCTGCTGGAGGACAGGGACCTCCGCTGTGACCTCTGGGAGCGGTTTCGCCTGTTAAAATAGCCAGTGCTGGCCCAAGCCCTCTGCCTGTTCCTCAGATACTCCTTATAGTTCTTGGTCAGCAGCGTGTAGAGGAACGGGTTAATGCAGCTGTTGCTGTAGGTCAGGCAGGTGGTCAAGTAGTTGATATTCCTCTTCGCCTTAGAGGAGACCGGGAATGACTCATAGAACTGGCCTATGAGCTGCCAGATCCAAAATGGCAGGAAGCAAGCCCAGAAGACCAAAACAATGGTGAAGATTAGATACAGAACCTTCTGGTTGGGGAGTCTCTTGGTCTGCTTGAAGGTAGCTGTCTGGGAGATCCAGTAAGTCCTGGCTAAACGGATGTAAAGGTACCCGATGATGACCCCTGGAGCTACAATACTGGTGCAGAAGAGTATGGTGATGTAGATTTTGTAGGAGAGAGGGTTCCAAGTTGGGTGGCAGATGCTCTTATCCCCGATTTGCACAAGTTGGATTGTGATAATCATAGGGAGAGTCAGTAAGAAGGAAGCTGCCCAGACCAATAGAGCAATGGCTTTCCTATAGCTTTTAGACCTCTTAACCGTATCCAGGGGCTTGAGAACAGCAAAGTAGCGCTCAGTGCTCATAATTGTCAAGGTGAAGATGCTGGCATGCATGGTCAGGAAGTCCAAGCTGAAAAGGATCCTGCAACCGATGTCCCCAAAGTACCATACCTTCATAAAGTAGGTGCAGACGATGAAAGGGATAGTGATGAGATAAAGAAGGTCTGCCAGGGCAAGGCTGATGATGTAGATGTACATAGAGGCAGCTGAGCGCATGGAGTGGCACATCACCACTAAGGTGTACATGTTGCCCGTGATCCCAATCACACACATGACGGACAGGATGGTCCCGATGCAGAAAGTGACCACCAGATCTTCCATGGAACTGGATCCTTGTGGCCCGACGGTGGATCCATTGATAGAACCGTTCATGATCACTTCAAAAGAGGTCCCTTCACTGGTTTCTGTAGCCATCTAAAAAACAAATCTGGTCAACTATGTAGTCATTTTTTTTCTTTTCTATTTTATTTCAAGATGTGATCTTTCCCAAAACTGTTTGTTAGCGTTTCCAAAGCAGTTATGAATTTGACTTGATGTCCAGTGTTAAATGACTATTCAAAGTAAAAAATAAAAATAAAAATAACTTTTACAGCTGTTGCATACAGTATAAAGGAAATCAACCTTCTTTCACACATTACAATCTTTTGAAAACACTGTGTCAGACTTTCACCATTTCTGCAAAAGGGGGACCCCATATAAAAGTTTTTCACAAAATATTTGCACGGTAATTTTGAGTTTCCCATGCTTGTCATGTGCATACTATGCATATAAATTATTGTTCTTTGGTTGACCATGCGTCACAATAGTTCACAGTCATTAACCATCCTGATCTTTGCTTGGCAAGGCTTTCACTATGCTTTACTATGCTATTCGTTTACCACAGTTAGGCACATTAAAGCATTTGTATTTCCCAATTAGCTTTTTTTTTCGCAAAATCATGGGTTTTTAGTTTGAATAAAATGCCGTGGTCACTTTTTAATAGGGCATGCTGCTTCCTGTCAAGTTATTTCATCAGAAATTACATGTCAATCTGTACCAAACTATTGTTTAAGAAAAAGCTTAGCATCTTACCTGAGGAAGATGAATGGAGAAAAGGGGTATTAAGGTAAGTTTGCTCACTGGAATACACCCTTGAGTACTTAATTCTATTGAGTCATGTACTTGCCATTATTTTAATCCCAATGGTGTATGAAGCTGTTGTGTCATTAATAATGGTGTCAAATTCAAACCCATGTATTGCCTTAGAATCCAAGGAGATAGCAGTCAAGTAGGAACAGAGCTTTTCAAAATATTGAAAACTTAAAGTCGCAGAAGCAAAGATTATGAGACATTAGAATGAAATATCAATTTTAAAAAATCCAGTGAAACCACAGCAAACAAATCCTTTTTTCCCTTTTAATTTCTTTAGCAGGTACAGCTTCTAACAGTCCTGGATCCTTCATATACTACCGATTCCTGATTGAAGATTTTTAAAGTTATTTTTTTTTAGGAGGAGCTGCCTTGCAAGCAGACTGTGTCTAGTATTGAATGAGTCTGAGAGTAATACAAGTATTTCAGACAGGAAGGGAGAGCGAGAGTGAGCAGAGAGAGGGGGTGGGTTGGTGGGAGGGGGTTATACAGGAGAGAGAGAGAGAGAGAGAGATTGGAAGGGAGAGAGGATTATTGAGAGGTATGCTGGATATGTGTCCTTCCTGCTCTTTGCTTCTTCCCTCTGCCCATTCACGTTCAGCTGCTATTTCTGTTTGACGCTGATGTGAAAAGTGTACACTGTTCTCCAGCGGAGAATTGCTTTGAATTGTTAGCTTAAATTAATAAACAAAAACCTATGGCAATTAAAAAAAAATACCAACATATTAACCCTTCCTTCTTTTCATTGGCCACACAAATACACTTGGAAATGTGAGGCTGTTTATCATAATTAATGTTTATGTGAATGAGTAAATGCTGAGTATGAGTGATCATATGTATGCAATAGGAATTCAATACTAAAGGGTATTTGTGTTATATGAGAAGATGTATTTAGGTATTGATTATAAATTTATGTTCTATTAACCAATATGTATTACTTAATCTAACAATATACCTGTTTTTTCATAAGTAATTATAATATGTGTTATATTTCAAAAAATATAATATTCATACTGTATTCATATAATATTACAGTATTTGTAGCATTACAATGTATCTGTATTTTTACTATACCTGCTGTAATAGAACTCCTGGAGCTGATGAGTTAATAACACTGACAATTTGTCACTGTGACAGGGAAGAGGCCCTGCACACTGGGGAATGTGTGTTTTGTAACTGTTCTAACACAGCCACAGTTTTAATTGATCAAGTGATTGTTTTATTAATGTAATTAGGTACACAAGCCTGTAATTAGCAGGCATGTGTGTCTATAAGCAGGGCAGGACCTGGGTATGTAGTCTGTGTGAAGGCTAAGGCCTGTGTGGAGACCTGACGAGACGGTACTGTGTTTCAATACTTGGGTGTACAAGTGTTGGTGTTTTGTTGCTGGTATTTAGAAACTTGGGATAAGTTTAGTAAGCACTCCTTGATGGAGTTTTTTGTTTTCTTTCATTTATTTGTGGTTTGTTCAATGAAAATAAATATACAGGCACTGGCCTGTTTCATTCCACTTGCTGTTGTGAGAGTGTTCTTTTATACAGGAAGACAGTGAAAAGGTCCTGGACATGGCAAAGCTTACCCCGCTTTGCCACAGCACGTACTTACTTACCTCTCAACTACACAGCTTGCTCTTTAAGTGAATGGCAAGGTGTTTGTCTTGGAATCGCATGGTTTGCGATTCTCACCCAGCACTTGCTTTTCAATTCAATAGCCTTAACATCAGTTAAATTAGAGCTTAGCGTGAGTTTGTGAAATGCATAGACTAATACTTACGGAATGCAGATAAAACAATGCAGCAATAACAGCAATAACAGATCAATTCCACGGGAATTAGTGACCGACTGTTGTTAATACACTTAGTTTACAACAGTGGTACTTTTAACATGTCCCATAGTTGTACTATGCATTTACACTATTTTTTTGCCATGTTTAATATGCTTTACCATACCTGTGTGCTTTACAGTACTTACCTATGCTTTACCATGCTTTCACTGCAATTTGCTATACTTTTAGTGTGGGACACTGTTTTATAAGAGTAACCCTCAGGCTTTGTGTTTGGGCCACCAGCTCACTCAGCCTCACTCAGTCACTAATCCCCAGGAAATGCTCCGAGCCTCGACAGTTATTGCTACAGAGAGCTTTACATAAAAAAAAAAAAAACATATGGACAATACCCAATATTTTCCCCTATGGGTAAATCTCATGCAAATTGCACTCTCTATAGTAATTGTATTACATTGGCAACTTGCCCACTGTGGAAAATCAGGCATGTATAATGTTTATTTGCTTTATAACATATTTACATGACATGGTTGTTCATATAATAACCATTGAATTACTGACATCACAGGAAAAGCAGGACTGATGCACTGATTAATTACATGTTTGCTTCTTTGTTTGAACTCCTTCCAACATTACAGCCATTGAAATATATAAACCTCTATAGTTACATTGATGGTGGTGTGTGTGGTAACACTTTACATTCAGTGTATCTGATTCCTGTGTATTTACATAGTAGTGTAACATATAATTACAATGTTATTTTGCATAGTTACAATGTACTTAACGTGTAAATATTTTTGCCCGATATAGGCAAGTGTACAATTGTATCAGAAAAGCGTTAGGGTTAGGGGAGTTTGGGTTAGATTTTTTTAAAAAAAAGGGTTAGGGTTAGGGTTATATCATGCAAAAAATGTACACATGAAGACATTGTAAGTATTTATTATAACATTGTAATTATGTGAAAGTACACATGTATTTACTAAGTAACTACTATGTAAATACACAGCAATTAGAGACACAATGTAAAGTGTAAAGTGTTCTCTTGTGTCTTCTTTGGCATAACATTCAAAATAAGCAATCCTTCATAATTTTTTGCAGAATGTACTGTCATTTGTTTTTACACGACTCGGTCAGCTACCTACTGGAGAGACTTCATTATCAACTCTGAATTAACCAGGCTGATGGAAGACCTTTTGAAATGTAAATTCAACACTTGCGCGTGGTCTTTAGAATCAGGCAAGCCAGGGGCTCCGAGTGGCGCATCCAGTAAAGGCGCTCCACGTGGAGTGCAGGATGCGCTCTATAGTCTGGACGTCGCGAGTTCTAGTCCAGGCTATTCCACAGCCGACCGTGGACGGGAGCTCCAAGGGGGCCGGGCACAATTGGCCGAAGCGTCGCCCGGGGGAGGGAGGGTTAGGTCGGCCAGGATGTCCTTGGCTCACCACGACCCCTGTAGTCTGGCCGGGCGCCTGCGGGCTTGCCTGTAAGCTGCCCGAGAGCTGCGTTGTCCTCCGACGCTGTAGCTCTTGGGTGGCTGCATGGTGAGTCCGCAGTTTGAAAAAAGCGTGTGTGTTCGTCTTCGCCCTCCCGAGTCAGCGCGGGTGGTAGCGGTGAGCTGAGCTTAAAAAATAATTGGCCATTCTAAATTGGGAGAAAATAATAAAAATAATTGGCAACTACTAAATTTTTTTTTTTTTTTTTAAAAGAATCACGCAAGCCTTTCTTTTTTTGCTAGCCCTTGTCACTTGCCTAGATGCAGAGGACATCGGGCCAGATTCTCAAAGCTATTTATTAGCACAAGTCATCATTAGCAATTTTTTTTCAGGAAGGAAAAAAAAATTCAATTACAGTAGAACCTGAGAGTTACAAACTGATATTCGTAACAGGTGCTGCTTGAACCCAAGTTTACCTTTACATTTAAATCTGTGTGTTTGCTACAGCCATGATTTCAATCGAGCTTTTTTCAATTTATAGTACTGTTTTAAACACTTTCAAACCAAAACAATATGAGTATAGCATTACTGTTCTGTATCTTTGTATTATTCACCAGATTGAGGGTGTGATTGAGGGTGCATCCCCCTATAGAATTCAGAAATTTCGAATGAAATCTGCTGAATAATGTTACGTTAACATTTTGAATTACATACCGCTTTGTAGTTTTCCTTATACTTAACGAAAAACTGACAAAAATTGAAAACTGTAACCTTTCAAAATCTAACATGAAATACTGTGCTGCTATTATGCTGCAATTATGGCTTTCTATGATTACATGATGTTAAATATTGTTCAAATTATGTTCAAATAGTTATTTTTTGTAATTGTCTCAACTCTAAAATTCTCTGTGATGCAAAAATTTGCCCCTAGCTGTAGATAGCAGGTGTACATATTTAATAAAACCATTGAAATGTCTTGGTTGTTTATTTCTGCTTTGGTAACTACACAGAGTTCTGAAAATGTGCTGATGACGATATGGAGAAAAGAGATTTGAGAATCTACACCATGTGAAAGCAGAGCTTCACAATCAGGTTGTGGAGCTAAAAGAGTGGGCAAGGGGTGTCCTTCTGTCTAAAGCTTTGCACTCCTTAAAATGTGGCCCACTGTACCAACACATAAGTTCATAGTTAACAAAAGGTGATGGACAGTGGCACGGACTACATTTTTGGCAGGCAGACAGATGCCACAAGAGCTTCCCCTGACAGCTCTATAAGTGAGAGAGAGAGAGCAAACACTTCAGTCCTGACCTGAACACCCCCTGCCTGACATTCAGTCCTGAGCCCCTTTAAAGTTGTAGCTAATAAAATAATGACATAATTTTTTCACACCAAGCACATCTATTCCTTATATAGGGCTCAAATGAGCAGTTCTGAAAGAAACCTAAGTTTTAGCAAGCATGTATTTTCATTTTATAACATGATAAATAACATTTTAAAAAACAACATTTTAGACCTAAGTAATGGAAGCACAAAACAGGTAAGATTAATGTCATTATTTTGTTAGCTATAATTACTTTAAAAGGTGCTTGTCGCCTTCATTTACTTGGAGGTTTAAAGCTCGCTTCACCAGTTGATAGTTGTGCCAACTCATGCTTCTAGACATTTCATGCCGGTCCTGTATGAAGCAAGGTGCCAACAATACCATGGTCTCCTGTTGCGTATTGCTCTATAGCACACACTGTACTATGTGTGCATGATTGTTTTTGTCATCCGTTACATGATTTCCATTACATGAGAGTAGCTGTTAAAACTGCATGCTGATATTGGACTCAGCTCTCGCTAAAATAAGCACCAACTAAGACTCATTTAACTCCAGGCTTGTGCCCGTTGAGGTTCTTTTCTCGCTTACGCTGGTTCATCTGGCTGGATTCACAAGGATCATTAGGTTCATCACTTGTGTTTATGCAAGTCCTCCTCTCATCTATGACAGTGGTGCTGATATCCTGCAAACTGTGGTTTGCTTCCTGGATTTCATTCGACTGACTTGACTGACTGCGAGGCCCTTGTCCCTTCACCCTCAAGCATTTCATTCTCCCTTGATGAATCTTCAAACCCCTAACCGTTGTCACTTTGCTCCAGCGATGGACACAAACCTGGAGCTCCATGTCTTTGCTAACTGCAGATCTTGAGCTAGTTCTTTGCAAAGTACTCTCCATTCTCATATCCGTTTCCTTTCCTAAGTCATTAACCGTGTTGTCAAACCTTGAGTCTTCTTCTGCCCCGGCTCTCGCAGACTCTAGGGGTATTTTTCTCTTTCATTTCTTAGAAGCCTTGGGCGGGTGTCTCCAGCATCCTGTTCCATTTGAAAACACAGAGCTGGATCCTGCCGGCTAGGGTGGCTAACCCCTGCCAGCCCCAATAGGGTCTATTTCCTCCTGTCATATGTAGCTTAGGAAATGGTACTTGAATAGATGCACTTAAGTTGTGGATGTGGATGTGCTTTTAAGAAATGAGTTCACTGTTTTGCATTGATATTTCCGTACCAAACTGACTTTAATAATGAGATAATGGACCAGGCTGACTGAAATATTCTGCCAGCACGAACTGCTTTGTCTACAACTTTAACACTATATAGGCAGTAGCTAGGTTCAGTGAATTGAGGGAATGCCAATATGCCAAAGAGAAGATAGAAAATATTTAACATTTTTTTAGTTTACAAAAAAATACAGAAAACACTTTTCAATTCACGATAAAAGTCTGAAACGTGTTTTCAAAGAATAACATGTTGTAGCATTGGTTTATTGGGTTAAAGACTTTTTTTGCAAGCTTTACATTCATGTAGTCTTGCAATATTTAACCTGAAGAGTGAAATTGTCCCCACCCCTTCAACGCCGCCTTCTTTCTTGTCATTAACCAACCAGTTCCTTACCCTGACATGCTGTGCAGACAGTGGCATGCTTTCACCCTGAAGGCACTTGTAATGAATCTGCTCTTAGCTGCTGATGAGTGAATAATACTGACTTCAGAATAAGACCCGTAATTACCTCCTGACTACAGAGCTTGCTCTTTATTTGAATGGCCAGTTGTTTGTCTTTGAAACATATGGTTTGCAGTTTGTTTCCAGCCCTTGTTTTTCCATTCAATCCAATGGGTTGAGATGCCAATTCATTAGAGTGGTTCCATATAGGAAGAATCCACCTCCCTATGGTTGAGCCAGGTAATTGAATATCTGTGTTATTTGCATTATTATAGCTATAGCAGGTCTGCGAGACAAGCTTTGATTAAGTGTGTGGGGGGGAGTGGGGAGGGGGGAGGAGTGGGGGTATTGAATCCCTTCTTTGCAGCTGATGAGTTAATAATACTGACATCACATGACATATGCTTACCTCTTGACTACAGAGCTTGCACTTTAGTTGAATGGTAAGTTGTTCATCCAGCCCATGCCTGTCCGTTCAATTAAATGGGCTGAGATGCTAATTTATTACCCACTGCTGAAGTGAAATGACCTAGGAAGTACAGTAAAATGCTGCAGTTAAATTGTAAATGCCTCCTTAGACAAGGGGTGTGCATAATGGGTATAAGAATTAAAATGTTGTGACTTAAATAAATTAGATGGATTAAACTACGCCCCCTGGGGGAATTTGCCTTCACTTCAACACACAGGTTCTTTATATTCAGAAAAGAGATCAAATACATGGAACAGAGTAAGCAACAAATACTAAATATATTAAACAAAGGGAATAGTATTATTCCACAAAAGTCAGTTCAAACAGCAACACATTATTCAAAGTCATAATGAAAGTTGTTATCACACCGGTAATCTTAACAGTGTTATTTTAGTCAAGATACAATTTTGCTTCATCAAACACACACATAGTGTCAGTGCAGGACAGGAAACCCAGAAGGAGAGAGGACAGGACAATCTACAAATCAAAATCTCCAGACAAAGCTGAAAGTTCAACCTCACAGCATACAAACAACCAAATGTTTTTCAGTTGGAAAGTCAATTTACTGTCCTGTTTCACTTTCCTCTGTCTGTGACTCTTGTCTACTCCAAACCAGTAAAGCTTTACCCTCTCCTGCACAGATCAACACGCAGACAAAACACAGGACCCCAGGAAGGCTGTCCTGTTTGGTAAAATGTATGTTTGTACAACTAGCAAAAATTCAGCGAGTGCTGTACCTACTAAAGTGCATTGAACTGGGAGATGAGTAGGGAAGCCGATTTCTAAAATATCTTAGCACTAAGAAAATCAAGGTGTAATACAAATATTACAATATCATCACATACCTAAGTGGAAAAAACAACATTACAACTTAAAACATGGAAAATGTTCAGTTATGAACACCAGTGGTGTATAGGGTGTGTTCCACAGTCTGGGGGCGCAGTTTCGAGTCCTGGCTGGTCTTTGCTGGGAGTGTTTCTCCTCACTGTGATACAACGGCCACTGCTGGCCAGGCACACAATAAACTTGTGCAAACACCTGTGGAGCTGGCTTGCAGGGGTTGGCAGTTTGCTGAGCTTTTTGTGGGGTGTTGCTGTAGTGTGTGAACATCATCCATTCCTGATGGGTTCACACCAAGATCCCCAGTAGCTTACCTTGTCATGAAATCAGAAGCTTGTCTGTTTAAATTCTGTTCTCAACGAATTGTCGATTGCAGTGTGGAGTAGTGGTTAGGCTCTGGACTCCTGACCGGAGGGTTGTGGGTTCAATCCCAGGTGGGGGGCACTGCTGTTGTACCCTTGAGCAAGGTACTTTACCTTGGTTGCTCCAGTAAAAACCCAGCTCTATAAATGGGTAATTGTATGTAAAAATAATGTGATATCTTTTAATAATTGTAAGTCGCCCTGGATAAGGGTGTCTGCTAAGAAATGTAATAATAATAATAATAATAATTGGCTTTTGTGGTCTTGCAGGTGCTAAAGAGAAAAATATGGATAGTTCATACAGCAGAGAGTTGATATATCGTTGTGGTGCATGGTGGAAAGAGTCATGTGACAATCTACAAATTCCAGTAGTCTATGAATAATAACCTTCATTGCTGTTGAATCCCCAAGTGACCACAAGCAATACAGTACATGCATGTTTGAGGAAGCTCACATCACAATACCAAGCAGACACAAAATAGTTATAGACTTAGATCACCATTGCATACAAATTTTAAGAGAAAAAGCTAAAGGTTTTTTATTATCGAGGCCCCAGGGGGTAGAATGGCCAAAAGACCATTTTTAAGTAAAGTGGAAACAACTTAATATGACATTCTTATCTTATGAGTAACTTATTTAAACAATATCTTTTATTTATGTATTCTTTTCATTTATGAAAGGGTGATAACCAACATTTCCACTATATCCCTAGTGGAAGCCTATGTACATACAGACACACTACATAGTTTTATACGTATCTGTGGCGGAGTGTCCCGCCCCTATTTATTATTATTTGTATTTTTGTTTGCGGCGCGGGTAAAAGCGCCGCGTCTTTTATATGTATATTTAAAAACCCCGTGAGGATGCATGACTGATCAGCTACTGATTATTTAACTAGCTGACAGTCATGCATCCTTACCCAACGCGTGCAGACTGTGGCAGAGGGGTAATAAGATAATTAATAGCTAGTTAACCCCTCGGCCAGAGTATAAGAACCGACAGCTGTCTGTGCTGCGGTGTGGAGTTTTGGAGTAGAGAGCGGAGAGAGAGCAGAGAGACGACATAAAACAATTGCTAAAACGTGCTGGTTCAGCCAGCACGCCACTTACTTGTTTGTCTGTTTATTCGTTTGGCCCTCGTGCCCTTTTGTTTTGTTGTTTTGTTAAATATTTTGTTTTGTTTATTAATAAAATCAACTGAACGCCGTTGCGTTCAGTTTAGCCACCATCCATTGTTATGGTTTCAGTTACTTCCTGGTCCGTGACGTCATCACACTCACCACTGCGAGCCAGCCTGTCACATATGGTGTCCTGCGTGGGACAAACAACGCCTCCAACAGCCGGACCAGGAAAGAAAAAGGACGTTTTTTTTGTTTGTTTTTTCAAAAAGTGTTTTTGTGTTTTTTTGTGGAAAAAATAAATAAATAAAATGGAAGGCTGGAGCTGGAGAAACGGCTGCGGGGAACTGGAGGACCTCCTCGGTGGTCTGGAGGACCAAGGCTGGTGCCTTGCTTGCGGGGTCTACGGGCACACTGTAGCAATCTGCCCCTTCCAGGATGAGGAGGAGGAATTGGCCCAGGAGAGGAAGGCAGGGAGAAGGAGCAGGAAGAGAAGGGAGAGGAAGGCTGCAGCAACAGCTGCAGCAACAGCAGGAGGAGATCGGTGACGATGACTGTGAGGTTTATATTGTGAACCTCGTGGCGGAGTTGTGCCCTGGCTGTGGGGCATATGGGCACACGTTGGCCATATGCCCCACGCAATATGAAGAGGCGGAGCCGAACATCCAGCGCCCAGAAGGGGGCGCGAGCATCCAGCCCAGAAGGGGAGCCCGTGCATCCAGCGCCCGGAAGGGGAGCCCGTGCATCCAGCGCCGGAAGGGGAGCCCGTGCATCCAGCGCCGGAAGGGGAGCCCGTGCATCCAGCGCCCGGAAGGGGGAGCCCGTGCATCCAGCGCCCGGAAGGGGGAGCCCGTGCATCCAGCGCCGGAAGGGGAGCCCGTGCATCCAGCGCCCAGGCCTCCAGCAGCAGAGGAAGAATACCTGCTGCCTCTGCCTCCACCACCAGGAGCAGAGCAGCAAGAGCTGCCTCTGCCTCCGCCACCTCCATCGCTTCCACCACCAGGAGCAGAGCAGCGGGAGCTGCCTCTGTCTCCGCCACCTCCATCGCTTCCACCACCAGGAGCAGAGCAGCGGGAGCTGCCTCTGCCTCCGCCACCTCCACCGCCAGGAGCAGAGCAGCAGGAGCTGCCTCTGCCTCCGCCACCTCCACCGCCAGGAGCAGAGCAGCAGGAGCTGCCTCTGCCTCTGCCACCTCCACCAGCAGAGGGTGAATGCCTGCTGGTTCCGTCTCAAGAGCCGTGGGAAGACAGCTTACCGCTCCCAGCTCCACCAGCAGAGGGTGAATTCCTGCTGGTTACGCCTCAACCGCTGTGGGAGGATTGCTTGCCCCTCCCACCTCCACCAGCAGAGGGTGAATACCTGCTGGTTCCGCCACAACCGCCGTGGGAGGACTGCTTGCCGCTCCCACCTCCACCAGCAGAGGGTGAATACCTGCTGGTTCCGCCTCAACCGCCGTGGGAGGACTGCTTGCCCCTCCCACCTCCACCAGCAGAGGGTGAATACCTGCTGGTTCCATCTCCACCTCCACCAGCAGAGGGTGAATACCTGCTGGTTCCACATCCACCATCATGGGAAGGACTGCTCCTGCCCTGCTTCGCACCGCCAAGGATGCCTGCCGCACCGCCAAGGATGCCTGTTGCTCCGCGATCGCCTGGGGCTGCCTGTTGCTCCGCATCGCCTGGGGCTGCCTGTTGCTCCGCATCGCCTGGAGAGCCACCAGTTACAGGGTACAAGGGAGAAGTGGAGCTCCGCTGCCGCCTCCATGGCCAGGGGCTCCCTCCCGAGTTAGCCTCCCGAGGGTCGCTGCTGCTGCCGTCGCCTCCCGAGGGTCGCTGCTGCTGCCGTCGCCTCCCGGGTCCGCTGCTGCTGCCGTCGCCTCCCGAGGGTCCGCTGCGGCTGCCGTCGCCCCGAGGGTCCGCTGCTGCTGCCGTTGCCTGCCGAAGGTCTGCAGCTGCTACCTTCGCCTCCCGAGGGTCCTGTTTTGCCTGGAGTCGCTACCAGTCCTGCCATGCGGCAGGAAATACTGTGGCTGGAGCCCCATGAAGGGAGCTGCCGGCCACGGAAAAGGGGAGGTCAGGAGACCAGCTCCCCAGCCGCACTTCGCGGCAGGAAATACTGTGGCTGGAGCCCCATGAAGGGAGCTGCGGCCATGAAGAAGGGGGAGGTCAGGAGACCAGCTCCCCGCAGCAATTCGCTGCAGGAAATACTGTGGCGGAGCCCCACGGAGGGAGATGCGGCCATGAAGAAGGGGGCAGGTCTGGAGACCACCCCCAAAATTTTTCTGGCCAGAGGGGCCGGCCTGTGCGTGGTCCACTAGGGCGCTACAGTTGTTGGGGTGGGAGGAGGACATCCCGCCGTGGCGCCCGAGACACCTTGCTTCCCCTGTTCGGGGCCAGGACTGCTAGCCGGGACTTTAGGGAATAAGGGGGAGGTGGCGAAAAGGCCATGTGTGCTGCGCTGGGGGGCATGTGTGGCGGAGTGTCCGCCCTATTTATTATTATTTGTATTTTTGTTTGCGGCGGGTAAAAGCGCCCGCGTCTTTCTATATGTATATTTAAAACCCGTGAGGATGCATGACTGATCAGCTACTGATTATTTAACTAGCTGACAGTCATGCATCCTTACCTAACGATGCAGACTGTGGCGAGGGGTAATAAGATAATTAATAGCTAGTTAACCCCTCGGCCAGAGTATAAGAACCGACAGTTGTCTGTACTGCGGTGTGGAGTTTTGGAGTAGAGGCGGAGAGAGAGAGCAGAGAGGCGACATAAAACAATTGCTAAAACGTGCTGGTTCAGCCAGCACGCCACTACTGTTTGTCTGTTTATTCGTTTGGCCCTCGTGCCCTTTTGTTTTGTTGTTTTGTTAAATATTTTGTTTTGTTTATTAATAAAATCAACTGAACGCCGTTGCGTTCAGTTTCGCCCGCCCATCCATTGTTATGGTTTCAGTTACTTCCTGGTCCGTGACGTCATCACACTCACCACTGCGAGCCAGCCTGTCACAGTATCTAAAGAACTCCTTGTCCCAAATCTGTGGGTATACGAGAGGCTGTCTGTACGTCACACCAGTATTTTTTTACAAGAGGAACCAGGAGAACAGCTTATTAAGTTATGATGGGACTTGAAGAAGACCTTCTGTAGCACAGATGATTGATAGTATCAGAATGTGAGGATGTTCTTAATATATATTATATACACTGAGTGTACAAAACATTAGGAACACCTGCTCTTTCCATGAAGTAGACTGACGAGGTGAATCCAGGTGAAAGCTATGATCCCTTATTGATGTAACCTGTTAAATCCACTTCAATCAGTGTAGATGAAGGGGAGACAGGTTAAAGAAGGATTTTTAAGCCTGGACACAATTGAGACATGTATTGTGTATGTGTGCCATTCAGAGGGTAAATGGGCAAGACAAAAGATTTATAGTAAGTGCCTTTGAACAGGGTATGGTAGTAGGTGCCAGGCGCGCTGGTTTAAGTGTGTCAAGAACTGCAACGCTGCTGGGTTTCTCACGCTCAGCAGTTTCCCGTGTGTATCAAGGATGGTCCACCACCCAAAGGACATCCAGCCAACGGCAGGCCAGTGGTCGAAAACGGCTCATTGATGAAAGAGGCCAAAGGAGGCTGACACGAATTGTGCAGAGCAACAGACAGTCTACAGTTAGTCAATTGACAGTCCAGTACAACATTGGTGCCGAAAGACCCATAAAAGAATGCACAACTCGTCGTACCTTGACACGAATGGGGTATGGCAGCCGACGACCTAACAGAGTTCCACTTCTTTCAGCAAAACACAAGAAACTGCGGTTGCAGTGGGCTGAGGAATGAAAACACTGGGCACTGGAGGATTGGAAAAATATTTGTCTGGTCTGATGAATCCCAGTTCCTGCTGTTTCATGCTGATGGGAGGCCTAGGGTATGGAGAAAACCACATGAGTACATGCATCCATCATGCCGCGTGTCAACATTGCAGACTGGTGGTGGTGATGTGATGGTGTGGGGTGTGTTTTCATGGCACACATTGGGCCCCTTGATAAAAGTGGAGCAACGTTTGAATGTCACAGGATATCTGAACATCATTGCCAGTCAGGTGCATCCCTTCATGGCAGCAGGTAGCCATCTGCTAATGGATTTTTTCAGCAGGATAATGCCCCATGCCACAAGGCTAGGATTGTCCAGGAATGGTTCCACGAACATGACAGTGAATTCTGCTTACTGCAGTGGCCTGCCCAGTCACCAGATCTCAATCCAATTGAGCATCTGTGGGATGAGATGGAACGAGCTATTCGGAGTAGAGATCCACTACTAGCCAACTTGACACAACTGTGGGAAGCATTGGAGTCAACATGGGCCAACATCCCTGTGGAACACTTTCGACACCTTGTAGAGTCCATGCCCCAACGAATTGAGGCTGTTCTGAGGGCAAAAGGGGGTGCAACTCAATATTAGGAAGGTGTTCCTAATGTTTTGTACACTCAGTGTATATATTGTTGTTTTCTTACAATTATAACAGCATTTTTTTAAAAACAATTACTTCAAAACTCACAAAAAAATAGGTATCCTTGTTTACACAGGTGTTCCAGGTTCAGACTGGAAAGCATTAGTTGCTCATTATTAGAATTGGAACAAAGGACTAAATGGACGGCAAATATGTTCTTTTTTGCATTAAAAACCTGTGCTTATGGGACATTGGTTGCCCATTTTTTTTACCCCACACTAGAATTGCTTAATAAATATCCCTGTATCCCAAAATAGATAATCATCCTCTCCAAAATAGGCAAAATATTTTAAAAAGCAAGACGGTATCCATTTACTACAAATGAATGGCGAGTAGGGGGTATCTGTTCTTCATTTTATCCCAATAAATAGATTTCTGCCATGGCGACTGCCAAGCCTGGTGCTGACTGTAATAAAAACAACATGAACGTTTTCAGATGTTGCTTTTTTAAATGATAATTGCACTAAAAGATCATTGCCTTCGACAAATGCCTTAGACATTTTTACACACAGAATGAGTCAGAGGTTTGTCTACTTGACCTGCTGTACTTTGTTTCTAGTTTTAACTCGTAATTTATGATTGCATGTTTGTTGAAGCAACAAATCCATTGAATTGGCATGTTCAGCTTAATAACATAGAATGTAGTAAAGCTTAGTTTAAAAGAGGTGTGCTTTATATGACAGGTTTAATAGAAAAACAAACAAAAAAAGATTTGGATGATACTAAAGATGATAAATAAAATAACAAATTCAATGCATGCATGGCTTAGAGAAACTTAAAATTATATTAATTAAAACATATTCTGAAATAGTCTGAAGTATTTTGAAGAATTGATCGTCTTACCTTTTATGATGTTTCCAAGCCATGATTTTAATTATTGAAATAGTATGTTTAATTACATGTTCAACATACTCTTTGTTTAGGTGCCTTGCCCTGAATTCAGGTGCAAGGCTGCTTTAAACCACACAGGTACAAGTACTATGTACAGACAGAAATGCAAAAGGAAACATGATTGCCTAAATTGTGGTACCGTGCAAACCTTAACATACAATTTTATGATCTAGCCAGTTATACATGTGTTTATAGCAAAAGAGCATCTGGGAATTACAAGAAGGCAATTATAAGAATTGCTTAAGAAGGCAACAGCACACAACAGGATGTTCCAGTATTGTCCAATATCAGCACGCCTAAGGGTGCTGTTCAATACAAGGTGATGCCAAGTGAATCAGGCAGAGTAATTCTAAAAGTTCCTAGCTGTACTGGTATGGTGACATGTTTTCATGGGCTGGAACACTTGTTCGCCAATAAGATTGCTTCTTCCATTCTTGCAATTTTGTATCATAGAATATAAGTAATTAAACAAGAAATACTTTAAGAAGTCAAAAGGCAGTTGCATTTAAATGATTTGATCCACATAAGGTGATTAAGAAATCCATACTTTCAAATCTATTCTGCCCGGTATAAAGATTTTTGGTAATCATTCCTAAATTACTTTTACTGAAAATAACTGATTTGTTTAGGATTGGGAGGCTACAGAATGAGAGAGAACACTTTATACATATTAACTATCATATATAGTAAATCCATAACTATCATATATATTGTATACACCAATTGGTATTGAAATTGAGGGTAACTATCTTAATATCTTTTACTGACAATTTTTTGTTAAGCAGGATTTTTTTTATTAGGATTATTTTTGGGGAGTGGATACTGCAGTTGCTTACCTTGGCAGGTTCTCATCCTGGCTGTGGGAAGTCGCTGATCTGGGGATTCTACAGGGAGCATTGCCTCCCCCAGGTTAGGGAAACAAAGACGCCAGGGACAAGACACCTTGCTAAGCTACAGTAGCCTCTGGCACCTGGTGAGCTCAAGTGACCAACTGCAGAGCTGAGGTAGCTCTCAGACATCCACTGCCGAGCTCCTGGGTGTTAGAAGTGATTAGTGGATGCCCACTGACCTCCAGTCACTCATGACCCTTTGGTAAACGATAGAAACTGCTCCTCCAACCCACGGCTGCCACATCGTTTCCCTTCCGAGTCGATGTGTTAGTGTACCGAAGTTCCGCCCCCTTTCGAGATGACCGACTTCCTTTTAACCCTGGGAATAAATTGTCACGCCAACCAGTCCAGGGTACTCTGTTCCCTTTACTTAGCACCCTCACAAGTTGGGAGGGAGATTTACCACCAAGAATCATTCTGTTTCTGTCACAGGAACCCATTGAAATGAGGTCCCTTTTACAATGGGGTCTGAGGCACAATCGCACAGAGACAGCAGTACTCATTATAAAGCTTTTTTTCAGTTTATTGTACTATACCATGCATTCACCATTATTTACTGGAGTTAACCAAGGCTGTACAACGCTTTACAAAACGTACTTGTGATTGACTATTATTTCACGGTGCTTTTACCATGTTTTACTGTAATTTGCTATGATTTTACTGTGGCATTCTCTGGGTTTGCTCTTGCAGTTTATGATGTCACAAAACCCCTCTGAAATATTTTCTTGTAATGCACTGCAGCCCATATATATACATGTGTGTGTGTGTGTACAACAGCCTCCACTATATCCCTGTCCAGGGTTGCCAGATTGGCTTTTTTTAAGCCAGATTTTACAATTTTACAATTACATTGGTTGTTTGGCTTTGAAAATAACAGTTGGCATTCTAGCATATTTGTGGCTTTTTTGTCTTTGTAAAATTAATTTCATTTTTTTTAGTATAAACTTGATATTTCTTCTCAAATGTAATCAAAACAGTATATCTGTTACAATACTCATCCACGACGCTAGATGGCCTTAAATAGGATTGCTGTTGATGAATTTGCTTGTCTTATCGCTTTAGCGTTGGACTTCCAAGGTAAATGTTGCTGAAATTTTGTGGTTACCGAGCGAATGCTGGAGCTTTTCCATGCAGATCAATTGTATGGAAAGGAGGAGCCAGAAGAGAACACTTCATTGGGTTTGAAGAGTATTGGGTCGAGCTTGGAGAAAGAGGCGTTGGATTTGGATATGGATTAAGTAAGTTTTTACCTTAGAGCTACCTGAGGTTACAGATTCAGCTGTCTAAGGTTCTGCTTGAAAACAATAACCAAAATATATCCTTGCCAAACTGTTAACCCTGATCTTTTATACTATAGTTTTATATATAATATATATTATTTTATTAATTTATTTTCTTTTTTCTAATATATGTATTTTTTTATCTATTCGTTATCTTTCTGTTGGTTTATTATAATGTGTTTTATTTGGATTTTAGGGGGTAAGGATTGGTGGAAGTGTGGGAGTGGGAGAAAGGAGGGGGGATAAAGAGGAAGTTGGGCATTTATATGCTCTGTATGTCTAACTTTCATTCTGAAAAAAAAATTATATATACTGTATATATATATATATATATATATATATATATATATATATATATATATATATATATATATATATGTTCTTGGTTCTCAAAAGGTTCATTGAATAATTCAAGAGAGGAGATTACCAAGACTTTATTAAAAAACATCACTAGTTTTTTCAAACAGTCAATCTAACAAACAACAATCTGTACAGCATCTGCGCCTGCAGCCCTGTACTGATTCCACCTTTCTGTCTCTTAGTACCACATTGTTCACCTAAGCAGTGTTCTTAACAGAAAATAGTTATTTTCCCCTGTATTTTGCCTTAGCTTGTTACATATTTTAAACATATTATTCAAATTCCCTTGGTTTACACTTAAGCAGCCTACGCACTAGATTCATTTCTTTAAAAAAAAACAAAAAAAAAAACACAGCCTTTCTCTCCATGCCCATGTATGGTCATGCTAGCTTTTTTTCTCTCTGAATATGCAAGACAGCGAGACAGAGACAGACTCTGCGTACCAAACAATACCACTTTCTTAGAGTTAACCCTCTATCAGAAAGACAAAATGTTCCTCGTGTTTATCAATATAATCGTGTGACAAAGTGGTTTGCAGTGCGCAGGTGTAGAGGTGATACAGTGCTCTAACTCACAGTTTGTTTTTACAACACAGTACTCCTTCACTGGTCCTTTTATAACCATAACAAAGGAACAGATTGCTTCGCCACATCCCCTGATATACTCTTAGTCACGGCCCCTTCGGTAGTGAGTGCAATCGCTTTTCCTCCAATGCGCGGTTGCCACATCGCCGACCTCATTAAGGCAATGGCTTCTGGTATTGTGACTCCGCTCCCTTTCTGGGTGGCCGATTTCTGACTTTCCGAGGAATGAATTGCCAACCCATCCAGTCAGGGGCACACTGTTGTACAACGCCCTCACAGATCTGAAAGGAGATTTATGACTTGGATTCACTTGCTCTCTGTCAAATCCTGAACAAATGCTTTCATTTTTTGTATATGTGCTATCTTTTTAGTTCAAAGGTTGGCCACCCTTTTTAGCCAAACACTAACACAATACAAACAACTAATACACATTCCAAGAATGTAATTTAGATTGCTCACATTTTTGGTTTATTTTACCCGATATGATAGGGCCATCTCTCAATGAGCATACAAGTTCATCCATTTTACACTCGAACAGCAACGTTGACTTGGTGATTGCTACTTAATATTGTCTTAGTAATCCTTATTAACTAAAAGGAATATCTACACTCACACGACACTACTTATTTGTTTACAGCGATGACCTAGACTAGTGGCTGTTAAATCAAAACAGAAAAAAAGCCATGCTCAACTGTGTCTGAGTCTTACTGAAACAGCAGCACTTACCTACGACTAGTGGCTACTCAATTGAAGACAGAAAACAAAGCATGCTCCAGGAGCCTTACAGTACCAACAGCTGTTAACTAATCTAGTTACATCAAAAATAGAAAAAAGCATGCTCAAGTAGGTCATCTGAGTCTTACAGATACAACAGCTCTTACATTCAATGAACGGCTGCCAAATTAAAATAGATGAATCAAAAACAAGAACTCCTAACAAGTACTAATACCCCCCCTTTTCCTTCGTGTTCCAATCCAGGAGTTTTATTAATCTCAAATTATTCTATTTCACTCAGACGTACTTGAGGTGATTAACCTTGTTCAGTCTGGGCTAATGTTTTATTAATTCCTGTTATTCTAGTTCTTTCAATGAGGAAAATTCACTTTCTCTTTCCCTTATCAAACCTCTTACGATCGAGGCAAGACAATAGGCTTTCATGCCTGTGGTTAGTACAGGGACTTCCCGATTTCTCTCCCTTTGTAAGCCAGAAAACACTTAAAAAAATCACTCACCATTAAAAGTATTTTCAGAAGTGGAAATCGAGTTGTACACAGATCGAATCACTTTATCAAGCGGCCTGGCTCAACAACTGCAACCCCCCCTCGTCTGAAGTGGTAACAACATCAGGTCATCTCGGTGGAAGGATTTATTTACTCGGTCTCCTGGCTGGCTCACCACTGTAAGAAATATAGAACTGTAGAAGAATATTATTGAAGTCAAATATATGTGTATTGGTATAGCCCACAAAAATAATAATTTAAAATGAACAGAGTAGCAAGCTCCGGGCTTCAGTGAGATTGAAAACTGAGCACCGGACAATGCATTTACTTTAGTTTTGTAGATTCCAGCAGCCCTTGTAATGACGTCATTTATGGCCCTCCTTCCTCTATGTTCAGTGCGTACTTTCCCAAACCTAACAGATATTCCTTTTGAATCTGTTATCTCTGAGATTCACCCATCCCCCATGCAAGCAGAGGCCCTTCTCTCCTTACCTTCCTGAGCTCAAATACCACACCCAGCTTCTCAGTTTGTTTGCTGTAGAAATCACATTATAAAAGAATAATTAGTTCTAATACAAAAACTATTACAACATTCCTTACACAGTTGTTCAGATAGGAGCAGATGCAGGACTTTCTACTAGGGGTAAGATTATGATTCATTTAGAACAAATCAGGACACGCTATTGAGTTTTATACCAACTCAGATATCAGAGTGTCCTGGGGGATCTGACAATGAACCAGCCAGCTCGATTAATCCACTTTCTTAGTTAGTGGTGATCTCTGGAAATCAAAAAAGTATGTAGCTCATGTGTCAGGATGCATTAATGGTCTAAGACAAAACAACCCTGATTAGAGGGTACTACCCAGGGCTGGATTAACCATTAGACAAAGTAGGCAGTTGCCTAGGGGCCCACAGCTGTCAGGGGGCCCATGGTGATGATCAATCTGTCCTTGAGTAAACAGAATAATACCTTCACTTTCAATTGTTCTATTGAAAGATATAAATGAAAGTAGAGATTCGACTTTATAATAAAATAACAAATTATTACATATCATGCATAACATGAAAAATAACATGCACAAACTAATTTCATACTTTGCCAAAAGTATTTATACACCCTTACATTAGTATTTTGTGTGTCCATCCTTTCCTTCCTTTACAGCTTGCAGTCTTTTTTTGTATTTTGAAACCAGTTCCTGGCATCTTTCTGGAGATATTTTTGCCCATTCTTCAACGCATAAAGCTTTGAGTTTTGCAATCGACTTTGGTTTCCTTTTTGCAACAAGTCAAACCACAACATCTCGACGGGATTCAAATCAGGGGACTGAGATGGCCAATCCATAACTGTAATCTTCCTTTTCTTCAGAAATTCCTTTTTAGACTTCGCAGAATGCTTAGGGTCATTATCCTGCTGGAATACAAACTTCTGTCCAATAAGCCTTCTAGCACTGGGTAACAAATGAGAGTACAAAATGTCTTGATATTTTGCAGCATTCATTGATCCTTCTACACTACAAACGTCACCAGTGCCTGAAGAAGAAAAACAAGCCCATACCATCACACAACCTCCACCATGTTTAACACTGGGCATTTACATTTTTTCTGCTCTTCCTCCAAACATATTGTTGCTTTCTTGGTGAAAAAAGTTATTTTTAAGATGTTATGTTCCAATTAAAAGCAACATATTTTATAAGAACGTTGTTTGCTTTATTAACAGAATTACACCTGTCCCCGTCCAGATTGGAGAGATTCTACAAGCTTAGTACACTGCCCATCTAGGCAAAGCAGGTGTTAAAGTAGTGGTTTGCAAACTCAAAACACTGATGAATTGGTTGAAATTAAAGATTTTAGGCTGGTCATTTTTTCCCCCGTCACATTTCTGGTAGATCAACAGATAAAATTGAAAGGGTTTACAAAAGTAAATCATTCTCCTAGCCGTGTGTCATTCATATTATTTGGTTTCATCTTCTGTCTTGTGTATGTTTTTTTATTACAGTTTAATTGTAACCATTGGGTGTTATTCGGGGAGCAGGTGCAAGGGCTCTTCCCTAGTTAATCAAGCCAATCTATTAATTAACATCCTTATTTAAGCCCTGGGTCCAACACTTATTCTCTGTCTGGTTTTTCATGTTTGCATATGCCACACAGCTCTGCAGACTCATACTTACTTTTTTAAATATAAAGTTTCAATTGAAAGCTTAAAATGGATATTCACCCACCGCAGTTTTCTCTTTCTGAGGAAACAGAAGCATTGAGAGGTTCAATGAAATGTTTAATGTAATTGAATATTTGGAGTCGCAAGTCAGAGAAATCTGACGTGACGTGATAAGCAGTTCCTCTGTAAACTCAACTCTTCTCTTTGTCCTTATTCCTCCCTATCTCACTGTCTTTCCTGCCGCAACTCCTCCAGCCCTTCTGATCCTCTCTTCATCAATACTAACCATTCTATCATAACACAAAACTGGTTTTCTACTCATCTTTCTTATCTCATTTCTAAAGCTGGTCTGCCCCCTCAATTCCTATCAAGAAAAAAACAGATTTAAATTTCCTGTCACAAGTATAGAAAACATGCATTAAGTTCACTCTAAAAGGCCAGGGATGAATACCCATAATTTAAATCACTTCCTATTGTGGGCCTGTGGCAGAGTGAAGTCTCTGCCCATGTGCACTGATTGGTGTTTGATGGTGGTTGGCAGGGATGGGGTTAATTCCTCCCTGACAGAAACATATGAGAATGGATGTAGGTGTTGTGATAGACTCGTCACTTTCAGCATCTAGGCAATGCACAGAGGCAATTAAAAAGGCAAATAGGATGCTTGGATACAAAGCAAAGAGTGTTGATTGTAAGTCAAGGGGGATTATGCTGAAACTGTGCAATGCCCTTGTTAGACCACACTTGGAGTACTGCATACAGTTCTGGTCTCCACATTACAAAAGAGATATAGAAGCCCTACAGCAAGTCGACAGAAGAGCTACAAGACTCATTCTAGGACTTAAGGAGATAAGGTATGAGGACATACTAAAAAGACGGCTAAGGGGAGATTTAACTGAGGTGTTCAGAACACTGAAGGGAATAAATAAAGTTAACCCCAGCTATCATTTCAAACTAAGTTCTGTGAGTTGAACACGAGGATATAATTGGAAACTTGCTAAGAGCCAGTTTCAAACTGATACTAGAAGGTATTTTTCACACGAGTGATCAACACATGGAATAGAATAGATTGCCGCAACACGTTGTGGAGGTGGAGACAATGGGAGCCTTCAAAACCAAACTCAACACTGTGATAGATGCCCACTGTGATAAGGAAAATTACGAGCTCTGGTGGGCTGAATGGCCTGTTCTATCTTGTAACTATTTGGAACACATCCAAGTTATTAATGAATTAAGCAAGATGTTTCTTTAATTAAGTCACCTGAGCATTGAGAGATGCAGGATTTTGTTCCAAATTATTGTTTAAATCATTTACATGAACAAATGACCTGTTAACTGGTCAAAAAAAAGTTTTATGACCTATAAAACTTGCTGGATTCTGGCTCTCTGGTACCACAGTTGGTCACCCCTGATATATAGGCTAACATACCAAAAACCTCCACAGAAAGTTAATCTACCACCTTACATTTAGAATCAGTTTCCATATCATTAGACCACATACTGTGTTTAGCTCATGACAGAACAATTACTGGTAGAAAAACTTACATCTGGAGTTCCTGCATTAATCCACTCTCCATTACTTAAAAGATATGTATCCTGTGAAAGACAACAAAATCAAACAAAACAAAATACTTCATTTACTTTCAATTATTAATGATATATAGAAATTACCAGAACTTCTACAAGTTAATAAAGGTGATATTAAGTATGTCTTTATGGTGTCCTATATGATCATTATGATGAGACATCACTATGCAGATCTGCTTGAAGAGAATCTTTGAATTTGGTAGAAAGCTATACATTGCTACATTACAGACAGAAATGTTTTCAATGTAGTACCAGTAATGCATTTGAGGGGAAATGTTTTGTTAAGGACCATACATTGGCTATCATACAACTCAATACAATATTATTGTCAATAGAAATTCAAGTTTCAAAAGTATTTATAAAAAATATTGACCTATATTGTAAAACTGGTAAATTAGTAAAAGAAATATTAAAAATACCAAAAAATATATTTGACTGTAAAAAGTAATGGACCATTAGACACACTTTTCTAGACTCAAATGATTGTTGTTTATTAATTACCTGCAAGAGAGAAGAATCAGATAAAGGTGCTGATTCTGGGTCAGATGCAACAGGAAAGTCATTTTCTACAGGCAGTTGAAGTTTATGTTGCTCTGCAGTACCTTCTGTGGAATCATTCTCATCCTGTATGCTCAGAACTTGGGGCACACAAAGTTTCTGAAGGCTGAATAGGTTCTGGAACAAGGACCGCAGGTGGAGTTACAGGTGCAGCAGGTCGTGGAAGTGGAGTTTGAATAGATGAAGGAGGTAGGAAAACAAATTGTTCTGAAGTGGCAGGATTAGCTTCTTGCTGGGCTCTCGCCAATGCAGGAGAGGAGGTGTTCTGCAAAAATAACAGGCATCACAAGCTTCTTTCTACTACTCAGCAAACCACATCTTCATGCAGATCAGGTTCTTAACTAAAATTTAATTGAAAAACAGTTACAATATCTAAGGTTAATAAGGTTTAAAATTAGGCTTTTTTTTTAAAAAAAATATTTACCAGAATAATCACCCATATAGATTATGAAATGCATTTTTTTTTAAACAGAAGTGAATCTTTAAATGGAAATATTTGCGTTATTAGAGTTACCTCTCTCATAGATGTGCATTACCTGCAAAGGGAGTGGGGTGTCTCTGCTTGGCATAATATAAAGTCAACTTCGTCCAGTCTTCTGTTTCAAATCCATAACAGAAGATGCTAGTACCTGCGATATTCTGCGAGTTTTGTCTGATCGACCAAATTTAAAACCAGTCAGACTCAAGGGTGCTCTTGCATAGCTCCTGCAAATGAATTCCTCAAGTTCCTCCATGGTCCAGCCAAGTTTAAGAACAGACAGCATTTTAAATCTTTCAGCTGGACCAGGAAGCTCTTGTCCAGTAGTTCCTGAAAATTAAAAGTATGTTTTGTACTACTTCAGAATATTAAACTAAACAGTTTGCATCAGTATTATTACACCTTTTGCATGTTCGTTATCAGAATATTAGTGATAACTGATTGTTGAATTGAAATACAGTATATTTACCTTGTTAACTTTCATTTAAGGTACATTACTAAAAACACTATTTTCAGAGAAAGATCAAGTTGGAATTTTATATGTATTTTACAAATTCCCTATCCTATTTGAAGCACGCTACTCCTCAGAAGTTTTCTTGCCCATAATCTTTGCACACTGTATTTGCATATAAAGACACACAGACAGGTGGCCACATGAGATATGCAAAAACACACCTAAAAAGCAATATAACCATCAGCATAATCTAAGCCATTTCTTGTTAGCCTTTGGCATTCACTCTGAGAAGAGACAAACTCTTCAATACTTCTCTGCAGGAGAAACTAGTTCACCTACCACACATCTCCAACCTTCCTGCCACATTTCTGTGCTGTTATAAACCAAAACAATAAAAACATGGCCATCATTTACAACATATATCAAATAAAAAGGATAATTACTCCCCAGCTATCTGGTATCTAAAAAGCCTGCATTCACAAAGGGTTTCACCAATTTGGTATTTTCATGTAAATGAAAGTTAGAATGCAATACGTCACAGCGCATAGTTTATTTTATGTCTTATTAAGTCGTATTAAGTTTTTCTTCATTTCTTTTACGGCTTATGTGGGCATTTACAGGCTTCAGAAAGAAAAGAAATAACGCCAAGTTTGTAGAATACGTTTTGTGAATATAGCCTACATTTCTAGGAAATCTCAACTTTGACTCCTTATTAATACATCTGCTTTTTTGTTGTTTTTGTTGTACTGGACGATTGCTTTAAACAAACGGAACATTGCAACCTTACGGTCAATTAATTCATGGAGGATGAAGTTTAAATGTACGCTTTCCACTTTATATTATTCATACTGAATTAATTGTTTGTTGTGGTTGTTGCATTGAATTGCGTGCTCTTGCCCGTGCAAGTGCTGCATTTTCTTTTCTTTTTCTTTTTTTTTTGCAAGCTTTATTTCATCTCCTTATTGGAGTACAAATAGTTTTTCTTGTGTTAAGCATTTTTTTTTTTTTTTTGCTGTCAATCAATCCTTCTGTACTTAAATATTTTAGATATTCTTATATTTGGCACAGTAACTAGTTTTAATTTCTGGGAACGTATATAGTTGGCTATAGGCTGAGGGCTGACTGTTACAGCGTGACCCTGCAGCAGAGTGCTTCTGTGGACACGGCGCACCTCCATTTACATTGTTGTGGGGGGGGGACTCGACTTTTACACGCGGTCGACTTTTACTCGAGAGAATACGGTAAGTACAAAACAAAACGTTTCTATAAAAAAAACAATTCTGCATCTCAAAACAGTACAAATGCATTCGTTACAACTCATAAGCGAAAACATTATTCTATGAACACACTTAACAAATTAATATCCCAAAAGCCTGTCATTTTTTTTTAAACTGAATTTTTACCATCTGTTAAGGCGGAATTTCGTAAGGCGGACACACTCGGACACGTTCAGCTTGTTCAATGTGGAAATGGAACAGGTTTTAGCCTTTTCTCTAAATCATTTAGTTCCATGTCTATTCTATTTGGGGATGCTGTTTGTGCATTGTGATGGGTTTTTTTCAGACAGAAAGTTTCAAGCAGTAGTTACATCATATGTAATAAACTATAACATTATATATATATATATATATATATATATATATATATATATATATATATATATATATATATATATATACACTACCGTTCAAAAGTTTGGGGTCACTTAGAAATTTCCTTGTTTTCGAAAGAAAAGCAAATTTTTGTCCATTAAAATAACATCAAATTGATCAGAAATACAGTGTAGACATTGTTAATGTTGTAAATGACTATTGTAGCTGGAAACGGCTGATTTGTAATGGAATATCTACATAGGCGTACAGAGGCCCATTATCAGCAACCATCAGTCCTGTGTTCCAATGGCATGTTGTGTTTGCTAATCCAAGTTTATCATTTTAAAAGGCTAATTGATCATTAGAAAACCCTTTTGCAATTATGTTAGCACAGCTGAAAACTGTTGTGCTGATTAAATAATAGCAATAAAACTGGCCTTCTTTAGACTAGTTGAGTATCTGGAGCATCAGCAATTGTGGGTTCGATTACAGGCTCAAAATGGCCAGAAACAAAGAACTTTCTTCTGAAACTCGTCAGTCTATTCTTGTTCTGAGAAATGAAGGCTATTCCATGCGAGGAATTGCCAAGAAACTGAAGATCTCGTACAACGCTGTGTACTACTCCCTTCACAGAACAGCGCAAACTGGCTCTAACCAGAATAGAAAGAGGTGGGAGGCCCGGTGCACAACTGAGCAAGAGGACAAATACATTAGAGTGTCTAGTTTGAGAAACAGACGCCTCACAGGTCCTCAACTGGCAGCTTCATTAAATAGTACCCGCAAAACACCAGTCTCAACGTCAACAGTGAAGAGGCGACTCCGGGATCCTGGCCTTCTAGGCAGAGTTGCAAAGAAAAAGCCATATCTCAGACTGGCCAATAAAAAGAAAAGATTAAGATGGGCAAAAGAACACAGACACTGGACAGAGGAAGATTGGAAAAAAGTGTTATGGACAGACGAATCTAAGTTTGAGGTGATCAGATCACAAAGAAGAACATTCGTGAGACGCAGACCAAATGAAAAGATGCTGGAGGAGTGCTTGACGCCATCTGTCAAGCATGGTGGAGGCAATGTGATGGTCTGGGGGCGCTTTGGTGGTGATAAAGTGGGAGATTTGTACAGGGCAAAAGGGATCTTGAAGAAGGAAGGCTATCACTCCATTTTGCACCGCCATGCCATACCCTGTGGACGGCGCTTGATTGGAGCCAATTTCCTCCTACAACAGGACAATGACCCAAAGCACAGCTCCAAACTATGCAAGAACTATTTAGGGAAGAAGCAGTCAGCTGGTATTCTGTCTATAATGGAGTGGCCAGCACAGTCACCGGATCTCAACCCTATTGAGCTGTTGTGGGAGCAGCTTGACTGTATGGTACGTAAAAAGTGCCCATTAAGCCAATCCAACTTGTGGGAAGTGCTTCAGGAAGCATGGGGTGAAATCTTTTCAGATTACCTCAACAAATTGACAACTAGAATGCCAAAGGTCTGCAAGGCTGTAATTGCTGCAAATGGAGGATTCTTTGACGAAAGCAAAGTTTGAAGGACACAATTATTATTTCAATTAAAAATCATTATTTCTAACCTTGTCAATGACAATATTTCCTAGTCATTTTGCTATATTTCCTATTCAAACTCATTTCATGTATGTTTTCATGGAAAACAAGGAAATTTCTAAGTGACCCCAAACTTTTGAACGGTAGTGTATATATATATATATATATATATATATATATATATATATATATATACTGTATGTATATATATATATATATATATATATATATATATACAAATCTCGCTATACAGACAGTACAGACTGTCATAAATCGAGGCTACATTTATTGTATTTTCCCAGTATTGCATGCACAGTTGTAATTTACCTATAGAATACAATGAATTAGCAGTACAGCTATGGCAAAAGGTTTTGCATCTCCCTATATAATTAAATAATTTTGCTTCATAGTCGAACGAAGCCTACTGAATAATGTTAGGTTAACATATTGAATTACAATCATACCGCTTTGTAGTTTTCCATACTTAACGAAAAAAGGACAACAATTAAAAGATTTGACATTTTGAAATCCAACATGAAATACTGTACAACTATTATGTTGCCTGCCAGTATACTTTTGTGATATCGTTCTGTTGTTTCTTCGATTACATGTTAAATAAAACATCTAAATGATGTTAATCTAATAACAATCTAACGCCTTTAGGATCACATCTCCCAACAGAGCAATCACATGACTTAACACTTACCTATTGCCAGAGTGCTTGCTGCGTCCTGCCTACAGATAAACAATCTGTCAGCTGTGATTTTGCGAATTTGAGTTTTGATTGACAGTCCAGCAATACTACCTTGCTACAGTTTCTTTTTCTAATCGCAGTAGATTAGACGGCACCTCTATATTTTTTATTTATAAATAATTGCCTCGGGGCTGGGCCCCCCCAAAGGCTGGGCCTGGGTACAGTTTGCCACCCCCCCCTGACACCGGCCCTGTCTCACACCATGCATTATGCTACGGAAATAAGACCAAATTTGGTCAAAGAAATTACGTAAGCTAGCTGTATATCTGTGCTGTACGCATAAACAGGTATGTTGTACATATAAACAGGTATGTTGGTATGTAAAATGCATTTCTTTTCTGGCAGCTTGGAGCAAAACCAAATAAACTGAAGGACAGTAGTGCTGCATATCCAAACAGTCAACACCCTCCTAATGTAAAACATTTTTCAATAACCTGAAAAGTCATTCACTGCAAGACTGGCTGAAGATAATCATGTCCCTACCTCATCTATTTATACTTACAGTGGTTTAGTATTGTATTATCTTATTCTGTGTGATTCAGTATGTATGAAACATGGAGACGATGTCTGGTGGATTTATGACAGAAGAGAAAACCCAGGGGACGCAATTGAAGAGTTGCAGTATTCTTTCACAATACATATTCCATGCCTAATCTTTCACTGTACACAGGCTGTTTAAGGAGAGCCCTCTGCGTCCCTGTAAGCAGATTCATTTATAAAACGTGTGTATAAATCTTACTCTATTGCTTCCGAAAATGCAGGATCCTCCTCCATCTTCTCCACTCATTTGATTCATGGCCGCACTGAAATACAACTGTCCTGTGGCTGTCAAACCTTGATCCCTGAATATAAGTCTCCACTCCTCCACTCTCCTGCTAAGATCTTTGCTCCAACACTGACATATTATAGTAGGCCGCTATCCAGTCATTCCTAACTCCCAGGCTCTCTCTTGTCCAATTGTCTCTCCATGTGAATTACTGTTTGGGAGTATTTTATTCAGAACAGACATTTTGGTGCTTTACTGAGAGAATTATAATGAATGTCAAGTGTATTTATTGCTCTTGTTATTTACATGTGACCACAATCACAGCCTTAAAATGTACAATTGAATGCTTTTATTATTCCTTATAATAACAAACATAATTAAAAATAATAACAATGTTCACAGAACAGGACATATTAAAACTATGATTGCTCTTCAAAGGCGTTCTGGAGACTAGTGTTGTCACTTGCACAGTGGATCGCCTCTTATAGAACTGCAGATTTTAATTACCAGCCTTCCGATGGACAGCACTCAGCTTTAGCGGTGAAAACCATATTGAATTGTCATCACATTTAAAAAAAAATCTTGTGGTGGAGCTATATCATGATTTACAAAAGCATTTTAGTTTCTCTGTCTTCCTCACTTAGGGAGAATGTGAAACCTTGCACGCCTGGTGGAAAAGAAGAATATGGAGAACAGAGCTGTACTGAATGTTAATAAGACTGTTGCATTTTGCAGTTTATGGCACAACAACTCTGGTTAAAGCCTGATTAATCAAACTGCGATGGGAGCTTGTTTTGTTGTGTCCCAGTTCAGAAATGCCAGTCCAAATGTAGTCAGTGAATTGTCAGCCCTTTTTCCTCATTAAAGTTGTACTTGCTGCTGCTTTTTATGCCTCTAAACAGGGGTGCTATTCTGCAAGAATATGCTGACTCACACAGCCTCTGCAAGGGCATTTTGTGTTAGAGCACCAATGTCCCACAATGTACAATATCACTTGGGGGGATTTACATTCTCACTAAAACATTTTTTTCATGCATTAGCCAATTGCAATGTTTTTGCTCATGATCAAACTCAATACTTCAAAGTGGCATCCATCATATCTCTGTGTAATAAACTTAGTGGTGCAAAAAGTCTCTCTCTTCTGATGTTGGGATTCACTCTGGAAAATTAGGTATTGAAGAATTCTGAAAGGGCTAGTTAGTGGTGAACACTAAAAGGTTTTTGAGCCTGACAGCCACTTACCCACACCATACAGCACCTCTTATTTTCATTCTTAAAGTAACTGTAGCAAACAAAATAGTTCCATACAATTTCTCTTCCGTTCATATCCATTCATTATATTGGTCAAAATGTGCAGAATGAAACAGATGGTTCAGCAAACATGGATTTTAATTTTAAAACATGACATCTGGTACTACAGTAAGTTAAAGACATCTCTGTTTTCAAGCCCTGCTTTTAAACTGTCTTGCACTTCCTGGGTCATCTCACCTGGAGAGTGAAATTGACCCCATCCCTTCTCTTGCTTCTTTCCTGTCAATAACCAATCAGCTGCTTCGCCTATTGACTCACATGCTTTCAGCCAGTAACATGCTTTGACCCAGAAGACACTGCTAAGGTGAAATGACCCTGGGCAAGTGCAAAGAGATAACCTGAGAATAAGGCATAGAAGAGCTTCCTTCAACCTAAAGTAGTGCCAGATATCATGTTTGAAATTAAAGTACATGTGTGCTTCAACATATGTTTCTTTCAAAACTTCACATCTGCTACCTATGTAGCTAATGAAACCAGGACCAGAGGACACAGTTGGAATGTAAGTGGAGATAGACTTAGGACAAAGGGTAGGAGACACTTCTTTACACAGAGAGTGTGAGGGTATGGAATTGGTTACCCAGTCATGTGTTAGTTGGGCAGTTGCATGAAAACTGCAAGCAGTCTAGTAAATGGTCTGTGATCATCTACAAGCTGCCTGAGAGCTCATCATCAGAAAATGTTAGTAAGATCCTTACGACAAAAGGAAAAACAACTTATTTTTAAGAACTGCTTTCCCCCAGCTGCAAAATACAACACCTAAAATGAATAAAAAATTAAACAGATATAAAATGACTATTTGTTTACACATATTCACAGTGACATCCTAGAGATTACGGAACAGTTGGCAATTATCGCTAGTGCATGTCTCTTAATTCCCTCAGCGTTGGTTCTTTTGTCTTATAGGCTTGTGACAGGGATGGCTTTGTGGTGACGTCAGACCAGGAAGAGATTGACAACAATACTGGTGCGTGTATTTATTAAATAAAATGTTTAAACAAAACAAAATTCAGAATGCAAAATGAACGGCACGATGGCCAAAACAGACAAACAAAACAGACACTGAACAAACAAGAATCATGCTGGTTTAAAGCCAGCACGAGTAGCAGTTGTTTACTTTTCCAAATCTTACTGTCTCTCTCACGTTCTCCACTCTGAACACTCAACCACATGATGAGCTGCTGATCCGCTCTTTTATACAGCTGTGCATGGGCTCGATTGCTTATTAATAATTCAATCGAGCTCAGGCACATTCTGCACGTGAAGTGATTTGGCAGGGGAGGCAATTAACCCTTTTCTGAAGACCTAAAACAACAGTGTAACCATAACATACATTTAAATAATAGTTCACGGGGTGGCTGCCAGGACTAGTGTAGTACAGAGAAGGCAGAAAGGAGGTGTTAGTGCGACAGTAACGGGCAAAGGAACCCGACTTTAGAGGAGTGGACTGCGGCCCGAACTTCTGAACAGACTGCGGTCTGGATAGAAAAGAGATCCCCCACCAGAGAGTCGTCCTCTGCGGAGGAGAGGGCTTGGTCTTGAAGGCTGCGGCCCCGGGGATCTGAAAACATGAGAAAAACTCTGCTTCGACAGAGCCGCCTCGCGGGGTGAGAATAGGTCTCGCGGACACCTGAAAGGAAGTAATAGTAAAAGGGGTTCCCTGACTGATCTGGTGCTGCCCTCAGATGAGGTTAGACTGCGGTCTCCGAAGCCAGGAGCGGAGGAGCGTCCCGCAGGGAACCTGTAAAGAACAAGAATAGGTGGGTTAGTTGGGACTCGAGCACTGAGAGATTAAAGCAGGCCATGTTCCGAAATGTTAAATATAGGATAGAGCCTCACTGCGATGAGGTAAGAAAAGCGCATGAACTGCGAAAGGATAATGTGGCCAGGGGTCCCCTCTGACTCACGCGGTGAGAACCTCCCTTAAATAAGGCTGAGGAAGCGCAGCTCACTTACCCCCAAAGAATGGACCCCCAGCTCCCCGCAGAACCTCACCGTAAGACATACAACAGAGCACGTGCCAATGCAGAACATAAATTCGGACAGAGAGGTTAGAAGGGTTAGTGTGTAATGGTTTATGTGTTCACCTGCCGCTCAGTGGTATAGGAAAACGACCCCTTCTAAAAGGGAAAAAACCTCTGGTAGCCCCGGCGGTCAGGTAGCCCCTACTCCAGGCATGCTAACGATTTTCTGATGAGCCATGACTAATGAAGACGCGAATAAAGTTGATGGAGCTACGCTTTGAACGGTGCTGTTGCTGGGCTGGATACTGGGGTAGAGCAGGAAAGACTAATGTTGGAGACCCTGCAGCCGAATAGAGAAACTGAATGATAAGCATCACCTGAGTAGGTAGGAAAAGTTGATAATATCTTGGCAGCGCTGTGCAGAGAAGTGACCTGCAGTGAAAGGAGCAAGAGTTTAGATATTAGCAAAAACGTTAAGCTGAATTCCACTGAAAGGCTAACATTAGCATGGCACAAAAACAAAACAAACAAAATACGCACAGGGACGTGGTGTACCCCACCACAAGACTTGAAATGCTTTAAAAGTAACAGAACAAGTAATAGCTAATGGCTAGGGGTGTTTATGATGTGTTAGCATTACAGAATCACTTGAAGTTATCATAGTGTTTATTACTTGGTACTTTTTAAAAGGTGCTATAATAAAAATATAATCCTAGGGTCAATAAGTTCTTAAATTAAAAGTATAAGAAACTAAATGAAGAATACAAATATAATGCCAAAATTATTGCATACCTTTGAATAATGTTTTGTTTAAAGAGCCAGTAGCACAATTTAACCTTCATAGGGGGACATGTATGAAGCGTTTGCGACGGCATTAAGGCCATAGCGCAGAGTTTACACTGGCCTTAAAATTGCCCCATATGTATCATGACACTTTTGGCAAGTTAAGGCCATGTTAGCACAGCCAAAATGCACTCCGTCGTGCAATGCGCTCCGCCGCTCATTAGCCATGCATTTTAAGGCGTGTCAAACCTTAACCCTTTGCGGTCCTATGTCGGGCCAGGTCCGACATTACAATTTTCCCTTTCCGGTCCGATGTAGGACCCTGTCCGACATCATCAAAAAGACGTAAAGCACACATATGTAGTCGTTTTTTCTCCAGAAAAAGCAGAGAAAACTATTCAATGGTCAATTGAGACCGATAGGAGCTGAGAGAAGCTGAAAAAAAGGGGCGGATCTGAGCAATACACATAGCCCCGGCACCACAGAGATAACACGGACATAAACAAACAAGATAGCTGCTTCCGCATCCAGCGCTCAGAGAATATCACAGACATTTGCAAGAGCTTTTTGAGATGTTACAGTAATAAAATAATGACTTGGATCGCATTATTGAGGATTTTGGTGATAAAACGAGTGATCAGGAGATGATTTATCAGTATGCACGACTATGAAGAGGTATGTGAAAAATACAGTGACAAGGGGTGGGGCGGGGCTGGAGATGCAGTACTGAGTGTCCTGTTGATATGCAGTGCCTTTTAAACCTGTTTTACTGTGAAAAAAATACTTTTAAACAGCGCGTCTAAAATAAACTGCGCATGTCAAAATAAATTGGACCTGACGCGCCTGAGACACGCTGAATAAATGTGGAAAAGAAAGTATGTTTAAACCAAAAAGAATTGCTTTTCTTAGATCCAGCTCTGCATCTGCTTTAAGCAACGCAATGGCACAATTTGGAACAGTGTGATTCATCCCGGTCTTTCTGTCATTGGGTTTTAATTAATGGAAGATTCCGAAATGAGATATGGCTAAAAAAAAACAAACACTCAGCAGCATTGAATATACAAAAATAATGTGATGCTGGCTTGCTCAAGACTTGTTGTGCAAGCCCGTATAAGGGGTGAAAAGACCCACAGCTTCAAAAGCTGGGTACTATAGATGCAAGATAGCATGAAGTGCTTTGGATGTTCTGTTCTTGGTTCATGTTTCACAAACTGTCTGTGCCAAAGCAGTGTTTGTTTGGACAACATCACTGCATGACAGTTATTGAAGCCAGGTTACAGAGTGAAGGAAAGCTAAATCTGGATGGTGACTCATTCTGCTACTTAAGAAAGACCTAGCAAGCTGATTGCCTATTTATACAGCTATTTGCCCCTGGAGGACAAAGGCTAGCCCTGCAAGCGTCAACTTTGAGCTCACTGGTAGCCTGGTAAGTGTGTGCTGCAATGAGGAGACAGTCCCTAACAATTCTGCCTCCATAACTGTGGAAGCCCCACAGTCAATGCAATGCACCCTATGGGATCCTAGCACAGACCAGCAACTTTACACATCCAGGCCATCACCCTGCTCTCCTCTAGCTGTATGACTCACCCTGCACACCACATGGCAGATAATGATGCTAGTGCTAATAAGAACAAGAAGAACATGGATTTTAAAAGCTTTGTTGAGCATTCCATTGACAATCATTATGTTCTTGAAACTCCAGCTCCTGTGTGGCACTTGATTGATGTCTGGTATTTTAAATGAGCAATAATGACCATTTATTTTATTAGCAATTCATATTTTATTGTATTTGTATTGCATTTGTGTCTAACATATACACTCCTTGTAAACAGACTGGATTTGACTGATGTTGATAAAGTTGATTTTTTCTTCAGCAGTCTTTGAAGACAGTGCCAACTCTATATGTAAATGTTCTAATCTTCTTTGAATGACAATTATGTAATTGATTTGAAGCATATTGTATTTCATGGTGCACCTTTATTTACAAATGCAAGATTGTGCAGTAGAAGGAATGAAATATTCCTCTACTTAGATGAACTCTTATATTATTTGTGGCTTGTAAAAGGTGAGGCTCAATAGTACTGGCCAAGAAGCAGGCTAAACCAGAGAGCTCACCACAATCCTGACCACAGCTCTCCTCTCTGCCATCTAGTCCTGGGTCTCACTCAGTGTGCTGAATTGTTTGTTTGTTTGTTTTGTGCTATATATTGCATTAAAGACCACTGAGGGTTAAGCTGAGATGACCAGTCTTTTCACTAACTGCAGCAGGATAGCCTCCAAGGGTGAAAGACTAGCTTTCGGTAACAGCTAGCCTCCTAGTCATTGAATTGTATGAGGAAGACTGTTTTATCATACAGTAACTTGCATTTCAGTCAGGACAACTCTTGTGGTTTAAAACAACATTTCTATTAGCGTATTAAGCAGTTGACATCAGCATGTGTCACAGCATTTTGACTTGCTTGGTTTTGACGCTGGGCCTTGCCTTAAGGTGCAATTTTGCTTGGATGTTGATCTCTGCAGGGAAGCAGGTCGACTGCCTGCCCCCCTGTGGAGGAGGAGGTAAACTCAGTAGCATGACACAGACTGCAAAGTGAGGTTTAAATTTACCTGGCTTGATTACTGTTGCTAGACGATACTGACTGAAGGATTTCTTGTCAATCAAATGGTCATCTTTGCAGGTGAATTTAGAGTTTCCTGCTTTAAACTTTGCACAGCTTTACAGTCTTCCACTTCATTTACGTAAGGTTCGGTCTTTCTCATTAGCTGCAAGGATGCAGGTTTTTCTTTTTCATCTGGTACTAAGGCATCTGTTTCCTCTCAGAATTCAGATTGTGATTGTATGGTAGGAGACCAAAGGCATATGTCCAAGGATAATTGGTTCCCTTGTTAATGTCATTCAAAGCTGCAAAACTAGTGATTAAGCACTGCACTGCACTCAAATATAAGCAAATACATCTTTAATTTAAGCTTTAAGAGTAATATGAACTAAGCCTAAAAGGTCATATTCAGCCTGTCTGAAATGACATACAATTTGGTTTGGAAGATCAAAGTGTTGAGAAATGGAAATAGCTGCAATGCCAGGGTCAATACCTTAGAAGGAAGGTAGACTGCCCACGATAAAGCGCGACTTAAAGCATAAGACGTGAGTTAGCATGCACGCCTTAAAAATAACATGATGGGTATGTAGCGATCTCGGTTACCGCAGGCATGCGCATCACACAGGGCGAGGCAATCCAAACACAGGTGGAGGGCAGGACCTCTCACACTAAAGCATAGCGCCGATACAGCTGTACAAAAGAGCTGGCTCCCTTGCAAGGAGTGTATATTGGGCTCATGTCTCCGTGTGTGATTATGTCACCTACCTGCCCTGCTGCTGCCTTCCCCCGTGCACGCTACAGGTACATCTGCTGAATATGCAAATTGCATGGTGATGTATTCAAATGAAGTGGCATGAGAGCACTAATGAGGCTAATGATATTCAGATGATATTTACTAAATTGTGCTAACCATGAAGCACACCTTAAATCGTGTGCTAGATAGCACTGTTAAGAGCCGAGATCTGCCTTAAAGCTGTCTGTCAGCAGAAGGTACAGGTATATGTATGTACGATGCTACACATCTGAAACTCTGTAAATAAGTAAGACTAATTTTAAAATAAATGCATTTATATTGTGATGGAGTGGGCTCTCATCAAGAATATGGAGGCTTAGGACCCCAGGGATTAGGAACGGACACGCCATCTTGGTAAAACTGAAGTTACCAGGAGGCCACCTTGCTAAAGGCCTCCTATATTGGTTAATTTATTATTTAATTTACGATAATGAGAAAATACTAATCAGCTGCAAATGATTAAGTTCACTAATAAAAATACCACAGGGTGAATGTCCTGGTGTTTGGGGGTTGGAGACAGAGTCTGTGTGTGGACTGAAAACAAAGGAACACAAGGTATTGTGTTAAACTTACACTTGTGTCAAAGGCTGCTATACTGTATAAGCAAAATGCTTTTTATATATGCTGTGCATCCATGACGGTGTCTAGGTAGGATTGTTTTTAATTTTTTATTCATTTATTTTTGCGATCCTGCCTTTCAAACGCCGTTATAGAGTATTTAATACATCTATTTAGTAAAAGTCAAGAACTGACAACTGCGTATCTCAATCTCTGCTCATTCCTTTATAGTCAGTGGCCCCTATGTTGTAATTTCGTTAAGTCTCTTCTGTGGCAAGGCACATCTTAATATGCTAATGATTTCCATAGCACACGTCTTAAGCGGCATTCACATTAGTAAGTACCAGCTTATTTATAGTTTTAAGACGCGTGTTATGGGATTGTGTTAACACGTGTCTTATGGCTATTTTTAAGAACCTTTAGTAAATGAGGCCCTATGTCTGCTCCAAGGACTAAGTGAATTTTTATATTGGGGGTGGAAATTGATGGACAGTCAGGTAACTGCAAACATTAATCAAAGTGAAAATATATAAATATCTCTCTCTATCTATCTCTCTCTCTCTCTCTCTCTCTCTCTCTCTCTCTCTCTCTATATATATATATATATATATATATATATATATATATATATATATATATATATATATATATATATATATATATATATATATATATATATATATATATATATATATATATATATATATATATATATATATATATATATATATATATATATATATATATATATATATATAGATATAGATATATATATAGTGCCTTGCAAAAGTATTCAGACCCCTGACCAATTCTCTCATATTACTGAATTACAAATGGCACATTGAAATTTCGTTCTGTTTGAAATTGGTGACATTGGTTTTATGTTGGGAAATATTTTTAAGAAAAATAAAAAACTGAAATATCTTGCTTGCATAAGTATTCAACCCCCACACATTAATATTTGGTAGAGCCACCTTTCGCTGCAATAACAGCTTTAAGTCTTTTGGGGTAAGTATGTACCAGCTTTGCACACAGTGTTGGAGTGATTTTGGCCCATTCTTCTAGGCAGATTTGCTCCAGGTTGTTCAGGTTGGTTGGACGACGCTTGTGGACCGCAATTTTCAAATAATGCCACAGATTCTCAATGGGATTGAGATCAGGACTTTGACTGGGCCACTGTAGGACATTCACCTTTTTGTTCTTGAGCCACTCCAATGTTGCTTTGGCCTTGTGCTTGGGATCATTGTCCTGCTGAAAGGTGAATTTCCGCCCAAGCTTCAGTTTTTTAGCGGACTGAAGCAGGTTCTCTTGCAGTATTTCCCTGTATTTTGCTCCATCCATTCTTCCTTCAATTTTAACAAGATGCCCAGTCCCTGCTGATGAGAAGCATCCCCACAGCATGATGCTGCCACCACCATACTTCACTGTAGGGATGATGTGTCTTGAGGCATGGGCAGTGTTAGGTTTGCGCCACACATAGCGCTTTGAGTTTTGGCCAGAAAGCTCTATCTTGGTCTCATCTGACCACAAAACCTTTTCCCACATCGCAGCTGGGTCACTCTCATGCTTTCTGGCAAACTCCAGACGTGCTTTCAGATGGTACTTTTTGAGTAACGGCTTCTTTCTTGTCACCCTCCCATACAGGCCAGTGTTATGCAGAGATCTTGATATGGTTGACTGGTGCACCATTACTCCACTCCCAGCCACTGAACTCTGTAGCTCCAAAGTGATTGTTGGCCTCTCTGTGGCTTCTTTCACAAGTCTCCTTCTTGTTTGAGCGCTGAGTTTTGAGGGACGGCTTTTTCTTGGCAGTGCCTGGGTGGTGTGATGCAGCTTCCACTTCCTGATTATTGATCCAACTGTGCTCACTGGGATATCCAAACACTTGGATATTATTTTGTACCCTTTCCCTAATCTATGCATTTGTATAACTATCTCTAACTTCTGTAGAATGCTCTTTGGTCTTCATTTTCCTTCAGATTCACAACCTGACCAATGATCCTTCAACAGTGTGGTGTTTATCCAGAAAATGTGACAGCAACTTTAATGGTTCACAGGTGGAGGCCAATGGTAAGGCAATTGTGTCCTCGTTAGGGCAATTTCTTTCATCGGTGTAAACTGGGAGCTTCCACAGCACAGGGGTTGAATACTTATGGAAGCAAGTTATTTCAGTTTTTCATTTTTCTTAAAAATATTTCCCAACTGTGACAGGCTGGACTGAGTGGTCTGACGTCAGGCAGAAGAAGGAAGGGAAAAATTGACACCAGGGAAGTACTGCAGGTAAGGCTGGCTGCCGTTTTTATTAATAACAAAAATAAATAAAATGTTCAAACAAAAACACTTTGCTCACAGAGCGAAATAAAAGGTTTAAACATAAACAAATCACGAACACAAAAATACACACGGAATAGGTCAGGCTGGGCTATCGCCTTCACTGTTCCTATCCGTTTTACCGTTTACTGTTTCTCTCTCTCTCAGTTCTCTCCACTCTTACAACACCCACCCGGAACATGGAGAGCTGCAGGCTTTTTATATTCAGGTGACCATCTCCCGATTAGCAACAAAATTAATCACTTAATTAATTCGGGAGATGGCCACCTTCTGCACAAGTTTAATTATTCCTGGCAGAGGACGAGCACCAATCTCGCCTCTGCCAGAACACGTTTTAAAAAGTAAACAAAACAATAACAAACCCGCGGCGCTTTGCCGTCATACATTTAAATACTAAATCATAATAAACAAATACAAAATAACACAGGGGCGGAGGGGGACCCCGCTCTAAAATAAAATAAACAAAACAATGTACAGGGCACCTCGCCCTGTTACACCAACACAAAACCAATGTCACCTTAGATATATATATATATATATATATTAACTAAATGCAAAGTGAGTGAACAGAAGAAAAATCTAAATCAAATCCATATTTGGTGTGACCACCCTTTGCCTTCAAAACAGCATCAATTCTTCTAGGTACACTTGCACAAAGTCAGGGATTCTGTAGGCATATAGTCAGGTGTATGAATAAACAATTATACCAAACAGGTGCTAATGATCATCAATTCAATATGTAGGTTGAAACACAATCATTAACTGAAACAGAAACAGCTGTGTAGGAGGAATAAAACTGGGTGAGGAACAGCCAAACTCAGCTAACAAGGAGAGGTTGCTGAAGACAGTTTACTGTCAAAAGTCATAAACCATGGCAAGACTGAGCACAGCAACAAGACACAAGGTAGTTATACTGCATCAGCAAGGTCTCTCCCAGGCAGAAATTTCAAGGCAGACAGGGGTTTCTAGATGTGCTGTCAAAGCTCTTTTGAAGAAGCACAAAGAAACGGGCAACGTTGAGGACCGTGAGCGCGGTGGTCGGCCAAGGAAACTTACTGCAGCAGATGAAAGACACATCATGCTTACTTCCCTTCGCAATCGGAAGATGTCCAGCAGTGTCATCAGCTCAGAATTGGCAGAAAACAGTGGGACTCTGGTACACCCATCTACTGTCCGGAGAAGTCTGGTCAGAAGTGGCCTTCATGGAAGACTTGCGGCCAAAAGCCATACCTCCGGCGTGGAAACAAGGCCAAGTGACTCAACTATGCACGAAAACACAGGAACTGGGGTGCAGAAAAATGGCAGCAGGTGCTCTGGACTGATGAGTCAAAATCTGAAATATTTGGCTGTAGCAGAAGGCAGTTTGTTCGCGAAGGGCTGGAGAGCGTACACGAATGAGTGTCTGCAGGCAACAGTGAAGCATGGTGGAGGTTCCTTGCAAGGTTGGGGCTGCATTTCTGCAAATGGAGTTGGGGATTTGGTCAGAATTAATGGTCTCCTCAATGCTGAGAAGTACAGGCAGATACTTATCCATCATGCAATACCATCAGGGAGGCATCTGATTGGCCCCAAATTTATTCTGCAGCATGACAACGACCCCAAACATACAGCAAAAGTCATTAAGAACTATCTTCAGCATAAAGAAGAACAAGGAGTCCTGGAAGTGATGGTATGGCCCCCACAGAGCCCTGATCTCAACATCATCGAGTCTGTCTGGGATTACATGGAGAGAGAAGCAACTGAGGCTGCCTAAATCCACAGAATAACTGTGGTTAGTTCTCCAAGATGTTTGGGCCAACCTACCTGCCGAGTTCCTTCAAAAACTGTGTGCAAGTGTACTTAGAAGAATTGATGCTGTTTTGAAGGCAAAGGGTGGTCACACCAAATATTGATTTGATGTAGATTTTTCTTCTGTTCACTCACTTTTCATTTTGTTAATTGATAAATATAAACTATTAACATTTTTACTTTACAGCATTTTTTCACACCTGCCTAAAACTTTTGCACAGTACTGTGTGTATATATATATATATATATATATATATATATATATATATATATATATATATATATATATAGTACTATGCAAAAGTTTTAGGCAGGTGAAAAAATGCTGTAAAGTAAGAATGCTTTCAAAAATAGACATGCTAATAGATTATATTTATCAATTAACTAAATGCAAAGTGAGTGAACAGAAGAAAAATCTAAATCAAATCCATATTTGGTGTGACCACCCTTTGCCTTCAAAACAGCATCAATTCTTCTAGGTACACTTGCACAAAGTCAGGGATTTTGTAGGCATATAGTCAGGTGTATGATTAAACAATTATACCAAACAGGTGCTAATGATCATCAATTCAATATGTAGGTTGAAACACAATCATTAACTGAAACAGAAACAGCTGTGTAGGAGGAATAAAACTGGGTGAGGAACAGCCAAACTCAGCTAACAAGGTGAGGTTGCTGAAGACAGTTTACTGTCAAAAGTCATACACCATGGCAAGACTGAGCACAGCAACAAGACACAAGGTAGCTATACTGCATCAGCAAGGTCTCTCCCAGGCAGAAATTTCAAGGCAGACAGGGGTTTCCAGATGTGCTGTCCAAGCTCTTTTGAAGAAGCACAAAGAAACAGGCAATGTTGAGGACCGTGAGCGCAGTGGTCGGCCAAGGAAACTTACTGCAGCAGATGAAAGACACATCATGCTTACTTCCCTTCGCAATTGGAAGATGTCCAGCAGTGCCATCAGCTCAGAATTGGCAGAAAACAGTGGGACCCTGGTACACCCATCTACTGTCCGGAGAAGTCTGGTCAGAAGTGGCCTTCATGGAAGACTTGCGGCCAAAAAGCCATGCCTCCAACGTGGAAACAAGGCCAAGCGACTCAACTATGCACGAAAACACAGGAACTGGGGTGCAGAAAAATGGCAGCAGGTGCTCTGGACTGATGAGTCAAAATTTGAAATATTTTGCTGTAGCAGAAGGCAGTTTGTTCGCGGAAGGGCTGGAGAGCGGTACACGAATGAGTGTCTGCAAGCAACAGTGAAGCATGGTGGAGGTTCCTTGCAAGTTTGGGGCTGCATTTCTGCAAATGGAGTTGGGGATTTGGTCAGAATTAATGGTCTCCTCAATGCTGAGAAGTACAGGCAGATACTTATCCATCATGCAATACCATCAGGGAGGCATCTGATTGGCCCCAAATTTATTCTGCAGCATGACAACGACCCCAAACATACAGCGAAAGTCATTAAGAACTATCTTCAGTGTAAAGAAGAACAAGGAGTCCTGGAAGTGATGGTATGGCCCCCACAGAGCCCTGATCTCAACATCATCGAGTCTGTCTGGGATTACATGAAGAAAGAGAAGCAACTGAGGCTGCCTAAATCCACAGAAGAACTGTGGTTAGTTCTCCAAGATGTTTGGGCCAACCTACCTGCCGAGTTCCTTCAAAAACTGTGTGCTAGTGTACCTAGAAGAATTGATGCTTGATGCTGTTTTGAAGGCAAAGGGTGGTCACACCAAATATTGATTTGATGTAGATTTTTCTTCTGTTCACTCACTTTGCATTTTGTTAATTGATAAATATAAACTATTAACATGTCTATTTTTGAAAGCATTTTTACTTTACAGCATTTTTTCACACCTGCCTAAAACTTTTGCACAGTACTGTATATATATATATATATATATACTTATTTTTTCCAACATACTTTACACCAACAATAAAAACAATGGAAGAAAATTCGATGTTCAGCCCTTCAAATAACTCTTTTAAAACCCCAAACAAAGGCTGTAATCTGGAACAGTACAAATAGCAGTGGAAAATAGTTTCTCGGTTATTACAAAAACTACACTTATCAGAAACCCCTGGTTGAATTACCGCAAGAAAGGAATTAGTAGCCATAACAGTATGTAACACCCTCCATTGTAAATCTCCACCCCGTTTCTGCAGTGGTGGCTTATACAGAGACCTCCAGGCTGGAACTATGGCCTCATGCACCTGTAATTTTGCACGCCAGTGTGTGTCGGGACTCCCTTTAAGGTTTTGATAGTATTTAATTTTAACACACAAACAATACAATTCTTTCTTATCAGTGGCCCTAAGGTTTAAGGTATATATCTCTAAACTGCAAAAGCTCTCCTGGCCTGTCCTCAATCTGCTCCACAACTGGACTACACTGTAGCTCAAAATCTGGGGGCTCTGACTCTAAACCAACAGCACCTGTAAAAAACTCCTCCAGTACAGATAGCCCATCCCCTGATAAGGCAGCACGCATTTGCATTAGAAAAACATTAATAAACCGTACTGACCTCACTCCCAACTGACCTGCCAAGAGCTCAGGGCTTTTCCGGTCTCGTCTATCCAAGTTTAATATATGGGACACTTTAAGCACTTTTACTAGAGATTAAAATCTTAATAAAACTCTGAGATTCAAACACTGGACAGGTCAAGGCTTGATTATAAATCAAAGGCTCCTCTAAAAGCCAATACAATCCCTCTGTACCAACCTCCCGCTGAACCTTAAACCTTCCCCACATTTCCAGCATCCCTTTATAGAAATTTGGCAAAACAGCAAGATTAAGTTTTTGTGAATTTATTATAAATATTTGTCTGTCAAAATCCAGATCTTCTACCTTTTGCAGGAAACCAAAAGCTATAGCTCTCCAAGGGAGAGACTGCGTGAAACAGCAGCCTCTGTAGAGACTGCAGTCTAAAAGCTGCAACTCTGCTATTGACATCCACCAAGCCCTGTCCCCCCTCTGCATTTTAATTTGAACCTTTGTCACATCCCACCACTGTTGCAATGAAGTAAAACCTATTTTTTTCTGTCTCCATCTTTCCCAAAAAAAACTAAAACATTTTAAAAAATGAGCATCCTGCAGCAATATATTATTAAAATGCCAATAAGAAGAATGAACATTTATTTTAGATACAACCATACTATGGTCTGAGAAACCCGTAGGTAAAATGTCACACTTCGTGAAAAGATTTAAAGAATGTTTAAAAACATAGAACTTATCTAACCTGGCTAATGAATTCCCCCCTGCACTACCTCTAGCCCAAGTGTATTGTTTGCCATTATGAATTGATCTCCAGATGTCTACAAGTTCATGAGCATCCAACCCTGTAACCAGTTCCCTAACTGCTTGAGGGTGAGGCTCAAGGCTATTCCTGTCAGATTTAGCATCCAAGGTGCAATTAAAATCACCACCCAATACAATCACTTCAGACTTACACTGGGCTAACAATTCATTTAGTATTTTAAAAAACTTAACTTTTTCCCTCCCATCATTAGGAGCATACACGTTAATAAAAAGAAATGTTCTGCATCCCACACAAGCCTTCACTTGCAATAATCTTCCTTGTACCACTTCAGTTACAGTAAAAAAATCAGGTTTAAAATCTGGAGCAAATAATACAGCAACGCCTGCACTAAAATTTGTACCATGGCTTAAAACAACCTCCCCTTTCCATTCATTAAACCAATCTGCCTGATTAACCTTATCTGTATGTGTCTCCTGAAGGTAAGCTACCTTAATTTTCTTCTGTTCCAAACACTCAAAGCAAATTGCCCTGTTTATTGTATCCCTCCCACCATTTACATTTAAAATGCCCAACTTAATATTCTGCATGGTGATATATAGAGAGAACCATGACATTATCAAAATAGTAAACAAGAAGTAATCTGGAAAAGAAAAATACATTTTATTTGAGTTCATCACTGTTACTCTTTTTAAGAGAAACACAAACTTTACTAATCTAGTTCTTTTAAATCGATCTTTTTCTTTTTTCTCAAGTCCTAGCGCCGCCACATCTCTCATCACCTGATTTAGCGGATCCTACAAACAACATGACATCGGGAAAGTAATCCCTCACATTAATCCCTCTACAATCTTTAACAAACTCTAAAAACTTTTGGATACTCTGAGCGCTATAACCTCCTCTTGCCTGCTGGCTCGCTGAAAGCTCACAACTACACAAAGAATCTGTGCCACTTCCTCCCTCTTCACCGTCACTGTCTGCACTATCATGCTCTAGAGCCTGAGGTGCAACGCCTTTCTTTGGGACTGAACCTTCCACCTCCATCACTGCTCTCTCATCGCACGCAACATTACCCAAACTCATACCGCATTTAGCAGGACTATCACTATGTTGGACTTTCCTTATTCGTTTCCGTTTAGGGAACTTAAAAGCTACATCTTCATTACTTCCTACTTCTCCAATCCCCTCTCCTTCAATCACCATTCCTGTTCCTGTCTGTTCACTAACCTGGAACTCGTCCCCTCCCTCACTCCCCTCCCTGACTTCACCACATACCTGTTCTCTATCCGAACCCCCTTGACCTGCAACCTCAGGCTCTGCCACAGCCTCTGTAGTTCCCACAGTATCAAGCTCAACCCTCACACTCTCTGCTGAAACCCCTGCCTCTGAGCTGGCCGGCTCAGTTGCGCCTTCTTCCGTCTCATTCTCAACCACATCACTTTCAGCAGCAGATCTTTTACATTTTTTTGCAATATGCCCTACACGCCCACACACATAACATTTCATTTATTCAGAAGATGCAAAAACGATATATTCACTGCCATCAACACGAAACCTAAAAGCAATATTCAGTTCGGTATCTGGATTATTTAGCAACATATACACCTGTCGTCTAAATGAAATTACATGTTTTAAATCTTGTGCTTTACATCCCAACGGAATCATTGTGATTTCTGACATTATTTTGCCATGGCGGCTCAGCTCATTAAACAACAGCTCATTCTTTTAATAAGGTGGTACATTTGAAATTATCATTTCTCGCAGGAACAGCGAGAGGCAAAACTGAAAACAAAACCCCCTCAATGACTAACCCCTCCTGAACAACTCGATGCACAAGCTCTTCACTACTTAAAAATACAACCACTGCTTTGTTCATGCGAGAAGCCGATTTTATATTCTTCCCTGCTACAACTTTTGCCAACTCAGTGACACATTTCTCCACACTAACGATGGAATCGACAATGATTTTTATACCTTGTTTTCTAGTTAACTTATCAAAGGAGGAATCATGTCCTCTTGGGACTCCCTTTCCCGGAACCATACTGACTAAATCAACTGACAATTCAGCTTTTTGTTAAAACACACCCAGTAACTCAAGAATAAAGTGAAAACTTTTTAGAAGAAACTAACAGAAAAAAAGGGGAAAAGGAAAAACAAACTCCGCTCACACAAGCCGCTCTCGCTCCCTCCAGCTTCACTCCCATACACTCCCGACAGACAGCAAGAGTAGATAGAGAGAGTGAGATTTTTTTTTATTTTTTAAATATCCTTTATTTCAAACAATCAAAACAATATTAACATTACCAAACAAATAGCACAAATGTCCATACAAAACCCTCTATTACAGCAATTACAAACACATTTTTAAATTATCTTCCACCAAACACACCACCTCCCCAATTGTCCAAATTGCCTGAAACTTTTCTAGCTGGTGCACCAATTTATAAAAAGTAAAATCAACTTTAATTCTTGAGGTTACCAATACTTTAAAAATAGGTATTACCGCATCAGTTAAAACTCCATTCATTTTATTTTTCCTACTTTTCAAAATTGCCATTTTTGCCTGGCCCAGTAGAAAAGTTGCTAATTGACAGATTTTTATTTCCTTTAGCATTCTTCACCCCAAAAATAAAAGTAGTTTGAGTAAAACTCAGACCCAATTCACTAAACAAATCATTCAATAAACAAAACAAAAGTTTTAACCGATCACAAAATAAATAACAATGAAAAACTGTTTCCCTTATCGAGCAAAACTGACATGCATCTCCTCCCCCCGGCTGAATGATGGAGAGAAATGAGTTGGTGGCCACAATGGTATGCAATATTCTCCACTGTAGATCCCCCACTCTCTTAGGAACTGGTGATCTATACAGATTCCTCCATGCAGGGGTGATGGAGTCCTCTACCTGTAGCCTCTCTCGCCAATGTGTATCAGGCAAGTTTTTTAAATTTTGAAAATGCAACACTTTCACACACATCCGATACATTTCTTTTTTTTGTATCCCCCCCGAACTGAACCTTATATCCTTCTCCAAACTTTAGGATCTGCCCCGGGGTATCAGTGGTCTGACCTACTGCAGGTTCAACTTGCAGGTCCAACTCTGGCGGTTCTGTCTCCAGCTGGCTTTTTCCTAAAAAAAACTGACTCATCTGCTGTAACATCTCTGCAGGCAAAACAGCTTTAAGCGGCACTAAAAACCCCTCCATCACACGCACTGATCTCACACCCAGCTCACTTGCTAGTGATTCAGCAGTTTTCCAGGCTCGGTTATCGAAATTAATTAAATCACCGACCTTCACTACTCCTCTAGAAATTAAAAGTAAAACAAAACTCTTTGATTCTAAAAGATTGCATTTTAACGCTGAATTATAAATTAGAGGCTCTTCAAGCAACCAATACACCCCTACAGGCTTCAAATCTCTGTTAATTCTAAAAACCTTCCAAGCATTCAGCATCCTCCTATAAAAAACAGGCAAGACCGAGAGATTTAACTTTCCACCATCTAATAAGAACAGATGCCTATCAAAATTCAACCCCCCTACTAAACGAAGGAAAGCAAAAGCCACTGCTCTCCAGGGTAGTGATTATTGAAAGTACAGCAGCCTCTGAAGCGACTGGTGTCTAAAAGCTGTTATTCTGCTTCTTATGTCCATCAGTCCCTGCACTCCTTCTACAGGCAAGTATAGCACCCCCTGCTTTATCCAATGCAGCCCATCCCAAAAGAAGCTCAGCAATAATCTCTGAATTTCAAACAGCAGAGATGGAGGGGGATCCCCACACATTAATCTGTGCCACAGCATTGATGTAACCAAGTTATTAATAATTAAAACTCTTCCTCTATAGGAAAGCTTAATTAGAAGCCACCGCCATTTATCCAATCGGCCTTTCACCTGATCCAGTATTCCTTCCCAATTCTCTTTAGCCAGTCCCGTTCCATTTAAGCCCTGATGGTAAATCTGGTGGTCTGCTGCCCTCCCACTCTCCAATTAAAAAGGCATTACTCTTGTCCCAATTTACCCGAGCTGAGGACAGTCTTTCAAATACCCTCAAGCTCTCCTCTATTATCTGAATGTCTCTCTTATTTGTCACTATAAAATAGCAAGATCATCAGCGTAAGCCACCACCTTAACAGGCTCCATTGTCACAGTAGGGATAGACAACCCATTCAATATCTTTCTCAATTTTACCATCAGGGGTTCAAATGACAGAGAATATAACATTCCTGATAGAGAACAACCCTGGCGAATTCCCCTTTGAACTTTAAAAGGAGCACATAATACATATTTTAAGTACACTAAAAATGCTACTATAGAGCAACTTAATTTTTCCCAAAAAATTGGGACCAAAGCCAAATGACCTAAAACATCAAAAAGATACCGGTGGTCTACCCGGTCAAAAGCCTTCTCTTGATCCAGAGAAAGCAATCCAGCTTTAAAACCAAAGAGCTTGGAGGCAACTATTAAATCCCGCACCAAAAATATATTATCAAATATTGTTCGGCCTGGTTCACAGTACATTTGGTCTGAATGCACAATAGTGCTCATTACTCCGCTTAGTCTATTTGCCAATGCCTTCGACAAGATTTTATAGTCATTGCAAAGCATACTTACGGGCCTCCAGTTCTTAAGACACATGTCCCCTTTCTTAGGCAGCAGAGTCAGTACTGCGCGCCGGCAGCTCAGTGGCAGTTCATTTTCCACAATGCATTCCTCCATCACTTCCAAAAGGTCACCTCCCAACTCAGACTAGAAAGTTTTATAAAACTCAACAGGTATTCCATCGATTCCGGGTGTTTTGCCCGTGTTGAGCTCTTCCAGAGCTTTAGAAAGTTCCTGCAACGTCAGTGCACTCTCCAGCTTCTCCTTCTCGCCTTCTGGAACCTGCATTAGCCCCTGGAGGAACTGCTTGGCTCCCTCAGATCCATCCACAGCCTGTGCCATGTACAGTTGTGAAAAGAAACCCACAGTGTGCTCCCTGATAGCCTCAGGCTCACACAGCAACTGACCATTCACTGTTCTAAGACAGTGTATTGCTTTACTTTGAACCACTTTCTTTTTCAATGCAAAAAAATATTGAGTTGGAGCATCCACTTAAGAAAGCTTTAAAAACCTTTAAAAACCGTACCAATGCTCCCTGTACCTGTGAGTCCAACAACTCAGCCAAACTCCTCTTTTTGAGCTTCAGGTCTTTATAAAGCCTGTCACTGTATGTGATTTCCAGTGCATTATGGAGTTCAGTAATCTCCTCCTCCAGCTCGCTCATCACCTCACTAGTGCTCTTTGTAGCATTCATAGTGTACTGCTGACAAAACAGTCGGGTCCCACCATTGCCTTACTGATAAAAATGCCTTTTTCTGCCTCCTCCACTGTTCCCAAAAGAATTTGAAACCTTTTAAAAAATAATTGTCTTTTAAAAGTTTAGTATTAAAATGCCAATAAGACGAATAAACACGTGCAATAGGGATAATCATATTCAAACTGACCAAACTATGATCAGAAACCTGTGGGGTGAATAGTACATTTAGGAAATAACAATTTAATTGATGCTTAAAAACATAAAATGTATCTAATTGAGCTAAACATATATTCCCATCCTTCCCCTTAGCCCAGGTATACTGCTTCACATCAGGATTCATTACTCTCCACACATCCTCCATATCCTGCGCTGTTAAAACAGTGACCAGCTCCATAACTGACCTGGGGTGAGGCTCTGGGCCATTTCTGTCTAGCTTGTCGTCAAGTGTACAGTTAAAATCACCAGCAATTAAAACCACTTCTTCAGTCTGACTCAGGGCAATAACTCCATTGAGATTCTGAAAAAACAGCACCCTCTCTCCCATCATTTGGTGCATAAATATTAACAAATACTATCTTTCTCCCTTCTACCGATACTTGCACTTTTAACAAGCGCCCTTTAATAACCTCACTTACATTGATAGAGTCATACTTAAACCCCTTCGTAAATAATATGGCAACTCCAGCACTAAAATTCGTTCCATGACTAAAAATAACCTCCCCTTCCCAATCCCGAATCCATTCAGATTTATTATTATCATCTGTATGGGTCTCCTGGAGCATGGCAACATTAACTCTCTTTTGGGTTAAATATTCAAACAGAGCTCCTCTCTTTGCACAATCTCTACCCCCATTAATATTTAAAGTTCCTATATTAAGAGTCTGCATTATAGGTTTTAAAGGAGAAATACACTGGAATTTACACACACTAATAAAAATGTACACATAAAAAAGAAAAATGCCTGTGTAGACTTATCCATCATTACTTTTTTAGAGAGGCACAAACTTTACTTATTATATTTTTTAACTGATCTCTTTCCCTTTGCTCCATTCCCAATACAGCTGCATTACGTCTAATTTGCTGTGCCGAATTTAAAAACAATTTTAAATCAGGGAAATGATCAATAACTTCAATCCCTCTTTTCCCTTTAATGGAGCTTAAAAATGCCTGAATGCTTTCAGCACTATACCCCCCTCTCGCTTGCTGACTAGCAGAGAGATCAGAGCTAACCGATGAGTCAGTATCACTGCCCCCGTCTTCACTAAAATCGCCACCACTGCCTGTTGCGCATTGCATTTGAGCGCAGTCCACTCTCTCAGCTAACTCACTCACTGATTCATCAGCCTAATTGACTCCATCCTCAGAAATGAGGCTGCGTTTTGCTGCAAAACTATGCCTATTCTTGGCCTTTCTTTTCCCTTTGGGGAGTTTAAACACCCACTTCCCTCTCCCTCTCTAACACTAAAACTGCACCTTTATTCTGTTCAAAGCTTTCCTCAACCTGTTCTCTCCCCTCACCACCCTGTCCGTCAACTACCACCCCCACCACAGGTGTTTTAGACAATTCCTGCACCTCACTTTCCCCATCTACCACACCAGACTCAACCAAACCAGGGTTGACTTTTTCAGTCTCTCTCTCCGTCAACCTGGCTCCCCGGCTCAGCTACGCTCTCTCTTACCTCAATGAGATAGAGAGATAGATATACAGTGCCTTGCAAAAGTATTCAGACCCCTGACCAATTCTCTCATATTACTGAATTACAAATGGTATTAAGAAAAATAAAAAACTGAAATATCTTGCTTGAATAAGTATTCAACCCCTGTGCTGTGGAAGCTCCCAGTTTACACCGATGAAAGAAATTGCCCTAACGAGGACACAATTGCCTTACCATTGGCCTCCACCTGTGAACCATTAAAGTTGCTGTCACATTTTCTGGATAAACACCACACTGTTGAAGGATCATTGGTCAGGTTGTGAATCTGAAGGAAAATGAAGACCAAAGAGCATTCTACAGAAGTTAGAGATAGTTATACAAATGCATAGATTAGGGAAAGGGTACAAAATAATATCCAAGTGTTTGGATATCCCAGTGAGCACAGTTGGATCAATAATCAGGAAGTGGAAGCTGCATCACACCACCCAGGCACTGCCAAGAAAAAGCCGTCCCTCAAAACTCAGCGCTCAAACAAGAAGGAGACTTGTGAAAGAAGCCACAGAGAGGCCAACAATCACTTTGGAGCTACAGAGTTCAGTGGCTGGGAGTGGAGTAATGGTGCACCAGTCAACCATATCAAGAGCTCTGCATAACACTGGCCTACATGTGAGGGTGGCAAGAAAGAAGCCGTTACTCAAAAAGTACCATCTGAAAGCACGTCTGGAGTTTGCCAAAAAGCATGAGAGTGACCCAGCTGCGATGTGGGAAAAGGTTTTGTTGTCGGATTTGACCAAGATCGAGCTTTTTGGCCAAAACTCAAAGCGCTATGTGTGGCGCAAACCTAACACTGCCCATGCCTCAAGACGCACCATCCCTACAGTGAAGTATGGTGGTGGCAGCGACATGCTGTAGGGATGCTTCTCATCAGCAGGGACTGGGCATCTTGTTAAAATTGAAGGATGAATGGATGGAGCAAAATACAGTGAAATATTGCAAGAGAACTTGCTTCAGTCCACTAAAAAACTGAAGCTTGGGAGGAAATTCACCTTTCAGCAGGACACTGATCCCAAGCACAAGGCCAAAGCAACATTGGAGTGGCTCGAGAACAAAAAGGTGAATGTCCTACAGTGGCCCAGACAAAGTCCTGATCTCAATCCCAGTGAGAATCTGTGGCACTATTTGAAAATTGCGGTCCACAAGCGTCGTCCAACCAACTTGAACAACCTGGAGCAAATCCGCCAAGAAGAATGGACCAAAATCACGCCGACACTGTGTGCAAAGCTGGTACATACTTACCCCAAAAGACTTAAAGCTGTTATTGCAGCGAAAGGTGGCTCTACCAAATATTAATGTGTGGGGGTTGAATACTTATGCAAGCAAGACATTTCAGTTTTTTATTTTTCTTAAAAATATTTCCCAACATAAAACCAATGTCACCTTATAATAATTGATTTTGAGTTTCAGTGTTTTAAAATAAAATATCAAACAGAACGAAATTTCAATGTACCATTTGTAATTCAGTAATATGAGAGAATTAGTCAGGGGTCTGAATACTTTTGCAAGGCACTGCGTATATAGATATATAGATATCTCTCCCTTTAGGAACCTTAAGTAGAGGTAAGCACAGGTAACAGAAAACTTTGGTTTCCGTCCAGTTTTAAAGTACCTGAACCAACCCTGGTCTCTTTACTACCAGGTTATCAAGAATTAATTGGAGAATTTACAGAAAATGTTGAAAATAATAACAATGCTGTTATTGAGAAGCAAGGTGTGCATTTCTGCTTGCAATTCATTTAGTTAAATCTCGGTTTATTTTTTTAACTCCTAGGTTTCAATGCAAAAAGAGGAACAGGAGTCTACAGATCTGAAGAGAGTAAAGACGTGTACTACTACATATAAAAATGATTCATTTAATGCAAGTGTTTTGCTTTTGTTCTTTTATTAAACCTCTAGTTTAAAGCAGTAGTGTCTTTAGTTGACCAGATAATTAATTAAATTAAATTAAATTAATTAATTAAGAGGAATGTGTGCAGGATGTGTGGCAGAAACATCAGTTATTTTTTACAGTTTTACAGTTGTCTCAGACCTCCTGATACTTTGCCAGGGCCCCCAAGACACTGAATGGATTGTCAATTGATTGAACTTCAGCATCTTGCAAGACACTAAGAAGAACTTGTCATCACGCTGCAATAAAATGGTTTCTCGATGAATACTAATGAAAGTACAAAAAAACAACTTGAGTATGAGGAATACGGAATTACAAAGCCTATTACTCATATTCCTTTTTTAAGGCAGTTAAGTCCTGACAAGTCGTTGTGTAAAAGTACACATTAGGCCTTCAAAACAAACAAAAGCACTGATTTGACCAACTTCTGGCAGTAATAAATACACATTAGGACTTAAACTATCAAAATCCTTTTCAAATTGCATTAAAGCACTGCTTAGTTACTTTGTGAATGCCAAGAATGCATACAATCCAAGTAATAGCTGTGGAATCTTGCTGTGTGGTGAGGGTTTGGAGTCTGGATTAAAGACTCGTTTTAGAATTAACCACACGTCCACAATGTCTGTTGTGAAGATATATAACAATTGATTACATTACTGTAACTGGTCTACATATTTCGAAGACCTCTTAAAGGAGATGTGTATGATTCTGGTCTAAATCTACTATGTCTGCTGAACATGTCAGTCTGGGAAGGATAGCACTGTGAATCTTTGATGGGTTATTGTCTTCTGCTATTCATGTCTGCTGTCAGAAATGAAGCAGAGCCTGTTGCGGTATAAGAAAAGACACTGCCTACAGTATGTCTCTGACAACTACAGCTGTCCAAGAAACATTTGACAAAGGAAGGTAAAGTGAGGTAAAGATAACATGATTGGCAAAATGTTTTGTATTCTTCGTACTGCCTCATGAAAAAAAAATGTTGACATTTACTGCACAGTCGGATTTGCATTTGGTGTGAAAAGCTTGAGAAATGCACCAACTACATGGACAAGCACCTTTTGAATTGTAATGGTATTGTAAAAAAAAATGGGGAAAACAGCCATTTGTCTATAGATATATAGATGTAATTTGACAAACCTAATTACTATCCATTAGGTTTTTCATACAGGCTGTAGTAAATCTCTCATTGATGTAGTAAACACACCTGGTGTTTCATAAAACTTGATTCAATTTAAATATGCTTTATTTTACTAACACCTGATCAACCAGACTTTGATTTAAAGAAATACAATTTACAGTCTCTTTACAGCTGCTAAGATTAATGAACAACTGCATTCCTTCTATTCCAATACTAGGCAGATATTAGTGAATAGCATTATTATCTGTTCATATAGTTCACATGTAAGTTCACCAGAAATACCTTATTGTGATGCAGCATATGTTAAATGCTGGACCTATGAACACTATATACAGTAGTAAGTATTGCATGACAAGTAAAATCTCTTTTCCATTTAGATTTCAGCTCTATATAACCTGAGATATACAAAGACACTACACTTTTCATTCCCTGCAATGTCCCTGTGACAGGAATGGCTGGGCGGTGATGTCACGACAGAAGCAGGAACGTAAATAAACTGACACCAATACTGCAGTTTCAAAAAGAAAGACGCGACTGGCTGCCATTTTATTTAAATACAAAAATAAATCAAATATTTTAACAAAAAGAAACTTGCTCACAGAGCGAAAATAAATATTTAAACAAAACAAATCTCGAACACAAAATACTAAATAAAACCCAGGTCAGGCTGAACAATTGCCTTCACTGTTCCTGGATTGTTATTCTTTTGCTTCCGTTTCGCTTGCTTTCTCTCTCTCCACTCTTTCTACGCGCCTCTCGTACACCCACACCGAGTGCCGTGAGCTGCAGGCTTTTATATTCAGGTGACCATCTCCCGATTAGCAACAAAATTAATCACTTAATTAATTCGGGAGATGGCCACCTTCTGCAAGAGTTTATTAATTATTCCTGGCAGAGGACGGGCACCAATCTCGCCTCTGCCAGAACACATTTTAAAAATAAACCAAACCGCACAGCGTTTCTCCGTCATCTATAAATAAACAAAACAATAACACGGCGGTACGCCATCATATAAATACATAAATAAAATCAAACAAAACAAATACAAAATACACTGCACAGGGGCGGAGGGGGAGACCCCGATCTAAAAATAAATAAACAAATAAATGTACAGTAAATGTACAGGGCTCAAGCACGCCCAAGGACTTATTCATATGAAGTTAACTCAGAGCAGAAACCACACTTAACGGACCTGTACAAAATGAAAGACCAATGCATTAGTCATATAATATCTAATGCATCACTAGGTAATGCATTTATACCCTATTTGGAGGCAGTCTTCCTCTATCGACTCAGTAGATCTCATACACCTGATGCACATAGACATTGCTAGAGATTGCCTTTAAATTTGTCTGCTCATGTGTTTCATATAATGGCCCATCAAGTCTAATCGCACACAAGAACACAAGGCAAAGTTATGTGTGTGAAGATCATGAAATATAGTGGTTAGGCTCTTCAGCCTCTTTCAGCCTAATGTTGGAACTGACGGTGGGATTCAATCAATCAATCAATCCATTAATCCATCAATCAATCGAAACCAGATGAATCAATTGAGAACAAACTGTCATTTCCAATGACGACCTGGCAAGAGGCTCACACCACCACAGCACACAACATCAAACACAATAAATAAGATGTAAAAAAACACATTTCTTTGTTCTGTCTTCCTTGAAATAGCAGTTCACTGATTAGTCTTATCATGCTCTGCCTGAAATTTCTTTTTTCACTTCATTGTTTTTGTTTTATTCTTGGACAGGAGACAATACTGTGCCTCAATCACAGTACATCTCATTTGTGGTTACAATCAATAAGTAAAATCACGTTACAAAGGTTGTAAACCATTATGTTAACTGAATCACATAATTGTACAGACAGATTGACCTGTCTCCCCATGAGTATCACCACTACAAGAGGATTATACATACACACGTTTTTGCATATACCAGTGCATAAATACAGACAATAGCCACTCTGTCCCATTATATTTGCGTACTTGTTTAAATCTTAATGTTTCTCATTTTTGAGTTCTAGGCCCTCAGCCTGTGTTTCAAATTGTGTGATAGCTTTTAGGAGCTCTGTAAGACACTTGCGGTATGTGGGCATGGAGAGGAGTCTCAAAATAATCAATTTGGCTGCTATATAAATGAAAGGCACTATACACGGTATGCACCTTTTTAATGTGTTTAACTTGAAAAGTATCTGGGAGGTAATGGGGTAGTCAAACAGTATTCAGAAGGTTCCATTGTTGCCATCCATGACCCTTAATATTAATGTTTTCTGCAGCTCAGTCAGGTCCATGATGGGATGAACCTGCCAAGATAATGAAGGTTAATGAAGACAGTGGCCTTTTTTCAGACAATACTGGCAGAATTTTATGAGAAAAATTAACACAAGCAGCTTCATGGCTTGCTTGGAATTAGGTTTGATCAAATAAATTCAATTACTCTTCATAGGAGCAGGGCTGTGCAGCAGATCTGCTTATCAAACCTGGAGGATAATTGCTGCTTGAAGAGTCCAACTGAGACGGAGTAAAGCAAAGGGTCAACGGTATAATAAGATATAATTACCAAGGTGATGGCTTATATTGGTTTATATTTAAACAAGGCCGTATGACTTGACTATTAGTCATTGTTTTCTACTGTGCAATACAAGTTTGTGAGCATGTATGCTACTGGAGGGCCACTTTAATCAGATTTGATCCTTTTTCCCCATTCCAAGGTGGAACTACCAATGATTTTACAGTTTCTTATTGTTTTGCTTGATCTTTTTGTTTTCTGTTTATTTCCCCTAAACTATAGATTCACTTCTGTGTTGCAGGCAAAAGGATCCCATCTAATGTTTCCATTTGCACCACTGTAAAATGCAATGACACCTCGTTCTAATGTCAAACTGGGGCTGCCACCAGGTTCCAGCTGCAGTCTGCAATCTGTCTGCAACCAGTTGTAGTCGAGAACAGCCAAGCTGAACCGTACCAATTCTATATGAAAGAAACTAGATAGGGTAACTGCCGCAGGGCTGGGTATTCTGCAGTATGTCAATATTATAAACATGCTATCTGGTTGTAAATACTGCGTATTGCAATCCTGACACCACACAACTTTCAGCCAGAGTCCAAATAAACTAGTCTTGAAACATAATGAGATGAATTACATATGCTTGAATCAAAGGGGGTAGTCTTTGAGGCTGAAATTAGATAATTGAATAATATAAATTTCCACATAAGGAAAAACTAATTGAGCATTAAAAATCAATTAGTCTGGGCTTATTGGGGCTATTTAAAGTAGATGGAACAGGCTGGAAGTGGAGTCCTGCATGGAGACAGGGTGTGTGGGAAGCGGCATGCTAACAATAACCACAGTGGAAGACTAAACCTGGGTAAACAAGCTTCTTGGGACCCTTGAGGAAATCTTCATTTTGTTTATTTTTCTTTGTGCAAATAAATGTTCCTTAAGAGAGCACTTAGGACATTTATTTTAACACCAGGACCTTTCTACAGCAACAGTTTTATGCAGACTAGAGTTGTGCTACAGTTATGCTACAATAATACTTGATTTATTCATTTTGCTGCTCTGCCTGGATTTCTTTCATCACAGAGACTTCTCAACATTAAAGCAAAGCAACTCCCTATGTTCTTTACAATGTATCACATTATGGTATGTTTGTCAATCAAACCTCCAATATTACCCTAAAAATAAAATTAATACAAAGCCCTATCTGCTTACATGTTTTGTCAGCCATGCGCGGTTTACACTCACTAGCTTACTCTCTTGGTAGTGCGAGAAAGATCAAGTTCTGCCAGCTCGTAATCCAAATGGTTTGATCATAAGTGAGGTCTTTTTACCTGTAAACTGCAACTGAACAGGGAGAGGACTGTATTTCCATCAAAGACGTAGCATCTTTTCCAAGTCCACCATACAACAGAACCAAATGCATGTCTATAAAAGAGTAAAAGCAACACAGTAGACGTGTCTATAGTGTGTCTTTCAATCCAACTCATGCACTGAGCTGACAGCAATGATATATCACTTATTTATTTTATTTATTTGTTTATTTAACCAGGGGATTTACCTGTTGAGACCAAGGCCTCATTTACAAGGGGGTTCTGAAAAACAATAAAGCACACATATAATAGAAGCAACACAATAAAAACATGTGTGCTTACAGCATACAGCAATCAAAGAACAGAGGACATGTCTGTTTTCTAATGTTAAATTAATATTTAATAGATATGCATTTGATAAAATTTACGTTCAATTATTCCTTGTTACTTTCTGTTAACATTTAGGTCAGATTAACTGTATTTTCAATTAAAAACATGTGAACAATGGCTGCAGTGACATTGCAGATATAACTAGTTACTGTAAATTAGATACTGTTTTAGCAGACATATTTCATTAAGTAAACATAGATCTGAATGTTTTTTAAATTAAAAGTAGAGATACAAAACTGACATTTCTTTGTGAATGTGTTAAGTAATAAATGCCAATTCAAAAACCGTCAAAATCTACCAAAGCAGCAAATCTGCAAATGTAATACCAGCCAAAATTTCCAGTTATACGGTACATTATTTGCTTAAAGGATTTCCACTATCATATTAGAAATGTGTTTAGTACTGATCTGTACATTCTACTGTGCCCCCAGCATTTGAATAATGCTTTACATTACATTGATCGGCATCTGATTAAATACATAACCTTTCTCAGTAAAATACGGGTTACTTACGATATATAATATTAATTAAACATATATGCGTGTGTGTATGTATAAACACTGAATATTTGGCGGTAGCCATTAGCAACATTGAAAAACCCGAACCAAATTTGAGTACATTTTGACTAATTTTGTCTCTTTTTACCGACACACAACTGATAGTGCCGTAGTTTTTAACATCTATTAATAAAGTTTATTAATATTTATTGGGGTGGGGGGGGGGGGTACGTCACAAACGAGCTTTTCAGGCTCAAATTATTTGTAAAAAACAAAACAAAACACGTAGACAGGATCATCGCTTCAGAAATTGCATTGATTTACTACAGCGTAAACTCATCACCACAGCTACTTGTCTCAGGTAATATTAGCCTCTAGCCTACCATGATATAGCTACTATTTTTTCTGGCTTGCAAGTTCCATTGCTAGAAATACAAAGAGCACAATACTCTGTATACTTGATTATTTATTTGTACCGAGATCTGGTGGTATAGTGTTAAACTGTATTACAGTATACTGCAGTTTTGATAGAGCTAGGCTGACTGAGAAATGCTAGTCCTTTTTACCAAAGCACTCAGGTAAGATGGTACCAAGCCTTTAAAAACCTTAAATATAAAACAGTGCTTATGAAAAAGCCTCCAATCTGCAAGTGAGAGCCAGCCTAGTTGTATATGCATTTGAGGAGAGTCACTCGTTTGAATCACACTAGAGTACACGGAGAGGCAGGAGCAATGTTCTGTTCAGGGGTAGATGCTCTAGCACTCCCATTCTTTTATTTAGTACATATCATTTATTTAAAACATGAAGCATGTGTACCTTGCAGATGTATTCATACATCATGTATTTATTTACAAGTATAAACTATTTGGTACTACTTTAGATTATGGCATACATGCTCTTGTATTAATATAGTATTAACAGAGTAACAGCCAAGGGTTCCTGTCCAAACTAAAATTGTAATTAGAAGTAAGAGTTAGTAACCTAGATTTAAATATACACTTTGTCTTTACCTTACAATTTTATAATAAAAGTAGTAAAATTTTACACTTGAGTGGTGGAATTTGCATTTAACATAAAATATATAACCATGGCCTCTCATTAATATTCATTTTTGAGTGGATAAAGCATGTTCTTGTGCTTTAATGTTTATGGTATACATGTACTCCTTAAGTATGTGATGGATTTAATAAGCTTAGAAAATCAATTACTACATTTATATAACCCAAAAGTAACTGTACTTCAATTAAAACACCCCTGTTAGTGTATTTGCTAATCTGGGTGGAATCAGATATTTATTTGAAGTGATTAACAGTATGTATCTATGGCCATCATTCATTGTGTCTTATGATGGTTTTGACAGTATGTATTTTCATTTTAAAACATCCCTGTTTACAAGTCATGCTTTTAGACTGTCTTGCAAATCCCGGGTTATTTCACCTGGAGATATTTTGCTGCTCAAACATTTTTCTGCAGCGGCAAATCTGTGTCTAGCCAATCAGGTCCATGGTGTGAGATACGTCATGTCTTGATGAACTCGAATATCCATCAACATGGAAGAGCTACTGATAGCTGAAGTTTCTCAGCATCCCAAGCTATTTGATTATGAAAATAAGAATTTCAAGGACATTGGTTATGGGTCTATTGAATGATCCAAAACAAATACTAACTGCTTACACCCCACATGAATCCAGTTACTCGACATCCTGTATCATTTTTGAGATACACACGTCAAGTAATTAACCAGTTGCCAGCCGACTGATTATTGTGTATGCAATTGCGAAGAATGTGATCCCTTTTCCCCTTAATAATAGCAGCTTCTATACAATGTGTAACTACAGATACAGTACCACAGTCCAGTCTTGTTAAGTGTGGTGCTGGATATATAATAGCTGTTTCTTTGCAGAAAAAGGCTTTCACATTGTATCCCAAAATAAATGTCATATTTTACATACATATCCTTAGGTAAATAAAAGGCAAATATTTCTGATTGGTGTTCTGATATGGGAACTTTAACATTAGATCTTGATAAAAATTTCTGGAGATGGACATGGTTGTTCACTCTGGGTTCAAGCAGTAAAAGTTCAAGAATGATATACATTTTTTGGGTTGTTGTACAGTGCTGTGAGGTGGTGGGCTGCCTTTATTTTTTTTATCATTGCTTCAAAACCGTTGATGTGTGTCCACCAAGCAAAGCGGTATTGCCGCACGTCACCCCGCTTCGCTCCCTGCTGCGCCGCTCATGTGTGTCCTAGGCTTAACACGAGCTGGAGCGGAGAGGGGCGGACGGTGCTCAGTTTTTAAAATTATTAGTGTTAGCGGATATTTTGTATGTTTCAAACATATTCTACCATAGCACTGCTCTTACACTGTCTTGTACACTAGGTATTCCAAGGGCGTAGCTAGGATTAGATTTTTACTGAGGCAAAAAAAGAAAAGTTGAACAAACCTTTTGCAGATCCTGTTCATGTTACAAAGGTAAAAGTTATCATCTTATAAAGCCTGGAGACTTTTTGCAAACTGCAAAGCAATATTACCTCCCTTGGATGATGATGTTAATGTTAAAATTTGATGACCCATATTATTTCAAAGATTAAAACTAATTGTCTCCCAGCAAAACCACAGCAACCTAAAATGACCATATTCACACTGTCAGAAATATGTGATTTTAAAAGGACAAGAATATAACATCAATATTAATAAGTAGATGGGTTCATACCTTTATTGACTTGCATTTGGTTCACTGCTACTTAAGTTGCCTTACACTGCTGGGACTGGTAACTGCTGCTGACCAGTAAGACTGGTGCTGACACTGTGACTGGTGCTGACACTGTGACTGGTGCTAACACTGGGACTGGTGCTGACACTGCTGGGACTGGTGCTGACACTGGGACTGGTGCTAACACTGTGACTGGTACTGACACTGCTGGGACTGGTGCTGGGACTGGTGCTGGGACTGGGACTGGTGCTGACACTGTGACTGGTGCTGACACTGGGACTGGTGCTGACACTGCTGGGACTGGTGCTGACACTGACTGGTGCTGACACTGTGACTGGTGCTGACACTGCTGGGACTGGTGCTGACACTGGGACTGGTGCTGACACTGCTGGAACTGGTGCTGACACTGACTGGTGCTGACACTGTGACTGGTGCTGACACTGCTGGGACTGGTGCTGACACTGGGACTGGTGCTGACACTGCTGGGACTGGTGCTGACACTGGGACTGGTGCTGACACTGGGACTGGTGTGACACTGACTGGTGCTAACACTGTTACTGGTGCTGACACTGTGACTGGGGCTGACACTGCTGGGACTGGTGCTGACACTGCTGGGACTGGTGCTGTTTGTGTACAATATTTGTATGACTCCATAGTACTTTGACAAGGTATTCACCAATAATAATAATAATAATAATAATATTAATAATAATAATAATAATAATGTGACGTTCCCACCTCTGAACGCTAGATCTCCTTTGAACGTTTATACAGTTTCTCAATCAATTCTAATATTCTTTTGTCAGTATAAATCGAAGATAGGAAGTAGTACAGTACTTCAGGTGGGGGAAACCGGTCGCTGAGGTCCCGGTGCTGCCTAGCGCACAGGCCGGGTTACTATAGATGCAAATACACAGCCACTATGCTATAACAGGTAGGGGGATACTTGGATGAGCTGACTGTCCAGTTAAAGTGATGAAAAAAAAACATACAGCCAGCTTTCCCGGTTTAGCTACACATTTAATGTCATCATAAAAACAGGTTCTTGGATTTTTGCTGTGCTGGCGTTAAAACATTCTACATGAAAACAAAAAACGTTATCAAAACGTATTGCAGCTAAACATCACATTACGCAGGGAAGAACTTACACGGCAGCGGTGCTATGTAGAGTTACTACGTAACGATTTGGTAGAGGATTTTAATTTACGAATTTTGTTTACGTAATATGCAGTATACAAATGAAAAGATTGAATTTTGCATCTGTGTGACATTTAATGTGTGAATTATAATATTCACACATTGTCAAACAGTTAACAGAAGAAAAAAAAACAACAATACAGTGTGTGAACCCGCCTGACGAACCTTCGACGGTTTAAAACAATCTTCGAATCCCTGGCTAGCGAACGAACCTTCGATCCTCCGGACACAGCCCTACTGTTATGTCTCCTGAAAGCAGCTTACTGTAAAGCAACACCAGTGTGAATTATGATGCCGTAAAATATATAGTTTTTTTTATATGCAAAAGTGCCTTTTCTCTTGTCATTCCCCCCTATAATTTTGGAATCCCCCCCGAAAATGAAATTCAAGCTCTGCAGTATCATATTCTAAAATGAAATGCATGTTTATTATAATAAGTGTTTAATTAAAGAGACCTATGCTGCTAATGGAAATGTAAAATGGGTCGATTCATGGATTTATTTTCTTAGCTACAATTACTTTTAGATGTTGAATAACTACAGGATTACCCTTATATGTGAACTATTTGAAACTGTTTTTTTTATTTTTTATTTTGTAAGGGTCTGTAAACATGTTGTATAGTAGCTGAACATGCTATTGAGATCCAATGTACGCAGTGTGGGTTGAGGTATATGGTTTTCCAGTACCTCTACATGTAAAGTACAGGACAATAAGTGAGAATTGCCATTCAACAGAGTTTCCAAGGGCCTGTTGGAAAATCCCAATCAAGCTTCTTCGTCAGCACAGTTTACATTTTACAGAGATTTTCTCTTTTTTGGGAGGCAGGCTACTGCCTCACACCATTTTCTAGAAAGATGATATAAAAAGCACAGGTAAAGTTTGACTTGTATTGTTTTTTTCTTAAATGTAAATAAAAGTATTTACAGTCAAAGGTCTAACAAAATGTGGTCTTATTAGGAGTTTTGTAAAATGAAACGTTTTTTTTCTCCTTTAAAAAAAATAGACAACTAAAAAACTGTAGGAAATGTTTTGGAAATATGTTTCTAATACTTTTTTGTATTTTAATGCTTGGGGCAAAATACTTTGAAAGACTAAAACTAGCCAAAGGTTCTGCTTGAGAGCCCTGAGGAACCTAAAATACAAATACTCAACATTGCATGTGTAGCTGCTTGCCATACTATTGATTGGTGACCTATAAATAAGATATGATCAAAGGCAATTAACTGTATTTGAAGAAAGACCATATCAGACTACTTCAGCAGCAATCAGTTATTAATGAGACTGAAGCCTTTGAAATGGTCAATACAAACAGACTCACTTAACAAGGTCTTATCATCTTTAGCTAGTTGAAATGATGCTGTAGCGATTGGGTATATCATTTTAAAACACAGATGCATCAGCCACCATTTTGATACTAAAGGCCAGGAGGTAACCACAGTAGGAATGCATGCTTTTCATTGACTTTCATCCATATATAGTGGAACCAGTTTAAAAATTATAAATAAGTTGTAGCTTTTAATGGCTACATTTACAACAAAAATAGAGATTGCCATGCTAATATTCCTGAAAAATCTCCTGACCCTGTCCTTTTTATTTTGACAAGGGCTTACAACAAACTCCCAAGTGCTGTGCCAGTGGGTGTCATTTTTTGTAAGCTTGGTGTGTGGTTCTGGGTGCAGGAGCTGGGGCTCCTCCCCCCTGTTCTGTCCCATTAAAATATCTGTCAAACTCCTTATTTAAACCCCAGGTGACACCTTTATTCTCTGTCATGCTTTTTGGTTTCCTTCATTCTCCCGTGCTCCTCCACTATGCTGCTCCACCTCTGCAACGGTGTCCCTCTGGGGCAAGTGAAGCTCACTTCCCAACCATAGAGGCCCAGTCGCACTGACCTCATCCTCTGCCAGTCAGGTTCTCAGTGAGCCAGAGGGGCCAAATAACTCTTTTCTCGTTTTCTCTTTCCTTTTCATCTGAATCAGGCTTGTTTTCCTCTTCCTCCACACAGCCCTTGCTCCTGTTCCATAAAATGGTAATTAAGGATGGGCTATGCTAATATTTCATATAGCACCCATCACAAGAATGTGCCAATAATTAAACATGCATTGATTAAAAAGTGTGTTTACAGAGACTTTGTAAGATTTTAGAATGATATTACAGAAGTGTTCCAATTTTACGTACCTAGTTGCGGCCATCTGGGTTTACAGTAGATGTAACTGGAGCGTGCTACTGGTCATCTCTGGGTTTTTTTAGCTTTCCAAGGATAGTTAAATGTAACTATTTGTTAAACATTTCTATTAACATTCCCTCATACCACAAAAGGGATTCCTTATTATGCTGTGCTAAAATTGTGCCAACATGCTACCACTACTACTAATTAAGTTAATATGTGCTTTGTGTTCTGATCCTCAGCATTGTGACAATCAGAATCGCTACACTGTATCATGAAGTTAATAAAAAATATGTTCGGTAAAAGATTCTTAACTTCGAATCAATTAATTTTCAAAGAAGGGCTATAACTACTATAATTATTATAAGTGAAGTATTTTGTATTAAAATACTTTCAACAGCAGGTTTCAATGCTATTATCTTAAGGACCATAAGCTTAGGGTTTATTGATTGATCTAAATGGAGAGCTTAGATTTATTACTGAGACTCTATATCAATTTGCATTTATAATTTATATGTATAAAAATGTACAGTATAAACAGGTTAACCTGTTCTGACATTATTTAGAGATAATGCACAAAGCAAATAGGCACAACTGTAAAAGCAGTGGGGGTTAAGGTTGCCCCAATTGTTTCTACTAACTTGGCTTGTGTTTTTCATGCAAGTTCGATCCACCTTTATTATGCATGAAAAACACAAGCCAAGTTAGAAGAAACAATTGGGGCAACCTTGGCCCCCATCACAGTTGTGCCTATTTGCTTTGTGCTGGGCAAGGGTGCCCCAATGGTTTCTTGAAACTTGGCTTGTGTTTTGATATCTCCACTTTAAATGGCAGGGCACTTTTGATAACTTGTCATTTTTGTTTCAGATCATGGAGTCAGGGTTAATACTGGCACATCTGGCACGACACAGATTGTAGTTTTTGTCTGAAATGCTAAAACACATACTGAAATCCTTGACAAAAATACCGAAACACTGAAGTTAAAACATACTTTTAATGTATTTGCAAAACTACACATTTCGCTAAATTGTAAAGAAGCACTACAATTCTCTTAATAAAATTATATTGCTGAAAGTAATGCTGTATTGATGTGCAAGGCTAGGCTTTTGAGAAAGGCATGCTAAATTTCTGCTTGCACAACACAACAGGTGAGTTTACATTCAAACTAGGATATTCGCAATAATCACCCCTTTAGTGTTTTTTACCATTTAGTGTATAGATTTTGTCATTAATATAAACTACATATTCTTCTCCACAATAATATAGTAAAAAATAATGCATTACATATAATATCAGCTGCAGAATTCCAATTATTTCCAATTTTAGGCAAAGTGTTCTGCTTGTCAGGTTCAGGGAAATAATTCATCCAGATGGGGTGGATATGAAACACTTTATAAAGATTTTATTGGCCTTTAGTTTATAGAAACAGGAGGGGGTAGTTAATTAAAAGAACTAAATCAAGAAGCTAGTACAGCAGTATACCTTACCTTTAAACCGCATCTTTAATAAAATTCCCGTAATTGTGTTAGGAAATGTGTTTATAACTTAATCATTCTTTTATCAGTAATTAGAGTCTCTGTTTGCTTATGCAAATATCTGGAGGTTGTGCAGTGAATTGCAAATGAGTCAGTCCCTGTCACTTCTGTCTTGAGTTTCTCAAGGTCCTAGGCATGACTGGCATTACAAAGAACACGTTTTCTGTGAGGAATAAAACTTTTGTAAAAGGTATAAAACCAGACCGACACTAATTTAACTGCCTTCCTGAAACTAGGGCTGGATTCAATTAAATGATGGTGGCATCATAGCTATTATAAAGTGTATCATTTAACAGATAAGTGTCCACACTTGAACACCTCAATAGAGCCCCTGATTCTGATACTCTTGATAAACAGAAATGTAGGGTAACTGTCTGAAATATTGTTGGTGCCACTGTATACTGGTAGACAGAGGAGGAATCAGTATTAGCTAAATCACTACTGTGTTGCTTATGGATATGTGGCTGGCTCTCAGGACTAATACTGTACAGCTGCTGATGCAAGTTGTAGTCATTAGACGTATTTATAATATTCCAATAATTACAGCTCCAGGGGTATCTAGTTTCCACTGAATGCTCGTTTCCCAGAGCTCTTTGTAAGTGATCTGGGGATTTGAGCACTTCCGACTCTCTTTAAATAATCTTGAGAATAAACTTTGTGTCATTTCCTCATAATTGCGCTAAGTTCACGGTAAACAAGCCAAACAAAGACTTATGTTTAACAGATGTGTTACGAATGTTGTTAAACAAAACAAAACAAAAAAACAGCAGCTCACAGAGAAACACTGTCAAGTTATAGCATTGGCTCTCCTGTGGGTTAGGTTTCCCCTCATCACGCTACAGCATACCTTATTGGCCAGACACCTGGTGAGCTCGGGCAGATGTATTCAGGGTATGGACATCAAGACAGCACCGTATATACCTAGAATCCAATCCTCTCAATAACTTATGCTAAATAATGTAAACCGGATTTCATGACAATTCGAAAAGTGATTCTCCAGATTGAGACAAAAATGTAAGTGTGGCATGCGGAAAGATAGATGTCTGCAGGGATTTCCTAACTCAGGTACAGCAGAACACACTAGAGATAATTCCTGCACTCACATTGGCTGTGAGGTTATTTATAATGGGGAACTAATGTACAGCTGTATATAAATGATTGTATCATCTACATCAGTGGTGCGCAAAGGGAGACTATTTTCTGTAAAATTTAAAAAAGTTTAAATACATCAATGACAGGTAATTAGTCCAAGTTCTTACCTTTCAAATAAGCCCTTGACGATCACTCTAGGACTTGTAGAACCGGAGAAAGTATGTTTGAAGTGGCGAGTGTCGGTGAAACTGCAGCTGAAATGGCAGCTTCCATGTATTTATATTTGAACAGTGTTTTTCTTGGATTGAATGTAAGTCGTGTATTTTATCCTAGATTTAACCAAAAAAAAGTTTTGATTTAGCTTAATACATAAATGTTAACAAACATTTTTGACATTTTGGCATTGTAGTATGCAGAGGACGCGGGGAAACAGCATACAATGCCAATTCAAGCACTTCAAGGGGCTCATGTAGCTTTAGATTTAGCTGGGAAAATAAATATTTTGTGAAAACCCAGATTTATTTTTTCAGATTTAATTGCTGAACGATAATGTTTTTCAGATGTATCTGTTAGGTAAAGTTGAATTGCCAAGTGTAAAAAAAAAAAAAAAAAAACTTTCTGTGGACTTTCTGGACTTTTTGGTGGTTTTGGTGGAAAAAAAACAGCTGTTAAAATATAGTGTCAGTAAGGGGGAGGCGCAACAAAATATATGCTAAGTAAGGGGGTGGCAGCATATAAAAATTTTGCTCACCACTGATCTACATAATCCCCTCTGTCATCCTCAAATATGACAATGTAATATTTAATGCATAACCCTTTCTGTACTCCATATTTAAATGAAGGTTTACTCACTGTTTAACATTTGATAACCCTTTTCCAAAGAATTTGTAGCGAATATGTTTTCAAATGAATTATCAATGTAAATTGTAATCCTCTTACATTATAACAGTATGTCATTCCTGCCAGATACTCCCTTATTCAAAGAACTACTACTGCTACAAAGTATCACGGTTATTAACCAGTTATTTATTTCAGATTGATTCATCCTGATCACCCCTGTTTCCTGTTCCAAGGCCCCCGAACGAAAGTAAACATACATCTTATATTTTTATTCAGATGTAAAAGTGAAATTGGTATAAAAAAAAGAAACCAATTTACTATTTTACTAAATATTTTTTCTAAAAAGAGGAATAAAAATTGTCTGAAAATTCTATTTGAAATAAAAGTAGAAAATACTATTTTGTAAATAGTAAAATATTTTCATGCCCAGCCTTGATTAAAGGTATTTATATGATTATTGTCTGTTTTGGGGGAGAGTATCTTATATAACATAATACTGTACTAAAAAAACACATTGAGAGGTTAAAAGGACTTTAAATATATAACATAGTTGTTTGGTTCTAGTTTTGGAAAATGAATAGGTGTTTTTACCTGCCTATTTTATGTTTTATGTTGTATGTGGGATGTTTATATGTATGTGTGTAGTGCTGTATTTAGGCACAGGGATTGCACAGTCACTTCACGAGCAGATTAAAGTGGGTATTTGTATGGGGGCACGGGGGGGCGCACAATTAGTTCACGAGGAGTTAATTAAAGACTGGATTAAATGCTTTCAAAAATGTGGCCCACTGTACAGTATTTAAAAGTTAAACTTGATAAATGGTAATAAAACTATTAGGGTTAGTTTATTACTGATTAAGAGGTATTTAGGACAGAATTCTCACTGTAAGGGACTCCAACAATGCACCAGATCGCCCCATTTATTGGCATAAAAAAGAACCCCATTGATCTTTCATGTAGTAACTTCTATTAGGACAGAATAAAATGGTTTATATTTATTAGTGGGTGTGACAGAAATATAATGAGTTCTGGTGATAAATCTTCCTCCCGACCTGTGCGGGCGCTAAAGAACGGGAGGAGAAGTATCTGGAAGGGCTGGCCTGACAGTTCGTTTCCGGGACCGGGAAGTGGGTCAGCCTGGAAAGAAGCGAGACTCTGTTGTAAGACCGTATTGACTTGAAAGGTAAACGAGGGGCAGCTGCAAGTAATAAGGCAGCTGCAACCGTTTACCTAGATATCATCTTGGGATTACGTATAGGGCCAGGGTAACGCTGATCTTTTCCTTCGTTTGGGTTAGAACGAGAAGAGAAGGACTGAGAGAGGAGCTCTCAGAGAAAGAGAAAGTATAGTGTTACGTGTTGTGTGTTGTTTTCGTCTGTCTGTAACTGTCTGTCTGTTTGCACCACTAGACAGTTAAACACCTCCGAGCTGTCGCCAGGAAAGCACTATCCGAGCACCACTGCACAGAGCACCTTCACGTGTGGATTCACCCAGGACTGGTGACCGTGCCTTTGTTTTTCTGTTCGGGACTGTGTTTAGTTGCTCACGCTCCCGCGCTTTACACATCGTTGTGTACTGCCGGGCTTTATTATTGGCGGTCGCCAGACTGGAATAGGCACAATAAAACACTTATTCACCCAATTACCGTGTCATCTGTCACTCCTGCATCGCATCACCGCTACACCTGTTCCCCTTACCGACCACTTTGCCACACGTGGTGTCAGATCCGGGATCATGGATCGCAACGCACTGGCGGAGCTGCTGCAGGCGCTGGAAAGCAGGCGCCACGCAGAGGAGAGAAGGAGGAGGCGCTACACGGCGCTCATTGAACGGGTAGGGCTGGCCGTTGCCGCAGCGACGGCCCCTACCACAACACCGCAGATGTCGCCCCCGAAGGCACGGGCGATGAAAATGTCGGCGTAGGATGACCCAGAGGCGTATTTGGTGGCGTTCGAGCGGCTGGCTACCGCGGCGGCTTGGCCGCGGAGTTCTGGGCCAGCCAACTGGGACCCTGCCTGATCGGGGAGGCTCAGGCAGCCTACCAAGCCATGAGCGACCATCACGCCACCGAGTACGACCTGGTCAAACAGGCTATCCTCCGCCGCCTGAATATAACGACGGAGACCCACCGGGCGCGGTTTAGGGAGTACCGGAGAGCCCCAGAGACACGCCCAGGGTGGTGGCAGAGCGGTTGTCGCGACCACATGGTGCATTGGCTGACCCCAGGGAAGAAGACCGCCCAACAGATGGGGAAGCCATTGTGGTAGAGCAATTCTGCCATGTGGTCGGCGCTGAAACCCAGGTGTGGATACGGCGCCACAACCCTGACACCCTGGAGGAGGCGGTCAAGCTGGCAGAAGATTTTGAGGACTCCCTGACTTCTGCCGGGTCGGGATCCTATCGGCCCCTGCCCTTGAACAGTCGACCTCTCCCTCCCTCTCCTCCAACACCACCACCCTTGTTCCCGGGACCCAGACCTCCGAGGCGCCGACCCCATTGGGCCCCTTGCCTCCCCCATGGAGACCAAGGTTGGCCCCAGCTGGGGTAGAGGTGCTGCCCTGCCCGTTGCCATACCAGCAGCGGGACAGATTCATACCCTATGCCCCCTCTGTCCCTCCTATCTGTTTTAGGTGCCACCAGCGGGACATCTGGCCAGGTCATGCCCGCTGCCATGGAGTGTGGCGTGGCCGCGTGCAATTGGGCACCTGAAACTGGTAAGTGTGGGGAAAATGGTCGGGAGGGGCCTTGTTTGATTAATGTGGTTTTAGGGAATGTGAAAACCCACGCTTTAGTGGACACAGGGTGTGAGCAAACCTTGATTAGGACAGCTCTCCTGGGCGGTGTGTCGTGGCGGCCACGAGGTCAGGTGGCCATCTCCTGTATCCATGGAGACACGGCATACCCCACGTTAAAAGTATATTTATCGGTAGGACCGATAAAGCGTCACCTGTAGTCGGGGTGGCGGAAAGGTTGCCACACCCAGTTATTCTGGGCGAGACTGGCCAGAATTCCAAGAATTGATAAAAAATGGCAGTCTCAGCCACACACGTAAGCGTGGCAGAGAAAAAAAAAAGGAGCGGATTGGTGATGTGTTTCCTTTTCACCCTGAAATGTTTTCCCCTCTTTTCCGTCCTAGAAAAACAAATAAGGAGAGCGGACCGCGAAATGGGAGGGCGTTTTTGAGACAAGGTTGGGGTCTGGTGGGAGAGTGCTACCATGGTAACAAGCGCCAGTCGAAGGGAGTGGGAACGCAGTGTGACCGAGAGGCGAGGTTACTGGGCCAACTAGGGCAGAGGTTATTCCAGCCCCTCTCAATGTACGGACCCGTGGTACTCAAGCGGACCTAGTGTGGGGCCAACACAGCGACCGTCACTGGTGCATGCTTGGGGCAGGTCCGGTCCATTGAAGGTAAGGATGTTGGCGGCGCTGGGCGCTAGTATATCCACATTTCAGTATCAAGGGGCAATTACTGTATAGGGTAAACCTAGCGCGGGCACAGGACAGCCTGTAACACAATTGTTGGTTCCCCGTCTTGTCGGACCCGAGGTCATGAGGCTGGCGCATGATATCCCTTTGCGGGCCACCTCGGAGCCGAGAAGGCGAGGAACGGATATTGGCTCGATTCTATTGGCTCGGTCTTCATACTGATGTGTCGAAATATGTAGCCACATGCCCAGACTGCCAGCAAGTAGCGCCGGTCGAGTGCGCCCGCCCTTTGATCCCACTGCCAATTATTTCCACTCCTTTCGGCGCATTGCAATGGACATAGTGGGCCCTTTGCTACCTTCTGACTCGGGTATACGCATATATTAGTGGTGGTGGATTATGCAACGCGATACCGGAGGCAGTTCCATTGAGATCCACTAGTGCCGCTGCAATAGCCACCGAGTTAGCACAGATTATGGCTAGAGTAGGGATCCCCAGGAGATTTTGACCAATCACGGAACCAATTTTTGTCCAAGGCGTTACAGCAGGTGTACAAAATATTGAAAATACGTCCCATCAGGGCGTCCGTTTATCATCCACAATCGGACGGTCTGGTGGAACGTTTTAATCAGACCTTAAAATCGATGCTGAGGCGGTTTGTAACACAGGAGCAAAAACATTGGGCATCAGCTTCTTCCCTACCTCCTTTTGCGGTGAGAGGTGCCGCAGAGTTCAACGGGGTTCTCCCCTTTGAGCTCCTGTACGGCCGGCAGCCTCGCGGCATTCTCGACCTGCTGAGAGAGGGGTGGGAGGAGCACAAAGGCTCGTCCAAAAATGTAGTGAAGTATGTGCTCCTACTAAGAGATCGCCTGGATTTGGTCGGTCGTTTGGCCCAGGACAACCTCAGATCGGCTCAGCACCGACAGCAGCAGCATTACAACAAAATGCACGAATTCGAACCTTTCGACCAGGGGACAAGGTAATGCTGCTACTTCCCTCATCGAATCAAAACTGTGTGCTAAATGGCAGGGGCGTATGAGGTGATTCGGGCTATAGGGAAAGTAAATTATGAAATTAGACAGCCCGATCGCCGGAATGAACGTGAAATTTACCATGTTAATTTGTTAAAGCCCTGGCAGGCAAGGGAGGTCTTATTTATAGCCCCAGGCAATATGGAGGATGATTTAGGCCCCTGTCCAGAGACCCCGAGCACAAAAGCGATTTCAATGGGGGAACAATTGGTTCCGGATCAGCAAAGAGAGCTGCGTACGCTTATTGAGGAGTTCAGCTATGTTTTTTCTGACGTGCCCGGCAGAACATACTTAGTTGAATATGACATTATCTCTCCACCAGGTGTCACAGTGCGAGAGTGACCGTACCGGATCCCGGAAAGTCGACGAAGCGGCGTTCGCAAAGAGGTATGGGATATGCTCGAGCTTGGGGTGATTGAACCTTCCAGGAGCGAGTGGTGCAGTCCAATTGTCATAGTGGCTAAGAAAGGCGGCACCAACCGCTTCTGCGTGGATTTCAGGAAGGTAAACGCTATTGCTAAGTTCGATGCGTATCCCATGCCTCGGGTCGACAAACTTTTAGACAGACTGGGAAAAGCGAGGTTTATTTCCACTCTGGACCTGACGAAGGGATACTGGCAAATCCCTTTAACCCGCAGCTCCAGAGAGAAAACCGCATTTTCAACACCAGAAGGGCTGTTCCACTTTAAAACCATGCCATTTGGGCTACATGGTGCGCCCGCTGCCTTTCAGAGACTGATGGACCAGGTTTTACGCCCACTGAATATGCAGCAGCGTATATTGATGACGTGGTGATTTACAGCTCCACCTGGCGAGAGCATTTGGCTAGGGTTGCAGCCGTTCTTCAGTCTCTAAGGGCAGCCCGGCTGACAGCTAACTTGAGGAAATGTGCGTTTGCAAAAAAAGAAACTCAATATTTGGGATTTTTAATGGGAAATGGAAGGGTGAGACCTGTGGTCACCAAAATCCAGGCTTTGGTTGATGCAGCAATCCCCAAAACCAAGACTCAGGTGAGGTCACTACTGGGCTTAGCGGTTATTACCGCCGTTTCATCCCGAGTGCGCCACAGTGGTTAACCCATTAGTTGACCTCACCAAAAGAGTGCGCCAAATTTAATTAAATGGTCAGCCGAGTGTCAGGGGGCGTTTGATACGATTAAGCGTAGACTTTGCCAGGCCCCCACTCTTATTACTCCAGATTTCACCAAGAGATTCATCCTCCACACCGACGCATCGGATGTAGGTTTGGGTGCAGTCTTGTCCCAAAAAGTAGCTGGAGTAGAACACCCGATAGTGTTCCTGAGCAAAAAATGTTACCTCGGGAACGTAACTACTCCGTGAGTCGAAAAGAGTGTTTGGCCATTAAATGGGCGACTCACTCTTTACGATACTACCTGCTGGGACACTCATTTGATCTGGTCACAGACCACGCCCCTCAAGTGGTTAAGCACAATGAAGGACAGCAAAGCCGGATAACTTCGGTGGTATCTGGCATTGCAGCCCTTCATGTACCATATGGTACACCGTGCGGGGAAAGACCACCAAAATGCAGATTATTTTTCCGGGGGGGTAATGGGAAAGGTAGATTTAGCGAGTGTTCCTTCGGCTCCACTCTGGCGGTGGGATATGTGACAGAAATATAATGAGTTCTGGTGCTAAATCTTCCTCCCGACCTGTGAGGGCTAAAGAACGGGAGGAGAAGTATCTGGAAGGGCTGGTCTGACAGTTCGTTTCGGGACCGGAAGTGGGTCAGCCTGGAAAGAAGCGAGACTCTGTTGTAAGACCGTATTGACTTGAAAGGTAAACGAGGGGCAGCTGCAAGTAATAAGGCAGCTGCAACCGTTTACCTAGATATCATCTTGGGATTACATATAGAACCAGGGTAATGCTGATCTTTTCCTTCGTTTGGGTTAGAGCGAGAAGAGAAGGACTGAGAGAGGAGCTCTCAGAGAAGAGAAAGTATAGTGTTACGTGTTGTGTGTTGTTTTCGTCTGTCTGTAACTGTCTGTCTGTTTGCACCACTAGACAGTTAAACACCTCGGAGCTGTCGCCAGGAAAGCACTATCCGGAGCACCACTGCACAGAGCACCTTTACGTTATGGATTCACCCAGGACTGGTGACCGTGCCTTTGTTTTCTGTTGGGACTGTGTTTAGTTGCTCACGCTCCCGCGCTTTACACATCGTTGTGTACTGCCGGGGCTTTATTATTTGGCGGTCGCCAGACCTGGAATAGGCACAATAAAACACTTATTCACCCAATTACCGTGTCTGTCTGTCACTCCTGCATCGCATCACCGCTACACCTGTGTTCCCCTTACCGACCACTTTGCCACAGTGGGATAACATCAAAATTAGGAGATGTTCACCTTTCTGCAAGGACTGTTATTATCAGCGCTGACTGAAAAACAAACTAGTTCGGTTTTCTCTTTTACAGACTTGTTTCAGTGTGAAGTACTTTATTCATTTCAAGGAAGAATAACATTGGCCTAAAGGTAGGTTCCTTTTGAGTTCCTTTTCCTTAATCAAAGCAGACTCATCGTCTCTGCTCTCTATCTCAGTTTACTGAGTTGAGACATCAGACATTCCAAGGTTCTTCAGCGTCTCACAAGCAGAGCAGAGCTGTTGGTTTACAGAGATAGCCTGACTGTTCAGCTTCATTGAAGTGCGTGTGAGCCAGGTTGTATTGTCAATAAGTGAAAAATGTTTACATAGAGAAAAGATTAGATATGTCTGTAAGTGCCAACAAAATAGTTCCATACGTTTTCCCCGCCATGCATGTCAATTCATTATATAGGTCTCTAAACATGCATTTTCATTTTAAAACACAATATCTGGTGGTACTTCACTGTTTGCAAGATTGGCTTCAGATTGCCTTTCTCCTGGAGAGTGAAACTGTGCCCACCCTTTCATGAACCTTTTACACGCACCTCTAAAGGAATAGTATACTGCACTATCTGCAAGAAATGCAACAAACTGTACATTGGGGAATTCAACACCACTACATTTCCAGTAGCCCGACACGTCACCAATGATAATCACACTGCTGAAAACATCACCATCTGTGTGATCAGTCAGTGCTGTGGAACAAATGCTGCTCACAGACAAAGGGAACGTGAGTTTATCTTCAAAACTAGGAACTCTGGAACCTCATGGAATGAGCATTCTATTGTGACAATCACGTCATAACTGTTGCTCCCTTAATCTGAACAGCTACTAAATGGGAACAAAGACAGTATCTTGTATGTGTTAAATGCCAGAAGGACCAACAGGCACTGGATATCAGTCTATGTCTGTCTATGAATTAGCACCCCAGTGTGTAAGCCTGGTTCGACACTGATATCTCCTGTGCTTCATTGTCACCTCCTTTTGCCAGGGTATGTGATAATATCTGGAATCAACAATAAAAAAAACATACAGTACACATTACAATCATGTTACAAACCATGTTACCTATCAAGTAATAAAACACAACACATGTTGCTTTAACTTTGAACCCAGTGTTGTCAAGACGGTCAAGATAGAAACGACACAGGAGAGCTGTGTATTGTAACTGTAAACTGACATTAAAGTATCTGTTACTCCAAGCACTGCTGTCATTACAGTGATGTGAAGATTGTCACAGCAGTGGCCTGTTTTCAGACTGCGTACAACAACGTTTGTCTTTACGCGGCCTACTGAACAAAGAGGCCCATAGTTATGAATCTATTATAGCTCATTCCATGCAGTGACCAGGCCTCCACAATGCAATGCTTTTGACAACAAATAGCCTAGGCACCCCACTGATGCTAATTTAAAATTATCCTAGGATGAAGCTCAGTGTGAAACATTACACACAGCCAAACTGTGAGCACTGTGGCACATCAATAAAAAAGGCCATGTATAAATGGCCCCACAGCAGTGACAATTGGATGCAATCAATTTCAACCCAGTTGCAAGACACATGGGGACTGAGAAGCAATGGTAGAGAAAATGGAGGTTGAGCTGAAATTTGGTTGGTAGTTACCACATGGTGTGCTTCTAAAAACAACACAAGTACTGTAGGAAAACCAGTACAAAAGAAAAAAGGTATCCAAATAACGGGAAGTGCTGGAATCTGCTTGTGTGCATTATGGGTAACAAACTCTGTTTAAAGTATTGAAGAAAAATGACTGACTTGGAAATCCAGCATGGTTTTTTGTTATCTTATTTATTTTAAAACAGTCTTGCATAGCTTTTTAACCGAGAAAAATGTAATAGTCTAATCATTTAAGAGAGTAAGTATGTTCATAGTCCTCCTCAGTATATCAGCTTCCGCTAAGAGTTAGCAAAAATAAAGCGGACAAGACAAGCTATGGTAATGTAAAAGTTAATCATTAAACAGTTTTAGATACTGTGTTGCATTTTTTTAAAATCTGTGATCTTTAGTTACTTTTGTGCATTTTCTACTATTGCCACTTTCGGGCATGGATTATTGTTGTTGTTGTGTGTTGACCCGGATTATTGTCACTGAAACTGTTGTTTGGACTTCCCCTCTTGCCTACACCACTTACATCCATTTATTTATCAGTTTTCCAAAAAGACAACCAGGAACTAACTCAATTCTTTTTAAGGCCTTTGCAAAATGCATAGGTCTTTTGTAAATGTGTTGATCCCTCTTCTTATGTTATTATGTTATTGGAGTGTGTTTCTTGACAGCTGAAATTCCAGCAAGTTCCAGACTTACTTTAAAACTGACATGCAGTCTCATTCACTGCATACTCAGGGAGAATAAGGACAATAGGTTTTAGTGCATGCACAGCTTTCTTGCTCAGTCAATTGTGCTCAATGTAGAAAGCATGGGAAAACTGCCATTCAATGTAAATTAATGCTATTATTAATATTGACCTATTTAACAGATTAAACTTTGATTCAATAAACTGGTGTTGAAGTCTACTTTATCAGTTATAGAATGCTCTTGATCCATTGAAGAAGTCCACTTGATCCAGTGAACTCACCCTCTTGACCCAATGATAGAGCTTCCCCATAGCTTTTTTGGAATCTTTGTTGAAATATTTTGATCAAAGACTGATGAGGTGAATCAGGATGGAAATGCCATCATTGAAAAGTGTTTCCAGAAGTCGTTTAACTGGCCAGTTTAATATTATGTATAGGAGAATCAGAGATGATGGAACTTTTATGAGTTGTGGATTAGCAGGCTATTCTGGATTAGGAGAGATAGTACCAGATTCTTGAAAAATGCTTCTGGAATTGTAAACTTGGTTGCTTTTCTGGAAGGAGAATCCACCCCCAACCAACACTTCATCAGCAAGCGCATAAAGGCTCTGTGTGTTATTCTCCCATGTCTCTTCTTTAGTTTCGTCCTCCTCCCTCCCAGCCACCACCTTGCAGCATGCCTCATCTCAGGGGGAGGTGGCCCATAGCCACTTCCTATTTGCGGCACTGGGATGCATATCGTTCATGTTTTTCCTAGCCAGCCTTGCGCAGGTAGCTGTCGCGCATACACGAACGAGGGCTCCAGCCAAATTTCTCATTCACTTGGGCCCTGAGCGCCCATCACAGTCATCGGGCCCTGAGCGCCCATCACATTAAATCATTAAATCATTTATCAACTGCTAATCAATAAATCATCACATTGCGGATTCTCCTTACGAAATAGAACATTAGGGACAACAACGCCTGACTGGTGATTGTTTGACTGACCTGCGTTGGATAGTTCATTTTGTGTGTGTACTTTCTAAATAAAAGCATTTTTACTAGGAATTCTGGAGTGTGTATTATTTTAAGCTTTTATGTGCACCTCCGTTTTATGAAGGTTAGCAAGAGCACTCTGTTCTTCTTGGATTCATTCAGTCCTTCTGAGTTCTGTTGCTCCACATTAATACAAAGAATATATTGTTTTTCTCAAAATTCTGCGGTTTTGAGCTTGCTCGGACAATCCTTGTTATTTGGGCTTTTCCTGGACTTTCCTCCCAAGAATACGTGTGAATATTTAATGAGGATATCTCTTAAAAGTCCTCACTTCTAAGAAAGTTGGTAAAGAAAGAGTGTTTTTTATTATTTAAAATAATGACCATGCAAATAACAGCTAACTGATTTTTTTAAATGTATTTCATAAAACAACCTAGAAACAGCAGTACTTAATTTTATTAGCTGTTATTGAAGTTTATAAGCTGACGCACTGTTCATTTTAAAGCAATAAGCTTGTCTACCTAATAAACATGGTATTTTATACAACAGAACATGACACATCCTCTCTAATTGATAACTGCTCCCCTTGGAAGAGTATGCTTTGATTCTGTGGCTTACTCAGCTCTCGGGAATCTGTGAGGAAATATTTCCACTGCTGCTACCCAGGACTTCCTTTATAAAAGTTCACCATGGTGAATTTGTACAGTAATTTGGCAATTTACTCTGCTTTTCCCTTGCTTTTACTCAATGTATCCTGGTTTTACAGTACAGGGTACAAAGGTTCTGGGAAAGCACGCTCTCGTACTAAAGAGAGCACGTGACAGGCATGTTCCAAAGACGTTTGCTAAAAACCTTGCTAAAACGTGAAAGTGTAAAAAGTTCAAGACTCAGAACCACACTCAAGCAAATATTAAACACTATTTTTGTACCCTCCCTTTCATTCTTGGCTTGGAGTTCATCATTTTGTTTGACTCAACTGAGAGCTGAGCAAAGGAGCGAATCGTGTTTCAGACATTAAACAGGACTTGTCTGGAAGAGAATCCGCTCAGCTATTTAATTAGAGAACTTGCTCTGAGACTCTTCTGCTTTGTTATATTGAAGAACTATTGTACATGTGAGACTTCAACTTGACGTCTGAATCTTTGTGATGCTTGAGTCAAAAGAAGGGTGAAGGTATCTTGCTTAAATTGAAGGTCCATGGACAAACTATAGAGGACTGATAATGCCTTTCAACTCCGGAGGACTGGGTTACACACTGCTTAGATTGGTCTCTCCACACCAATGCAGACATTATTGCAAAGCCACATTAAACAAAACCATCGGGACAGTCCCACATGTTTGAGAGAAGGTCAGAACTGATTGAAGTCAAGATTTAAGTGCGCTCTCTCACCAGCATCATGCTCCTCTGTATGACATCATCATCCTCTTTCAAGACCCCTAAAAACCGCAAGAAGAAAATATATTCCAGCAGACATATGTTTCCACAAGGCGTCTTTGTCTGAATTAATTAAACGTCTACAAAGTTGTATGAAACCAGCTTCTGAATTTCAAGCAATGTTAGACACACTTGAACGAATATTGATTTGACTGAGAGACTGTCTGTTCCATGCGATAAGAGTATAACTCTGAGCTAGGAATTGTTTTGCTTGCTTGAGGGGTCAAGCGAAACAGCTTGATCTGATAGAGCAAGAACACGCTAGGCGTCCTGCTCTGAGAACGGTTGGATAGAGAATGAGAATTCCAACCTGTGGGTGAGTTCAAAACCCTTGCGACTGACCTATTCTTAGTGATTGGATCAATCAAAATAATTCCATTAAATCTGATCTCTTGTGCCCTGCAATTTGTTATATACAGTAGATCTTAATATGTTTGAAAGAAACATTATTTTAAGCCTTATATTTAAACTATACTGGGCTCAGGGCATACAGTATGTGACTACAGTCTGTCTTTTGATATCTTACTAATTATCAATAGAAACAAGCTATTTAGCTGTTATGCCATTTCAGTGCAACCAACCACTAACCAACCACTCTCTTTTACAAGATTACTGTGGTTAATTGATTATCATATTTCCTTTCTTCCCATACATTCTTGTTCATGCTTTATCAATCTACATCTAAGGCCAAGTTACCTTAGCAACTCTGCTTATGGCAACGTCACATCCAGCAAACTGGTTAACATTACCAGCACATTTTCTCTCATATGATTCCAAATACATTTTCATCCTACAAGCAAACAGTGCATTTGTCTGTTGTAGGTAGTGGCATATTTATACATTAGCTGGCACTGCACTGGTAATGGCCAAAATGTTAAGAAGAACAACTCAAAGCTTGATTTCTTAATGTTTTCCAAACGAGGAAATTAACACAAAAGTGTTTGCTACATAGCAACAGTGTTTCTAAATTGTTTTCCTATCCCTGTAGGTTTTAATTCAGACAAATCAGTCTTCATTAATACAGCGTATCCTTCATTTAATTAATCTGGGGGCCATTTATTAATCCACCATTCAATTTCAAAACAATATTTATCATTCACTTGCAAGGAATCACATAATATGACTGTCAATAAAGTGATCAAAGCCCAACTGCGCCTCGCGCAGTCAGCTAAATGATGTCCAGGCTTCGAAATAAATTCTCATAACCTACTATGGATGTGCTTAAAAGATACTGTATTCAATAAAACTGATATAAAAGCACTTTGTTTTGCAGTTCTTTTGCAGCGCTAATATGCACTCAATTGAAGCCAGTTGAGATGTTATCTTGGTAGATTACCAAAGCTTTATGGGTTCATTTTAAGACTTTTACTTTACTAATGCAAAAATGATTAATATCATGAAATTTTTATATATATGGATGGGCTGCTGGTCTCCATCTAGTGCAGAAATTTATTTCTTTTTTTAACAGCCTCTTCAGTTTAATGATTTTCTTAGATTATTTCACTAACTTTCCATTCAAAAGCGGTTTTGCTGTCTTTGTTTTGTTCTTTTCTGTGGGTGTACTTTTAAAGGTTGATTGTGTGACAAGTTTCAATGTCATCATAGGTAATTTCCTTTTCCAGGTCATGCCTAAGACAAGGTTATGAAGTTCTTGCTCAAACTAACCTGGCTATTTTGTAAAGTGATTAAGCTGCTAGTTTGGGGAGTGCATGGGACCACCATTCTGCACCAGCCCTGACAGGCGTTTTAGCCATTTGAAAGGTGCTTTTAAGTACAGTATTGCACAGTGAGACCAAATAGGAAGAATAATACAACAAAGGTAAGTGTGCCAGATGAGCTGTTTCCTCCATGTATCTCCAGATTCTGATGCTCGCAATCATTTCTGGAATTTGTGTGGTCTGGAGGCTGTGTGGCTGTGTAGTCCCGTGGTTAAAGAAAAGGGCTTGTAACCAGGAGGTCCCCGGTTCAAATCCCACCTCAGTCACTGACTCATTGTGTGACCCTGAGCAAGTCACTTAACCTCCTTGTGCTCTGTCTTTCGGGTGTCACGTAGTTGTAAGTGACTCTGCAGCTGATGCATAGTTCACACACCCTAGTCTCTGTAAGTCGCCTTGGATAAAGGCATCTGCTAAATAAACTAATAATAATAATAATAATTTTGTCATCACAACTGGATGTACAGCTGTTTAGATTTAAAGGGGATATTTATAGGTCTGCATTGCATTGCCTCTTGGCTGCAATTTGAACATTAAAATGATAATGCATCACCCTGCTCTTGTAGTGTAACAGTTTCACCAAGTGAAAAAAACAAATGTAAGGTCATTTCCATATTACCGCTTGCAATTGTTGCTAAGGGGTTAAGAGAAAATCAGTAATCAGCACACATGACGGAACGTTTTCATAATTTATTTTTCAGATTCATGGCCCCAGGGCAAACATTTTCTTTTCCCTAATAAATAGTATATGAACCTTAGATACCTAGTACGTACATCCCATATACAATCAGAGATAGCTACCGCTGTAAAATGACATACTGGCTATTGTACTGTACATATTATGCAGATGAAGTACGTTACCATTACCATATACAATATTATATTTACTGAGCTGAAATTTATAAGGGAATGCACAGCTGGTCTTCCCATTAGTTTCCCCATCCCAGACTCGCCCATACTGAGAATGTGCTACCCCATTCACATAGATGCTGTACAGAACCATAAATACAGACTTCACAGTTCTAAATATTGCGGCAGCGGCAGGTTCCGTTACTGATTCCTCAGGAGCATGCGTGGTACTACAGAGGGAGCTTGGACGCTCGCAGGGAGAAGAGTCGCCAGCCAGTTGGCTGCACAGGGAGTTTGCCCCAGGACAGGCTGGAGGTAGAGCTCGGCTACCTGTAGGCAAATTTTTGTTTTGTTAGCTTAGTGGTGGCACCCTGTAATTGCTTTAAAAAAGAACTGTACAACTCAATAAATCTGCACATGGCAACGTCACTTCCATGTCTTTGAACATCTGTCAGTGGATAACCCACACCCCTTCTACATATATTAACATGAATGTTGTTATCCTTCAAGATCAATGCTTTTACAGCCAAGGCAGAAACTGGCAATGTCACGTCAGCCTTTCTGACAATGATTTTGTACCAATCTTCACCAAACTTTTATTCATCAATCCTAGGCTCATATAGAAATTTCAAATTGATGACAAGTATGCATATGGTTTTTAACCAGAAATCATTTATTTTAAAAGAAAACATTCACACAAAACAATAAACATTTGTGTAGGATATATACAATCATAGACCACAATATATAATAAGTTTATAAATAAATTCCACTTCTTTTTTAGCTGGTATATAAAGAATCTTTAAACAAAACCTGTTTGTATGTCCAGCTTATATTCTTCTTATAAATTGCCTTAAAAGGACAGTCATAAGCGATTCTCTTGTGATATACGTAAGGTATAAACTAAGACTTGGCTGTGCGGTTCCCATGATATATACCACTCCAGAAGTGGTATATAACAACAGAACCACACGGCCCGAAGTGGTTTATACCGCTTATAACATGGCAAGCTGTCATTTGGGGGAAGAAAAATATATAAAATAATTAAAACACATTTTAAATTAAGATAAAAGCTGAAACTTGTATTGTGTATATATCTGCAGTGTAATATAGTCCCACATTTAATTTAATTAAATTAAATTTATTGTTCACGTATTAAAAATAAATTGCACATGTCCATTTATTGTGAATTTCTGCATCTCGAAACTAGAGGACTGAGCACAAGCTAACACTGAGGAAGGCAGCGGAGCTGCTGCGATGGATGCTGAAGCCAGACGTTGAGGTGAGTTTGTGTCCTCATTATATGCGAGGCACACATATTCAAGTCTGTTTTCATCCTTTCGGATCTCAAAAGATGTTTTGGTTCGTTGTCGACACCCTCATGTCCATATCGTACCAGATTAAGTTTAAGATCGAACTAGACTTTACGCACCAATCCGACCGCGGTGTCAGGGGACCAGTGCCTCAGTTTCCCGCAGTCGCTTCAAATCCAGGCCGGTAATTCAGGGGGTGGTGTCTGGCCTTGTCTTTACCTGCTTTTCTAAAAGTTTTCATGACTGACAGGAATATATTATTGCTGGTTTTAAACTCACTGTCAGCAGAGATGTTAAAACTTCAACTGTTAAAATATCCATTTATTCCAGTTCTCAGCGTTATGAAACTGGAGACTGAATACTAGTCGCTAGTTAAACTTGCACTGGCATAAAATTCCCTTAATGTTGTTGAGATTTTTTTTTTTTTTTTACTTATTACTTAAAATTAATGTCCATATGTTTTTCTTTAAGCCAATCTTTAAGTACATTAACAGCCCATGCTGTAGTTTGTTTAGTGTTTTTTTTTCAATCTTTGTTTTGGGCAAATGGGCAAATCACAAAAATAAATCAAAAAGATTTAGAGACCAGGGATAAGCCTTGTTTTGCACTTCTGTTACTTACATAGGCCTCCAAACTGCCGTTTTGAATGAAGCACATTATAGCGAGCATGTATTTTTATGTTATACACCAGAGATCGTAAAGATAAACCCAAGCCCAAGATTAAGATGTGTGCTGGTTTTTCTAATGATCTTGCCAGTCAAGTCTCTGAAATGGGTTTGTTTTGCCACATAACTCAAGCGGGACTGTTTATTTTTGTTAGACTGTTTAATGGTCATAAAAGCAGTCGCCTAATAAGGAGGCAAAAGAGTAAATCAAGGGAAAACTCTGCTGAAGTGTCAAACATCACTTATTCTGAAATGTGATGGCCTACATCTCCTTTCAGTTTTCCACACTTCTCTTGAGAGGACTGAGAAACAAGATAGCAATCCTTTTGTGTGAGACAAAAAAATAATAAATCAGAAAAACAAAAGCATTTGCGATAGGAGTTTTATGTTATTTTCAGTGCTTCTGACAGCTCTCTAAGGTATAGCTTTGCCAGCAACTTTTTACAGGTTCTTAAAATAAAGATGTGACAGGATAGCGGTGAGACAGAGACTCAGAAGCCAGGAAACTGCAGTACAAGCGCAAACGTGCACTTTAATAAACAAAAATAACACAAAAGTACAAAAAAAAGGCACAAAGGCAAAAATAAAGGTTCAAACAAAACATAGGCTGGACATTCACCTTCACTACTTGCACAAATACAGAAAAAAAACTATTCAGGCTGGACAGGGCCTTCACTGAACTTTTAAAGACAGCACCAACACAGATTCAGTCAACAAACTCCTCTCTTCTAATGGAGCGCTGTGCTCTCCATTTATAGGATGTGGCTGCTCCCAATTAGCATCAATTGTTTAATTAGGAGCAGCCACATTCTCACATGTTTTTGGTGTGACGAGGAATTAACCCCATCCCTGCCAACCACCACAATATTTACAGCAATGTTTACAACAGACATATTACGGTACCTTTTGCTGTGTTCCGTGTTGTCTGTATTACAGCATTATATTTTTAAACATTTTGATGACACTTGACAATATCATGGGTCATAATTTTAATTAAGTGGGAAATACATTTCCCAACATTTACTCAGGAGTGTTGGCCAGGAGAAAATGGTTTTCTCTAAGGATTTTACTCTATCCAGATCACGTTTCCTCTCACAACACTGTATCTCAATCAGAGCAGTGTTGTTGCATCGGGGAGCATGAACACCTGGTGAATGTACCCGTATTCCCTAGTTTATTTACCTGTGAGACGTGTGCATAGAAATATCAAAACAGTCAGGATTATATTGAAAAATATATGGACAACACGGGATACAGCAAATGTAAAATAATATGTTTCATGTAAACACTGCAGGGGGTTATGTAACACTTCAAGGTAAGTTTGGATTATTGGATCCAGTGAATTACAAGAAAATAATTCCACCATGGGGATATCATAAACCGTGAAAATCCAGACATGGATTTGTTTCTTGCAATTCCACAGCCTTTGCTTTTTGGATTTGATACTACATAGTGAACAATGAAGTGTTGCATTGAATTGTGTGCTGCTGCAAAATAACAGAATATGATTTCTACATATAATATAAACAAACAAAACCCCTTGCTGTACTAGGGTCTACCTAAATAGAGAATTGACCTAACTAATGAGGAGAGCTGCTCCCTTTACCTCAAAAAAACAAAAAGGGGTTCACACAGTTCAAAATTGTAAAAGAACACAAGATAACATTGAACAAAAATGAAAGAAAAGCACTCAGAACCTGTTTTACAAACATTCAGCACAAATCACCTTCTCAAATGTTTTGCTTCCTCTGTCTTTGTCTTCTAGCTTGCCCACAACCATTTAACCAAGAAACCCCACCTTCAACTCAATACTGGCCATTAGTGGCCATTACATGTCTCACAGGAAAAATACATTACAAATAACTTTATTATTTGTTGAACCCCTCACCCCATCACAATACTCACTTATTGAAGATATCTTTAGAGGTATTTACCATATATAGCAGCCAGGAATTCTGAAAATAAAATTAGGAATAGATATATCTGTATTGTCATAACTGTGTGGTGTCTTTAGACATGGGTCAGAGGTACACACATGCAAATATGAATTATGTGCTTCTGGCCAAAGGACTTTTAACACAATTCCAACTGGTATTCAAAACGTTTCTTAAAATACCCTTTTAGCTAGCTGTGGCTCAATGTGAAAGTCAGATAGGGCCAGTGGTGTAGTCCTAAAACTTAAAGTATTGGAACGCCAAATAAAATATAGAGTTTTCTAAAACAAATTATACGTACTCACGTTTTATTTGCACATTGAACTTGAGGTCACATCTAATAAGTGAAGCATGCATCTCGCATGCAACTTTTAGGATACTCTCACAGTGCTGCTAGATTGGTGTTTTTCCAGCCAAATATGGCTTGTTTTGAAAGCATCTAGCGGGTTAATGTTGTCTTTGGTTATTTTTTGGCTGTTTTTATCAGGCATGTTTGTTTTTTTTCTGTTCCTTTCGATTATGTCATCACCAGTGAAGAACCTCAATCACCACGATGCCCTGTAGTATTAGTATATTACATCCTCCTCCCATCTTTTGTCTGGAGCTCTGCATCCAATAAAATTACAAATCACACAAACGCTCAGTTATTTTTCATTCATCACCAATTTAAGAATGGTATCAGTACAATTAAAATGTTTGTTTTTGAAATGTATTCTAAAGACTATCTGCTGACAGTTCTGGAAAGCAGATTAATAAATAAATTTATAACATTACTGACCAGTGTTTTTTTTTTATTTTATTTTAAATGTGTAGCACTTATTTATGCTTTTGTAAAATATATTACATCTTAAAAGCAAGGGCAGGCGTTCACCCCAATCCCTGAGTCTCTGTGACTGATGTACAAAACAGCTTTAAACCCGTGTTTATTGCCAGTCGTAGGATGCACTTTTGCTGTCAGCTGACTTCGTCAGCATTTGTATTTAAAAAATGGTTGGCCTTCTTAAAGTAGTACTGTAGTTTGTAATAGAAGTCCCTAATGTTTTCTTCATTGCATCACAAGGATGACTGACAATTGTGCGGGAGATCTGACTGCGAGGCATATCATCAAAACTGGTAAGTAGGGAATCGGACATTGATTTTTTTGTTCCTAGTGCATATTCAATGGAAAGACTCATTTGATTTCCCGATGGAAAATAAATTGCTTCAGTAATGCCCAGGCACCGAAATTAGAGCGGTTGGGTGCAATACAAGCATTTTCATAACAAATCTGTAAATGTTCTTAAGTTAATTCTTAAGTCAAGGTTCAGCCTAGAAAAAAAGTATAAGTAATAAGGCTTATCTTCAAAGATAGTAAGTAAGTGGTTAGGGCTCTGGACTCTTGACTGGAGGGTCGTGAGTTCAATCCCAGGCGGGGGACGCTGCTGCTGTACCCTTGAGCAAGGTACTTTACCTAGATTGCTCCAGTAAAAAAAAACAACTGTATAAATGGGTAATTGTATGTAAAAATAATGTGATATCTTGTAACAATTGTAAGTCGCCCTGGATAAGGGCGTCTGCTAAGAAATAAATAATAATAATAATAATAATAATAATAATAATAATAATAATAATAATAATAATAATAATAATAAGTGCCATTTACTAACAATGCTGAACAACCGGGTGAGTCATTTGTTCATTTTGCTCCAAAAATGTGTTTCTGCAATGGTGACTGTCAAGCAGGGGTTCTCACACTGCGAGGCGTGCCTCTCTAGGGGGGCACAGTGCCTGTCCCTGCTGCCTCATTTGTTTCGTTGAAGATGCAGCTCTCTGCCGCTGCAAAGTACAGGCTTTTAGTTAGAGTGATTCAGATAATAAACAGGCACCAGAGGCTAATAGGTCACCAGCTGGACTGAATCTCTGTGTTAAACACATGTTCAATGCCACTGTAAAATCATATTCCTTTATATTCAGTTATAATTTGTGAAGGGTCTACAAGCCTAAATTATGTTTTTTTTCTAAAAGGCTCAGAAGCATTCTGATAAGAAGTCTTTCTCCATGTCTTCAATGTTGAAATGATCACTGGATGATTTTATATGTGAAGCAAAACTCATTTCAACAAGACTTCTAGTTGAAATGTTAGACATGGAACCTATTTAGTTTCTTTTAGTATTTCTAAATTTGGAAGAAAACAGGGGCAACATAATTGAACAATTGGGAGCTTAGGTTGATATTTGGGGGAGGGAAAATTGAATGATTGCTCTCTCTCGCTCTCTCTCTCTCAAAGATTATTAAATAATTGCCCATTAGATCATTCCTATATAAATCCCAGGTAAACTCATCCTGGGCGTTGTCATCGCAATCCCAGTTGCATTTCTACCCTCCACCTCCCCAAGTTCCACCTTAATGCAGGCAGACCCCTTGACGGGCAGGGGGGGTAGGACGTGGCTTCGTCATGGGCCACACTGCTGAGACTGGCATCATCAGATCAGGTCCTCTTTCAAAAGGTGGTGGCTTTCTTCTCCCTTTAACCGGTGGGACCAGCAGCCAAATAGTCCTTAATCACCTCTCACCATACTAGCTGGAAACGGCTGATTTGTAATGGAATATCTACATAGGCGTACAGAGGCCCATTATCAGCAACCATCAGTCCTGTGTTCCAATGGCACGTTGTGTTTGCTAATCCAAGTTTATCATTTTAAAAGGCTAACTGATCATTAGAAAACCCTTTTGCAATTATGTTAGCACAGCTGAAAACTGTTGTGCTGATTAAATAATAGCAATAAAACTGGCCTTCTTTAGACTAGTTGAGTATCTGGAGCATCAGCAATTGTGGGTTCGATTACAGGCTCAAAATGGCCAGAAACAAAGAACTTTCTTCTGAAACTCGTCAGTCTATTCTTGTTCTGAGAAATGAAGGCTATTCCATGCGAGAAATTGCCAAGAAACTGAAGATCTCGTACAACGCTGTGTACTACTCCCTTCACAGGACAGCGCAAACTGTCTCTAACCAGAATAGAAAGAGGAGTGGGAGGCCCCGGTGCACAACTGAGCAAGAGGACAAATACGTTAGAGTGTGTAGTTTGAGAAACAGACGCCTCACAGGTCCTCAACTGGCAGCTTCATTAAATAGTACCCACAAAACACCAGTCTCAACGTCAACAGTGAAGAGGCGACTCCGGGATCCTGGCCTTCTAGGCAGAGTTGCAAAGAAAAAGCCATATCTCAGACTGGCCAATAAAAGAAAAGATTAAGATGGGCAAAAGAACACAGACACTGGACAGAGGAAGATTGGAAAAAGTGTTATGGATAGACGAATCTAAGTTTGAGGTGATCGGATCACAAAGAAGAACATTAAGTGAGACACAGACCAAATGAAAAGATGCTGGAGGAGTGCTTGACGCCATCTGTCAAGCATGGTGGAGGCAATGTGATGGTCTGGGGGTGCTTTGGTGGTGGTAAAGTGGGAGATTTGTACAGGGCAAAAGGGATCTTGAAGAAGGAAGGCTATCACTCCATTTTGCAACGCCATGCCATACCCTGTGGACGGCGCTTGATTGGAGCCAATTTCCTCCTACAACAGGACAATGACCCAAAGCACAGCTCCAAACTATGCAAGAACTATTTAGGGAAGAAGCAGTCAGCTGATATTCTGTCTATAATGGAGTTGCCAGCACAGTCACCGGATCTCAACCCTATTGAGCTGTTGTGGGAGCAGCTTGACCGTATGGTACGTAAGAAGTGCCCACCAAGCCAATCCAACTTGTGGGAGGTGCTTCAGGAAGCATGGGGTGAAATCTTTTCAGATTACCTCAGCAAATTGACAACTAGAATGCCAAAGGTCTGCAAGGCTGTAATTGCTGCAAATGGAGGATTCTTTGACGAAAGCAAAGTTTGAAGGACACAATTATTATTTCAATTAAAAATCATTATTTCTAACCTTGTCAATGACTATATTTCCTATTCATTTTGCTATATTTCCTATTCAAACTCATTTCATGTATGTTTTCATGGAAAACAAGGAAATTTCTAAGTGACCCCAAACTTTTGAACGGTAGTGTGTATATATATATATATATATATATATATATATATATATATATATATATATATATATATATATATATATATATATATTTGACAAAACAGGTAGGAAACATCTAAGTAATACATGTACATATCATTCAATTTCTCTTCAGCATTCTCAAGTAGTTTGTTCACCATGTTGTAACATTTACATGGGTTTCATTCTCCTACAGACAATCCAGTGTGAAAACATTGAAACAAATACAAATCCCTACTGCAGACACAACTGCAGACAGAATCTGTTTCATTGTCCTGTTTGTCTAACCACAGATATGTGCAGCTGTTATCATTGGCCTGGATATAAAGACTCTGAAGCTATCTCACTTGCACTGCAGAGAAGGAATGTCAGGAGCGTGCTGATTATTCTTTCACTTATCTCCCGCCCCCGCCACAGGATTAAGTTGATAGGATAACCACTGTAGGAGCACAGCAATGTGAACTACAACAAGCCTTGCACCTCTCATTAATCAATGACCTTGTAAAACGGTGTGGGTGTCAGCTTAAGAGAGTAAGAGAGAGACAGGGATTGTGGCTGGATTTATTTATTTACCAGGTTTTATTTATTTACAGACACACAAAATGCACAATGCCAATGAAGCACCATGCACCACCACCAAGCTACCAGCAGTGGTGTGATGGCGTGGTTTTGTTTCTGCAGGCTTGCACAAAAAAGGCTAACAAAACAAACCTACAAAACAAACCTACAAAACAAACCTACAAAACAAACGGTAGCCATATTTGGCGTTGTGCACTACTAACCATAAAAAGGAAGTAACTGCAATATTATCCCAACTAAACGAAGGGTAAGTGTGGGATAAAATTAATCTCTTAGCATCTAACTATAGGTTTCTGTCACTGTTTAACGCCTCTTCTAAACTGGAATATGACATGAAACACAGATACAACATATTAAGAGTATGTTTTATTGAATTTTTTATTGAAACACCTTTCAGTACTACTTCATTGTTCATGTACTCAAGTTGGAGTTATCAATTCTCAGCCATGTAAACCACAGTACATATACAAAACAGTTTTCAATAAAGAGTGAATATTGGAAAGACTGCCCAGATAAACATTGGTGACAGAATATTTAGCATTTTTCTCCTGTAATTGCTATAGTTTGGATCTTTTGGCATAGAGTGTAACATTTCAGCTATCGTTGGTATTGATTCTGGTAAATATTTGTTTGTTTAATACTTTGTGAATTTAAAAAAGGCATTGGGTCATATTCACAATGCATTTACCGCCAACATTGTATAACTACATTTTGTATGAAGAGTTTTGCATTCGCATTGTAATCTGGTACTGTATATTTGTGAAAAACCTGCATAACAAAAGTGAAAAATGAATCTGTAGCACAAAGATGCCAGTGATTATGTTGCAAATTCCAATAAGGTGAGAAAATGGATTTGAAATTATGTTTTCAATCTCCTCCACTCCATGCCAAGGTTTCGGCTGTAAAAACAAAGACTAGGAAAAATAAGTCGTTTTTTTCTATTCAGATGCATAAAACTATCAATAATGCAATTACTGTGGTATCCAGCCAGGTTCAATACGTAGGAGCTGAGTAGGGAAGTCAATTTCAAGTTATACAAATCAATTACAGTGTCACACAAGATTATGGAAGATGTGTACTAATCAAATGAACATGTGAAATTATTATAATTAAACAAACAAGTTAAAAGAAAACAAAAGAGCCCAATAATGCTGAATGCCGAAGAAAGGAAGTTGGGGGAGCAGATACTGACTGAAAACAGCCCCTTCGCTGACAGCTGCAAAGTCCTGAGTGGACAAGAATACAAGAGTATACAAATTATCCATGGACATTATTGGGAACAAGACAGAACTAATCAAGTTCAGAAGCCTGTCAACATATCCAAACAAGCCCTGGCTGCTTCTTTGTTTTAACTTCTAACCTTTCAAAGTGTTTCTGAACATGCTGTTGTGTTTATAACTGAACACGTTACTTACTGTTGTAGACTGCTGTGTTGTACATATAGATTGAATGTATATACATATATAGACGTTTACAGATATTCCCATATGAAAACCAATAACATACTTTAACTTAGTGGTGCTTTGCTTCACAATATCTATGGAGAAAAACAAGGTTATATTGTTTTACTATTCCGTCATCAGCCACCTCAAACTGAAATATTTCTGTACTTCACTGTGCAGGCTTTCTAGCCAATCTGGAAGTAATTGAATCTTCAGCTGCTCTGCGTGTAAATGCTGACTCACGACACCTCTAAAAGTATTAAGTAAGGTGTCAGGCCAAATTTTTCATTATTTTGAAATGTGTTTTGATGTTTTAAAAAGTAGATCTCATTTATAATACCACACATTTTAAAACTACATTAATAATAATAGTCATGTGACGCAGGTGAGAGGATGGCGGCCTAACTCTGAAACTCCGTGCCCCTGCACCAAAAATCCTAAAACACCCTGATCACTATAACACGACTAAACAGAATGCCAAAAGAATGAACTAGCCTCCTGGGATGCAATGGCTGACTGACATAATAGTTAGACTGCCACCCCAAAGGAAAAAACAACAAAAGTGAAAAATCTCCCTCAGCCAACGGAGCCAGAAACTGAACAAGACGGCGACATGGCAGATGTACAGCCTGACCCAAGCTATATTGCTGAGGACATTGTAAATATTAGGAGGCTGTGTGGTCCAGTGGTTAAAGAAAGGGGCTTGTAACCAGGTCCCCGGTACAAATCCCACCTCAGTCACCTTGGGTAAAGGCGTCTGCTAAATAAACAAATAATAATAATAATAATAATAATAATAATAATAATATTTATGTGGTACTATGCAGCCTTAAAGCTATTAAAGCCTCTATGGCAGCAAACTGGAAGACATTGAAAATAGAAATCGCTGCAATCTCTGCTTCATAGGATTTCCTGAGGGGATCAAGGCTGGGGACAGGATTCATTTCTTAAGAAAAACTCTTCCCAATATTCTGGGTTTGGAGGAGGATTACAGGAAACTAGAAATGGACAGAGCTCATCAGTCCCTGGGACCGCATCCTGCTCCAGACCAACGTCCGAGGCCCATCATTGCAAGATTTCTGTGATTTCAAGATCGGGAATTAATCCTCTGTGCTGCTGGAGATTCACCAAATATTAGTCTTCCCTGACCTATCAAGAGCCATACAAGAGAAACGGCAGAAATGTATTTCAACCAAGAAATTATTACATGACCATAACATAAAATTCACCCAACTGTTTGCAGCTACATTGAGGATTAACACAGAAGTTGGAGCCTGACATTTTGAGGACCCGCAGAAAGCTATACAGTATGTACGCTCCTTAGTCTAATTGGAACTGGGGTACAAACACTTAAGATGTCCACAACCCTGCCTACCCCTATCAACTTCATCTCTGCAGCAAGGCAGACTGAATAAGCACCCTAAATATATACAGAAACAAATTTACAGGTTTTTTTGCTCAAATTATTATTATTATTGTTATTATTATTTTATTACAATGTATTTATTTATTTCATGTATTGTAATGGGGTTAAGCAAAAAAAAAAGAAAAAAAGAAACATGTTTTTTTATTTATTATTGTTTATTTATTTATTGTCTTCTTTGTTTTTGTTTTTTTTATCAGCCCTCCAATTATGAAAAACTGGTTATTTATAGCGATACAAAAATATCATTTCATTATTGCTGCCATCATTAACAATGTTAGTATATGCTTCATATGGTAATGACAGTGAATTGAAGGACACAATGGTGGTTTGCTAAGTGGGTGTAACAGGGGGAGACCTGTACTGACTCTTCTGATGTGTTCGAAGTGCTGCAGGAAGAGGGCAGCAGCCCGTCAATATTCGCCTGTCAGTCATGGCAGTGACACGGAGAGGTTGGAGAGTGGGTGTGCGGGCTTTCCTTCTCTCTGAGTGGCTGAGAGGCGGGTCTTGGGGGGATTGCTGGCCCTATAAAATAATATTCTGCTGTTCCCTCAGGTCTGCCCTCTGAGACGTACTAAGCGTACGGAAGCTCTGGTCCAGGATGGAGAACTGCGGGGACGGAAATCCCAACAAAAAGAAAAGAAAAAGAAAAGAAAAAGAATTAGTGGTAGCGGGGAAAACCTTGGGCAGCCCCGATAAACATTTGTATAGCAGGCTGAGGGAGCAGCTAGTGTAGGACGGATAAAAGCTGCCGAGCGCAGCACCTTTTATTTTGTAGTTTTGTTTATTGTGCTTTATTTTCCCTGTTCCTTTCGCCTTTTGATTATTCCTGTGTTTGAGCACCTGTACTCTGTACCGCTCCCGGTATAGTCGTGGCTCTGTCTGTACCATCGCTGGTAAGACAGACCACAGACAACAGTGCCCTCTGCGGGCTGAAAAGAAATTACGCTCCCATAATAAAACTGGGCACCTGTGCAGTGTTCCCAAATCACCTTTGTGTCTCCTGTGTGTGTCAGTGAACTACCCACCACCCTTCTACACGTGGTGTCAGAAGTGGGATTCACTGGCACTGCCCCCTGTAAGCAGTGCACACAAAAATGGATACCACCCAGTTTGCGGAGATGCTGGATCTCCTGCGCCAGACCCTGACTGCTGCCGTGCAAGGGGCTGCTAGACCGGCAGGACCTGACCCCAGGTTGATGAGACCTACCAAAATGACGGCAGAGGATCGACCCGAAGCCTACCTTGAGGTGTTCGAGGCCCTGGCGACCTCTGCCGGGTGGGATCAGGTCCAATGGGCCAGTTACCTCTCGCCCCAGTTAACAGGGAGGCAGCAGCAGCGGCGAGGACGCTGTCTCCCGACCGGATGATGGACTTCCCCACGCTAAAAGCCACCATCCTGAATCACGTGGGGGCCACACGGAGGGATATCGGAGGAAGTTTCGGAGGCGCTTCTCGCCCGAGGAGCACCCCAGAACCATTGCCCATCGCCTGAATGAGTACGCTCTGGGGTGGTTAAACCCGGATGCGACCACGAAAGCCAGGCTGGTGGAAATTATCATTGTGGAGCGGTTTCTGGAGTGTTTAGCTCCGGAACCACGGCTGTGGGTACAGCGGCAGGCACCCGCCACCCTGGATCGGGCGGTCGCATTGGCAGAGCAGTACCAGGCAGCCGAACTAACGCCAGCCAGGCTGCCTGGGTGAAGCCCGATGGGATCATCCGCACCACCGGCCCCGGATAGGGCGAAGGGACTGGGGGGAAGGGGTATACAAGGTTTTGGACGGGGGGGGGGGAACCGGGGCAGCATGGGGTCCCCCGTGGGCTGCTGCAGTGTCAGACCGCGGTCTCGCACGGCTTCCTTACCGTCGAGCCCCTTTGATGGCTCCAGTGTTTCCACCTCTTGCCGAGGCTCCGGGGCGAGAAATTAGCCCACTGCGGTGTTGGACGTGCCGGGAGGTGGGCCACCTCGCGCGGGATTGCCCGTGATGGAGTGTGACCTCAGCCGACCAGGTAAGCCTGTTCAATTACCTCAGTCACTTCAGCAGACGGGTTTTGTTATTCCTGTGACAGTGGATGGTACAAAAACCCAGGCGCTCCTGGATTCAGGGTGTGGTCAGTCCCTAATACAGGATAGCCTAATCTCACCGGGGCATAAACAGTTATTGGGACAGGTGCATATTAAATGTATTCATGGGGATGTACGCTCCTATCCCAAGATCAGTGTGAATCTAACTATTGGCCAGCAGGTGACGCAGGTGCATGTTGGCTTGTGTCCTCGATTGCCAGTACCAGTAGTTCTGGGACGGGACTGTGGGCAGTTTAAGGATTGGTTAACTACTCTGACAGCCTCGTCTTCCCTATTGGCTAAGAAGGAGGAAGTAATTGGAGAAATCTTCCCCTTCCGTGACCCGACTTGGTTTTGCAATAGATTTAGACCCCGAAAAACTAAACGGGAACGTCGGGCCGCTAAGAATGAGGGTTGGCAATGGAAGGAGTCAGAGAGGTTTCAGGTGGGGGCGGTTGGTGAAGAGTCGGGGGGGGAGGCTGCGGAGCCAGCACAGGGCTCTGGCTCGGCTGCCTCCGCTCCGGACTGACCCGACCCCGAGCTGGAAGCCATGGGAGCTGATTTTTTAGCTCGTTCCCGTGACTTCCGACTCGAGCAAGAGCGTGACGACGTGCTGGGCAGGCTCTTTGACAAGCAGCGGTGGTTAATGGTCGTGTGGTCGAGCCCAGACACGCCGCCACGTACCCTCGCTTTGAAATTAATCAAGACCTTCTGTACCGTGTTGAAAAATTACCCCAGACGGGGGAGGTGCGTCATCAGTTGCTCATTCCTCAGCCCTTTAAGGAGGATTTGCTGCAGCTTGCTCACGCTATTCCCCTGTCTGGTCATTTAGGAAGGGACAAAACCAAAGCGAGGCTTGTGACACGGTTCTATTGGCTGGGGTTGGATGGTGACGTCAGACGGTTTTATGAACAGTGTGGGGAGTGTCAGAAAGCTAGCCCTAGAGCCGTCCCACGAGCACCACTGGTGCCGTTGCCCCTAGTGGAAGCTCCGTTTGAGCGTATTGGGATGGACATAGTGGGGCCATTGGAAAGGAGTGTGGCAGGATACACACACCTATTGGTTATTTTGGATTACCCGACGCATTATCCAGAGGCCATTCCCCTCCGATCTATGTCCGCTAAGTCTGTTGCCAACGAGCTTGTGAAGGTTTTCTCCCGGGTGAGGATCCCCAGGGAGATACTGACCAACCAAGGCACCAACTTTATGTCCCGGCTAATCCGCAGAACATGTAAACTTTTGGGGATTAAGACCATTAGGACCTCGGTGTTTCATCCTCAGACCGATGGTCTTGTGGAGCACTTTAATAAGACCCTTAAGAACATGTTGCGCAGATTTATTCGTAGTGATGTGCGTTACTGGGACCAGCTGATTCCTCCCCTTCTCTTTGCGATCAGAGAGGTACCCCAGGCTTCCACGGGCTTTTCGCCATTCGAGCTGTTGTATGGGCGAAGACCCCGGGGTGTACTCGATCTGGTCAGAGAGATGTGGGAGGAACAGCAGGATAATTCGACCAATACAGTCCGGTATGTGTTGGACCTGCGCAAACGTCTTGAGTCTGTAGGAAAATGGGCACATGACAACTTTCAGCAGGCTCAGCACAGACAGGAGACACAGTACAACAGAGGAGCCCGGTTATGCACATTTCAGCCAGGGGATAAAGTAATTCTATTATTACCCAGTTCTGAGTCGAAACTTCTGGCTAAGTGGCAAGGACCCTTTGAGGTTACACGCCGGGTTGGGAAGGTGGACTATGAGATCTGCCAGCCGGAGCGACGGAGAGAGAAACACATTTATCATATAAACCTCTTGAAGCCCTGGCTGCAACCGGAGGCATTGGTAGTGGCGCAAGCAGATGACGTCCCAGATCTAGGACCTGATCTTTCTGTGCTGGGGAGAGAAGGGTCGGTACAGATTGCGGAGAATCTGACACCAGCACAGAAGGGTCAGGCTCGAGCTCTGGTGATGGAATTTCCTGTTATGTTTTCTCCCGTCCCGGGGCAGACTCGAGTAGCCCATCATCACATTGACATTGAGCCGGAGGCGCCAGTTCGTCAGAGGCCACACCGTATACCTGAACGTAAAAGACAGGTAATAAAGACGGAAATTGATGAAATGCTTCGACTGGGGGTAATAGAAGAGTCCCAAAGTGACTGGAACAGTCCTGTTGTTTTAGTGGATAAGCCAGACGGGTCCACTCGATTTTGCATTGACTTAAGGCGAGTTAATGAGAAATCGAAATTTGATGCTTATCCCATGCCCCGGGTAGATGAGTTGCTGGAGCGTCTGGGCACGGCTCATTTTATGACGACACTGGATTTAACGAAGGGGTACTGGCAGATACCCCTGACCCCAGAATCCAGAGAGAGGATGGCGTTTTTCGACTCCCTTCGGGTCGTACCAATTTAGGACCATGCCCTTTGGGTTGCACGGAGCACCAGCCACTTTCCAGCGGATGATGGATCGTGTTTTGCGACCCCATCAGCAGTACGCTGCTGCTTACATAGATGGCGTGGTTATCCACAGTGAGGATTGGCCGAGTCATCTGTGTAAGGTAGCAGCGGTATTGCAATCCTTGCGGGAGGCTGGGCTCACTGCTAACCCAAAGAAATGTGCCATTGGGAAGAGTGAGTCGGAGTATTTGGGGTATCGAGTAGGGGGTGGCCAGATCAGACTGCTGATTGCTAAGGTGAAAGCCTTGGCTGACTGGCTGGTCCCTACAACCAAAACCCAGGTGCGCTCTTTCTTGGGACTAGCGGGCTATTACAGGAAGTTCATCCCAAGCTTCGCCACGCTTGCTACTCCCTTGACAGACCTCACCAGGAAGGCTGCCCCAAATACGGTTCAGTAGACGGAGCCGTGCCAGAGGGCCTTTCTCGCTCTGAAGCGGAGACTGTGTAGTAAGCCAGTGCTATGCAGTCCAGATTTCGGTAAGAGGTTCACCCTGCAGACGGATGCGTCAGAGACAGGTCTTGGGGCAGTGTTGTCTCAGGAGGTGCGGGGAAGTGAGCACCCGGTCCTGTACATCAGCAGGAAGCTCCTTCCCCGTGAAAAGAACTATAGTACCATCGAGAAGGAGTGTCTCGCAGTAAAATGAGCAGTCGAGTCACTCGGTACTACCTCCTGGGCGACACTTCACCCTGGTTACAGATCATGCCCCTTAGCATGGCTTCACCGGATGAAGGATAGCAATGCCAGAATCACACGGTGGTACTTGGCCCTGCAGCCCTATGCCTTCAGGGTTGTCCACCGAGCAGGAAAACTGCATCAAAACGCAGATTTTTCTCTCGGGAAGGCATGGGGATGTAGGATTTTCGAATGGACGGTGGTGCCATTCTGAGGGGAGGATATGTAACAGGGGAGACCTGTACTGACTCTTCTGATGTGTTCAAAGTGCTGCAGGAAGAGGGCAGCAGCCCGTCAATATTCGCCTGTCAGTCATGGCAGTGACACGGAGAGGTGGGAGAGTGGGTGTGCGGGCTTTCCTTCTCTCTGAGTGGCTGAGAGGCGGGTCTTGGGGGGATTGCTGGCCCTATAAAATAATATTCTGCTGTTCCCTCAGGTCTGCCCTCTGAGACGTACTAAGCGTACGGAAGCTCTGGTCCAGGATCGAGAACTGCGGGGACGGAAATCCCAACAAAAAGAAAAGAAAAAGAAAAGAAAAAGAATTAGTGGTAGCGGGGAAAACCTTGGGCAGCCCCGATAAACATTTGTATAGCAGGCTGAGGGAGCAGCTAGTGTAGGACGGATAAAAGCTGCCGAGCGCAGCACCTTTTATTTTGTAGTTTTGTTTATTGTGCTTTATTTTCCCTGTTCCTTTCGCCTTTTGATTATTCCTGTGTTTGAGCACCTGTACTCTGTACCGCTCCCGGTATAGTCGTGGCTCTGTCTGTACCATCGCTGGTAAGACAGACCACAGACAACAGCGCCCTCTGCGGGCTGAAAAGAAATTACGCTCCCATAATAAAACTGGGCACCTGTGCGGTGTTCCCAAATCACCTTTGTGTCTCCTGTGTGTGTCAGTGAACTACCCACCACCCTTCTACAGTGGGATTCAGAGTAATTCATTTAATCACTGTGCTCTGTCACTTATATGTATGTACATGTGCTTGTGTGTATATGTTTATACAGATATATATATATGAATTATTATTTCTTATAGGCGGGCATGTCTGTGTGGGCGTGTGTGTGTGTGTGTGTATATATATATATATGGCGTCTATTCAAAAGATGAAAAACTAACAGACTTTTACAAGATTTGATATTTATATATTTGTAAACAATTGCTGACTCCCCTTCAACCTGACTGGTTTCTGTCCAATAATCGAGGTAGTCATTCTCTCATCACACACAGCGAGCCTACCACATACTTCCTCTGTGGGAAAGGGGGTGGTGGTCTCTGACCTTATGGTCCGCCACGTGCTACATTGAGCAGGGCGCATCCATTTTGTCCTTTAATGCACCCCCCAAACCCCCCCCGTCCTGTCTCAGAGTCAGCCACATGTAATGTGAGAATTCTAAACGGACAATACAGCATTAAAATGTAATATAAAAGCATATTAAATAGTAAGCACATTAAAATGACTATAAACACCACATTTACACACCATTTAAATATAATGATTAAAAACAACTTAACTATAAAAGACACACACATACACATAATGCAAAAATTAATAACATTATTAATACCTCTCATGCAGAAAACCATTACTACACTAACAATGGAGAGATGATTTACAGTGTTTAACATGATGGGTGTTTAACAGTATGGGTGTATATGTGGTAAGATTTATACCGATATGCATGAACTCCACAGCCTCAATGATAGATTATTAACGCAATGTTTTAACTAAGAGCTCTAAACTTAAGCATATTGAAATACATTATATGAGTGATACTAATAGCTGGGATTAATATTGCATCTTTCAAAAAAGGGGGGGGGGCACAAATGAATAAATAAATGGTGGAATTCAATTGATATGAACGTTGTGGGCATCGACGACTGAATTGGGGATGTAGGGGTCATGGTTTGAGTGGTGGATCCCACTAGGAGAATCACAGACCTTAAAGTTTCACGAATGGTTTTTTATTTTTTATTGTTCATCCAGTTTGAATGTGCAGTGTCATTTTTGGTCATTTTCTTATCTTTTGTGTGCCAGTTGCCGTTAGTATATTGCCTATAGCGTTTACTTTTTCTCTCTGATAAAATATGCAAGCCTCTGACTCTAAAAATAATGTATTAGGTATTGCCTCATGGAATGTGAAGGGCTTAAATCACCCTATTAAGAGGTTTTATCCAGTCTTACGTCATCAAAGTGTGATGTTGCATTTTTGCAGGAGACACATCTCTTGGAAGGGGAGGCTGTGTGGTCCAGTGGTTAAAGAAAAGGGCTTGTAACCAGGAGGTGCCCAGTTCAAAATCTCACCTCAGCCACTGACTCATTGTGTGACCCTGAGCAAGTCACTTAACCTCCTTGTGCTCCGTCTTTCGGGTGAGACGTAGTTGTAAGTGACTCTGCAGCTGATGCATAGCTCACACACCCTAGTCTCTGTAAGTCGCCTTGGATAAATGCATCTGCTAAATACATTAAGCAGAGACTGGGTTGGACATGTATCTTTTAGTGTGGGTACCAGCATTTCAAAATCTCTTATTAATTCCACTGTATCCTGCACAATTGGCAATATTGCTGTGTCAGACCATGCCTGTATATCCCCCCAATTGCTTGCATGTACAAAAATTAACAAATCACAGAGATGGAGGTTTAACTCTAATCTTTTACAAGAAGAAGAATTCAGAGATAGCCTTAGAGCCCAAATTGCTCTCTATATAGAGACTAATGTGCCTTCTTCCCCTTCTGCAAAGGTAACCTGCGAAGCCATGAAGGCTTTTCTGAGGGGCTTTATTATTCAGTATTGTGATATGGAAATTATTATCATATCAAAATATCGATATTGGTGCCCATCACTAAAAAATATCAAAACAATTATTATTATGTTGAAAAATATAATATCCTAACATCCTACTGAGCTTCATATGGAAAACTAACTAAGAACGGCTGCATACCTAACAAGACATAAAGTGTTGATTATGCAGTGTCTCTGTCACACTCCTCAAACCATTCAGAAACAATTCTGATGGACGGGTGCATTATCGTCTTTGTTAGGATTTCCAGAGTTATAAATAAAGGCTCCCAAGGTATATCAGGAGAACATGCCCCACACCAAGGCGAAATACAAAACAACTCCAATACAAATACCTAATAAAGTGGCTGGGCAGTGTATTGCCAAATAAAAAACACCTGTCTAAATTCCACTCCAAGATGTTTTCAACCTGTAAAAAAAGAAAACAACAGCTAAACAGTATCGACACTTTGCTGCAGGTATTGTAAATAACCCCCTGTGCTGCTCAGTAGTACTGAAAAATGCCAAGTCCACTGGGTCAATACATTTCAGGTTCAAATCCATCTTAATGTCAAAGAGCTGTGCAAGCAGCATTAACCAGCTTAATAACACCACTTTACAACACGTTTTACAGTACCTTGCTTGAATGCCTTTCTCCTCAACCCCAGTACTGAATATTTTCAGTAGACAGAATCCAGCACTTTGCATGCATGACAGACAAACCTCCAGGGATTTCAACTCAAAGGGAGTTCTGGAAAGCGCAGTGCAGTATTGTTTTAAAAAAAAATGCAGATGGCTGGAACTCCATAACTTATCTGTAAAAACTGGGAGAAGCATGGTAAAATGCAAAACGACAGTGGCCAACACTTTTAAGGGAGAAAGGTGCTGTTTGAGCAGTGGTAATAATTTGCTTATCCCAAATTAAATACAAAACAAGGAAAAATATCTTCATCAAGATAAGAGACCCTTGCTAATGCTGCCAATGCTTATAAAGGGAGAAAATGGATTTTAAAACGTTCTTTAAAGCTGGTAAAATGATGGCCTCCCCAGGACAGATGACCAGCTGTCCTGCTGGGTATAGCCATTGCTGATGTTTAAGAGAATTTTACAGCACTAGGGAATCTCCAAATCCAGCTGTGGCTTATCCCAGACAGACCGACAGATAGACAGACAGACACAATCAACGTATCAGGACCCCCTGATAAAACGTGAATTGTTACCATATTCCTGGTAAAAATGCTGGCCAGTGCTGCACCACTTTCTTTACTCCTTCCATTTCAACTACAACTGGAGGAAACAACTCCCCAGAATGTGGTCAACTTGAGCATGAATGACCCAACAGTATCAAACTCTGGATATTGAAGCTTACAGTAACTGTCTGAAATTACCTTGTTCACCTTTTCAGAATGATTTGTTTTGCTGCAGCCTTTTAAAAAGTTATTCACTGCCCAACCTAGGGATATAGCCACAGAAAAAAAAGCTCTCAACCCCAAGGGGCTACCCTGCATAAATACCAATAACAATAATAGCTACAGTATAGGAAGTCCAACCTCATTCAGAGTCCCTGTGGGCTCATGAAACAGGTAGCGTCTGCCTCTTGTAAGATTTATAGGATACAACACCAATAATTAGTCCCCAATGCCCATGCTTTTTCGCTTATCAAGTACAGTTTCTTTTTTCTTCAAACAGAAACACCAGCCAGCATTTAAATACTCATTCAAGTGTCTTGGGTGAATCAACTGGCAGGCAGTCATGTCCACTATGGGACTGAGGGTAAATCAATATTAAGAATCACATGCTTACAAGGAACTCTTGCTTGATCTAATTCCCATTAGCTTCCACCACAAAGGGGTGGATTCAATCATAAAATGCAGCACTGCTTTATTATCGGTGTTATTTTTATTGTATTTTGGGGTTGTTCAATCAAACTCATATTCAGTGTGAAAATATATTGTGTAGCAACTACAATGGCAGAAGGTCTAACAAGTACACCTACCTGGAACCAATTTACAGTTCAAATAAAAACTTTGCACCCATGTCCTCTGTAAAGAGTAAAAAAAAAATGTACAGTTATTGCGCAAAGAATAGATCATTTTACAATGTAATATATTGTCGTAGTTCAGTACATGCCTGAAGTTTTCATAAACAGCCTATGAATCTTTATTGCGAGGTCTGTAGTTAAACAGCAGATACATATCTCAAAAGTAAACAAACAAACGGAGAGAATGGTCCAGTTTCAAACTCAAAAAACACAGTTAGAGGTGCCGTCAGTTTTAGTGTGGAAAATGTTTTATTCGTTTTCTAAAACCTGAACTACTTGTACAGTATGTTCCCTTTGGAGTGCTAGAAGGAACTACAGGAAAGGTACTTAAAGTAGGTGACAGGGGTTATTCTTCCCCATGCATTGCTACAACTGTTTAAATAACATACCTGTAATTTTTCTTTTCATTGTTAACATCCTGACAACTTTTTACACTTACAACTTTAAAGTCTGTTTCAAAGCTCTTTTCAAAATGTCTGCTCTAGTGCACTGGGGTTTAAGATGTGTCCTCTAATTCACTGCAGGTAGAGAGATTTAAAAAAAAACAACATAACAACAAGTGCTCTGGCTTTTCTGTTCCGTACCACATCATGGATCGTTATTGCTGTGTTACCTGTTTGACAATGTGGGCAAAAATCCTTACACTATCTGTGCACTAGAGTGGACATTTTGAAAAGAGCTTTGAAACTGACTTTAAAGTTATACGTGTAAAAAGTATATTTTTTGTAACCCCGCTACTTACTCTTTAATATTACCTTCAGGTTTAGAGACCAAAAGCTCTGAGCGGTGTCAAAAAATCCAGGCTGTAGACTTCATACGACTCAACTCAGTCAGTTAACAGAGATTGCAGTGTGATGGGGGGTCAGGATTCACCTCCGCTGCTTCACGCTGCTTGTTTTTTCTGGTAAGAACTTCCCATTTCAAATAAATATTCTGCTTTCTATTCTTGTTTTATTTGTATTTCTCCTTGGGAATGTCTTCATTCAAGCTATCCAGTGGGTAATATTTCATCTGAAATAGCTGCTATCTGTTTTCTTTTCTTCTTTCCTTTAAATGTGTCACTAATGTATCCAGCTTGCCATTGGAGGGCTGTTATTTCAGTTGGTAAATGAGGGGTGACCTTAGGTTAGGGACTGAGATATTTTCGTATTCTCCCTGGTGAGAACACTTGGCTTCAGAAAGATCCTTTCCCGTTTTCTAATTTAGACCTCATGTAGATCCATGTTAAAAAGGTTACTTTATGACCCTGTCTTTCAAAATCAGATCACATGATTTTCCCACTGCTGTCTGGCTGTAAGTTTAAATTTGCTAGGGAGTAGTGGGAGCCAAGAGAAATGATGTTCATATTGTTTTGTTTTTGTTTTCTTTTGTTTTTTTAATGATTTCAAAAAGTCAACTGAAAGCGAATCTGCTGAAGGACTTTTTGTGCAACCCTTAAGGAAAATAACGGTACAACGTCACAGACACTAATGGATTTTATTCAAAAGATTTTTTATTGCCCCACAAAGGAAGCATATTGCTTGTGATGAATATATAGTGGAGGGGCCTGTTCATATTTATGTATGTTATACTTACATATTCACATATATCAAGTGAAATATCCATACATCCATATGTGATGAAACTTGGTAAGGACATTCTTAAGTACACATTGTACATAGTGTCTGATTCGGGCATATGTGGAATTCCCTGCCTGGCCTTCTGTGAATAAGTATGTCACATTTACACATATGCATCTAGAGAACCATCCAATTGGTAAGGATTATTATGTGTAATGACCATTTGCTATTTTTCATTGAAGTGAGGGAGATACCATTTTTGTACAAGTATGTGCTACACATGGCTGTTGTTTCCAGCTTTTGTCCACATGCAGAAGTACTTGATTAAACTTCATTCCCCACTGGAAAAAAAAAAAAACGCTTCGAAGTTGGCAAGCGTGCAAGTGTTATAGTGAGTTTTTTTAATAACAAGAACAATTTTTGCACAGCAAGTGTTTTTTTACGATTCAGGCACTATAAATTAGATCAAGACTTCATTATTTTGACATTCTTCCAGTCTTGTAAAACATGAATTTATTCTTATTAGAGGGCCTATTTTATGATGCTCTTTTTAGTTGTGGTGTTTTTCATGCCAACATTTCCCAACTACATTGATCACATTTGAACAAAGATCAGCTGTTTGTAGATCAATGGCAATAAAAAAAATATATATTGGTCGGTTTAAAAAAATAATAGCAATTACATCAAAAGTAATACAAAAATAAGAAGCTTCATCAACATGTTTCCATCTGCAACTGGGACCACATTTCTATCAGCAGCAGATCAAGATCAAATCCATTTCAAATAGGACTCACACAGCCCCAGTTAGGTTTCCAACTGCAGAAAAAATATTAATAGTAGACTGAACATGAGGGCTGTGAATATACTGTCAGGGAAATGTTAGAGGTTAGTGAATTCATTACTGAATAGCAGATCTTTGACTTTTGTATGATGTCCGGATGCAGATTGGATTGTTGGCTGCAGAGACAAAAGGTTTGAGAATGGAATGAGATGAGATTGAGATTTACAGGCTGGTTTCATGGTTGTTAATGTGGCAGAAGTGCTTCTATAGATATATGTAAAAATTATTAATGTAACATTGTATGTATGCATTTATAGTGCTAAGTGGTTCTCTAGATCAATGTTTTACAGCTTGGGGTCCCAGCCCCATATGGGGGTCCACAGCACATATTGGGGGATTCGCGAGACCTCAGTAAAAAAAAAAAAAAAAAAAGAGGTATAGTTAAAGGTTTTCCAAAACTGTATTTCCAAAACTCAATTAAAGTTTTTTGAGTAGATGTACTTATACATTTGTGCTATAATTTTCAAAAGTATAAACCTGCTCTCCTTTTTGTATTTGAACTTAAATGTTGTCGTTTGCGCAACATGTGAACACCCTTTTTTAATGTTTACTTTGACAGCAGATGGTAGGTACCTGCCAGTAATTGTTATGATGAATTGAAGGCTGTCAAACATAAAATTAGCAAATGGACTAAAAATGACTGAACAGACAGTGAGTGCCGAACAGAAGAACTAGAAAGGAGTTGCTGTCATCCATGGCTTTGCTTGTTTTCTACAGAATCACTTTGCACTATTTTCTTTAATAACCTATTGAAATGGGTTCTTGCAGTCTGTCTAGCTTCACATCCTTTTCTTATTTTAGTGTCACAAAACGAATTGCTTTGACCTTATTTTTTTATACTTTTATAATGAATAAGAGCCACAATACTGACATTGATAGGTGGTCCCAATTTTGTGTATGGGACTTTATACCAGGCACAATAGATTTCAGGTAATCATTTCTTAAATGCTTTAACTAGGAATACGACCTTTAAAATTTCCTTGTTTTAATGGTCAAAAAATCTTTTAAACCCTTTTGAACCCATCGGTGCAAATACTGTATTTGATACATAAACGGGATAAGGTGGTCATTTTGTGGACCACAAGCTTGATATCTGTTAGCACTCAACAATCCTACCTCCCTGGGTTTCCCTTGTAAAATACAACCTTGAGTGATTTCACAGTTTGGCAGTGAGACAGGGAAGCAAAGTGATCAACACAGCTTCGCAGCATTCGCAGCATCTGGCGAGGCTTTGCTTTGAGGAATGGTTCTGGGCTCTGTGTTAATGCACTGTGATAGCCTTAGCTTGGGTGCTGCTTTGTTTAGTGTATTTAGCTGATTTTGCTTATTTTGTTTATCTTGTTTGTAATTGAATAAAAGTGCGCTACCAAGCACGCAATTGCAATCTTCTGTGTCCTGCTGTTCCCGTCGCTAGCCTTGACTGCAATGCTACCTTCCACACTCACCTATTCAAAACACAGCCATGTGGAGTCCAGGGTGAGTCATGTGAACATGCTTGAGACTGGTCTTGGCTGGGGACCCACTGGGAGCACTGCACTGGCCTTCAGATGGGTATATGGTTCCCCTCATCAGGTGTCTGATGAGCCCACCATGAGACTTTCCAGGCTGGGCCACATCTCCAAGGTGCAGTAGCCTAGTAGCATATGTTGCTAAAGTTTGGCATGTAAAATGGGATTCGGACACTTTGCGCCCTCATTGACAAAGACATTGGGAAATAAGTTAGTCTTTGTTATAGTGTTACCTTGCTCAAATCCACCTGATGGTGTAGTATTTGGTAAATCATTCTCATAAGCAGCAGAATATTACCAGACCACATCTATGACAATGTGACCCTGATGATTCACTATACCAGCAGAACGAGGCACACGGTTTCTCTCAGTAGAACTGTAAAAAACCACAATAGCATTTTCTATGTGCTGTATTTTTTGACACCTATCAAAGTAAGTGCAATGCATGTCATTTGGTCCTCATATCACTGACAGCATAGCGTTCCAGTGATTGCTAATCTAATGAATTCCCAGGAATGGTGGTATGTTTCCCTTGTGGGGCTGGCTGACCTTTACAAGAAACAATTACAAAGCCAGTCCCAAGGGCAATAGGAAATTCACTCAAGATGGTGCAAATAGACATTTAACCCTGTGCCCTGGTAGATTGTCACTGGGTTTTGTGGCTTGGTAGCCAATGAATGCAGTTCCAAGAGTTACTAAAATACAAAGTTTACAAACTTTTTAACTTTATATATGAGGGACAACCCTTGCACACAACACAGCACTTCTGTTTAAACATGAACCTTTGTTTGGTTAAATCTATAAAACAAAAAAATAGTAAGCATCTTGTTCTTTGGTACAGTACTATAACAAACTAATAATTCACAGAATGCCTACATCTACTAGATCAGTGGTTCTCAAACTTTTTTGGCTGCGCCCCCTCTCCTCTTGTCTGTGGTACTTGACCAGTAAACTTTTAATATAAGCATTTGCTATCTCTCAGTTTTAAAACTATGGTTCTCAGCATAACACAGTGGAACGATCACAGTATCATGCAGTAATTGAAGCTCAGTATTGCCACGTGTGACATGTTTAACAATAGCTGAAACAAAAATGCTTTTATTTGCTTCCAAATAATTTAAAACTGGTTAATAGACTAGCAAGCACTGGCAAACTCAGCTAAGTTTTATACGGTGCAAAACGTTTTAATGTTTTGTTTTGTTTCTGGACTTTGCGATGCCTGCATGATGCCTGCACTCATACCTACAACGTATCGACAATAACAATCAAATATTTTGTTACAGACTTTCAACACATCTGGCACAAACCATTTCGGCTAGTACTTAATTAAACCCTGATTGCATCATCAATTCCAGATTTTTTAATCCATTGACGGAAATATCCGGTCTACTTTTAATGTTTTCAAGAAAATTGCCTTCATCAGTGCCATTCTCATATCTACTTTGATATCTGACACATTATTTCTCTTGTCCGATGCTTTTTTAACATTTTCTTTATACCAGTCTGACAGAGGGCGGGATCGCTACAAGCACTCTTTGCAACCTTCTGACTGGTGGAAGTATTATTGGCAATCCAATCAAAACAGCCAATAAACCCAAATAAAGTCTTAAGATGTGCGCTGTAATTTGAAAAAAAATGTATACGGTATTTTTTTTTAAAACCTAAACCTTCTAACACATACCTAGTATACAGTACACGCCACCCCCAGTTTGAGAACCACTGTACTAGATTATGGGCCTCATTTACGAAAGGGCGCTAAACATTATGGTGCACCATAATTGGAATTAGTGTGCACATTAATGATTTCTGTATTTACTATTGCAATTTTATTCATTACGCATGGGATACTTAGCATATTATGGCGCTCAGTAAGAGCAGTGCTTCACACAATGGCAATCTGATTGAGTATGTGATTTAATGGTAATGCATGCTGATGTATTATCAAGCACAGAATAATGAGATGAGCTGTATTCACATGGTATTTACAAAAGGACGTTAATTTTAGTGCACGCATTAAAGTGATCATTTATTAGTGTGTATAGAAACCAGGCTTTAACCACTGATAGACACACTATTTAAACCTATTTTTCTGGCCTGAAAACTAGTGATGTGTAGTTTGATTCTTTTTTACTGACTCGATTAGTTTGATTCATTCAGTTAATGAATAAATTCAACAGATTTGTTTGTTTGATTTGTTGAATTACTTGGTTATGAATATTTGTTTGAACAGAAAAATCTGTCAATATAACATTTTAACAGCACTGGAAAAAACATATATTGACAAGCTGTGAAAATGCAAAATAATAAACAGTACCACTATGAAATGTACCATTTTTAAGAAACTTCTGGGCGGGCCACCAAAAATTGACCTGTGGGCCGTATGTTTGACACCTCTCCTTTAGAATATTAGCTATTTATTGTAAACTATGTAATTTGGCTTTAACTGCAACCTATTTAATAAACTGCAATTTACAAAAAGCCCTGCTAAAGCTCACAGGGAATTATATTAAATTTCCCACAGAGGACATGTTTACAGGACGTGTGCTATTGATTGTACTCACAAGCACTGTCACCCTGATCCATGGAGCCTGCTCTGCAGTGTGGCAATGCCAACAAGGAAGAGAATTGAGGCTACGTCTCATCAATCAATATTTAATGAGGAATCAGAACAAAAAGAAAAATATGCCATTGCACAGCATGGCTTTTATTGTATATGCATTAAAGGAGAAAGGAAAACAGCTTTTATTTTTTTTTACATCAGACAAGGAATAGATGTTAAAATTCAAAGGTAAGCAGCACAGTTTGACTTTACCTTGCCTCTGCCTGTCCCCTGCTGAGTGCTGTGTCTGTCGATCACTCATTTTCGGTAAATATAAGCCACCTTAACCTTTCACAATAAGCTACTGACCAAGTGCTTGGACTGCTGGGGCTTTTGATATCATGGTGGTCATGGGTAAGTCTCTGACATTATCATGCACATTTAATTATCGCTCACAATACATGTAGAGTGCACGGTACAGTATGTCAATTAGACAAATACTGTGCATGTATTTTAATGCGTTCTCTGTTAATAAATGGGGCAGTAAATTTAGATTTATCACACACGTTAGACTCACTACTTTACCTGTGTGCTAATGCCAAATGTAGTGCCTTTTCGTAAATGAGACCCTCAGTGATTTACTGGTATAGTTGTGTCATTAGCACATTTCTTTCAGAAATGAAAAACACACCCAATATAGTTACCAAACCAGAAATAAACAACACAGACATTTACCTTCGATCTTGTTGTTTTATAGCCGTTTTATTTATTGATTTTCTTTAAGAAAAAAACTGTGCTGATGGTGATTTTGAGTAAATAACTTTGTAGTCCATTACCTTTACGAAGTTATCCAAAATACTGCAGTGATATATCAAATATATATGTTTGTATACTGGGTTTTTGCTCAAAAGAGCCAACTTCTTTGTTGAACTTATTTGTTGAGTATGTGCCTGGCCATCTTGGATTGCGGTTGCACTCGGGGTCTCTTCTTTCCTCTATTCCTCTCCTTCATAGGAATGTTTTTGTATACTGGAATGTAATATTGCTTAACATGTATTCAACAGTTAATATTTGTTATCCAAACATAGTCTGTTACCCCTTATGCCTCATTCTCTTGAGGAATGCCATTGATGCCACTGAATTCTCATGCGTAGCTACTGCATACCTTGCAGTGGAATATCTGAAAGTTTACTGTGACAGGCAGACTGAGATAAGACAGACGCAGGCCTGTGGGTCAGGCTGTCCCCACAGGCTGACATACTTCATGGTATAGTCTGTCTGACCCACTCAGGCGCAGAGTAAGTGGTTCTATTGCTGTTGGGCTGTTTTGGTTTTCGTTTAAAGAAAGACTCAGGACTGTACATTGTTTGAACGGAGATGGCTGTAGAGTCAGTCCAGTTCCTGCCCTGTGTAAGACTGCTAGTTGGGGTGTCAAGATTTACTTGCATTCTCCTTTTCTCATGGGAAGCTTTTGTTGCACCACAGCAACTTGGTATGGGTGGAAAATGTTAGCGTTCTCTTCACTAATGTATTCTTGTTGTCGTTTTCTTTTTCAGTCGCCACGTTCATTTAAAGCACTTCTGTGGGTAAAAGAGCTTTCAGAAGCCTAACCTGCAAGTACACCTGACACACTGGAGTCTAACATTACCGTTCACCTGCAGCTCTATCCCTCTTGTGGATGTATAAAATACAGCAGTAATAAAACAAGCACTGTAAGTCAGTAACATCACCCCCTGCCCCGAAATTCTAAATGAATCACTGACGAAAAAGATGACGTAGAGCAATAGTATGTACGGAATGGTACTGAATAATAAATGTCAATGAATAGTTAATGAAAAGTGGTATTTGGGTGAGCCAAGGAGATAAAGAAATAGTGATTTACAGAATAACTCTTTGTGTTCTCAAGATACGGACAGATGAACAGACAGAACAGACCCCCGTCTATCCCTACAAACTGACACTCCCAATATGCTTAATAATGTTAACACCAAGTTTCATCACAATGTAATATATGGTTTTCCAGAAGTTATCCCAGTGGGGGATAATAGCTCATTAAACAAATGAGTTTCAAACATTCATGAGGAGAAGAGTGTTGACAGGGGGGTTGGTGTGCCAGATTCTGAGAAGTGCATTGAGGCCACAGGGGTGCTACGCTTCTGGGCTTTCAAAAGTCACCACGACGTGATGAAATAATAAAGTGAATCTATACAGAAGAACACAGTAGGTAAGGTAACTGTGATATTTCAGATCCATAACAAGCAGCTTAATTATCATCAAACTGAAAAGCCCTGGACAAAGAATAATGGGAGTCAATAGGGACAAGCTCTTGATATCATTTTTGGTTATTATCAATATAATATTATTCACATGTATTGTCATTTAAAGGGTACATAAGGACTTTTTTATTTTATTGTGTTACATGCTCCCATGTGTTGCTACAATTGTTTACTTAAGGTGTGTGTATTGTTTTATTTTTATTTTTTTAAATTTTGACCACTTTTTAAAACTTTTAAATTGCATTCCCTGCCTCAAGATGGCTTACTATGTACCCACATGGACCTCTCAGAACTACATTTCCCAAAGTAACCAGGAGGTCCCTGGATCAAATCCCAGCTCAGCCACTGACTCATTCTGTGACCCTGAGCAAGTCTCTTAACCTCCTTGTGCTCCGTCCTTCGGGTGAGACGTTGTTGTAAGTGCCTCTGCAGCTGATGCATAGTTCACACACCCTAGTCTCTGTAAGTTGCCTCGGATAAAGGCATCTGCTTAATAAACAAATAATAATATAAAGCAAACATGAACCATATTTTCACTCTCTGCTGTTGCCTGAACAGTTGGAATCTATTTCTTTTAACAATACTGTATCGCCTTCTTCACAATAAATTACAAGACCTACAGTGTGCCTGAAGCTTCAGCAATTTGGCACTTACCAGGTTATTATATTGTATAATATATATGCAAACTAAAAGCAAAGAATATGCAGCCAAATCCACTGCAACAAGTTTTTTTGGGGGGTGATTTTGTTGAAGGTTTCCATTGCCATGAGAACGATCTGGTGACTGACAGGTTTGAAAGTTGTCTCAGGATTAGAGGCAGTCCAAATCTGTGGATAATGGAATCGGAAATCGAGGAATTTGCAACCTCCCACGGAATTCACAGTCTTCCACAGATTCGCCACATTATGCAGCTACATTAGCATCATAATGATCATAAACAGACTGTTAAAGTGACCTGAAATATATAACTTAGTTGTTTGGTTCTAGCTTTGTTAAATTAAAAGATGTGTTGTCTCCTTAATTAAATACTGGAGTTAAGGCTTTCAGAATGTGGCTTATAATGGTATTTTACTGGCATAGATTGTGCAATGTTGTGCTGTGTAAAGGGGTCTTTTTAAGAGTTTCTGAGACGTGACTGAGATGGCTCAGTACCTGCATTTTTGTGTCAAAGTGACTCTAGTGTAGTACCAGACATCATTTTAAAATGAAAAGCGTGTTTGCTAAAACGTGTTTCTTTGAAAACTACACATTTCTGACCTATATGATGAATGTATGAGCATGGCAGAGAAAATACATAGAACTATTGTGTTAGCTACAATTGCTTATTATCTGAATGACTGTGACCATTACAGCCAAGCAGATCAGCGGCTGTGAAACAAAGACAAATGAGTTGCTTGTGTGGCACATAGAAAGTAAGTTGTGTAGAAACAAAATAGAATTGCCAGGAAAATAGGTACCCCTTAAAAAAAAACGTGTCTGGAAGATGAAAGACAACAAAAGTTGAAGAAAAATTCAAATGCTAAAATGGTACGAACAAACGAACTTGAAACAAAAGTAAAAGAAAATGCTAATGTAGTTCTCCAGGATGAAGCTGATAAGCAAAACACTAACAAGCAGGCCAATGTTGCTACTTCTCGAGACGTTAAGATGAGAAACAGGAGTGCAAAAGAGAAAAGAGAAGAGGCAGAGACCAAAGATATTGTACAAGAATTAAAGACCGAGATGGAAGAGATGCAAAAAATGTTGGTGGCCTCCATGGAAAATCGTTATCAACAACCGCCATGGCAGCAACCTGGGAGAAGACGACAAAGAGGTTGTAGAGCATGCTTGGAGAGCGGAGCTGGTGACTCGTGCAGCCATTGCTACAAATGTGGTCAGTCAGGACACTATGCGTGGGGATGCCGTGCTCCAACTCGGATGCAGGGAAACGAGGACGGGTTGCTGTAGAGGGACAATCAACAATCCACCAGCCAATGTCCCATCAAAAATTCAGTGAGGCAACAAGGAACACTAGAAAGACCCGAAGTACAGCAATCAAGCCCACCCTGTGATTAATCAACTGATAGACGTTTCAGCCTTTTCAAAGTAAGTTACCTTGCACCAAAGAACCAAGCAAAATTATTGGACTTGATAGGGAAGAAGTGCTTGGTGCATTGTGTCTTGGACAATGTACCCACCGTAGCTCTATGGGACACAGGAGCTCAAGCTAGCTTAATTAACGATGGTTGGAGAAAGAAGTACCTCCCCCATACACGAGTGAGATCAATTGAAGAACTGATCGGGCCAGGGATGGTGAGTGGCTTTGCTGTAAACCAAACAGAGATCCTTTTTTGTGGATGGATCGAGGTGGGGTTCCAATTGAAGCCAGTGAAGAACTCAGGAAACCACCTGCGTGTCCCTATGCTGGTCAACCCAGACCCTGGAGTGGCAGAAGAGCCTATTATAGGATATAATGTTATAGAGGAGGTGATAAAGCAGCGCACTAGAGCAGAAGAGCTAGCCTTGACAAATGAAGTTGTTAACATGCTGAGCATCACTTTCTCTCTGAAGCCTGCAAGAGCTAAAACACTAGTTCAAGTGCTAAGAAATGAAAGTGTGGAGGACATGGACAAAGCAGTAAAGATAGGCAAAGTAAGCGTGAACCTTCCACCAAGTCAACTTACTACAGTTCAGTGCCGCACCCATGTAGGACTGACAGATGAAGATAAAGTAATGCTTTTCGTCCCAGATGAGAGACTCCACTGGCCTGAAGGTTTAAGCATTTCTGAAGTACTAGTCACCCTGCAGAAAGGAAAGTCGTCACGAACGCTAATTTCCATTGCAAACAACACCAAGCACAATATCATCCTAGACAGGAGAATGATAATTGGCCATCTACAGCCAGTGAAAGGGTTTTACCCTGCAACTGTCAATGCAGCTGAAAGCAAACCCACACGACATGGTGAAGGAAAACTAAAGCCACAGATTCAACGCAGCTTTTGGGAAAATACTGAGAGGCAAGTTGAACAGGCCCTGGAAGAAAAAGAATTAGAAGCAAATGGAAAGTGGGACCCACCGGTGAAGCTGGATCACCTGAGTGAAGAACAACAGGCAGTAGTGAGACATATATTGAGGGAAGAATGTTATGCTTTTGCACGGGATGAATACGATGTAGGGTGTATCCCGTCCCTAAAAATGCACATCACTCTGAAGGATCCAACGCCTGTGCAGAGGACGTATATGTCCATACCAAAACCACTGCACCAAGAGGAGAAGCAGTATTTGCAAGACCTCTTGAATCGTGGCTGGATCAGGAAATCAAGGTCTCAATATTCTTCGCCTGTGCTTTGTGTCAGGAAGAAAGATGGGGGCCCACGACTCTGCTGTGACTATAGGGAGTTAAACCAGAAGTCTGTACCTGATAGACACCCCATACCGAGGATACAAGACCTTGTAGATGGCCTGAGCGGGAGCTCTTGGTTTTCTGTTAAACCAGAAGTCTGTACCTGATAGACACCCCATACCGAGGATACAAGACCTTGTAGATGGCCTGAGCGGGAGCTCTTGGTTTTCTGTTTTAGATCAAGGAAAGGCATACCACCAGTGGTTCCTGGATGAAGAGAGCTGTCCATTGACTGCCTTTGTTACACCATGGGGCCTCTATGAATGGACTCGGATTCCCTTTGGCCTCAGCTCAGCGCCAGCTGAATTCCAGTGGAACATGGAGGAGTGTTTACAGAGATTGAGGGATGAAGTCTGCCAGCCTTACCTTGACGACAACCTGGTACACAGTCATACTTTTGAAGATCATGTGAAGCACATCCAGATGGCCCTTCAGCGGTACCAACAACATGGTATCAAGCTGACAGCCAGGAAGTGTGAGATGTTTAAACGGAAGGTGCGATATCTGGGAAAGCTGGTATCAGAGAAGGGTTATACCATGGATCCGGCTGACACTGAACCAGTGCAGGCTTTGAAAGTCAAGAAACCGACAACTGTAAGGGAGCTGAGAGAGATATTAGGGTTCCTTTCCTATTACCGTCCGTACATTCAGAATTTCGTCGTGCTAAACCCCTTTATGACCTCCTAGCAAAAGGACCAGTGAAAGGAACATCTGAAGAGTCTCAGCCAATTGCTGAGCTTGCTGATTTTAATTTCACAATCAAATACCGCCCAGGCCGAACCAACGGAGATGCAGATGGACTGTCTCGGATGCCCCTGGATGTCAAAAACCTTGTTGAACAGTGCACGGAAGAAGCTCAGGTGGAGACAGTTGATGCTACTCTCCATGGAGTGTTGATGCAGCATGAACAGATACCTACCTGGATTGGCTCCATAGACCTGAATGCTATAGAAACACAGATTGACCATCATGCAGGTACAACAGTGCAGCCATAGTTGTTAATTATCTTATTACCCTCGCCAGAGTTTGCAGCGTTTGGTAAGGATGCATGACTGTCAGCTAGTTACATAATCAGTAGCTGATCAGTCATGCATCCTCACGGGGTTTTTAAATATAAATAATAAGAAATACGGGCGCTGTCATCCGCGCCAAACAATAATACAAATAATAATAATAGGGTGGGACACTCCCACACATGCCCCCTTGTCGCAGCACACATGGCCTTTTCAGCCACCTCCCCCCCTTATTCCTTAAAGTCCCGGCTAGCAGTCCTGGCCCAGGAACAGGGGAAGCAAGGTGTCTCCGGGGGCGGCCACGGCGGGATGTCCCACCCCAACAACTGTAGCGTCCTAGTGGACCACGCACAGGCAGGCTCCTCTGGCCGGAAAAATTTTGGGGGTGGTCTCCAGACCTGCCCCCCCTTCTTCATGGCCGGCAGCTCCTCCCCGTGGGGCTCCGGCCACCCTTTCTCCTGCAGCGAAATTGCTGAGGGGGGAGCTGGTCTCCTGACCTCCCCCCCCTTTTCCGTGATCGGCAGCTCCCCTTTATGGGGCTCCAGCCACAGTATTTCCTGCCGCATGGCAGGACTGGTAGCGACCCCAGGCAAAACAGGACCCTCGGGAGGCGAAGGTAGCAGCTGCAGACCTTCGGCAGGCAACGGCAGCAGCAGCGGACCCTCGGGAGGCGACGGCAGCCGCAGCGGACCCTCGGGAGGCGACGGCAGCAGCAGCGGACCCTCGGGAGGCGATGCCAGCAGCAGCGGACCCTCGGGAGGTGACGGCAGCAGCAGCGGACCCTCGGGAGGCGACGGCAGCAGCAGCGGACCCTCGGGAGGCGACGGCAGCAGCAGCAGCAGCGGACCCTCGGGAGGCGAACTCGGGAGGGGAGCCCCTGGCCATGAAGGCGGCAGCGGGAGCTCCACTTCTCCCTCGTTCCCTGTAACTGGTGGCTCTCCAGGCGATGCAGAGCAACAGGCAGCCCCAGGTGATGCGGAGCAACAGGCAGCCCCAGGCGATGCGGAGCAACAAGCAGCCCCAGGCAATGCGGAGCAACAGGCATCCTTGGGCGGTGCGTAGCAGGCATCCTTGGGTGGTGCAAAGCAGGCATCCTTGGGCGGTGCGAAGCAGGCATCCTTGGGCGGTGCGTAGCAGGCATCCTTGGGCGGTGCGTAGCAGGCATCCTTGGGCGGTGCGAAGCAGGCATCCTTGGGCGGTGCGAAGCAGGGTAAGAGCAGTCCTTCCCATGACGGTGGATGTGGAACCAGCAGGTATTCACCCTCTGCTGGTGGAGGTGGGAGGGGAAAGCAGTCCTCCCATGGCGGCTGACGCGGAACCAGCAGGCATTCACCCTCTGCTGGTGGAGCTGGGAGCGGCAAGCAGTCCTCCCACGGCGGCTGAGGCGGAACCAGCAGGAATTCACCCTCTGCTGGTGGAGGTGGGAGGGGCAAGCAATCCTCCCACGGCGGTTGAGGCGGAACCAGCAGGCATTCACCCTCTGCTGGTGGAGGTGGTGGAGGCAGAGGCAACTCCTGCTGCTCTTCTCCTGGCGGTGGTGGAGACAGAAGCAGCTCCTGCTGCTCTGCTCCTAGTGCTGGAGACAGTGGCGAGGGCTCCTCACCCTCTAACACTGGAGACGGCAGCAATGGCTCCTCTCCCTCTGGCGTTGGAGACGGCAGCAATGGCTCCTCTCCCTCTGGCGCTGGAGAAGGCAGCGATGACTCTTCTCCCTCTGGCGCTGTAGAAGGCAGTGATGACTCCTCTCCCTATGGCGTTGGAGACGGCAGCAATGGCTCCTCTCCCTCTGGCGCTGGAGAAGGCAGCAATGGCTCCTCTCCCTCTGGCGTTGGAGACGGCAGCAATGGCTCCTCTCCCTCTGGTGCTGGAGACGGCAGCAATGGCTCCTCTCCCTCTGGCGCTGGAGACGGCAGCAACCGCTCCTCTCCCTATGGCGCTGGAGATGGCAGCAACCACTCCTCTCCCTCTGGCACTGGAGACGGCAGCAATGGCTCCTCTCCTTCTGGCGCTGGAAACAGCAGCGGGGCCCCTCCCATATCTGCAGCCAGGTAGTTGAGCACCATGGCTGCGATGTCTGGGAGGGATGCTGGGTGGTGTTTCTGTTCCCAGGCCTCCCAGCGCTCCCCATCTCTCGCCCACAGGAGGTTGATCACAGCAAGGCGACCATGATATCCCTCTCAGGCTCCGCCAGCCAGTCCCAGATCCCCTCAGAAGAGACAGGATTCTTCCACCTCGGAGGATGCGGGTCCTCTCTCACCCTTGCTGGATGCTCAGGCTCCTTCCTCTCCTGCCATGGAGGGGGTTGGTCCGGTGCCACGTGCCCAACCTCACCAACCGCTGGCACCACTCCTCACCCTTCAGGCAGGTGAGGCAGACGTCCAGCGTGGTAAGGACCCGCTGCTGTTGCTGCGCCTCCTGCTGCTGTTGTTGTTGCTGCTGCTGCTTTCTCCTCCGGCTACTTTTCCCCATTTTTTTTTCCTTTCAAAAACACACAAAAAATACTTTTGAAAAAAAACAAAAAAAACGTCCTTTTCCTTCCTGGTCCGACGGAGTCCGGAGTCGTTGTTTTGTCCCACGCAGGACACCATATGTGACAGGCTGGCTCGCAGTGGTGAAGTGTGGTGACGTCACGGACCAGGAAGTAACTGAATCACAACAATGGATGGGCGGGTGAAAGTGAACGCAACGGCGTTCAGCTGATTTTATTAATAAACAAAACAAAAACAAAAGATTTAAACAAAACAACAAAACAAAAGGGCACGAGGGCCAAACGAATCAGACAGACAAACAAGTAAGTGTCATGCTGGCTAATCCAGCACGTTTTAGCAATTGTTATTTCTGTTTCCTCTCTATCTCCCCGTACCTCCTCTCTGCACCCAACCCTGCAGCACGGACAGCTGCAGGTTCTTATACTCTGGCCGAGGGGTTAACTAGTTGTTAATTATCTTATTACCCCTCGGCCAGAGTCTGCACTCGTTTGGTAAGGATGCATGACTGTCAGCTAGTTACATAATCAGTAGCTGATCAGTCATGCATCCTCACAGGGTTTTTAAATATAAATAATAAGAAATACGCGGCGCTGTCATCCACGCCGCAAACAATAATACAAATAATAATAATAGGGGCGGGACACTCCGCCACATAGGGTCATTTATTGACTTAATTGTATCAGCTACAAGGACAGAGGATTTGAGGGATAAAAGCTCTTGATGTGAAATGATTCCTTATGTTTGAAATAGTCTTGAAGACAGTGAAATATGTACTGGCAACTGTGAAAGGTACAGCGTTTTCCTTTTCTTCTGTCTGTTTCTTATTCTTTCTAGTTTTCAACTTGCATTGAAATTTAAATGTTCTTTAAAAAGTATTCCTTGGCTGAACGATTGCATAGTTGTGTTTTTCAAATGTTTTTGTTATATTATTTTTACAGGAAATACCTCCAGACCTATGGGCACACTTTATTTTAATGGAAATTGTTTGTGTTTATTGAATATCTGATAAATCACGTTTAAGAAATTCCAGTTAAGGATTATTCTCTGTACACGCTGAAGATTTAAAATCTATCTTTCTATCTACAATTTAATTGTTTCTGAAAAAAAATCACAAAAGGAAATAATCTACTGGTAAAGATCAGTGGATCTCTAACATAGTAAATTGAAACCACTATCAAAGTGTGTTTCCTAGTCTGGGACTAATAAAAGAAGAGATGACTTGGCTGCATTTTTGTTTTTCCTTTTTGTGATCCAGACCTAAAAACATTAGGACAGCATTTATTTCACTGTCCAGTGCAGTCACCTAAACAGACACAGTTAACATCCAGCAAAAAAAAATAGAAACCTGATTCTGTGTGACAAAGAAAAAAAACAGTAAAGACTTCAACAAATACCACTGAGATTCAAGGAGAGGCTGACAGGAGTGAAAGTCAATGATCAAATAACAAAGCTCAAATAAGAAGTCTAGGGTCTTCAGTTGCATCACAGCAAGGATCAATCAATCTATCTGTCAAGGATCAATCAATCAATCAGTCTATCTGCCTGTCTGTCTGTTGACAGTATCTACCCATGAAAGGTATCTAATCTATCTAGCTAGATAGCTTTCTGTTTGTCAATAATATGCCTTTTTGTTGGAACAGAAGAGATATGGAGCAGCATGCCAGCATTAAGGTCTATTTCTGTGCTTATATTTTTTAAGAAGGGATATGCATAAATTCATACAGCGCTTGATTATTAAGGATGTACCTTCGATTAAAAGACATGTGTTTTGTCATTTGTAGTAAAGATCAAATCATGTATCTGATGCATTACAAAGCGTTGTTGTTCCGTCCCACACTTTCAATTCCAAGCTTTCATTTTGTATCTGCTGATGATCAGTAGTGCTTGGTTCTGTTTTAATTTTCTGCTTGATGAGTCAAGAGACAAACACCTGTGTACTCCAGTAATGCCACTAACTGTGATGTGACCAGCGGTCCAGATAAGCTGCGTACCTGCTGTTTTTATGCATTAAACAATCAGAAATATGCACTAAACTTAAATTTAATGCGTAAAAATACGCATTGCAATTTTGCTGCACAGCTTGTCTGCCTCCCCTAAAACTTCCACTAACAGCTGCATCTCCCAGAATACAATGTCTTCAGTTACTAGGAAACTGTACACAAAAGAAACCAACCCAACAACATTATCCGATCTCTGGCTAGCCCTGTTGTCTTTGCAGCCAATCACAGTAAGAATAAGAACATTTCGAAGCTACACAGGTTGAGGCGTAAACACCCCACTCCAGCTACAAATCCAACTGGAACCATTGTCAACCGCTAAAGAAAGGTCCCTATCATATTAACTGAATTGTTATAATGTTATTATGAATGCATTTTCTTATTTTATTTAACTATATGACTTAATACTGAAGTTTTAACATGTTCACTGAGTTTAATAATTTTATGTTAAAATATAAGTAACATCATTAATTTGCAGAGACAGCGTGATACCTCGAAAAAAAAATGTGCCGAGCCAATAAAGAACCTTGTAGAACACACGCATGGTTGTACAGGAGTTCAGAGTAAAATTGCAGTTAAAATGGAAGGCTCTTTTTTAATGCCTACCCCATTACCATTAAAGATTGTACAGTATTTATCGAGATTACTCATCATGACTTCATGCCAGGTGATGTTGCATTTTACCCCCTGAAAATACATTTTACTCTCAGTGTTAAAATTAGAGGGTAAGTTACTCCCAGACCCAAAACCTTATCTGGAGCTCTGGATGTGACACAAAGTGGCCAATGGAAACCCAGTATTTGGTGCTTGTTCTGTGGTTCGGTCCACAGTGATCCTGCCTGACAAATGTAAACCCTTACAAAAACCCTTTAAATAAAATGTGAACAAATATATAACTAAGTGCTATTTTAATTCATGCAGTGTAGGTAATATTTCTCCACGTCCATAAATCCAGTAATCTTAAAATACAGTGTGCTTCAACCAAGTCCCAGGGATATGACTGGAATGAAACCGTGCTATTATCTGGACTACCTGACTTAAGGGTTTTTTTTTTCTTTAGGGCAGTAGCTGCTCATTATTAAAAAGAGATGGAGAATGCTACTCTCAAATTGACTCAGAGTTAGAGCGCTTTAAAAATATTAATCCCTGAACATATAGATAAAGCACTGCCTTGTATTCATTGCAGTGAAGCCTGGCTGCTAGGACTCCTGGAGAGCTGTTTAGTGCCATCTCCTGTGTGGTGGATTTCAAATTCAAATCGTAGGGATATGGTTACTGTACATTCAAAGCGCAGGACAGCAATGTTTTAGAAGAACATGTTTATTGAATAGATGTATGATATACTAGGACATCCTGGTTGGCAGCAAGGGCCATCTGCAACCACCCGCTGGTACATTACCTCTGACGCACATGGGCACCCACACCGACCCAACCAATTGGTGAGATAGGGGAGCTTGTGCCCTGGGTGAATTCTGACACAGAATGCAAACATATGTTTGACTTTTTTAGGACATTAAATGGCATTAAATTTGGACAGGTGGCACGAAGTTAAGCAAGGGGTAGCAGTTAAAATAATTTGAAACTTTAAATAACATTTATTGATAACAACTAAAAATGAAACTAAGTACAATGTTTAAAAGTAAATCAATAAGAGTTGCTAAATGTGTTCTTTATAAATAAACTAGTTGGAGCTTTTGAACGCAGTGAAATGGAATCAACACAACAGTTTGTGAGATAGTGTTTCCTGGAGGGAATGTTTTAGCAGTAACGTGGTTCCACCTTCGGTAAGAAAGCAAGTGGCTTGTTGCCTGTGCTCACATTTATGCAACGAACGGACGGTCAGTGAGTTAATGCTCACTCAGCACCCACCAGAGTCCACAGCTCTTTTAGCAACTCATTTATAACCATGGCAACCAACACACATAATGCCAGGCCCAGACCTTTCTTATATCCCTAGCTCCGCCCCCGTATGTAGATCTGGGGCAGAGCGGCATACACATCTCATTGGTCCTCGGCCGCACACTTCGGACCAATGGGAACACACACAGACAGGACCAATCACAGAGGAGACATAGAACATGCACAAGCAGGCTGACTCACAGAGAGGTAAACAAAGCAGTAGCGGCAAATACAGAGCGAGGGAACACAATTACAGCAGGTAATACAGAGCAGGAATTACAGTAGAAACAGCGGGAATACAGGACTGGAAACACAAATGCACAGATCGTTCCAATATGTTGTGTTACACTAAGCTAGTTTAGCAAGGAGACTGTGTGGTCCAGTGGTTAAAGAAAAGGGCTTGTAACCAGGAGGTCCCCGGTTCAAATCCCACCTCAGCCACTGACTCATTGTGTGACCCTAAGCAAGTCACTTAACCTCCTTGTGCTCCGTCTTTCGGGTGAGACGTAGTTGTAAGTAACTCTGCAGCTGATGCATAGTTCACACACCCTAGTCTCTGTAAGTCGCCTTGGATAAAGGCGTCTGCTAAATAAACAAATAATAATAATTCACTTCCTGCTCATAGATTCTACTGTTGACAATTATACCTAAACATTTAGAGGTTAACCTCTGCAGGCAAAATATATGTAGGTGTTAG